>JARGCV010000589.1:25210833-26416666 GCA_034064705.1 Bothrops alternatus | reverse complement strand
AAAAACTCATCAGTGGTATGAAAATTGGCTGGTTTGGTTAGAATTTACATGGATGTGGATTTAGCAAGTTAAAAAGGAATGCCTTGTAGTGGCTTTATATACAGTAGCAGCTCCGTATCAGCTGCTGTGAGAAGTCTGGGACAATACTGATTCTCTGAGGTATATACTTACACATTTACAAATAAGCTCTGCATATATGCAATACATTTACAGATTGGAAGCATAATGTGTAATTGAAATCTTCAGAAAACAGAAATGCAAGGAATCCTCTCTAATTGTGAAAAGTTTCAATATTTTATGTATATGAAGATTTTCAGTCATGGCTGTCCCAAAGGTGCTTTTTCAAAAGGCAACTGGATTTTGTTTTTTGTTTCTTGCTTGAAGATGTTTTGCTTCTTATCCAAGAAGCTCCTTTAGTTCTTCAAGCAAAAAAACAAAATCCAGTTGCTTTTTGAAAAAGTATCTTCAATATTTTATGTCACCATCCAAGACTATTTTTCGTTCCAGAGAAGATTCACAATGTTCAATGTGGATCTATACCAAGTGCCTCAATCATTAGGCATTTCATCCTTTCATCCTCTATGGTTTGAACAATCAGTTTTTCAGTAACTGTCTTGTAAGTGACAACATTCCCTTCTTTATACTCAGTCTTCATGTTAGTCAAATCAATTTCTCTTCCAAGCTTAATGTTATCTTCAACTGGTGAAACTTTCATCTCCTCCTGATCAGAGATCAACTGCAAGTACTTAAACTTCTGTACTTGCAGTATTTCATTCATAAAACATGTATTAAAGAAAAGGGATCTTCTGTACATACAACCTGAGTACATAATCATGTCAGTTCAGTTTTTTACAGTGCTTCTCAGATGAATGTCTAGTTTTGAATGTGTATCTTCTTCAACATCACTCAAAACATAGTCCACCTTCATATCAAATGGAACAAAATAAGAGTCTAATATCCTTTGCTTAACTATGATGATTGTGCTAGTGCAAACATGTCAAACTCATGACATTGTGCAACGTATCGGGACGGTTTTGTCATTGCCGGCAATGGGGTGGGCACAGCTTCTGGATGACATGTCCGGCCTTCGGGCCGGCAGTTTGACACCTCTGTGCTAGTACATTAATATCTGCAAAGCACAGTTAGATAGTAGGCAGATTTACATTTCTTTGGTTTCAGTTATCTGATACCAGCATTTACCGTATATCAAACATGAAACAGAAGAGTTAGCACCAAATGATGAAGAAATCAACAATAAAAAACTCACAAGTATTACAGAAAATTGATCTTTAATATCCTGCATTTTAATCTGAGGTAAAGTTTTGCAACTTGTTTCATAAAAGGCAATTTATCTGTTTTGATATTATTTTCACATCAGATCTTTATGCTGCAATTTTATAGAACATTGCTATTTGTTGCAAATATGTAAAGAATAACTTTCATAATGTAACTTTCTAGGGCAGGTATGAACTGATGACATCCTTCTAATTGCATTAGAAGCTGTGGAAGTGCAGTGCTGCTGGTGCTTTCAATTTTGAAATAAGTCCCCAGACATTGGTGCTGTAGTTACAATTAGCAACCATTCCATTCATAGATGTTGAAGCTCACTATGATTAGAAATGATTTAGAGGAGATTATGCCACAATTACCAGATGGTTATAGAGTTTGTAGCAATGGCTCTATTTGCATATACTTTACTCTGACATTTTGGAAGGAACAATCCTCAACTATATACTTTTGAACACATTTTGTGAAGGAATGAATGGATATGAATCCAGGTTCCTCAATCCTGAAATAGCAACAGTGATTAGTTTGTTACCAGCAAATTGGCCACAGACATCAGAAGGACAGTTTGCAGCAATCTTAAGGCTCATTGACAAGCATTTAATTATCTAGTACAATAAGATTTTTTTAACATTCTTATTATCTTTTCATATGGCTAGAAGAGAAACCAATATAAATATATGTGGCTGAGCATATTTCTTTCACACAGCCTCTGCAAGAGTAACCAAATTCTCTTTGTATTCCGTAAACTTCAGATGGTATTTATAATGTGGTGCTGTTCTGATCTTAGTAAGAAGACAAGAGGGCCTCATAGCAAGGAAAGGCCACTGATACAACAATCTGGAGAGCTCCGTGAAGAAAATGCTGTAATAAAGATCCAAACAAATTCCAATATTTTGCTTCTTCCAGAACCATTTACTTTTTTTCAGTTCTGCTCCTTACCCAAGATTTTAAAATACTGTCCTTTAGTTTGAATTGCTGCTCAGTTAAATTTATCCAGATTGATGCCAGTATCAATTGGTTTAGCACAGAGATGTATGTACAGCCTTATAAGTTCAGCCTAATATTTCCTGACCCAACTAATCTAGTTGGCTTCTCCAATTGAGTTGGGCTGAATGTAGTTCAAGATGAGAGTCATGAAAACTCTTTTGATATTCAGGAATGTTACACAGCTGCTATGCTTTAGTTTCATACTTAAACCTGCACTGTGTGCTATCAAACCTCTTTCAATTCCACTCTCATGATTTTTCTTTTATATAAAACCTGCTGAATTTCTATAAAAACTGTCCTATAAAAGTAACTATTATCAGCTTCTGGCTACTGAAGAACAGGAGATAAAGTTTTTTTCATTTAAGTGATACCCACTAATACTGTTACAAGAAATACCTCTACACATGTTTATGAGGCTTAAAATTTTACTTAACACAAATTAGTAATCCTTGTCAAATCAAGCATATTTTAATTTTAATCATACAAACAACGTAAGTGAAACAAGTTATCAGCACTGCCAATATCTACAGTCAATAAAAGGAAGACCAAGCAGCAAAGGTTTGAAATATAAAACTATGAGTTATCTGAATTTATCTCAAAATCAGCAACTCCTTCATAAATAAACAACCAGTTTACATATTCAGAAATGTAACACGAAGGGGTAAACTTTTCTCCATCATGGCTTAATACCACTAAAAACATAAAGGAGGTTCATATCATTTTGGAAGTTTATGAAACATTTTAAAAGGAATTGCTTCACAGCAACATTGGGAAACTGGGTTTTATCTCTGCTTCTGTCATCAAGTAACTGTAGGGGAACAATCTGTCTTATTCAATTTTTACCAAATTTGATAAGGGAATAATGTTGGACAAATAGGCTAATATTCGTGTCATTATGCAAAAGAATCTCACAGAAAAGCAAGCTTTAGTGAATCCAGTTACTGATCACAAATAGAATTTTATTTATTTATTCTGTTCAAACCCTTGTATGTGACATTCAACACAAGATATTACTGCCAAGTCAACCAAAATAGAATTAGATCACTTTCATATGTACAGAGGTTAGGACCTGCTCTCTAGTAAAACATGCTATGCATGGGCAATCTTACAGTTTAAGGTACAGCCACAGATATCCATGATGATGCTAATCATGGAATATATCATCATGCATATGGTATTTTTATCTACTTGTGCATTGCGATCTCGTACAATTAAACCGTGGCATTTGCATGCTAACATCACCACGCACATGATTGTATCCCTTGTCCCCCCCCCCATGGACATCCATGGGCAAAGCCAATTAGATTTTTTTCCCAGCTGATCATCAACAAGCAATTTCCATAGCACTGTGATTAACTACAATGAGCAACAGAGAAAATGAAATGGAAAACAGGTACTATAATTCCATTAAAATTCCATTTAATTTCCCTCACAGAGAGAAAAACATAAAAGGAGCTTTAATCAGTTATATGATTCCAAATTAATAACAATTAATTGTGGTAGTATCTATGAATTTTGTGAACAGTATAAATATGCTTCCAATAGTCAGATCCTGCAACATGCACTGCAAATATATTTTCTAGCAGTTTAGTAATATAACATGAAAATGCATGAAATAACCTTGTAACTTTGCATTATTACTCCTATCTACTATATTTCAAGAGGTTCCTTATTTATATGTGTAGATGTATGCACAGTGGAAGAGTTTCTCTATTCAATTATCCTCTGGAAGAATTTCCCCAGGCACTGGAATTTTGGAAACTCTTCCAAAGGAACAGAAAAATGCACCAAGATAATTTCCTTGACAAGCTTAATTCAAGGATGTTGCACTAATGCTCTTCTAGGATAAACTCAGCTATACCAGTAAAGTCTCGTCATGTTCTAAGTCCACTAGAAGAAAACTAGTGCCAGGTAAGCAGCTAAATGAGCAATTAGACACATAAAAGCATCCAGAGCTATACCAACCTGGATTTCTTGGGCTTGGCTTTGGAGGAAGTCTCTAAGATGTTCTTCTTCTCTTTGGACTCCTTTGGGACTTTAGGCTCACGAGGCTTCCTGGGTTTCTTAGCCCCTTCCTGCTTGGACTCCTTGGGCTTTTTGGGCTCCTTGGGCTTTTGGGGATCTTTTGGTTCCTTAGGTTCTCTTTTCCTCTTTGGTTTTACTTCTCTCTCATTGCCCATCTCTTGCTGCCCCAGCTCTTTTTTCTTTCGTTTCTTTTTTACCCCAGTACCCCCACCCCTATCGTCCTGCATCCCATTATGGCAGGTTATCATATTCTGCACAATTTCACTGGGTACCTCCACAGATAGCACATTTTGATGGTCCTTATGGGCCAGGCTCACACTGGCCAAGTCAGAGATCGTCACCAAGTCACTCAAATCTTCCTGATCTGGACTTCCATCAAAAGGGGACTGTGGCTTGCATTCAAAAGTGATGGAGGCATCAGACATTGGGGAATGACTCAACACTTTAAAATTTGGCAGCTATATATATATATTAAAAAAGAAGAAAAAGAAATATCATTTTAAATAGAATTATTTAGCAGCATATAATGAAGTAAAGAAAATATATTATTTTTCAAAAAAACTGTTTCATAAATATTATTTTGAAATAGGGTAACAGTAAACTTCAGTCGGTACTCTACCTTAACTCTGGAGTAAATATCCAGATGTTAGACTACTTAGCTCATTACTTTGTCTAATCTTAAAATTTGTGTGAGATGAGGATGTATGAGAATAAGATCCATTTCTCAACAGCTGTAACTGCTTTACAGCAGGAACTAATAAACATGTATGCCAGATCCTCCTGAAAAGAATCAGGGTTACTTGCATATCAAAAAGTTTATGAACTGCCCTATTCAGGATTCTAATTAAACACTGAAAGATATTATATATGATGTAGCTTCTTGCCCATTTACAATAAAGAGGAATAACGTCTAGAATTTAATGAAAGATTACAAGTTATGCCCATAAAAAATTTTAATTTAGCCATCACAATTGGAATGGTAATTCAGCAGTAAAACGAAGTACTGTAGTCACTAAGTGAAACTGCAACTGGGCTTATAATTTTACTTCAGCTTTCCTTTGCTTTATAAACCTGCAAAGGTTGTAAATGTGAGGATTTCTCATGTAATTAATTTTTCATCACTGTCGTAACTGCAAGCAATCACTAAATAGGCAATGCTAAACAAGGACTATCTCTGCATATCTGTTGTTAACCTATTTCCATCCTCCACTCTGCTTCAATATTAGCAAGAACTTCAAAAATCCATTCAGTATTGCTACGAATAAGAAGTATTAAGCAAAATCTAAAATATAAATTTGGTATTATGGTAAAAGACATGGCTCATCCACTATCAATACCTTAAAATGCAGTACTCTATAGTTTAACCCATGGGTTGGAAACCTGTGGCTCCGGAACCACTTGTGGCTCTTTGAGCCTTCTCCTGCGGCTCCCAGTCTCCTCCGCCATTTGCAGAGAGACAGACATAGACAGAGAGAGGCACTTGCACTGCACTTCCCTTCCCTTCTCTCTCTCTCCGTCTCTGTGTGTGTGAGTGTGTGTAAAAAAGAGAGTGGCCTCACGGTGTGTGAGTGTGTGTAAAAAAGAGAGTGGCCTCACGCTGTTCTCCGACAAGCTGACAAGCTTATTGAGTGGGGCTCCTGCCTTTGCTGCGCCTCAGCAGGAAGCAGCAGAAAGCAGCATATCTCTCTCTCTCTCTCTCTCTCTCTCTCTCTCTCTCTCTCTCTCTCTCTCTCTCTCACTCTCACTCACTCACTGAGTGAAGGAAGATGACTGGCAGACCAAGGGCAGGAGAGAGCCAGGCCAATAAGAATGTGTGTCAGCTTGTCGGAGAACAGCTTGAAGCCAGCTTGCCAGGTGAGCAGAAGATCGGAGGGAGAGAGGGAGGGGGAGAAAGAGAGAGGGAGGGAGACAAAGAGAAGGAGAGAGAGAGGGAGAGGAGAGAGAGAGAGAGAGAGAGAGAACTCATGCACAGCAGCCTCTTATTTCTTTTTTAATTAAACTCTTTAATCAACTTCCCCCCCTTGTGCACGTACATTTTGCGGCTCCCAGTGTTTTCTTTTCTCTGGAAAACGGGTCCAAGTGGCTCTTTGAGTGTTTAAGGTTGCTGACCCCTGGTTTAACCAGTAATGCTACATTTCAGAAGAATTTGATCATTTATTCATACTTGTGATATTTGAAAACTTTTCCCAATAACTGTGTTGCTTTCAGTAAGCCGTGTCAAGGAACTGTATGACCTGAATCCATAAAACCTATAACAATCTAGTCAAAGTGGCCAGTCATGGTGATTGTAGTGTTGCATAAGAAAAAGAAAATAAAGCATTACTTCAACGTAGTTAAATTCAGAGCCACTTTAAAGCAATATTTATGTGAAGACGTCATACTGTATTTGGCAGATTTCTGTCTCTTTTAGCATATGTGATTATCAGTTTTCTAGTTAGCACCTTTGCTTTTATTTGGAAACTGAATTTATTAGTTTTAGCACACATTCTGTGCAGAACTTAGTCTACTTCTTTGTTTATATAAGTGCTGAAAAATGCTGACTTTCAACTTAAAAATTTAATTTTAAACAAAATGTGAACAAAAATCTCATTAAAATCAAGTATTTCTGATTATTTCAAAATCTTCGGAATTGAAAATTGTCCCTACACACATTCTCCCCAAAATGTTTACACAAATAAAGATAACACCTATCCACTCAAATTGAGTTGAAATCTCCAGGCCCAGATGGATTCTATTCCAGAATTCTGAAAGAGCTGACAGACGTGTTCTCGGAACCACTGAACCGTATCTTTCAAAGATCCTGGAGAACAGGGGAACTATCACTAGACTGGAAAAGAGTTGATATGGTTTCCCATCTTCAAAAGGGGGGGGATTGATCCAGGAAATTAAAGACCAATCAGCCTGACATCAAGACCTGGGAAGATCCTGGAAATGATAATCAAGCAACAAATCTGCGAATACCTAGAAACAAGCAAAACTATTACTAGAAGCCAACATGGGTTTATCAAAAACAGATGTCAGATAAATCTTATTGTGTTCTTTGACAAAATGACTAAATTAGTGGATCAGTGAAATGCTGTGCACATAGTACACTTAGACTTCAATAAGGCACTTGACAAACAAGACCACTTATCAACTTACTTCTTGATAAAATAGAAAAATGCAGGATAGACAGCATCACACCAGATGGATTCATAATTGGCTGACCAGTCAAACTAAATGTATAGTCCTCAATGGAACTCATCTACATGGAGTAAAGTATGCAGTGGGATACCTCAAGGTTCTAGGAGTCCTAATAGATCACTACTTAAATATGAGCTAGTAGTGTACTGCAGCTGCCAAAAAAATCAACACAGTCCTAGGCTACATCAACAAGGGATAATATGGACACATGAAGTGTTAGTGCCACTTTAGGTACTGTTTTGGTAAAACCTCACTTGGAATACTGAAACAATTTTGGTCACCATAATGAGGTTGAGACTCTAGAAAGGGTGCAGAGAAGAGCAACAAAGAGGGCTGAAGGCTAAATCATATGATGAATGGTTGCAGGAACTGGGTATGTTTAATCTAATAAAGAGAGATTAGGGATGACATGATAGCAGTCAATATTTAAGGGGCTGTCACAGAGATGACGGAGTCAATCTACTCTCCAAAGCACCTGTGGGCAGGACAAGAACTAACAGATGGAAACTTAGTAAGGAGAGATCCAACCTAGAACTGAGGAGAGGTTTCCTGACAATGAGAACAACTGACCAGTAGAATGGCTTGCCTCTAGAAGTTGTGAATGCTCTATCACTGGAGGTATTTAAGAAGAAATTAAACAGACATTTGTCTGAAATTGCATAGGGTCTCTTGCTTGAGCAGGGAATTGGACTAGAAGACCTCCAAGGTCCCTTCCATCTGTTATTAAGTGAAAATATTTTGTATTCTCACTTACGCATTCCCCCATTTAGCAACTGTTCATTTAGCAACCATTTGAAGTTACAAAGTTGTAAAAAAAACAGCTTTGTGACCAATCCTTGCATTTATGACCAGCATAGCATCCTGCAGCATGAGATCACTGTTCATGTGCTTTACAATCAGCTCCCAAAAAGCAATTAATGGAGAATGCAGAAGTAAAATTGTTTAGTGCAACTGCTGCACTAAACAACAATTAAATTATTCATTTAATAACCAAATAGAAAATTTGTTGTAAGTTTGTTGCAATCAGATAATTTTCTACGTGGCAACCGTGATGGTTAACAATGCAGTTGCTGGTCCCAATTTTGGTCACCAAGTGAGGACTAACTATAGAAAAAAAAACACTTTTCAAAAACAGATTCAGCCCAGCTTGCTGTGCTAAATTGTGAGAAGGCTGATTTGCTGCTGACTTTAAGGCTCAGGTGAACCCCCACACAACAATTTATAAGTATGGGTTAATGGCTTAGTGTGGTATGTAAACCCTTTAACTGCAATTTGGTTATGCAAATTATATCCCAGGTGGTAGAAAATCACAAAATGGATTTCTAAATCCAAGTCAAAAATAAGTAATGTTGCTCTTGAATGCATTTAGCAATATTAAAGGTAAAGGTTTCCCCTGTTCAGTCATTTCCAACTACAGGTAGTCCTCAAGTTACAACTACAAGTCAGCCCAAAATTTATGTTGCTAAGTGAGAAATTTGTTAAGTGAGTTTTGCCCCATTTTACGAATTTTCTCGCCACATTTATTAAGTGAATCACTGCAGTTTTTAAATTAGTAACTTGGTTGTTAAGTGAATCTGGTTTCCCTATTGACTTTGCAAGTCAGAAGATTGCAAAAGGAGATCACATGACTCCGGGACGCTGCAATCATAATAAATGTGAGTCAGTTTTCAAGTATCCGAATGTAAATCATGTGACCATGGGGATGCTGCAACAGTCCTAAGTGTGAAAAACGGTCATGTTACTTTTTTCAGTGCCATTGTAACTTTGAACAGTCACTAAATGAACTGTTGTAAATCAAGGATTACCTCTATAGGGGGCAGTGCTCATCTCTGTTTCATAGCCAAGTGAGCCAGAATTGTCCAAAGACATTTCCATGGTCATGAGGTCAGCATGACTATACGCCGAGGTGCAAAGAATGCTACCGGTATTACCTTCACATCTAGTTATCTACTTGCATTTGCATGCTTTCGAACTGCTAGAATGGCAGGAGCTGGGGCAAGTAATGGTAGCTCACCCATTGCAGGGCACTCAGGTCTCAAACCTGGGCTGTCAGCTTTCTAGCTGATAAGCTCAGTGTCTTTAACTGCTGAGATTCTCATGACCATACTAATAGGAAATGCAGTGTGTAACAAGCACATACTGTATGTGTGTATGTATGTATGTATGTATATGTGTGTGTGTTTGTGTAATATATGTAGGTATATATAGCATATACACATATATGCATACATATATTACATACAGACACACACATAAACACACACTTTGCTTTTTTAATTAAATTCTGGGCTTCCTCTTGGCTCAGCATTAACAAATAAATAAATTACTCCCATAACAATTATTACACAATTATATCATAAGAAGTGAGGTTTAGAGTTGATATCTTGTTATTTATTATTTTCTTGTATTTTCAAATACCAATGAAAGCTTTCTGAATTCTCTTGTTTTTCCATTTCTTTTTCTTGAAGCGTACTGTGTTACAGAGTTGCCTTGAACCGTGAGATAGGTGGTAAATAAACTGAACATAAGATCAACAGTTAATTGACAAGATGATTCTGGAAAACTGCAAGAGAAGGAAGACCAACTTGACTGTAGCATGGATTGATTAAAAGAAAGCATTCAACTCTCTGCCATATGATTGAATAATCAAGTGCCTAGATATAATAGGAGTCAGTAGAAACATCAGAAGCTCTGTGAAAAGATCAATGACAGTCCTCATGAATGGTGATAGACTGGAAGAGGCTAATATCAAGAGAGGAATCTTGCTACTGTTTGTCATTGCACTGTTTTCTCTGTCAACAATACTGAATAATTCAGGCCATGGCTATCAAACATCAAAAACATCTTCCATCTTCCTTTACATGGACGACCTGAAGCTGTATGAAAACACACTTCTGTAATAGAATCACTGCTCAACATGGTCCGTATATACCGCCAAGATATTGCAATTGGAGTTCGGACTGGACAAATGCTCACCATCAAACAGGGAAAAATAGTGAAAACTGAAGGAAACAAGATGCCCTATGGAAATAACATCGACATCTGGATGCAGATAATCATTACAATACCTGGGTATCTTTCAAGCTGACAAATCAAGCACACTGAAGTCAAGTAGAAGATTAGAAGTGAACACATCAAGAGAGTAAAGAAGATCTTAAAGTCCAAACTCAGTGGAGGAAATACTATTAAGGCAATTAACACCTAGGTAATTCCAGTCATTAGAATAATGGACTCAAGAATGGAATAGTGGGCTCAAGCAGAACTCAATTTCCTGAATAGGAAGATCAGAAAAATAATGACATTGAATCAAGACCTTCATCCTCACAGCAATGTTGACCAGTTCTACTTACCAAGAAAAATAAGTGGGTGCAGACTATTGCGAGTGCATCACATGATTGAAAAAGAAAAAAGGGTATTGGAAGAATATCTGAAGAATGGTGAAAAAGATGCACTGAAGCTAGTATATCAGGAAGGCTTACGGAGTACTGGAGAGGCCAAACTGGTCTGCAAGAAAGACCAAATGAAGAGACATAGGAAGACAAAGCATTACATGACCAGTGCATTAAAAAACATACCAGGCAAAGCAAATAATAACAAGACCTGGCAATGGCTAACAGCACAAAAGTTTTAAAAAAAAGACAGAGGGACTAATTCTGGCTTCACAAAACCAAGCCTTAAGAACAAACGCATACAAAGTCAGAATTAAGACAACAGCAACCATAGCAAGTGTCACTTCTGCAAGGAAGCTGAAGAAACAGTGGATCACCTGGTTAGCTGCTACAAGATCTCACAGAATGATTACGAACAACGGCACAATAAAGTAGCAACACTGGAAGATCTGTAAGAAATATCATTTGCCTGCAAGCAAGAACTGGTGGGACCATAAAACAGAGAAAGTCATAGAAAATGAAGAAGCTAAAGTGCTCTGGGGTTTAGAATTCAAACTGACAGACACCTGCAACATAACACCCCAGATTTAACGCTTGTTGATAAGAAAGTCTGGATGTGCCAGTTCCTGGAGACAGCAGAAGAGAAGAGAAGAGAAGAGAAGAGAAGAGAAAGAATGGAGAAGATAAAGAAAATACAAAGACCCGCAAATAGAAATAGAACTGTGGCAAAAGAAAGCAAAAGTAGTACCAATAGTAATAGGTCCCTATGTGCAATCCCAAAACAACTGGAGCACCACTTGAACACCATTGGCATTGACAAATTCACCATCAGTCAATTGCAAAAGGCAGCTTTACTAGGAACAGCTTACAATGATAGCTTTAACAATATCAAACATCATAGAATCATAGAATCGTAGAGTTGGAGGGGACCTCCCGGGTCATCGAGTCCAACCCCCTGCTCGAGGCAGGATTCCTTAAACCATCCCAGATAGATGGCCGTCCAGTCTCTGCTTGAAGACCTCCATCGAAGGGGAGCTCACCACCTCCTGTGGCAACCTGTTCCACTGGTTGATCACCCTTACTGTTAGAAATTTTTTTCTAACATCTAATCTGAATCTTTTCCCCTGCAGTTTCATCCCATTGTTTCTAGTCCTTCCTTGAGCAAGTGAGAACAGGGCTGATCCCTCTGCACTGTGACAGCCCTTCAGGTATTTGTAGATAGCTATCATGTCTCCTATCAGTCTTCTTTTCTGTAGACTAAACATTCCTAATTCCTTTAACCGTTCCTCATAGGACATGGTTTGTAGACCGTTCACCATCTTGGTAGCTCTCCTTTGAACCTGCTCCAGTTTGTCAGTGTCTTCCTTGAACTGGGGTGACCAGAACTGGACACAGTACTCCAGGTGAGGTCGGACCAAGGCAGAGTAGAGGGGAATAACATCTGCCTATCTCAGGTCTTGGGAAAGACTCGATAAGTGAATAAAAATTCCAAATCCAGTCTGAACACCTTGCTCATTTTGCGCAAACCATAATAATAATAATAATCCTCCCAGTGAGGAACTACCTTGACATTGTTGTGGAGCTTGTGTTCTCTGACAAAAATGAGAGCTATTGGCCTTGCTGGCAGTGTGACTGAGGGCCGCTTGTTGGAGACTAGTGGGCTTCCTTGTGCTATTGATGGGCCTCAGTCAGAACATATTGCTGGACTTAATGACTAGGGGTCCAATGCAGCAGGATACTGTTTATATTCTTGTGTACTGACAAAAAACATTATCAAAATTCTTATTTGTAACTTTGAAAGCTACCTCCATTAAGTTGCTGCCTTATTGGACTATATGAGCCAACAATCTAACATACTGCAAGACTACTTGAATGCTCACCTTAATTTTATTAAAAGTCAGAGTAAGAGTATTCCTGCACATGTTCATAACTAAAGTTCCTTCTGTGATTATAAGTTACCCTATGAATATGTATTTGTATTTCTTACCAACTCTCAATTATTCTGTTCCTGTTACATTGTTAATTCTCCTTGGTTTAGGAAAAGCTATTTTTGGTTAATTTTACATGATTGTACATGGTCATCAGTAATCTAAAAGAAAAATTAATGGCTGAATTAATTTTAAAGAGCACAATCCTATTGAGAAATAAATTTTACTTAGTTAAACCTATTTCTATAGTAGGATACATAATTGTTCATCATGGAGATAAATCTAAGTGGACACTAAGAGTTGACAATAACTTGATGGTACGTAATCAATCAATGCATGATTGCATGCATAAATTGCCTTTGTATGGTTCAGTCACATACTGCTTGCTGTTTACAGTCATGACAGAGTTGAGCATCATAAAAGTTTAAAAACAAGGTTATGCCCATATCTAAAAATTATAGCCCTTAAAATATTTTCCTTAAAAATCTTATGAATATAAAAATGTTTAAAAGTTAATAAAACTTGTGATTAAATTCTGTTTTATACACTGCTGCAGTTCTTTCTCTTTTACTTTTTCTATGCTTGCTCATTTTCTATTCCAGATATGCTGCATAAAATACTTTTCTACATAAGCATGTGATTTTTTTTGAAAATTTGTTTGTATAAACAAAAAAACCCCAAATTGTTGCAGACGTGCTAACATTTATATTATATCACTATACAGATCCTTTAACAATCAGATTTTATGAAATGAACTCATACCCCAAATATTTCAGACTTCCTTCAGGAAAGAAAAAGTAAAGGTGCCAGGAGTAGAACTACTGTACAAACGCTGAACTACTGTTCTTCCTACCATGTAGTTAATACTGCCTAATGTAGTTAGAAGCCACTAAAGTTATTAGTGCTTTCTGATTACAATAACATCTAAATTTCTCTTCAAATGCAGTATGCAATTTATCTATGGGATTTTTATTGATTAGATTTTTTTTTGTATTCCGCCTTTATTACTTTATAAGGAATTCAAAATGGTGAACTTACATAATACTCCTTCCTCCTTCTACTTTTGCACAAGTAACCCTGTGAGATGGATGGGGCTGAGAAAGCCCAGAACCCTCAGTCGGAATATGGTAAGCTAACATTATTAATTATTAGCCAGCATATTTCTTCTTCTTTTTTCTCCTTCTCCTTTCTTCTTCTTATGGGGACTTTAATATCTACTATAAATATTCCAACTTAGCTACAAGAACAGGTCTTGATAAACTTGATATTATATTTGTCAAACAAGGTATTATTTCAAATTAACATGTTAATAAGGAGATTGTCAGTTTAGAATATTCTGGAGCAATGTTCTGTTTAGGCCAAGAACGCATGTGCCATTATTGATGCAAAATATATACAACAGTTCAGAGTTTGTAGGAGGTGTTGTCAGGAATTCAAGAGTATCCATAGCAGGACCTAAGATCTGTGCTTCCCATCAGAAACTGTGTAAATAGTGTGCGAATACTGCACTTTAAAGACAAACTGTCAGGATAAGGAGACTTCAAAAATGTGACCTACTTCTTTAACCATTTGCCTGTATACTTGCAAAGTAGATGGAGCTCCTTAGGCAGTTTTGAAAAGCACTTCAAAAGAGGTCACTAAAATGTAATTAATCCACCATCCATAACAGAAATTATGACTAGCTTACCACAGGCCACATAGCACCACACAATCCCAACAGATATTTAACTTGTAGGTTTAACACTGCGCATACCAAGGGAGAAAGGATGCTGAGTCTATCATTCAGCTTTTTTTTTTTACATGTCTTTCATCAATAGCAATTTGCATGGCTAACTTGGAAAAAGAATATGCACATGCAGAAAACATGGAAGGGGAGTAGGAACCACTGGAGGTTCCTGGAATGCAATCTGGCCCAGGGAGGGTTGTGTATTGCTAGGACTAGCTCCTGACCAAAAGGACTGCCTGTGGGCGTAAGGATTGGCCCGTCTGTCACCCCGCCTAGTGAGGTGGGTAAGTACCTTCCGTTTGTCCTTGTCCTCGGTCAGGTATGGTGATAAGACTTCCCCAAATAGTTTACCACCCTGGTACGGGGTCGCTGCCAGGCGCCATTTGGATTTAGCGTCAGCGTGCCAGTGCTTTAACCAAAGCATGCGATGTGCTGTTATGTTGGATGCCATGGTCCTGGAGGAAAACCTGGCTGCGTGTAGTGTCGCATCGGAAACATATTCCACTGCCGCCACTAGCTTACTCAGGTCCTGATGTGTACGAACATCCTCCGGGGGAATCCTGGCTTGGAGCTGACGGAGCCAAAGGAGGGAGACCTAGTGAAAAAGGATGCTGAAGTGGCAGCCCTGATAGCCCACGCTGCCACCTGGTGAGTCCTGTGGAACGTCAGTTCCCATCTCCGGTCCTCCGTCTTCAGCGCCTCAGACATATCTCCTGAGATCGTGGTTGAGAACAGGAGAGGGGCCAAGTGCTCATTCACTGTAGGCACCTCCAGCACATCTGCCAAATCTGGAGCAACACTGAAAAGTTTCTTGTCGTTCCCACCTGGGAGGGGGAAGGTGCCAGGGGAGACCCACTGTTTCCGGACCGCATTGAGGAATAAAGGGGGACAAGGTACGTGGTGCTGAGTTACTACCGGTTCGGTGAACAGAGGGTCCGCTTCTGAATCGGGTGCTGCCAGGATAGTCCGATCAGGGCCAATGTGGGCCATAGAGCTGGCCTTACAAAGTAAGGGTAGAAAAAGAGAAGGGTTGAAAAGCCCACCAAATGGTGGCGGATACTATGGGGGGGAGTCCTCCTTCTCCAACCACGGGGCGTCTAACGGTTGGTCATACTCTGGAGGGGATGAGGCCCTGCTGTATGAAGACTGGGATGGGGAGGGAGGCCCACGGTATCCCGCTGGTGTTGACTGGGGAAGAGGAAGGGAAATCACCAAACCAGCCCTGGGCATGTACGATGACCTGGCTGCGAGAGCTCGGTCCACCGCCTGAACAATTAAGGCCTGAAGGCGATCCTCAGGGGGGAAGGTGTCAGACTTGACTACCCTGAGTCTCGCAGCCGCAAAAGGGGTAAAAGTTGCTTCTGGAACCGGGCGTTGGGCCCGCAGTACAGGTAGCGATTGGGGGGTTGGCAATGCCGTGATCCGGTCCAGGTGGAGTAGGAGAAGCAGGAAGTCCCATTGGCAACCAGACCCCCTGGGCAGAGGTTGAGGGACCCAGTGGTAAATTGAAGGAGAAGGCCTCGGCTTGTTCGGTCTCAGCCCTGGCCTGCTTCTGTGCTTTGGAGAACTGCTTCTCCAAAGCCTGGTGTCTCCTGCTGGCCTGTTTCTCCACCAATTTGGAGGTCTTCCTCCCACAGATGGCCTTGGCCGAGATCCTACCTGCCGCCTCCTGATTGGAGGACCTGCGCCGCTTCCGGCCAAAGGAAGGAGAGGCATCCCTGGGTTGGGAGGCCGTGTTGTCCATCATCCTGGTGGCAGTTATCTCAGGGACGCTGAGAGGTAACTCAGGCAGTGGATCGCTTGGTGGGTAAAATCAAGGGCAGGGAATAGAAATGACCACCCTGCCCCCCTGGCCACCAGACCAGTAGGAATCCAAGGGTTCAGTCGCGATTACGGCCGCGGCAAAGTCACCGGGGTGATGACAACCAGCTTGCTCATAAGATGCATGATGTTGCCAAGGCCAGCAAAGCAATAAATGGCAACACGGTTTGCGCAGCAGAAGGATCTGTGGGACGGCAAGAGCTCGCGTGAAAACCCACAGTCTGAATCACAGCCCGCCAAATGGTGGCCAGGAAGGGAGAACACCAGATTGAGGCCTAAATTTGGGTCCAGTGACCTATGCAGGGATTCAGAAAAAAACTTCCCGGAGGGAGGGGGTGTGGCCCAAATTGGCCATTCGCCCTCAGGAGTACCCCCAGATGCTGCCAGGAGGGACCCCCTTTGTATTCCCCCCAAAGGTAAAGTGCTATACAGGCCTATGGATCACTGAATGCAGTCGTGAAAGCCATCCAAGATGGCGGCCGCGGCCTTCGCTGGCACCCCTGCGCCACTTATATAGAACACAAGGGAGAACTAAGTCGTCCCTCCCCAACGATCCAGGGCCCCCTTGAAGTACGAGTGCGGCCGTAGCCGAGGGGAATCCCCTCCTTCCCTCCTTCCCCTGATGCGTCGGAAAGGAGACTGTAGTGTCCACACGGCCACAAAATGGCGGCCGCAGCAATTAGGGCCGGTTCTCCAGTGACTTCTCGTGGTTCCGGCCCGCGCCAATGGAGAGGGAGAGGAGACGTTGGAAGAAATGAGAGTGTAACAGCTCTCAAATGCTGGCCGCAAGACCCGAAGAAAAAGGTAGAAAAAAGGAGAACGGAGCCGCTGGAGCCGAAAAATGCCCGATCCGGGCGTCACGCGGCTGCCGGAGCTGCCGCCGCAATTTCCAGCAAAGAAGGAGGCCTGGAAGGGAGAGGAGGGGGGTGTTTTTACAGTGCTGATTCCAGCGCTGTCTGTAGAAGGGAATGGAAGGGAAGGGAAGGGAAGGGAAGGGAAGGGAAGGGAAGGGAAGGGAAGGGAAGGGAAGGGAAGGGAAGGGAAGGGAAAGGAGAACGGAAACCTCCGTTCTGCCCAAGAGTGAAGGAGAGGGAAAAAACCAGCAGTCAGACTGAGGCAGCGCTGAACCCAGCGCTGCCCAGGAGACTATGGAACTGTGGAAAATCCATCAATGGGACTCTGATCTACCTTCCTATGAGTCAAACTTGCACATCTGTCCTGGGCGAAGATCGAGTCAAGACTGGGAGGTCCTAGTCCAGGACGGGCATGGCAGGTTTAGCTGACTTGATCTGATTGGGCAGGAAGACAGAGAAAACCCATTGGTGGATTCTCCATCTCCTGTGCTGGAGAAAGTACAGTCCTTATCTCCCAATTCTCAAGGTGTTCAATACAAGTGACCTATGTATTTTGTACTTATATTTCTGTTGTGAGCCGCCCTGAGTCTGGGGAGAAGGGCGGCATATAAGTCGAAATAAATGAAATGAAATGAAATGTTATACAGAAAGAATTCAGGTTCCAAATTCAGGGAGAGAAATCCTAATACATATATGAAATGGAGCCATTGTTAGTTAATATAAAAAAATTTCCTTATTTCTCTATATGAAAGATGCTAGAATAATAAGCTAGCCATTTTGTTGGAGTTACACTTTTTATTGAGATGTAATCCGATTCTATATATGTTTAAAACTACTAAATCTCTATTCCCCATCTATGGCTTTATCAATAGAAATACAGTAAAAGGAGATAAAACTGTACAATTGACAAAATGGAAAGGGAAGAGAAGAATGAAAAAAATCAAACAGCCATGTCTGAAAGAACAAAACTTAATCAGCTAGAAAACAGATGAGTGCACGCTGCTTTGCATATACAAGATTTGGGATATAAGGCTAAATAAAATTTTTAAAAAAATTAGAAGCAGGATCAGCAAATGAGAAGGCCTAAACTAATTTTGTTTCTTTTACATCCTTTATTGTTAAAGCCATTTATTCCAAAAAGGGAATAAGATATTTGTCAATGTTAAGATTTAAAAGAATATATTTTATAAGAAATTCACCTTTAAAGATTCCTATCGAAAAGACAGCAGAGTGCAAATTTATTTTATTTTATTTTATTCAGATTTGTAATCATTTGCACATTAATTTATTCCATATTTCCAACCATATTTCACCTCAAAATTCATGTGATCCCCTACATATGGGTGGAATCATACTCATAACCTGTATATTACAATGGTTTCTATATTGTGAATTATTTGATATATTTATTTTCATGACAAGAACTACTATATCAAAAGTAGCAGTGTATCTGGATAAACAAAGGAAGGAAAGAGGGTTGGTTTTTGGGGGGAACATTCAATATACTGAAGAATTCAGTAACATTTTCTACCTTTTAAATAATAAATGAAAATTAAATGCATTACTATGTTACCATCTATATATTAATATATGCTTCTTTGAAATATGAAGAAAGCATTGGATATATAATATATAATAATATATTTTAATATTAATTTTGGTATAATAACTCTGTTTTCTAAGTATTATTATTCATGTAGTATGGATAATGCTCAGGTCAGTTAGTGATCTTGAAAAAGGCAAAAATCACAGTCCCAAGCATCCTAGAACAAGGAAATGAAAAATTACTATGGACATGGACATGTAGCTACAGAAATCAACTTCAACGTTAAGGAAACCTTCTCTTACTCTTTTAATTTCAGATAAAAGTCAGGGAAACTGAAGAAGCTACATATTGTGATGACAATATGGCAGAGCTCATGTTGAACCAGTAACTTTTTGATCAGTCTCCTCTAGACTTAACAAGCCTACTGTTTTCCTACAGAGCTCTGACAACAGAAACTTCAATGGACTCAAGGGATTTACAAATTATTTTGCTGGCAAAAGTCTATAAAAAGAGAATCTTGTTGTTTATTTATCTTCCCAGATCAAGCCACAGAAAAACTTCTATGTTCAGAGTAGTATAAATTCTGTAATAAATGTAGTTCAAGTCAGAGACCATAATATTTAGTAAGATTCATATTCTCCCCTTCGTCAATAAATTGTTAAGTAACAGTCCCATTTCCCCATCTCACAAAATCAATGTCCTTAAATTCAAGTAGAAATTATGGAACTAACTGATCAACCACAATATACCAAGAAATGTTACATACATCAATTTTTGCTAAAGGTGAACTTTACCTACCTGTTTTTCTTTCTTCTGTATTTTCATTATCATCAATTTTGGGATATATATTACTTCTGCAAAATATAAAACAAAGCTCATTCCAGAAATTCAAATACACAAGATCAGTTTGGGAAGTCTTTTAATATAAGGCTCTTTCAAAAGTGCTACAGTTCACTTAATACAAATATTATCTGTGAAAGATGAGCTTCTAGAACAGTGGTTCTCAACCTATTGGTCGCGACCCCATTTGGGGTCGAACGACCGTTTCGCGGGGGTCGCCAGACACCGCGGTCCGGCATTTTGTTTTTTTTAAATTTTTTTCGGCGTGCGCGCGCCGCGCATGCGTGGATCCGCCCATCGCGGTCCACCATTTTGGGGGGGTTTTTTGGAATTTTTTTTTATTTTTTTAATTTTTTTTCGGCGTGCGCGTGCCGCGCATGCGCGGATCGGCCCGTCGCGTGCGCCACTGTGCATCCACAGATCCGCCCGTCGCAGTCCGCCATTTTTTTTGATTTTTTTTAATTTTTTTTTTAGCGCGTGCGCCCCGCACGTGCCCGGGTCGGGGTCGCAGCACGCATGGGCGGGGCAAGTGGGGTCTCAACCTGAAAAAGGTTGAGAACCACTGTTCTAGAACATAAATAACAGAGTTCCTGTGACACCTTAAAAGACTTGATAGTTTACTGTGACATAACCTTTTAAAGTATTTATTAGCTTTTTAAAATATAGAGGACAATGTTGTTGTTTTTTGTGATGATAGAAATCCAATTTATTCCTTTTACTGATGGGACAGGTTCATCTAGAGAAAGAGAAGAAACATTTTATACATTGGAGTAGAGGCAGAATTGTGGTTTTATTAAAAAATAAATTTATTTATTTATTTATTAAATTTCTATGCCGCCCTATTCCGGGAACTGCCCACTTTTGTTGGGCAACAAGCTCTATTAAATGAAGAAAAGCTTACTGCTGAACAGACATAATTTGGAATGCATTATAAATAAGTTGCTGAATACAACTACAATACAGTGTCAGAGATATTGACAAACAGCTCCAGTTTATAAATAAAGGCAATATCTTTTCAAAGAATAAGGTATTCAAATTACTATAATTTATTATTCCTCGATGAAAACATTGTTACACATAAGGATATGTCACCTCTAGTGCTCTTCTAGAGCAGGGCTTTTCAACCAGTGGTACGGGTACCACCTGTGGTACACTGGCACCTGGCAGGTGGTACGCGACCATCCTAGAAAAGTGGTAGTGGGGGAGGGGAATGAGCTGAACCGCACCGCACAAGCCTGAGCGAGAGATGGCTGGAGCTGCAGGGCTCAGCGGAAGCGCCAGGATCAGTGCCGCTTTCCAGATGATCGGCACTTCTTCGGGAGTGTCAGGGCTCAGTTGTAAGTCGAAGACTACCTGTACTTCATCACTTTTTTCCTTTTGGGGGGGATCATCAAGTTTTTGACACCTTGCTGGGTGACTGGTGGTACTTGGATATTGCCATATCCTAAAAGTGGTACAATGGGTGAAAAGGTTGAAAAGCCCTGTTCTAGAGAAATGAAACAGAAAAATAAATAAGCATGTACAGAATTCCCAGTTCCTCTACTACAACTGGTACCTCCATATGGGTTGGAATGTAAATCTGGATGTTAAAATCCAATACATTGAAGAAAACTCAGTTGAAAGAGGATTGTCTTAAAAGAAAATGCTAAATATAAAAGTCATACAAAAGTCAGCTTCTGCTTTCCTCAAGGAGCCCTTTCTTCAATCAGAATCTACCTATGTTATGTACTGGTAGGAAATGTATAGAGTTCCTATTCGCTAAGTTAAAAATTTCATGAGTTAAATTGTTTACATTTTTGAATGTACACAGAAGCTAAATATCTACAAAATACAAGATCATGCACAAAGCACATATACACATCAACTAATGTTGGTTTTGAGTAGTTTGTTCAGCTTTTGTTACCATGCACTGATGGTGATTATGATAAATTTTGGCTTGCATTTTAAAATTCAGAAACTTTCCTGTTGCTCTGATTCATTTGCTTAGCTTTGATGTGTATACTCACATCTTCTAGAAGTTGAGTTTTCAAAATACTTTTAAGTGCAGAATTTTCTAGTTTGTAGAGCCTCATATTTACAATATAGTATTTTATTTTATTTTATGGTTGTAATATTAAGATTATTTATTTAAAGATTAAGCAGCTGGAAACACTCCTAATACAAATATTACAGGCACAATACATGGACTCAGGTCCCGCATGGTTTTTTCCTATGTTGGCACAGGTGAGACGGGCAGGCTCCCAAAAAAACAAATTGCTGAAACTGTGTGCTGAAACAGCGTGCTATAACGGTTAAGATATTGGACCGGCATTTGGGAGAATATATTTAAGTCTATGCTCATCCATAGCATAATTGTCTTTTGGCTCAATCTACCTGATAGTACTATTGTGGGGAAAAGGGAACACTTGTACTCTGCCTTGAGCTGCTGAGTCCATAAATCAACAACAACAAGGTGGAATGATAATAATCCACGCTGACTGCTACCCCCAAACAGCAAAATTGGTCAAGTGGATAGCTTTTCATTTGAAAAAAAAAAAAAGAATCCGAAAATATGAAGACAAAGCTGAATCAAAGCAACAGAAAGAAACTATTTTCCATCCACTCTAGAAACATAAAAAGGAAATGCACTTGCCTTTTCCAGGAGCAATACATTGCCTTTTTTTTGAAGAGAAGAATGAAGGAACTTGTTCAGTTCAAAAATTGGAAACCAAAGAACGTGAACACTTCAAAGTAAGATCTCATCCATTTTTATTTCAATATCCTACGAGAACATAAAATAATCTTATAATTTCTTTCCTATTACAAGAAAAACCATACAAGAGAATGAGTTATCACAGCAGCATCTTTAAATATAAAAACAAAACAGAGGACATTTATATAGGAAATGATGTTTAAATCAGTGACAAATCAAATCTATCTTATTCCAAAGACAAAATGTTTCATCACAGGTGACTTAAAAAGAGCCTAAACACTGCAAATGATTTCTTAGTTTTATTGTAACTTTAACTTTTTTAACCTAGCTTGCAAATCTACGTAGATAATCTCTAAGTTATTTGTAAAAATTATTAGTATTAATGGTAATTAATTAATAATAATTAGTAAACTATTATTATTTGCAAATGATTACAGCTTCTGAAAAAACCATCACAAATCCTCTAAATCAACCTGTTGCCTAGACAGAGAGGCGGTGCTTGCTTTCCCAGTGTTTTGTCCTCCAGATAGGTTGGGTTGGGTTGAGTTTTTCACATGGTTTGTGTCTTCTGCTTTCTTGATTCATAGTGCTTTACTCTTGTGGCAAAAGCCATGTAACAAAGAACGTCACAAGGATAGGATAGCAGCCAATTAGTGGTGCTTTTGCACAGATATATAATTTGGGATTTGTTACCACCATTTTAATTTGAGAATGGGCAACTAGCAAAGGAACTAATATCTTCATTACTGGAGGCTTTCAAGAACAGACTGGACTGCCATCAGAAACGGTGTAGGGTCTCCTGCTTGGGTGGGGGGTTGGACTAGATGACCTGCAAGGTCCCTTCCAACTCTGCTATTCTATTATTCTATTGTCTCAAGAAAGCTAAAGAAAGCTGAATACACAAAATTTAGGAAGAACCTTTCTGGAGCAGGAAAGTTATTTTCTCAGTTTTCTGGAATAAAACTCTCTCAGAACAGCATGAACTTAGAACACTTGAAGATCAAGAAAAGTAATTTAGCATTATACAGAGGTCTAGCATCTTATTTTAGAGACTCCAATGTAATGGTTCCATTAGATAAAAATCAAATTTGGACTAAGAGCCATTGTAAACCATTCAAGCACTCCTTACTAATCTCAAGAAATAAGAAAATTCTGCCACCCATGTACCGTTTATTACATCAAGCAGATGTGGTTATTTTCACTATCAAAGACCTAATGGAGTCAATTGGATAAAATAATTTGATTACAAATGAGATGCAGGCCACATCCTTTTTTTTAAGTCCATATAAATATATATATATACATTTATACAAATGTTTACAATTGTTACAAAAGCAAAGCAATATATATATAGAAGTCCTACAATGTAGAAAACTAAAATAGCATAACAATCAGTTGATTATCAGCTATTTCTGAAACATTTACAATGAATGAGAGAACAGTTTGCAAATTCACTGAGTAAAATAATTAAAATATTTTGACTACATAAATTATATTTTTACTCTAAAAAATTTGCATGATTACTATTCTGGGCTTCTTTCTTTTAAATCAGTATCTATGGGAAATGTGGAACTATCATGTCTATGCAGATGATTTAAAGGTTCAATAATGCCCAAAATAAGAAAATTTAATTGGCATTTTATTTGTTCAAAAAAGGCAAGTGCAAAATTATGACTCATGTAGAACACATTGAATAGCTGGAGGCAGAAGGCTGCTTTTATTCTTACACTGAGCATGGAAAGCTGAAATAAGGATTTTTAATAAATGTATCCAAATAGCAAGGCTGGTTTTACCTGCTACACAATTTGATTTACAGAGTTAGATAAATGAGTGGAATTTACTGTTCTGCCACAGACATAAAAAATGATTTTCTTGTTGCAACTTGTTCTTTTTCTACTAGCAATTTCAGGATTTGAATTCCGGACTTTCTGCATACAAAGCATGTGGTCTTTTTTTAAGCTGCAAGAATTGTAATATGAATGACTATAAAATGAATGACTATAAAAGATAGGTAGCTCTATCATTTATACAACAAAGGTATTCAAGCTGTATGCTAATCTATAAAAAAACTGGCAACCCCACATCATGAGGTAAAGTTAACTATCTCAAAACAATTGGCAAAAAACTTTGAGAGAAAGTAAAATTTGGTTTCAGCTTTAAATATTAGTGAAGACTTACAGTTAGATTCTAATGCATCAACTTTATTTTTTAAAAAAATAACATACCCAGGTTTTTAAAAGCTGCAAAATTGCAAAAAGAAGGGGCTTATTTGTTCGCAGTCCTAACTAATCAGCACTGTGTATCGCTGGTTTCTGCTGCAAACTCACAAAACTGGTTTTCCCTGAACTCAATTCTAAGTTTATAAAAAAAATGTTCATTTGCAAAGATCAATGTACACTACTTGAATAATGCTTTTGTTCAACAGTCTGTTCCCAGATGGCCAATGAGATGCCTATAAGAGGCCCACAAGCAGGAACATTCTACTGTGAATATTCCTAAGAACTGTATTTAACCTGTGAAATAATATTAATTATTTATTAATTCATTGATGTCCAAAGCCTTTGTTTAGCAAAAGGAGGCCCTGCTTTTTAGTATACCAGCAAAAGACAGGCCTTTTTAGAGGAAAGAATCCAGATATTAAAATTCCTTTCAAATTAGTCCAATTTCTAGTGACTTTACCTCACATGGTTTTCAGGCATCTCCAGTTCCCTATATTCTTTGTCTTGAATATTTGTTCTCAATATTTAATTATTCATTCAAATTTTATAGTTGTCCATCTCAACCAAGTGACCTTGAGCAGCTTACAATTACATGCTTATAACATTTTAAATTATTACTGTACTGCAAAAGAAATGTTGTACTATAAACAAGTATGAAGGAATCCATCATGTATCTGCTGCAACAGCATTGCCTCTGAAAATTTATTCTAGATTTCAGCATGAAATCTGTACATATATTATATTATATATTACATTATATCATGTAATTAATAATTTCTACTTCCTAACCGGCAGTCAACTAATATGATGGCCAATGGTCACTTTTCAAATTATAGCTACTAATAAAAGTAGCTAAAATATATCTGCAAAATAATAACAATAATGTGCAAAGAACTTATTATCTATAACTTTACTATCCTGTCCTATTCTTGCCTGCAGAACTTTCCAGCATACCAATTTCATGCATCTGATCATCTCTGTGCTTTGACAAATAGACATGCTGAAATTCTTTCTCTGTATTAAGTATCCAAGTAATAACATTTCTCTGTTTAATCTCAAATGAGGCTGCCCAATTTTCTAAATGAAAATTTTATGAACATCAGAAGATTCTCACACAAGCTCTGATTAATTAATTGATCAATTGATTGATTACTTGCTTGGAAATATACAGGTTTTATGTTTCTCTCAAGGATATTTTATATATTTTTTAAAAAATGGCTAAACATTTTATAAAACAAACAACAAAATCCACTTGCAAACAGTAAAAAGCTACCTCACACATGAACAAAAATGTTTCCAAACAAGTGTAATAATCCACTGGGTTTATCATAGGTAGTCTTTCTTTATTACTGTTGCTGAAAATCATTTGCCTATTATACTGATCTCTTTGATTAATTGTGTCATTTCTTAAGCATGACACATTCTTGAACAAAGCTTATATTATAATCTTAAAGAGTTTTTATACATTGATGTATAAAATCCTTTCAGCTATCTATTTTCCCATTGTTGCATTTATATCATATAATGAAAAATTTTAGCCCACTTTATCACATAGTTTTTCAACTTAAAGAAAAGAATATTTGTAGCTCAGGATTGAACTATGGGGTCCTTGGTACTTTCTGACCTTGGTTGTTTTCTTGCAGAAATTTTATTTCCAATGGATAATAAAAGTGCCTCCACTTTCTTCTTTTTGGATTGAGCCGAGAAGCTTGAGGTGCTACCATGGCTTGAGTAGGGAGGATGACAAGAAGAGGAGTCAGCCGGCCTCCAGACAAAGAGTAGGTCAGGCAGGGTCTGTGCCTGGCTGGGGAGGGGGAATTATGGCTGCTCTGGTGGCTGCAAGTGACTTGAGTTTCTCGGCTCCATTCAAGTGGAAGGGGAGATGCAGCAACAGGAGTGTTCTCAAAAAGACCTGAGTGCGCTGCTCTCTCGCATGCACCAGCCTTATTGAGAGCAATCCTGTTGCTGTGCCTGCATTTTCCACTCAAATGGAGCCAAGAAACTCAAGCCACTACTGCCACTTGAGTAGGGAGGACAAGAAAAGAGCAGTCAGGATTTGTGCCAGCCAGCTAGTCAAGCAAGGAGTAGGTCGGGCGGGATGGCTGTCTGGCTGGCGAGAGGGGATCATGGCTGCTCAGGTGGAGGCTGCTGCTGCCAGCTTGGACACAAGTACAAGGAGCCTGGCTCCACAATGCCTCCCCACACAGCTGAAGGCTTCATTTCTGCCCTCAAACTAAGGCTGACGCACGCGAGTGAGCAGCACACCTGGGCCACAGACGGCATTGGTTCCTGTGTCTGGCCAATTTCGATTCCACACTTTGCTCCATAGGCATGGAAACAAAGCAAACATTCCCCCCCTCCGAGAATGAAAGCTTCTGGGGGGCATGATGTCTTTTGCAGGGAATTTGTATTTGAACTTGCACAATATTATGGCACCCAGGAGCTTCCACTCTCAGCATGAAAAGCATTTCCAAGCTGACTCTCCTCTCCCTCAAAGGGAAAGAAACCAGGCAAAGAGGAGACAGATATTGCAAGGTGAGTGTGTCCAGCACAGCAGGAAGGGAGGGGGAAGCAGTTGTAAGGAGTGGGGGGAATAGGGCGAACACTGCAGAGCTTCTGCAGTCATTCGTAAGGGTGAACAACTGCCATGGTGCTGCAATATTTGTAATTTTGAGGCTTGCTCATAAACACTAGGGGATGCTTATTGCGTAACTTCGAATGAGCGTTAAGTGAACGCTCGTAACTCAGGGATTACCTGTATTGCTTCTTTCTTTAGCAACATTTCAGTCTCCATTCTCCAGGGAATCTTCAGAGACATATCACATATAGTATAGAGAAAAATGATTCTGAATCTGTAAAATCTATTTCAGTTTACTTTAGAAGAGATACTGTCCACACTGGTCCCAGATTTTCTCCATCCGAAAATGCTATAGATTCAGGAGTCCTATAGATATGCTTAAATTTAATATAAATATTGTAAAATTAATAAATAAATATCCCCCCAAAATATCAATGCTATTAATAATTTCAGTGTTGTAGAAGTATCCAAACCAAATTCCAAATGAAAAGATGTTTTCTTCAAGTATACTCCTATTGCACAGTTTACACATCCAAATTCCCTTTGCAATGGCCTAAATGGTTTAAAATTTTGATTGCAGTAAGTCATCCTAAAGAATGATTATCCCTAAAGAGATCATTAGTTATAATTTAAGAGAAGTTGATAACTTACTACAATTGTTTATACTTGTGATGCAGAGAGAAGTTATTCTTTATATATCTTTTCTTTTCTTTTTTTTAATTTTTTCTTCTTTTCTGTACTTTTCTTTTTATTCTTTTCTTTTTTAGTTTGTATTAGTTTTTATCTTTTTAATTGTAATGTTTAGTCAAATTATAATAAAAATGAATATTCCTGATGAATTCCAAAATAAAAATTAATGCAGTTTTCAAACTGAAATTATCCCTGTATAAATTTATCATATGAATAAGTATCAAAATTATACTTTACTTCCCATATTTTGCAAATATGTCTTGCATCTTTTAATTATGGAAACACAGGTAAATTTTGACTAAAAATAAACTTGCCCCTCCAAAGATATATGCCCATATAGTTTTATGTCTTGATCATTTGGAAACAAGAGGTCAAAACATATGCCATATTAAAAATCAAAATCAAAATCACAACATAACCACAATTTGGATAAAGAAAATCTAGAAATGTACCCTTTCCATAAAAACTTTATTAAGATCTCCTCGGGTTTTTGTTTTTTTTTTTTAATTTTTTAAACAAGGCTGTTCGGGTTTTAATTGGGTTTTTAACAGGTTTTAGTACAGCCTTGTATTAATATTAATTTAATTTAATTTATTTTTAAATATTTATTGTTATATGTTTTTATTGGGTTGTAAACCGCCCCGAGTCCTACGGGAGAGGGGCGGTATAGAAATTTAATAAATAAAAATAAAATAAAATAAAATAAATTAACAATTTATCAAACTGTTTGAAATAACCCAAGCATATTAACATGAGAATCCCTTTGGGTACGTGTATTAGTCCTGATACCACATTCCATAAACCTGATGTAGCCTGTGTAGTTGGTTTACGTGGATCCAAAACACTGGGTCAAAATGGTAACAATAAATAAACTGTGATTCAATTAACCAAGGCAAGTACTGTATATTGTGATAATATAGCCAGTGAAAGATACAGACGCAGAAGGCCAAATAAAAAGCAAAAAGCAGATGAGATTATCAGACATTCTAGCATATGTGTCCTTGAAAAATAGAAGTGCTAATTTAAGAAGATTCTAGCTAAAGTATATACAAACATTCATGCCAGCCAAGAAAAGGAGCGTTGTCTTACCTGAACGCCTTTTCTCAGTACGGAGATGGAGAATCCACCAATGGGTTTTCTCTGTCTGCCTGCTCTTGAGACCAAGTAGCCAAACTTGACATGCCCCCACTTGCTAGGAGATCCAGTCTTAACAAGGGGAAAAGTGGCTGAAGGTGACGAGGTGTTGGCTCTCAAACCCTTAAATTCAGCCTAAATGACTAAAGGGTGGGTGTGGATTCTCCATCTCCGTACTGAGAAAAGGCGTTCAGGTAAGACAATGCCGCTTCTCCAGTACAGGTGATGGACAATCCACCAATGGGACATACCAAAGCCTCACTGTCCCGATGAGTGGGAAACAGATAAGGCCGGAATAGTATCCCCGGAGACCACCTGCTGAAGAACCCTCCAACCAAAGGAGGTGTCTGCCGAAGTGAAGCGGTCAATCCTGTAATGGCGTACAAACGGGGAGGGCGAGGACCATGTCGCAGCCCTGCAGATCTCCTCGATGGACACCTGAGTGGCCCATGCTGCAGAGGTCGCAGCACCGCAAGTGGAATGGGCAGTAAGATGACTTGGAGCCAGCAGGGAAGAGGACTGGTACGCCTCCGCAATACAGGCCCTGATCCACCTGCCAATAGTGCCAGCGGAAACCTGTCCCAGAGAAGCCGGACAGAAAGAGATAAATAGGGCCTCAGATCTACAAAAAGGCTCAGTGCGCTTCATGTAATGCCTCAGTGCCCTGCGGACGTCCAGTGTGTACCACTGCTGCTCCAAATCATGGGAAGGATTGGGGCAAAAATTTGTCAAGATGACTTCCTGTGCTCTATGGAAGAGCGAGTTTACCTTGGGCAGAAAGGTGGGGTCCAGGCGAAGGACCACCCAATCGCTGTGAAAGATACAAAGGTCATTCTTGCCCGACCAATAGAGCAGCCAGCTCAGAGATACGTCTGGCTGACGTGATAGCGATTAAGAACGCAACCTTAAGAGACAGGTTCTGCAATGGAATAGTAGATATGGGCTCAAAGGGTGGTTTTGTTAGAGCGCGAAGGATGCGAGGCAATTCCCAAGAGGGAGGCCTGGTGTTGCATGAACCCTTGATGAAGGCGCGAATCCTAGGATGGTGAGCTAAGGGAACTGAATCCGCACAAGTGAGTAATGTTGACAGGGCCGCCACCTGTCTGCGAATAGTCGCAGGGGCCAGGCCTTTGTCCAGACCGTCCAGAAGATAATCTACGATCTGAGGGATGGTCAATTTGTAGATATCCAGTTGTTGCCTTCTACACCAATGGCAAAAAATTTTCCAAGTAGAATCATAAATGTGATTGGTCACTGGGCGACGAGAGGCCTGAATCATGGTAATTGCGTGGGGGGGAAATAATTCCTGTGTCATGATGCTGCTCTCAAGCACCAGACAGTCAACTGTAACCATTGAGGGTCCGGGTGTTGGAGGGTCCCCTGATGTAAGGACACGCAATGTGGAGGAATCTTCCACGGACCGTTTGTTCAAGTGAGCCATGACCTTCCGCTTGTCCTTGTTTTCCACAAGGTATGGAGCCAGGGCATCCCCAAATAAATTATTGGTCAGATAGAGAGCAGTTGCTAGACGCCATTTGGCTTTGGCGTCAGCCTGCCAGTGTTTCAGCCATAGCATCCTTCTGGCTGTGATGTTGGATGCTAGAGACCTAGAGGCAAAGTTGGCTGACTGAAGTGTTGCATCTGCAGCGTACTCAGTGGCCACCACCATTTTGCTTAAGTCCTGGTGGGTCCAAATGTCCTCAGCAGGGACTCTGGCCTGAAGCTGACGAAACCATAAAAGGGTAGTCCAGACAAAAAAAAATGCACAAGTGGCCGTTTTAATTGCCCATGCTGCTGATTGATGGGTCTTCCGGAAAGTTTGGTCCCATTTTCTGTTGTCTGCTTTGAGCGCCTCCAACATGTCCCCAGCGACCGCAGTCTGGGATACCAGAGTGGTCCAGGCTTTGTCTACCTTGGGGACCTCCAGTGCATCAGTGAAGTCTGTGGAAGTGCTACGGTAAATATCTTTTTGTCAGTCCCGCTTACAGAAGGGAAGGAGGAAGGGGAGGCCCATTGTTTCTTGATCCCTTTAAGGAAAATAGAGGGGGCTCCTGAAGTATAGGGAGCCCCATAGGAGGAACATAAGGTGGCATGGCTGATGTGGAAGTCCCCTGACCAGGAGGATGGAAGAACCGTTCTGCTAGAGCTCAGTCTACGACCTTGGATAGCAAGGCCTCAAGGCGGCCGTCATAGAAAATGTCTCCGATGTCTGGTCCCCTGAGTCCTGCAGCCGTAGGAGTGAAGGTGGCCTCTGGGGCTGAATCTGGAGCTGTTGTTGTTGTGTGTTGAACCAATGCGGACGGAGAGCTGAGCGTGACAGGCGTCCCTGTGAGGGACCACACGCCTTGAGCTGAAGTTGAAGGGCCTAAGGGAAGGTCAAATTCAGGGGCTGCCATTTGATCCACCTCTAATCCGGCCTGCCTCTGCCCTCTGGAGAACTCCTTCTCCAGAGCCTGGTGCCTATGGCTGGCTTGCTTTTCCGCCAACTTGGAAAGCTTCTTGAGAGTGGTCTTAGTCTTAGATTTGGGCTTGCCTGCCGCCTCCTGATTAGAGGATTTGTGATAGCCGTAACTGGAGGATGGGGAGGCAGTGCCCATGGGTTGAGGCATCGTTGAGTCCTCCATCCTGGTTGAGCAGTCTCAGGGAAACTGAAACGAAGCTCTGGCAGGCAAGCAATTGGCGGAAGCGAAATTGGAACAAGTAACAAGACAGCTCCCCTGACCACCTGACCGAAAAGAATCAATCTGGGCTTTGGTCATGGCAATTGAGTCAAATGCCGAAGGTATGGTTGGGGACCTGCTGTGGGCTCTGCCCGGAGGCCTTAGGTGGCCAGTCAAGGTGCACCAGAAAGGGCAAAAACTCCCAAAGAAGGGCGCAGAGGGCCTGAGACAAGGCCTGGCAAGAAAGGATTAGGTTCAAAATGGTGGCTGGACAATGTGGTCAATTGTAATAAATAATTTGCGATGAAGAATGGTGGTGGTTAGAAATTTTGGCCCAATCTGTCAAGAAAAATCCACTATGGTAACATGAAGAGGCCTGCAGACAGTCAGTGAGGCAGGGCTACAATGTGGCCTAGATGGAGGACCGCATGGCGTTTTTCAAAATGGCGGCTGCGGTGGGTCCGTGAAGATGCTGCTAAATTAACAGGGCTTCAGTGGGGCCGAAGGACCCTAACCCCCAAAGCACAAGCGGCCTATCCCAAACAATCAGGAGAAGGCCCCAAACGAGTGAAAATTTAAAGTGTTTTATTTACTTCATGCCCTGGGCAGCGGCCCCAAAATGGCGGCCGCAGCATGCTCCCCATTGAAAATGGCACCGGAGGCTTCAAAATGAAGATCACAGGTGCTGGGGCCGGACGCGATGGCAGCGCTAAACGCTGCGCTGAAAACAACTTCAGCAAGGTAGCCTCCGAACGGCAGGCAAAAAAACCAGTTAGTTTTGAGTTTGTTGCCTGAGACGGCAACCAAAATGGCGTCCGCGGGTGTTCCTGGCTGCTGGAGATGATCCAGAGGCCCCGAATTCAATTAAGAATCTCAAGCCTGCAGCGCGAGATTCTGCTTGGTTCTTTAAGAAACGGGGGAGAACGAGGGATATCCTAGGCAAAGCCTGTCCGAAATCTTTCCCCAGAACTCTGGGGAAATGGGGAAGGAAAGCTGCAGAAACCTCCCCCCACCTCCCACTCCCCAAATCTGTGATTCAAAGTAGCACTGATCCCAGAGCTATGAGAAAGGTAAGGGAGGATTCCAAATTAGAATTTGTAAATCAAGGGAGGATTCCAATTAGTATTTTGTCAATTTAGAGGAAAAAGGAGAATTCACCAATGGATTGCTAACCTGCTATCTGATGAGAGCCAAACCTAATAGTCTTCAAGAGCTGAGACCAAGTTAAGATTGGATCTCTTAGCAAGAGGGGGCGTGTCAAGTTTGGCTACTTGGTCTCAAGAGCAGGCAGACAGAGAAAACCCATTGGTGGATTCTCCATCTCCTGTACTGGAGAATACTCTGTTCTCTCTAGCATTTCATTAGGCAAATATGCAGGTAAAAGAAGAAGTGATAAACAGTGAAAGGGACCTTGAAAAATAACTTACCCTAAAATGGCAATAGAGAAAGAAATTTAAAAATGCTAAGAATGCAAGCTACATTTGTACATTAAAAAAACAAAACTGAATGAGACATACATTCATCCTTCTAAAGCTGGGTAAATTAGTGGCATCTAAGCTAATGCTTTGAAGTAAAAGTAAACTTAGCACATTTTGTGCTAAGCCATGGTTAACTTTAGGATAAATGGGGCGTTGTCTTACCTGAACGCCTTTTCTCAGCATGGTGGTGTATAATCCACTGGATAGGGTTATTTCAGCCCTCCTGCCCAGAGACACTAGGAAAAAGCTTTAGCCACGCCTTCCCCTGGGCGTGTCTCCCAGTTTTTGACGAGGCGAGGTAGCTAAGCTCTGACACCGTGGCTCCAAAAAATATAACAGAGTAATATAAAGAAAGGGGGATGCCCTCCACGCAAGCCTAGCCCGTTGTTTAAGGGAGGGAGTGGATTATACACCACCATGCTGAGAAAAGGCGTTCAGGTAAGACAACGCCCCTTCTCCAGCATGGTGGATGTATAATCCACTGGATAGGGACATACCAAAGCCCCCCATGTCCCCCAGGGTGGGAGGACTAGGCTGGCGTCTCCCTGGGGGCAACCACCTGTTGAATGACCCGTCTGCCGAACACGGCATCCGCCGCGGCAAACCTGTCAATCTTGTAATGGGTAATGAATGAGGACGGGGACGACCAGGACACCGCCCTACAAATTTTCTCTACGGAGGCCTGGGTGGCCCAGGCCGCGGAAGTTGCTGCACTACGTGTAGAATGGGCCGTGATACGTGATGGAACGGCCAGTGACTGCGAGACGTACGCCTTAGCTATGCAGACCCTGATCCATCTGCCAATGGTAGTGGAAGATACCTTGCTGCCCATGGTCGATGGTTGGAAAGAGACAAACAAAGCCTCGGACCTACGGAAGGGGCCTGTGCGCTTTATGTAGATGCACAGAGCCCTGCGCACGTCCAGTTTATGCCACTGGCGTTCTAGTCTATGGGTCGGATTAGGACAAAAGTTGGGTAGTACGAGGTCCAGCAACCTGTGAAAGCTGGTGTAAACCTTGGGTATGAATGAGGGATCTAGTCTGAGGACCACTCTGTCTTGGTGGAAGATACACAGGTCCTCCCGAACTGAAAGAGCGCCCAGCTCCGAAATCCTTCTAGCTGAAGTAATGGCTATTAGAAAGGCCACCTTCAAGGATAGAAGATGTAGTGAACATGATTGCAGGGGCTCGAATGGAGCCTCCGTTAGGGCCCGTAATACTGTGGGTAGGTCCCAGGAAGGGTATCTATGCACCGGGGGTGGACTAGAGTTTGTCGCCCCCTTGAGGAATGCCGAGATCGCTGGATGGTGAGAGAGAGGACCCCAATTGTCACAGGTGAGGATCGTGGCTAATGCCGCCACCTTCCTGCGGATGGTGTTGATGGACAACCCCTTGGACATACCGTCTAATAGGTAGTCTAAGATGTTTGGGACAACTACTGAGAGGGGATCCAAGCCCCGAGAGGAGCACCACTGGCAGAAATTGTGCCAGGTTGCATCGTAAATCCTGTTTGTTGAGGGGCGTCTAGAGGCCTGAATCATAGCGATTGCTTCTGGGGAGTAGGCCTGCCTAGTTAGGCACTCCCGCTCAAGTGCCAAGCGGCCAATTGTAGCCACTGACGATCTGGGTGACGGAGCTGCCCCTGAGATAGGGCCACTTTGTTCGGTGGGAATTTCCACGGAGGGGACAGGGACAGGGACAGATCCACTAGATCTGCAAATCACAGACGCCGAGGCCAATATGGCGCAACCAAGATTACTTCTGCCTGCTCCAGTAACAGCTTGCGGATGGTGGCCTGGATCAGGGGGAGGGGAGGGAAGGTGTACAACAGCCCCTCAGGCCACTTGCACTGTAGGGCGTCTGTCCCCTCGGCCCCTTTGGTCGGGAACCTGGTGAAGAACCTGGGGAGTTGGGCGTTGTCCGGGGAGGCAAAGAGATCCAGGCATGGCTCGCCGAACCTGGACCCTATCATGTCGAATATTTTGGTGTCCAGTCGCCACTCTGCATGGTCCACGGTTACCCTGCTCAGCGAGTCCGCCTGTCGGTTTGCCTCCCCCGAGATGTGTTCCGCCCTTATCGACTTCAGATGGGTCTCTGCCCACAGCCCCAGTTCCTTGGCCTCCTGGAGGAGGGCCCAGGAATGCGTGCCCCCCTGCTTGTTGACATGGGCCTTGGCCGCTACGTTGTCCGTCAGGACTAGGACATGCTTGCCCGATACTAGAGGAGAGAAATGGAGGAGGGCCAGGTGGATGGCCCTTAGCTCTAGCCAATTTATGTTCTGCTTCAGGTCCGCCCTGGACCAACGTCCCTGTGCCAGCTGAGTTTGGAGGTGAGCACCCCAGCCAAACAGACTGGCATCTGTCGTCAGGACTACCCTGGAGGGTTCCTTGAATACGGTCCCCTTGGACATGGCTGGAGAAACCCACCACTGGAGAGACGCAAGGACGTGGTGCGGCACCTAGACCTTGTGGGGAGAGGCGCTGAGGTTCTGTCTCTGGAAGGGGAGGAGGAACCATTGGAGGGTCCTCGAGTGGAGTCTTGCCCATGGCACTATCCCCATGCAGGATACCCTTTTCGTGCCCCGGATCTGGTATATCAATTTCCGGATGCTCAGCTGCCGTTACTGGGACAGGTAGACCCTGCACCGTTCTGAGTCTATCAGTGCCCCCAGGTGAAGGAGTCGCTTCGAGGGGGAAGTGTGGCTCTTCCCGAAGTTCACTGAGAACCCGTGGGACTGAAGTACCTGGATGGTGGTTCTCAGGTCTGCTTGCGCCGACCGAATGGATCTGGACTGGACGAGGATGTCGTCCAGGTAGCACTGCACGCGCACCGGCATCATCCGGAGATGAGCGGCCAAGACTGCTAGTATCTTCGTGAAGACCCTTGGTGCCGAGGAGAGGCCGAACGGAAGGGCCCGGTACTGATAATGCCGGTGCGCGTAGCAAAAGCGCAGGAACCTGCGGTGGACCTGGGCGATTGGGATGTGAAGATAGGCCTCTGTGAGGTCTATGGAGGAGAGGAGATCCCCTTTCCTGATGCTGGCTAGTATGGACCTTAGGGTCTGCATTTTGAAACGCCGGTACACTAGGAACCGGTTTAGGCCCTTTAGGTCCAGGATCGCCCTCCACCCTCCTGATGCCTTGGGGACCACGAACAGGATGGAGTAGAAACCTGTCCCAGTCTGGTCCTCCGGCATGGGTTCTATGGCCCTGATGTCCAGGAGGTGTTTGATGGCGGAGGATACCAACCTTACCTTGGAGGGATTTCGCGATACCGGGCACTGGGTGAAGCGATCGTGTGGGATCGCCTCGAATTCGAGTGCTAGGCCTCGCCTGATTGTGTCCCTGACCCAGGAATCGGAGGTGGTCTGTTCCCAGACCTGATAAAAACGCTCTAGGCGCCCCCCTATTGGGATGTCCCCGAGGGAGTCACTTGGTCCGCCGGAAAGGGCGGTTCCCCGACCCCCTGAAGGGACGCTTAGTTTGAAACTGGCCCCTGGGTCCTGTATTTTGGCGGTCCTGTTGACGGTCCTGCCTCTGAGGGAAGGAACGTGAACCTCTGGGCCCATCCCAGGACTGCCCTGTCCGAAAGGGCTGCCACCACTCCTAGGTGCCCGTGGGGCGTGATGCCTGTCTGCGGGAGTCCGGCTGCTGCCGCCTATTGGTCTTTTTGGAAGGGTGGGCAATGATTTTACGTTTGTCCCTACCCTCGACTACATGTGGGTCAAGGATGGGGCCAAACAGGTCCTTGCCTGTATACTTTGCCAAGGAGAGGCGGCACTTTGCCCGTAAGTCCGCCCTCCAGTGCTTCAACCACAGGAGCCTGCGAGAGGCCACTGTGGCTCCTATTGAGCGGGCAGAGCACTTGGCCGAGTGGAGAGAGGCATCGGCCATGTACTGTGAGGCCCCTATCAGTTTCACGAGTGTCTGGTGAACTCTGACCTGGTCAGGCGGGATTGTGGCCTGAAGTTCCCGGAGCCACATGATGGAGGTCCTGGCGAAGAAGGAGGTACCTGTAGCAGCCTTAATGGCCTGACCGGAGGTCAGGTGTGCCCTTCTGTAGTTGGCCTCGAAGTTCTTTTCGTCCGCAGTGAGGAACTCTGTCATGTCCCCTGAGGCTGCAGAATTTGAGAACAAGGAAGTTAGTGGGGAATCCACTGACGGTACCTCAAGTAGGGAAGCGAAAGACGGGGCCACATTATAGAGCTTCTTTTCCACAGTGCTTTCCCTGGGAATGGTGGACAGAGAGGCCCACTGGGCCTCCACCGCGTCCCGGAAAACAAAGGGACAGGGAATCTGTTTGTGCTCCACTACCTTCACCTTGAACAGCGGATTTGACTCCTTGTCCGCTGAGGTGGAAGGTTTCTCCTTCTGCACAGAGGTTAAAGAGGCAGTGGAGCATGCCTTTTTACAGTAAAGAAGTAAAGATGGAGTGATCGAGGAGACAGGAGGCAGAGGCCTGATCGGGCTCTGCTTCCTCCTCGTCTGATATGGGGGTGTCCGCCACGTCTAAGTGATCGGACTCCCCCTCCCCCATCTGGGATGAAGCCTCCGAGATAGCAGATTCCGGAGCTGGAGAGTAGCTCTGCTGAGGGGGAGGACCATTGGGAGGAGAGGGGACCTGAGGGGGAACCTGTTGGGTCCTTGATGGAGTCATGAACTGCGTGAAGGTGTGCTGCATGAAGGCCTGGAATTGGGCCTGTGACCATGCAGGTCGCTGGGCCCCAAGGGTTGCCGCTACCAACGCTGGGACAGTAGCCACTTGGAGACCCTGCTGAGGAGGAGGGGAGGAGTGAGAGGGACCTGCCTGTTCGGTGTCCCCCAGGGGAGTGGCAGTCCAGAAAGCATTTGGTTGGGGAGGCTCCCTAGTATTGGTATCCAGTGGGGCAGGGGGAACCGGATCGGCCCCACTGGACAGGAGCCTCTGTGCCTTGGAGAATTCTCTCTCCAATGCCTGGTGCCTCCTCGAGGCCACTCGCTCTGCAGACTTAGAGGTCTCCTTGGAGGAAAGATGCCTGGTCTTGGCCTTCTTCTTACCTCCTGTATTTAAATCGGTTGCCCTGCGCTTTGGTTGCGCTGAGGGGGCACCTGAGACCGGTATAGCTAGGGGCGAGGGACTGTCTGCCATTGCCACTAGTCAAGCCTGTAGAAGGGTGACTAGTGTAAGGGAATTGGAATGTAGGGCCGCAGAGCAATGTTCAGGGAAGAGGCGCAACCGCCCCTTACGCTGAGACCAGATAAGGTGCGGCAGATCAGCCGGAAAGGTAATAGGCCTGTCCTGTAGGCCGTGTGGCTAAAGGCCACGGCTATGGGAAAACAGGCGGCCTGTGAAAGCCTTCACTCCTGCCGGGGCCTAGGTAGCCAGGGCCCATGGGGTACTGCCTCCTCCAGCAGCCCTGGAATTGATTTTTATGCTCCCTGCTATACCCTGATGAAGAGAGGTATGATCGGCCGGGCGTTCCTGCGGTTACGGAGGGCGCCCCCCGATGGCCTGGACGCTGAGGCGCGCGTCAGAGGCTCTCCCTGGTCGGGCCTAATAAGTTAGGCCAAGACGAGGGGCTCTGCGGCCTGGGCCCTGTAGGCCTAAATCAAGATGGCCGTCGCCACCCGGGAGCCTGGAGTGGCGGGAAAACTGCGTCTTAAAATGGCGTCCGTGTGCAAACTTCTGAGGCGATTCCCTAACCCCCGAAAAATCACGGGCCCTGTGGAAGGAGTGGCACGAAGCGAAGTCACGCTCTCCCCGCTCTTGCCCCCCCCACTGGTTTACTTGCGTGTGGAGGCCTGTTGCGATCCGTGACAACGGAGCCCCGTGTCCGGATCGAGTATTCGCCGCCGTTCGCTGCGCCTCCTTGCCGTTTGGAACGGCAAATCCGATGGTTTAAGGTACCACGGAGGGGCGGGAGGCGGCTGTTGGCTTGCGCACCGGCCTCAGCAGCTGGGGATGTTTATGTCTCCCTTGTCCCCGTTCCTCCTTCCCGGCTTGATTTTTATCTAGCCTGGCGTTTCTGAGCCCCTGGGGGGAGCGGAGGCAGCTGCTGGTCGGCGTTTCTAAGCCCCTGGGGGGAGCGGAGGCAGCGGCTGGCTTCCCCGCCGGCTTGCTGTCAGAGATCGCTCCGTGCTGAGGCAAACTCAAAAACCAGGACCGGATTGCTATACTAAAATGGATTGAAGATAAAAGGGCCTAAATTGAAGAAAAAAAATTGGAATTTGGTGATAAATTTGAGATTGAGTCAAACAAACTACGGAGCCTACTAAAAAAGGTGTCTGCTCTGAGCCGAGACTAGGAAAAAACTGGGAGACACGCCCAGGGGAAGGCGTGGCTAAAGCTTTTTCCTAGTCTCTCTGGGCAGGAGGGCTGAAATAACCCTATCCAGTGGATTATACATCCACCATGCTGGAGAATGGTACATTACTTGCATTCTACTAAAATAGATAAGAGTTACTTGGATATTTTCTTATAAGAAAGGAGGGACAAAAAATTAAGAAAATTTTGTAGTAAGTAGGGCAAGAAAGGAGTTGACTTTTAAGAGTTAAAAGAGGGATGGAAAAAGAGTTTATGAGGAGAGGGATATTGTTCTCTAAAAAAAAGTTGTCATTTTGTAAATATACATCAAGTTCTGATAGTTGAAATCAAACAAATTATGTCTGTAGGTAGTCCTTGACTTACAATCATTTGTTCAGTGACCAAAGTTACAGCATCACTGAATGGACTTACAACCAATTAAGTTAAGCTGTTGCAGCACCTCCATGGTTATGTGATCAAAACCCAGGCCCTTGGCAGCCTGCCCACATTTAAGACCTCAGGGAATGTTTCAACTTCCCCCACCTGCCTATTCCTTCCCCCTCTATGTCCTTTTACCTCCCTGCACTCCGTAACCCCTGCTATACTAGTTGACTTTCACTGTCTTCTTGCTTCCACTGCTGACCAAGCATGCCTGGCCTGGTCCTGTGCAAAGCACCTTCTGGCCACACAATACTTTTTTCCCCAAGTGGTGCACGGCAACTTCCTCACAAATCCTGGGGAAGATGGCTTCGTATGCCCAGTAGCTGGCTTGCAAAGGGCCAGGCACATCTCATAGCAGCGGGAGCAATAAGATGGTGACGGTCAGCTAGGGTGGTAGAGAGCACAGGGTGGCAGGGAATTAAAAGTACAGGGCGGTAGGGGTGGCTATAGCTTCCTGGGACAGCTATGGCTTTGCACTATACTGCTGGGTTACGCCTTCACACTACAAGGGCTTCACACTGCAGCTCAGGGGCTTTTTGCAGGCCAAAAAACCCTTCATGTAAAAAAAAACCCTCTTTATGTTACATTGCTCAGCTGAGCTGGGGTGATTGAGGCTTCCAGGGGTGGCTGAAGCTTTGCGCAATGCTGTGGCTTAGGGGTTTATTGCAGCTCCAGATCTGCACTATGCAGTTCTGGGGCTGCTTGCCACCCACAAGGCAGGTGCAAGGTGGACAAAAGAACAGAGATGTGGGAAGAATAGGCAAATGGGGCTGGGGTTGGAGCTGAAGGTTGAGGTTGGGAAGGACACAGCCTGAGGTGGGTTGTCAGCTAATGACCGGTGGAATTTTATTAATGATGGCAATGGAGAATGCCAGGATTGCCATCACTAAACAATGTGGTCACATAATATCATGCTTTATAACCATATTGCTAAGTGACACAAACTCCGGTCCCAACTGTAAGTGTAAGTCAAGGACTATTTGTATATTATTTCTTTATATAATATTATTCTTAATAAAAATGTAACTGCTTAGGAAAACTGATTCTCTGAATAAATGACAAGTCATAATAAAATCATTACCAGTCACCAGCCTTTACCAAAGTTTCTATACAATTAAGAAAATAACTCATAAGAGAGAGAAAAAATCATTATTATAAAAATTCTAAATTTATCATATTGAGATGATGGCGTGAGCTTTTTATTTATTCTCAAAATAAATTCAGAAGAAATTAGGTCACCTCACCAAATAAAAAATAATTTCAATGCTTGCTTAAAAATATGATTTGTTGAATAACTGTAATTGGATTAATTAATACACTGCACTAAACATACAAAGTATAATTTGCAAATCACAATGACTGAATATACATATCATAGCAATTAAAAACCAAGGAAACTATAGTATAAGTTATCAGTGTAGAACATTTTAACCTATCAATTACTATCAGTTATCTGAAATATGAAATATGAAATAAGTAAACATATATTACTTTATTCTGAGAATAAAGTAATATATTTTTCCAGGCTCCAAAATGTCCAGAAATTTTACATTTTTAGTCTATGCTAACTGGCACTAACATTAAAGAACATTTAGTGTGAATTACTACAAAAGTGTTAAAAACAATTAAATCTCCTTCTAAGTGAACTTCACTCTTATGGGACAAATATCACCCTGTCTCCAACCTTTTTTCTTTTAGGGAAGGTTGTTCAGGGTATGGTGAGGTATTCTGTAGAGAATACAGATTATATGGGTTGCTTTCAGTCAGGATTAAGGGCAATAAGTAAGATGGAAACCACACTGCTTGTTGATTGATGACCTTTGCTGGAACCTCAATAAGGGAAAGATAAACTTTCTGGTCCTACCAGATCATTCAGTAGTCTTCAATACCATCAGCTATGGTATCCTTTCAGATCATATGCAAGGCACCGTGTCCAGTGATTCCACTCCTTCCTCAGTGGACAGTTCTAGTCAATGGCTGTAAAGAAGGAAAAACTGATCCAGTGCAATACAACTCGGTTTTCTCCTTCCTGTTTTTTACATCTACATGAAGCCACTCAGAGAAGTCATCCATCAGTTCAGAGTGTAGCAACATCAATACATTGATGATTCCCAGTTGTACATTGTCACCTGGATCATAGAAGTGATGCAGTCAAAGTCTTGTCCTGGTGTCTGGAGGCTTTTAGGATCTAGATGGGAAGAAACAGGTTAAAGTTGAAACTGAGTAAGATGGAATTGCTGGTTGTTCATGGAAGTTCTTTGTTATCTCTAGTATTGTCTCTTGAAAGAAAGGCACTATTTCTGAGTACTACTCTCCAACCAGGGAACACTCATAGCTATTATTGGATGGGCAAATGGCTGTGGCCAAGAGAACCTCTGCCCAATTTCAAATGTTGCAACACTTAAGATTGCAAGGATCTTGCAAGAGAAACTTGTCTGGTTAACACTTGGCTGGATTACTGCAATGTGCTCTGCATCACTGAAACTGCAGATGATACACAACTGCCTGAAACTGCAGTTGATACACAACATGGAGGCTCATCTGCTCATTTTTTTAATATTTGCATTGATTGCCAATAGATTTCTGGGAACAATTTAAAGTACTATTTTTATGCTATATGACTTTGTATTGTAGTATCTCCAAAATTTCTTCTCTCAAAGTGTGATATGAAAATTCTAAGAAAAATAGTATGGTGATTCCATGAAATCGGGGGGGGGGTGAGATCAGGAGATAAGAAGCCCTCATGTTACTGAACACCTTTTCTCTGGAAGTCAAATTTACCTAACATCCAGAAACAAGTTAAGACAAGTGGCACTCTTCTGGAGAGCCTTTAATATTGTACTGTAACATTTTTAGATATTGCTTCAGTTTTAGACAGTGATTGTTTTCTGTTTGAATAATAAATAACCTATTTGCACTATAACTGTACCTTGAATATTTTATATTCTTTCTGTGTATTAACTGGGGTTTATAATCGCAGTGGTAAAGAAAGCTAATAAATGAACTATTTCCTGGTGATTTTACAGATATTTCCATTAGGGGATGTTTTGTTAACTTCCCAATCTAACCTTCAGCCCTAAGATTCCTGGGTGGTTTCCATAGAGCAAGAGAGAGATGGCCTTAAATATGGAATTCAACAACTATTGTGTAAACATCAACTTATCTCAAATAGAGGGAGTGAAGAAAAAAAAATCAAGACTGCACTCCTTTATTCACTTTAGTATAAGAAGGGAGAAAATCTCTGTCAGGCTTTCCAGATTCTATTACAGGTATTCCTCAACTTACAATCACAACTGAGTCCAAAATTTTTGTTGTTAAATGAAACATTTGTTAAGTGAGTTTTGCTCCATTTTACATCCTTTCTTGCCACAATTGTTAAGTGAATCGTTGTAGTTGTTGAGTTAGTGACATCGTTGTTAAGTAAATGTGACTTCCCTATTGACTTTGCTTGTCAGAAGGTCACAAAAGGTGATCATATGACCAAGGACATTGCAACCATCATAAATATGCATCTGGATTTTGATCACATGACCATGAGCTTGCTGCAATAGTTGTGAATGTGAAAAAGGTCATAAGTCAATTTTTTCAATGCCATTGTAACTTCGTACAATTACTAAATGAACTGTTGTAAGTTGAGGGTTACCCGTATGATACCCTATAACAATAAAGTAGAATTCCAGTTCTTTTTGTTGGGGGGCAAATAATTGGTCAAGGTAGATCAATTGCAATTATATTTTAAAGAAAAACAGCCTTCTGATACTGATTTTTTTTTAACTCTTCACATAATATTGTACTAATCCTTACCTTGACTGAGAGACTGATACCAGATGAGTTTGCATTTGTACATCTTAGGTTATTAACTGTTTGGAATCTATAATTCATACAATTATTTTTGCTTTAATTTGTGTACAATTTGATTATTTTTACTAAGTAAAGAAGATTTTCTAGCAGTTTGGTTCAAAATGCTTGATATCATAGTATCAAAAACCTTCTAATGTAATTACACATTTCCGAAGTTTCCAAATACAGGTAGTTCTTGACTTAAAACTGTTCATTTAGTGACAGTTCAAAATTACAACAGCATTGAACAAAGTGACTTATGACCAGTTTTCACACTTATGACCGTTATACTATCTCCATGGTCATGTGATCAAAATTCAGAAACTTGGCAATTGACTCATATTTATGATGGTTGAAGCGTCATAAATAAAATGGGGCAAACTGACTTAACAGGCAGGACAAGAAACAACAGATGGAAACTAACCAAAGAGAGAAGCAACCTAGAACTAAGGAGAAATGTTTTGACAGTTAGAATAATTAATCAGTGGAACAACCTGCTTCCAGAAGCTGTGAATGCTCCAACATTGTAAGTTTTTAAGAAGAGACTGGACAGCCATTTGTCTGAAATGGTATAGGGTTTCCTGCCTGAGCAGGGAGTTGGACTAGTTGACCTCCAAGGTCCCTTTCAACTTTATTATTATTGTTGTTGTTGTTGTTGTTATTAAATGTTTCACTTAGCAACAGAAATTTTGGGCTCAATTGTGGTCATACGTTGAGGACTACCTGTAACATAACTGTATTCTGAGAACTAGAGCATTAAAAGTTTTCCTTATTGAAAGCCTGTTTTTTTAAAAAAAACTGGTAGTAAGTGTGAAAAAGTTCATGTCAATTTTTTCAGTGCCGTTGTAACTTTGAACAGTCACTAAATGAACTATTGTAAGTCGAGGACTACCCTTCTCATACCCTATAACAATAAAGTAGAATTCCAGTTGTTCTTGTTAGAGGGCAAATAATTGGTCAAGGGAGATCAATTGCAATTATATTTTAAAATAAAATAGCCTATACAAGCTTCATGGACAGTGATTTTAAAATGCTCTAAAGATATTTTAAGGCAAAAAGTAAAATCTTTTTAAAAATCTATTTTATTCTCTGAATCATAATTTAATTCAGTTAAAATTAAAACTTTTCCTAACATAACTGTATGCTACTATGCCAAAATAAGCAAATAGACTTTTACCCGTTCCCTTGTGTTCCTACCATCACCTCTATAAAAACATGTACCACAAAGACCGCAACTGCATCAACACTCTCAGATACATACTAGGCAGTAATGGCATCACAGCAGAAACATACAGCAGAAGTATGGATGTAAAGCAATAATGTGATTTCTTTTAGCAAGCCACTGTTCTGACAGCAATAATTCAGTTTTAAACTATAGTTCTCACATATTGATAATAACAATAGTTTAGGAAATCTTTACTAGGACAAACAAGGTAGCATTATTCTAAAGTTTCGACTTTCTTAGAATGTGACAGTATCATTTCTGACTGACAAAACTAACTAATTATACACTATGGCTATGTCCCAACTCGGTGCACGCCCCATTCATTGGATTTTGAACATCATAACTAAGGACAGTATAACAAAAAGATTATGGGGGTTTCTTTGAGAAAGTGATTTGCAGTGTAGCCACATATCTAGAAAATCTAATTTCTGAACCCTTTTGAGTGCTTTTGACTGTCTTTGTGTATTTGTCGTGCAAGTATATATTGTTCTTTCTCTAACTGCTGGTATATTATTATATGAAGCTACCAACTATACCTGACAATAATTATAAAGTAAGCCATTACTTAAAAATTCTGGGTTAGCATTATGCAATAATGTAGTCAGTATTTCTTTATCTTCATTACCGTATTACCTCCAGAGTTTTTCTGGACTTTTACAAAATCTTATGAATTAATTAGTATCACAGTACTAATGTCTGGATACATACAACATACTAATATAAACATACTAAGATGGTAAATTTGTTTAAATCAACTACAGTTAACTCAGTTTGCATAATACAAGTCATAAACCATGTTTTGCAAATACATTGGCTAGATTCACATCATATGATAACCTCCACAAAAAAATTATGGATTAACATGCGTATATCCAGACCAACATTTCTATTTCTCTTGGAAATAGTTTTGCTTTATGCCTACCTCTTTTCTACTTTTTAATTTATTCATTACATGATTCCTCGGCCAATATTTCTTATTTTTTGTGCCCTATTGTTGTCCTATTTTCAAAACTAATCAGGTCACCATGGAACATTTCTAATCCCTATATGGATCAGTGGGTGGACATTTACTTTGGATGATATCTTATATATTATTGTAGAAAGCTATAGTGGCTAATAATTGAACCGATTCTAGATTCAACACTTTTCAAAATGCATTTAATTACATTTCTGATAAAAATAATAACAGAAGGACTTACACAAGCACACTGAATTAATAATAAAAGCAATATACAAGACAATTCAGTATATTTATTGGAAAAATTCCAAATAATTGCTTCCAATATCATAGTTCTAGTCCAATGATAGCGAACCTTTTAGAGACCAAGTGCCCAAACTGCAATGCAAAACCCACTTATTTATCGCCGGGTGCCAGATGGGCATGGCCCACTGGGTGGGCATGGCTGTGGTGGGCATGGCAGACTGGGTGGGTGCGGCCAAGGTGGGCATGGTCACCTCGATATTGCTCGTGGGGAGGGATGCCTGTGAGGGGCGGGCAGGGTTGGGGGAGATCCAGGGGGTCTCTGGCAGATGGGACGGTGGGCAGGAGGCTCGTCCTGCAGGATGAGGCGAGGCAAGGCAGGGTGGGAGTGCCCTTGTCCCAGGGCAAGGCAAGGCGGGGCTGAGGTGGCTGCTGCCTGACACCACCGGCCCCTGCACACAGCGGCAAGCGCATGGGGGCCGACAGTGTCCGGCACCTCAACCAGCGCACTTTGGGGCTCTGCAGCCCGCCGCCAGCAGTTCAGAGAAGCCGCCTCTGAGTTGAATGGACGGCCGACAGCTGAGGAGGCGATGCAGTGGGTCGTGCCCAGGAAAAGGAGAGCATGTGAGGCCAGGAGGGATGGGATGGGGGGAGGGAAACCAGCCATGCTGGGATGCATCTGGCCACATGGGACCTTGGCGAGTTAGCAATCGGCTGGTTGAAGAGGGACAGTTGCCATCTCCGGGGCATGGCAAGCATGCCCACAGAGAGGGCTCTGAGTGCCGCCTCTGGCCCATGTGTCATAGGTTCGCCATCATTGTTCTAGTCTTTGGATACTTAAGTGTATTTCAATGAATGTAAAGACTTTAACAGTAAAACAAGTGCTCTATTTTTTTTTATTCTGCCATCTTAAATCTGATAGCAGCATTCATGTAGTTAGACTCTTATTTTAAAACAACCAGCAAGGTATAATGATTAAAGTGCTGGATTATGATCAGAGTAATCCAGATTCAAATCATCCCAAAATTCAGGGAGTGACTCTGGGCCAGACATTACCTCTCCACTATAATTAGTTTTATTCACATGGCTACTATTCTGAAAAAAAATACACCGAAGAAAGAAACACAATTGTACGTTCATTGATGCAAAAATGCTACCAATGGCATTATTGGCTGGGACAAGAGGGATGAAGGACAATGGGTTGTAAGGTTTTGGGTTTTTTTTGCTATGGGATCAATTCCAGGTTAAATTCAAAGTGCTGGTCCTTACCTAAATGGATTGGGAGCTGGAAATCTTATGAAGTATTCAATCTGTATCATCCTTCCCATAGTGTCCATTCAATACAAGTTGACTTTGTTCCAAATTCCTATTCATCAAAGTGCTCTGAAATCCCTCCCATTTACCTTGAACATATACTTTTGTTATGTGGAAAGAGAAGGGGCGTTGTCTTACCTGAACGCCTTTTCTCAGCACGGAGATGGAGAATCCACCAATGGGTTATGACTGTATTCCTGCCCAATCAGATCAAGTCAGCCAAAGCTGCCACGCCCCTTCCTGGACCTTATCCCAGGTTTGACACGAGCGTAGCCCTTCACTGACTGTGTGACATCATGGCTCCTTCCACTAATGCTAATCCTAGGCCTAAATGACCTACCAGGGTGGGAGTGGATTCTCCATCTCCGTGCTGAGAAAAGGCATTCAGGTAAGACAACGCCCCTTCTCCAGCACTAGGAGATGGAGAATCCACCAATGGGACATACCAAAGCCTACTGTCCCTGAGGGTGGGCAGCAGACTGGTCCGGTGTGGCACTTTGGCGAATGACCTCCGGCCAAAGGCAGCCTCGGCCGAGGCAAACCTATCAATCTTGTAGTGCCTAATGAAAGGGGATGGTGTAGCCCATGTGGCTGCCCTGCATACCTCCTCGATGGATGCCTGTGTGGACCAGGCCGTGGAGGTAGCTGCACTTTGTGTGGAGTGGGCCGTGATCCCTCTTGGGACTGGCAAGGCCTCCGCCTGATACACCTCGGCGATACATGCTCTGATCCACCTGCCAATTGTGGAGGAGGATGCCTTCCGACCTTTGTAGGAAGGGTGGAACGATATGAACAGGGCTTCGGACCTACGGAATTCCGCTGTACGTGCAATGTAGCACTTCAGCGCCCTACGGACGTCCAGGCTCTGCCATTGTCGCTCCCTATCGTGTGACGGATTGGGGCAAAAATCTGGTAGCACTATGTCCTGCGACCTATGGAATAGGGAATTCACCTTCGGGGTGAAGGTGGGATCGAGGCGCAGGGTCACCCTATCTTGATGGAAGACACACAAGTCCTCCCTGACTGAGAGCGCTGCCAATTCGGAGATGCGCCGTGCGGACGTGATGGCCACTAGGAACGCCACCTTGTGGGACAGGTAGCGCACGTCGCATGACGCTAGGGGTTCGAAGGGCCGCTGAGTGAGAGACCGGAGGACCTGTAGTAACTCCCACGAAGGGTACCTGTGCACGGTAGGGGGTCTGGAGTTGGAGGCCCCTTTTAGGAAGGACCGGATGAGGGGATGGCGACTCAGGGTGCCTGCTGAGTCGCATGTGAGCACCGTTGCCAGCGCTGCAACTTGTCTGCGCAGTGTGTTTGGGGCCAGGCCCCTGTCGAGTCCGGCTAGCAAGTAGTCCAGAATATGGGCAATTGTGAGGTCCGTAAGCGGCAGCCGCCGTCTGGAGCACCACAATTGGAAGTTTTTCTACGAGGCATCATAGATGCGGTTGGTGGAAGGGCAACGGGAGGCCTGGATTATGGTGATGATCCCCGGGAAGCAGAGTTCCCCCGCTAGGATCAAGCGCTCAAGTGCCAGGCAGCTAACTGGAGCCACTGAGGATCTGGGTGGTGAATGTCTCCCTGACTGAGCGATATCCGTTCCGGGGGAATCCTCCAGGGTTCCGCCAAGGAGAGACTCATCAGGTCGGCGAACCATGGTCTCCTTGGCCACTGGGGGGCCACTAGGAGTACCACTGTTCGTTCCCTGATGAGCTTGCGTATCACTGCTGGGAGGAGGGGCAGGGGGGAAGCGTAAAAGAGGCCCTGCGGCCACGGACTCCGGAGGGCGTCCATCTGTTCCGCCTCCCTGGCTGGAAAGCGGGAAAAGAATCGGGGCAGCTGGGTGTTGTGTGGGGAAGCAAAGAGGTCCACCTGTGGCAAGCCGAAACGGTGGCAGATCTCTTTGAAGATCCTCGGGTGAAGTCGCCACTCCGAGTGGTCCACTATTGTTCTGCTCAAAAAGTCGGCCTGAGTGTTCGCTTCCCCTGATATGTGATCGGCCCTGATGGAAGCTAGGTTGTGTTCTGCCCAGGTTCCCAGAAGGAGGGCCTCTGCCATAAGGCTTCGGAACCGAGTGCCCCCCTGACGGTTTACATGAGCCTTGGCTGTCACGTTGTCGGTGAGGACCAGGACGTGTTGGCGCGCCACTCGGTCCTGGAAGTGACGGAGGGCAAGGTGGATGGCCCGTAACTCGAGCCAATTGATGCTGTGGCGGAGGTCCGCCCTGGACCACCGGCCCTGTGCCCACTGTGAATGAAGTTGCGCTCCCCAGCCGAAGAGGCTGGCGTCCGTGGTGAGTATTATCCGGTCCGGCTCCCTGAAGTCTGACCCTCTGCTTATGGCTGGTGATAGCCACCATCTGAGGAATTGTAGTACCTATGGCGGGAGGCGAACTCTTTGAGGGGAAGCGCTGAGGTTTTGCCTCTGGAAGGGCAACAGGAACCATTGCAGCTCCCTGGAATGGAGCCTGGACCAAGGCACGATTGCAATGGCCGAAATCATCTTTCCTAGCAACTGAGATAGGCTAGCCAATGTTACTGATCGACTCCTGCGAATCTGGAGGATCGAGCTTCTTATGCTGTCCCGGCGCTTTCGGGATAGGTAAGGGACACTTGCCCTGAGGCTGTTGTCTGGGTCTGGGGTCTTGCCTGTCAGCCTGTTTATCCTGTCTGTCCTGCCTGTTCGGAAAGGATTGGGATGTTTGGGAATGGCTGTACCTGGCTCCGGCCCGAAAGTACTGTCGCCGTGGGTAGGCTCTGGCGCGCCTGTCCTGCCTGCTAAACACGTGTTTAAGGACCCTACATTTGTCCTTGTTTTCTGTTGTGTAGGGGTTCAAGGCGTCCCCGAACAACTTGCCCCCTTGGTAAGGGGCCACTGCTAGTTTCCACTTGGACCTAGTATCAGCCTGCCAATGTTACAGCCAAAGCAAACGCCTGCCAGTGATGCTGGAAGCCATAGCTCTGGACGAAAACCTGGTGGCCTGGAGAGTCACGTCTGCTGCGTACTCTGCGGCCGCCACTACCTTGCTGAGATCCTGTTGCGTGCGGAGATCCTCCGCTGGGATCTTATCTTGAAGCTGCCGGAGCCAACGATGGGCAGCCCTAATGAAGAATGAGGCGGAGGTAGAGGCTCTGATCGCCCAAGCGGTTGCTTGGTGCGCCCTGCGGAACGTGGCCTCGCTCTTGCGGTCCTCTTTTTTTTTTTGTAAAAAAATTCTTTTATTGAAACAATCAACATCAAACATAAGATCTTATTAAAAAGCAATCATCATATAACCTGCAATACAACACTATGGATTAGTCTTTGTAAACGTCTGGTTTAGTAAACATTCCTCTTATATATGTTCTAACTACTGTTTCTAGTCTATCACATATTGTTCATTCGAGCTTCAGAGGTAAATTCGTCTCAGTAGTAGTGCAATCTTTTATGCTCCCTAGCAAAAGATCCTGAGGTAGAAATTCAATAACCTGAGATAGAAATTCAGTACGCATTTCCAATATTAAAGCAATCAACATTGAACATAGGATCATATCGGTCCTCAGTTTTGAGGGCCTCCGCGAGGTCTCCTGAGATGGTGGTGGACGACACTAGGGGCGCTAGGGGTTTGTCCACGGTAGGTACTTCCAGTGTCTCTTCCAATTTCGTGGCCACACTGTACAATTTCTTGTCCGTGCTGCCCGGAATGGGAAGAGAGGTCGGTGATGTCCACTGTTTCCTGATCGCCTTCAGGAACATGGAGGGGCAATGAACATGGAGGGGCAATGTGATACTGAGTCGTGACCGGTTCCACGAAGTTAGGGTCTGCCTCTGCCTTCATATCTTGTGGATCGGTGGGTGTTGCCGCCGGGATTTCGGGTCCCAGGTGTGCGGTGGATGCGGCCTTGCGTAGCAAGGTCATGAAGGAGGAGGGGTTGAATAGTCCTTTGGAGGCGGGGGCCTCCGGTGGATCCTTCTCGTCAGACATTGGTACCCCCTGATCTGTCATTGGCTCCTCCAGGTAAGAATCCTCCGATGCCTGGGATGCTGAGGAGGGTGCGGGGCTCTCGTATGCCCCCGTCTCCTGGTGTGGGCTGTGTTTGCGGGCAGTGGCTACCTGCACTCTGGTCTCCAGGGCTCAATCCACTGCCTGGGCGATGAGTAGAGCTAGGCGGTCCTCATTGGGGAGGGCCGCTTGCCGTGGGTGTGAACGTGGCCTCGGGGGACCCTTGAGAGACCCTTGTGCCTGGGGCTCGGTCCATGGACTGAAGGTCGTCTGTAAATGGCCTTAGGGGTGATTCCGGCGCTAGTCTGGCTCTTTTCTGCGCTTTGGAGAACTCCTTTTCCAAGGCCTGGTGTCTCCTCTTGTCCTGTCTGTCTGCTCTCTTAGAGGTCATGGTGGCAGATCTAACCCTAGATTTGGCTGCCGACCTGTTGGTGCCTTCCAGACCAGGTTGACCTGATGAGGATGGAGGGGCTCCTGAAGAGGGCGGGGTGGCCTCTTCCATTCTCCGATATCGCCGGGACACGACAGGGGCCCCCGGGTATCTAGAGAGTATAACCCACTGGGTAAGGACAGGCGTACGACAGGACGTCTGGAACCCAGGGACAGCCAATGTGTGGATAGGGACAGGCGCATTGCTGGGGGCGTCTGGAATCCACGTTTAGATTGCTCAGATAACGACAGACACACTAATGGGGGTGCCTGGAATCCGAGTGGAGCCAAAAAGCCAAAAGAGCCAAAAAAAGGCCAAAAGAGCTAACAATCAGACAATGGGAGACATCGAGCCTAGGAAGAGGGTTTGGTTGTTTGAAAAACGGCCTAGATAGGCCTGGCTACTGGCCTGGTTGGGCCTGGAATCCCACTGGAGGCTTAATGCCTGTGGAGGTGGGGGGGAGCCTTGCTCGGTCTCTGCGGTCGCGCCGCGTGGCCAAAATGGCGGCCGCTGTGGCCTGCGCCGCTTCCCCCTCGCTTGCCCTCGCTAGCGGTCCCTTGATGAGGAAGCCCCAATCCGACGAGGCCTACGTAGGGCCCCGCGATCGGCCGCCGATCAGGTGATCGGCGCCGGCTTCCCTGTTCTAAATTTCCCGCGGAGCGATCGCGCAGGCTTCTTTGACCTCTGCAGCCGCTCACGCCGCGTGGTCAAGATAGCGGCCGCTGCGGCACCGGAAAGAAGGGGCCTCCGATCGTTCGCCAATCAGCTGATTGGCGCCGGTTGCCGCTGCGGCCTCCGCCGCCTTCCTATTGCTCTCCTATGAGAAGGCAATGCGGCGAGGCCTCCGATCGGCCGCCGATAAGCTGATTGGCGCCGGTTTCCTTGGCCGCCGATCAGCTGATCGGCGCCGGCTTTTTTTAAAATGCCCACGGTTCCCGTGAGGAACCGCGAGGCCACGTGGAGCGCCGATCAGCTGATCAGCGCCCGTTTAAAGTTTTCCACGTTCCCGCGGTCCCTGGGACGGAGGGGAACGTGAAAATGCAAGGCCGCGTGGGCCGCCGATCACCTGATCGGCGCCAATCCCCGCGGTCCCTGGAAGGGGGGGAACGCGCGAACGGCAAAGGGTGAGGGGACCCCCCTCCCCTTCGCCTCCCCCCTTCCTTCCGCCCTCCCCCGCGCCCACCGACGGTTACCTACCGGGTCTCTGCTTGCCGGTTGCCGGGTCGTGAGTGGGGGAAGGGAACCAAGTTGGGAGGAGGGGAGGAGGAGCCCCTTCCCCCCGCTTAACTGCAGCTGCTTCTAGCTTGCTTCTTCTAGGGGAGGCTAGGAGACAAGCTCCCAACCTCTGCTTAAACTGGAATAATTTCTTAAAACCTGCTCTAATCTGATGAAGAATCCACCAATAGGTGACTGTATCTGCCTAGGAGCCACGTTTCATGTCCGTCCTGGGCCAGATAAAGTCAAAACTGGGATAAGGTCCAGGAAGGGGTGTGGCAGCTTTGGCTGACTTGATCTGATTGGGCAGGAATACAGTCATAACCCATTGGTGGATTCTCCATCTCCTAGTGCTGGAGAAACTTGCTTTCTGGATAGATCTTGATCAGGTCTGATTTATGATTCAGACCACTACTGCTTTCTCTACTACTCTTTCTATTGATTTGTCTTCTGTAATCTTTGTTGTTGTTATCCTGTGCTAGTCTCTCTGTTTCATTAGTTTAAAATTTGTTTGTGATTTTCAATTTTCTTTAATTGTCACCATGTGACCAGGCTGTCTGAAGGTGATTATGGGCGGGAAGTAGACTAATGAACTGAAGTTTAATCAAGACAACGACAGAAAGCCATTCTTTCTAGATAGTATTAACTTAAAATACAAATCCATCTATTGGAAGACATTATGTTGCTAGTTTGTAGTCTGAGAGAGCTCCAAGATCTAACTTTATTCCTCCAATATGCTCAGGAGTTACTGAGGCCAGATTAATCTTTGATCAGTTTAATTTAATATGGCAACCACTATCTGCCTTTTCTGGGGACTAAACATTTAGCTCTGGAGGCAGATGGTTAGCTACATCAAATTGTACACAACAATGGTTATTAAGAATATTAATTTCTTCTAAATTACTCTGACTTCTAAGTTTGTTGGCATAATTCAAAGAACTAGTCAAAGAACTAGGCTTTTTTAAAAAGGCATCTACAATTTGGGACTACGAAACATTTCATTTAAATCTTTGTATTCATGAAGGTTAACTGGGACTCAACAAGCTTTAAAATTTGTTCAGCTTGTTCCATGAGAGAGTTTTCCCACTGGCTACACCAGTGGTTCTCAACCTTTTTCAGGTTGAGACCCCACCTGCCCCACCCATGTGCGGTGTGATCCCGGCGCGCGCGCGCGCGCCGGCCCAATCAACGCATGTGCAGCACGCGCGATGGAAAAAAAAAAACCAAAATGGCGGACCGCGATGGGCCGATCCGCGCATGTGTGGCGCGCGTGCGACGGCCTGAACTGTGCATGCGTGGTGCGTGCGACAAAAAAAACAAAAAACCCTAAACAAACAAAAAACAAAATGGCGGACCGCGACAGGCCGATCCGCGCATGTGCGGCGTGCGCGCACGACGGCCTGAACTGCGCATGCGTGGCGCGCGCCCGACGGAAAAAACAACAAACAAAAAAAAACAAAATGGCGGACCGCAGTGTCCGGCGACCCCCGTGAAACGGTCGTTCGACCCCACATGGGGTCACGACCCATAGGTTGAGAACCGCTGGGCTACACAAAGACTCTGCTATCTTATAACAGAATAACAGAAAGAAAAGCTTTCCCTCTCAAATACTTCATTTTACTGGATATCATACAGCAGAGTTCCTAACCTGAGGTACAGAAACCCCAGGGGTATATGAACCTTGGATAGGGAACAAATTATGTTTATTTTCAGTAGCCTCTAACTAATATGTAGCTTTTATTTCAATTATGTATATGGCAACAATAAAATTTATGGTCTCCAGAGTCCAAACATGTTTGTTAACTTCACTAAACTTTAGTGAAGTCAACTGTTTATGGCATAATTATACCATAAAGAGTACTACCTTGTTATTCAATTAATGGATTAATAAAAAAGCACATCTTACTATATTATGTATTTATTATTTAGAGTTCAAATGCAACTGATTTCCTTTGCAATGCAATTTATGTATGCTATTTTATGCATTTAAACACATTTCACTGAGAACGGGTTTAACAGTTTAACAAGATCCTCAAAAAAGGTTAAGAACAACTGCCACACAGAATGGTGCTTAGATGATAATAATGGTGGGTTTCTTTTACTGTTAGTACAGTTATTTATAACCAGTGCTTTGTTTGTAAAAAAAAAAAAAAAGGTGCCGGAACTCACACACGTCATACAATCTGCCTTGCCTACCCTACAAGGTTCCATCCAAAAAAGGTGCCGGAACTCCGTTCTGGGTGTTCTATGACAAAAAAAAGCCCTTCTCAGAGCCATATTCTATTATTGCTCTGGCAATGGCAAAAATATTTTTAGAACTTTTGGAACCATGTTTTATTTTCTATTTATTAGACTTGTGAGCCACCATCTTGCTTAGAGGTGACTCTGGGCAGCTTACAAAAATTAAAAGCCAGTAAATATTTAAACAATAACAATCCATAGCAATAACAATAATTTTCAATAAAAAGATGGGGAGGAAAGGATCAAGATGCACATGGGAAGAAGTGGAATCTATGATGGTACTATTAAAAATAAATTATGACTATCTTTCTCTTTTAAGTTTTTAGTCTTGTCATATAAATGTTTATACTTTAAAAATTTAAAATTTTAAAATAGAAAACCTATTATTGGCTTCAATATACTTTTTGAGAAAGAAAAATATTTTTAAGTAAATTAAAATATATTAATATATTGTGCTTGCAAAAAAATTGAGGTATAAATTCTCCAAACAATAAACTGTTTGCTTACTCATAGTAACTAGGTTTTATTCCTTATGAACTATGTACAGCAGAGGTCCCCAACCCCTGGGCCCCAGACCGGCACCAGTCCGCAGCCTGCCAAGAACTAGTCTGCACAAGCAAGCAAAGCCCCATCTGCGTACGCGTGGGATCCGGCAGTGCGTGGAAGCATACCCCCCCCCGATCCATGGGAAAAATGCCCTTCATGGAATCGGTCCCTGATGCATAAAAGGTTGGGGGCTGCTGATGTACAGGAACCTCAATACAGCCCATTATATTATATAGTATGCCCAGTCTCAGGCTACAGGTGAAATAGAAATTGGGTCAGGTTAGTAGTTTAATGGAAGCTTGCAGGCAGTGACAGAAAAGGTTCTGGAGATGTAATCAGATTGTTAATTAATATATACGCCTAGAAGCACTACCACCTGTCTTGTTTCTTTTATCAAGTGCCCTTCTATAATTCCCTGAAGTAAGAAAAGATGCACAGATAAAGCACTGGCAACCTACAAGAAAAGCCAACCTTATCAGCTTTTGTTCACAGCTATGGCCGCTTAGTTAGATGCATCTTGGCTAGCAAAAAGGGCTGCAACATTAAAGCAAAGTATCTGTGGTGCAATCCAGAGGGAACTCAAACAACAACATTCCTGTGGTCTAAAGAGGAGTAGGAGGGAGAGATTTGCTGTGAAAGATGCAGCCAGCCATATGAAGCAATTCCGTTGAGAAATGTCTCCGTCCCTTCCCTGGAATTCACCAAAATGTTTGAAAGGAGAGGAGGCAGGTGCATTTTGCAGTGCTAGGAGAGACAATCCATTGCCTTCAAATATGAAAGAAGCAGACTGCTCCACAAATCCTGCAGCAAGTTCTATGTATGTCTACAATGCAGCTGCTGTGCGAAGGTGGGGGTGGTGAAGTGAGGTGCATTGACAGTAATGTAGGAATCCAAGCTGAAATGCCTCTGTTATTATATTCTATAAATACTAACAGTATATTCTTTCTACTAATTGACTTAAAACAAGCACCTGAATTGCACAGCTAGATCAAATCAGTGGTGGGATTCAAATATGTGAATAACCGGTTCTCTATGTGGATGCTGCTTCCAGAAGTCCATTCTGGACCTGGGCAACAAAAAATTAGCTACCAGTTCTGCCAAAGTGGTGCGAACTGGCTGAATCCCACCACTGGATCAAATGATAATAAAACTAATAGTTCTACTCAGAGAGTATTATTATATATATATATTATATATTATTAGATATCCAGTTTACTAACAACGGTACTCAACTGTTTCAAAACTTGTTGAATTTGGTATTTCACTAAATACTTGGCATTTTGACACAATAGTGTTGTCCCGGGACTCATTGTTTATTTGGTACTCAAGGCAAAAGTAAAAGGGGGCTGGCTGCGGAGAATGGACAGAAAGTCAGCCAGGTTGAGAAGGTCGCTGCAAAAGAAAAGGGGAATGGCTACAGAGGGCAGACAAGAAGTTGGCCATGCTGGGAAGGTCACTGACATAGGAAAAGGGACAGAGAAGAAGTCCTTCCCGGCTGAAACAAAGGGTCACGTGGTAAGTCACGTGGTTTGTTTGGCACTTGTTTTTAGTACTTGTCATATCTCCCAGAACCAGTTAATGACAACTACTGAGGTATCACTAAAGATTTAAACTACAATGATACCCCAGTACTCAACATTAATCTTATTTTAAAAGAAATCAAACAAATAAATTAATATAGAAAACAACACAGGGGGACATTATAGGACAAAAAGTAGAGCAGCAATAATAACAGCAATAAATATTAGCAATAAACTATAAAACTGCAATAATTAGAGAAAAAACATACAATAAGCAGTAGAAATACTGAAATTATTATTAAAATATCTGAAAAAAATAAAAAGACTTGGGGCTGAAAGAATCACAATGTCGTCCCCAACTTATGACAGTAATGGGAATCAGAAGGGGCATTGTCTTACCTGAACGCCTTTTCTCAGCATGGTGGTGTAGAATCCATCCACTGATTGGGTTATTTCAGCCTTCCTGCTCAGAGAGACTAGGTCAGAGCTTTAGTCATGCCTCCCTCTGGGCGTGGCTCCCCAGTTTTGACGAGGCGAAGGATCCTGACAAAGTCTGACGCAATGACTCCCAAAAAAAAATACAGAAAAGAACAACACACAAGCCTAGACATTTTGAAAAAGAGGGGAGGGTATGGATTCTACACCACCATGCTGAGAAAAGGCGTTCAGGTAAGACAACACCCCTTTTCCAGCATGGTGGATGTAGAATCCACTGATTGGGACATACCAAAGCCCCCCATGTCCCTAGGGAGGGAAGGTCTAGGCTGGTGTCTCCCTAGAGGAAACAACCTGTTGAAGAACCCGTCTGCCAAACGCGGCATCCGCCGCAGCAAACCTATCGATCTTGTAATGAGTGATGAAAGAAGATGGGGACAACCAAGACCCCGCCCTGCAAATCTCCTCTACAGAAGCCTGGGTAGACCAGGCCGCAGAGGTCGCTGCGCTGCATGTGGAGTGAGCTGTGATACATGCGGGGACTGGAAGTGACTGGGAAACGTAGGCCCTAGCAATGCAAGCCCTAATCCATCTACCAATGGTGGAAGAAGAGACCTTCCTGCCCATGGCAGAGGACTGAAAAGAGACAAACAAAGCCTCCGACTTGCAAAAGGACGAAGTACGGTTGATGTAAAGACGCAGAGCCCTGCGTACATCCAGCTTGTGCCACTGACGTTCTAAACGATGAGAAGGATTGGGACAGAAATTTGGTAGAATTAAATCCAATGATCTGTGAAATCCAGTGTTCACCTTGGGAATAAATGAGAGGTCTAATCTAAGGACCACCCTCTCCTCATGGAAAGTACAGAGATCGTCTCTGACTGAGAGCGCAGCCAATTCCGAAATCCTCCTGGCCGACGTGATGGCAACTAAGAATGCCAACTTCAAGGAGAGAAAATGCAGAGAGCAAGACTTGAGAGGCTCGAACGGAGAAGTGGTTAAGGCCTGCAATACAGTAGGTAAATCCCAAGATGGATACCGATGTACTGTAGGAGGACCAGAATTGGCTGCCCCTTTGAGAAAGGCGGTGATAGCTGGGTGGTGTGAAAGCGGACTCAGATTGTCACAGGTGAGAACCGTGGACAAAGCCGCAACCTGTCTACGTATGGTGTTGGTGGACAACCCTTTGGAAGTGCCCTCCAGCAAATAATCCAAAATATTGGGAACAGTAACAGAGAGAGAGTCCAACTTATGTGTGATGCACCACTGGCAGAAATTTCTCCACGTGGCGTCATAGATCCTATTTGTTGAGGGTCGTCTAGAGGCCTGAATCATAGAGATCATGCCCGAATAGGCCTGCTTAGCTAAACTCTTCCGCTCAAGTGCCAAGCGGCTAAGTGAAGCCACTGAGGGTCTGGGTGCTGAAGATCCCCCTGGTTGAGAGCTACTCGATCCAGGGGAAACCTCCACGGAGGCGAGAGCGACAGATCCACTAGGTCAGCAAACCATGGTCGTCGCGGCCAATGTGGAGCAACCAATATTACTTCCGCCTGCTCCAGAATCAGCTTGCGAATGGTGGCCTACAACAGCGGAAGGGGAGGTAAGGCGTAAAGCAAGCCCTCCGGCCACTTGCACCGAAGGGCATTTGTCCCCTCGGCCCCCCGTGTCGGAAATCTGGTGAAGAATCTGGGAAGTTGGGCGTTGGACGGGGAGGCAAACAGATCCAGGCATGGCCTGCCAAACCTGTTCACGATCATGTCGAACAGCTTCGGGTCCAGGCGCCACTCCGAGTGGTCCACAGTCGCCCTGCTGAGAGAGTCGATTTGCCTCCCCCAAAATGTGTTCTGCTCTGATTGGGCCCAGGTTGGACTCTGCCCACAGACCTAGCTTCATGGCCTCCTGCAGGAGAGCCCAGGAATGTGTTCCTCCCTCTTTGTTGATGTGAGCCTTGGCTGCCACATTGTCTGTCAGGATCAACACGTTTCCCTGACACTAGGGTGAAAAATGAAGGAGAGCTAAATGAACCGCCCTGAGTTCCAGCCAATTTATATTTTGTTTGAGATCCGCCCGGGACCATCGCCCCTGGGCCAACTGATTCTGGAGGTGAGCCCCCCAACTGAACAGACTGGCATCTGTGGTCAGAACGAGCCTGAGAGGCTCCTTGAAGATGGTCCCCTTGGCCATGGCTGCGGAAGCCCACCACTGGAGGGATGAGAGTATGTGATGTGGAACCTTGACTCTCCTGGTGAAGGCGCTGAGGTTCCATCTCTGGAAAGGGAGAAAGGAACCACTGAAGGCTCCTCGAATGCAGTCTTGCCCACGGGACTATTCCCATGCAAGATACCATCTTTCCCAGGAGCTGGGACAGCTGGACCAGAGGAACCATCTTTGCTCCCCGAATCTGGGATACTAGTTTCCGGATGCTTACCCGTCGCTCCTGGGAGAGGTAGACTCTGCAAAGGTCGGAATCTATCAGGGCTCCTAGGTGGAGGAGCCGCTTTGTGGGATTTGTGTGGCTCTTCTTGAAGTTTACTGAAAAGCAGTGATCCTGTAGGGTCTGAATGGTGGTCGACAGATCTGACTGTGCTGATTGGAGAGACCGGGACTGCACTAGGATGTCGTCCAGTGCACGCGCACTGGCATCATCCGAAGGTGGGCCGCCAATACCGCTAGGACCTCATAAAAACCCTTGGGGCCGAAGACAGACCAAATGGGAAAGCCCTGTATTTGTAATACCGTTGTGCGTAACAGAAGCGCAGGAACCTGCAATGACCCAGGGAAATTGGAATGTGGAGGTAAGCTTCCGTGAGATCTATGGAGGAGAGGAAATCTCCCCTCCTTATGCTGGCCAGTATGGATTTTAGGGTCTGCATCTTGAACCTTCTGTATACTAGAAACCAGTTTAGACCCTTTTTTTTTAAGTCCAGTATCGCTCTCCATCCTCCTGATGGACCACGAACAGGATGGAGTAGAAACCTTTTCCAATTTGATCCCTTGGGACTGCTTCTATGGCCCTGATCTCTAGAAGGTGTTTGATGGTGGTGGTGACCAGTTGTGCTTTTGTGGGATTTCGCGATACTGGACACGGTAGGAAGCGATCGTGGGGAAGCAACTGAAACTCAAGGACCAGACCCCGTCTGATGGTGTCTCTGACCCAAGAGTCGATAGTGGTCTGCTCCCAGACCTGGTAGAACTGTTCCAGGCGCCCCCTATCGGAAAGTCCCCTTTGGCGTCACTTAGAACGTCTATAGGGACAGCCTCCTGAACCTCTAAAGGGACGCTTGGCCTGTGACTGGCCCCGGCTCCACTGTTTGGGCGGTCCTGTTGCCGATCCTGTCTCTGCGGAAAGGATCGTGAGCCTCTGGGCCAATCCCAGGACTGCCCTGCCCGAAAGGGCTGTCTCCATTCCCAAGAGCCAGAGGGACGGAATGTCTGCCTGCGGTACTCCTGTTGTGGCCACCTGTCAGACTTCTTGGAGGGGTGAACCACAACCTTGCGCTTGTCCTTACTTTCGACCACATGGGGATCAAGAATTGGGCCAAACAGGTGTGTCCCGGTGTACTTAGCTGTGGAAAGGCGCCATTTGGCCTTTAGATCAGTCCTCCACTGCTTCAACCACAGTAGTCTACGAGAGGCCACTGTGGCGGCAATAGCTCTGGCTGAACACTTGGCTGAATGAAGGGATGCATCAGCCATGTACTGTGAGGCTGCCACTAGTTTCACGTGTCTGGTGTACTCTGACCTGATCAGGGGGAACCAGTGTCTGAAGATCGCGAAGCCACATGATAGCCGCCTTCGCGAAGAATGAAGATGCCACGGCCTTTATGGCCAACCCCAAGGCCTGATGGACTCTTCTGAAGGAGAACTCGAACTTCTTGTCCTCCGCCTTTAAGGCCTCGGCCATGTCGCCTGGGATGGCGGAAGTAGAAAACAAAGAAATTAAAGGGGAATCAACTGCGGGCACCTCTAGTAGAGAGGCGAAGGAAGGAGAAACGTTATACAGTTTCTTTTCCAGACTACTTTCCTTTGGAGTGGTAGTCAGGGAAGACCACTGAATCTCAACCACATCCTGGAAGACCAACGGGCAAGGAATCTGTTTTTGTTCCACTACCTTCACCACAAATAAAGGATTAGAATCCTGCTCAGCGGAGGTAGATGGTTTCTCCTCTTGAACTGAGGTTAAGTTAGTAGTGTTGCAAGCCTTCAAAAGAAGGGATCTCAACAGAAAAGGGTCAAATAATCCCGAGGTAGAAGCCTGTTCGGGTGCGGCCTCCTCGTCCTCTGACATGGGCGTGTCAGCTATGCCCAGATCTACAGACTCCCCCTCCCCTAATTGAGAGGAAGTTTCAGAAATATCTGAACCAGGCACCGTGTCATGTCCCGCCTGTGAAGGGGGACTAGTGGGAGGAGGCAATTGTTGGGAAGGAACCTGAGAATTCCTGGAGGAGGACATAAATTGTAGAAAGGCATGATGCATAAATGCCTGAAATTAACTTTGAGACCACATATCACCAAGTTCCTTGGAAGTAGCCCCAACCACCGTTGGAACGTGAACAGTTTCAGGACTCTGATGAATGGAGGAAGAAAAGGAGTGAGGAGGACCTACCTGTTCGGTTGCCCCCAGAGAATTTATCCAAGTGGCTTCTTGCACAGGCGCAAAAGGAGGCTCCAAAATAGAAGTATCCAGTGGGGCAGGGGGAACCGCTTCAGCCCCACTGGATAGGAGCCGTTGTGCTTTGGAGAATTCCCTCTCCAGTGCCTGATGTCTCCTCGAGGCCTCTCGCTTGGCTGCTTTAGAAGTCTCCTTGGTGGATAAATGTTTGGTTTTGGCTTTTTTCTTTCCCCCTGCTTCCAATTCAGTACATCTGCGCTTTAATTGCGCAGAGGGTGCACCAGAGACTTGTGTTGCCTGGGGCAAAGAACTGTCTGCCATTGCAATCTAGATAGAGCCGGCCAAAGATATCTAGAGATGGGGGGAACCCAAGCACGCAGATCAAAGGTCAGAGATGGAGCGCAACCGATCCTCGCTCTGAACACTGTGCAAAGGCAGAGACAGTCAGACAGGTATGTAGCCCTGCCCGATTAGGCCCAGTGGCTAAAGGCCACAACTAATGGGAACAGGTGGTCAGCAAACAGAAACTCCACGCTCCTAACACAGGTTATAAAACCTGAGTCTCAACAATAATCCAGATATAGAGCCCAACAATGAGGGGAACCTCACAGAAAGGGAATGGTAATTTTGTAATTTTGTTATATATATATATATGTTTTCTGAGGTTTTCGCGGGTGTTTGTATGTAGGTCTTTGGTTCTTCGGGTTTTCTCCCACGTAGAATTTGAAGTGTCTTGGCAACGTTTCGACGAAGTCACATTCGTCATCTTCAGGCTGGTGCTTTCGGCTTCGTGCTTCTAGCAGCAATGTGTGATTGCAACTGTTTCTTTCTTTTAACTGCCAGTGGGGGTTTGAACTGATTGGCTGGGAGCTCGGCTGTGTTCTGATTGGGTGGAGGTGTGTTCTGATTGGTTAGGGGGTTGGCTGTGCTCTGATTGGATGGGGGGTTAGTCTGAGTTACAGGGGGTTGAGATGGTGAGCTGCATAGCTGTTTGGCTTTGCGTTCGTGGTCGTGCCTCATCTTCATGGTGGATGTCAGTTTGCTTCTTGTATGGATTGGAGGGGTTTAAGGTGGCTAATGATGCAGCTGTGGTCTGGCTTCTGGTTTGTGGTCGTGCCTCATCATCGGTGTGGGTTTGGGTTTGCTTTTTGCCTGGATGTGTGGTGGTGACATCGTGTGTGGTTTTTGTGAGTGTAGGTCTGGTGTCATTCTTTGTGTTATGGACTCTTTTGTCAATAAGGGCGGGTTTCCAAATGGCTGGTAGGCGGGAGGTATCATCTCGTTTGTTCATGCTGTGAGGGCGTTTTTCTATCTCGATGGCTTCTCTGATTATTCTGTTATTAAAGTGTTCAGTTTTGGCAATAGTTCTGGTCCTTTTGAAATCAATGTCATGTCCTGTGGCTTTAAGGTGTTGGACCAGGGAAGAAGTTGGTTCCTCTTTTTTGACTGAGTTTTTGTGTTCTTCAATGCGTGCACTTATTCTTCTGTTGGTTTGTCCGATGTATGTGGTGGAGCAAGCAGTACATGGGATTTCATATACTCCTTGATTTTCTAACTCAATTTTGTCTTTGGGGTTTCTTAGGATGGTGGATATTTTTCTGTTTGTGCAGAATGCTGTTTTGATGTTATGTTTGTGCAGGATCTTGCTGATTCTGTCTGTGGTGCCTTTTATGTATGGGAGGAGGGCTTTGCCGTTTTCTTGTTCTCTGTCTTGGATTTTAGTGGGAGTTTCTTTTTGGATTAAGTTGGAAATCTTATTTCTTGGGAATCCGTTGGATGTTAGCACATTAGTGAGAGTGTGTAGTTCGGTTTTTAGGTGTTGTTCGTCAGCTAGGCATTTGGTTCTGGAGATGAGTGTCTTGGCTACGGAGTTGATCTGTGCTGGGTGGTGGTGTGAGAGTGCGTGCAGATAGCGGTTTGTGTGTGTTTTCTTCTGGTACATGGTGTGTCCTAGGGAGCCATTGGATTTCTTGTAGACTAAGACATCCAGGAAGGGAAGTTGGTTGTTAGCTTCTGTTTCCATGGTGAACTGTATTTTGGGGTGTAGGCTGTTGAGGTGTATAATATATATATATATGTGTGTAAATTTGATATAAACCTTATGCAAACATCAACTTAATACTCCCCCCGTTCGGACCTGTCACCACAGGTCAAGGCAATAAGCAAACAAGAACTTTGGGCCTAGAAGGCCTCAACTAATGGGGCTACAAAATGGCTGCCGCCTGTGAGCCTTTCAAAATGGCAACCTCCAGGGGACCATGCGGTCAAAATGGCAGCCCCCCCCCGAACCGTTAACAAACAACTTCAAGCCAGAGAATTTCTGAATGAATGAGGAATAAGTTCAGAGCCCAGAAAAACCGTTCCTCCTCCCCTTGAACAGAAAAACTTGCGTTTTGAAGAATACGCTCTATTGAAGTCCAGGAGCCAAACGGTCTTTTTGGGAGCCTCGATCTGAAGACCAGAGAGAGTAGTAAAGCGACAGGCAACTACTCATTAGGACTAGCCGCAGATCGCCGCGATCACAGATCGCCGCGATCGCGGTCCCGCGATTCGAAGCCAGGCAAAGAAAGGAGGAAAAAGCACCCCCCAAGGGGTTTGAATCCGATCAGGCTGAAAAGGCCTTGTGAGGAGGGAATGGGCCCTGCGAGAGCCGAAAAGGCTCTAACCTCAATGAGCGACAGAGTCCTCAATAGTCCAGCCAAAAACAATCAATATCAATTTGGAAAAAATTAAAATGTAATTTGAAGAAAAAACCAATTAAATATAAAAGCAAAAAAACTTATCTGGGAGTCATTTACTTACTTGCGTTCTGCTGAGCCTAAGACTAAGTCAAAACTGGGGAGCCACACCCAGAGGGAGGTGTGACTAAAGCTCTGACTTAGTCTCTCTGAGCAGGAAGGCTGAAATAACCCAATCAGTGGATTCTACATCCACCATGCTGAAGAATGTCCATCATTAATTCATGCAGCCATAAACATGACTGCACTGTTTAGGGGTTGGCAATCCCTGCAGTCCAAGTTGACAGTGTTACTGATTATAGTGTATGAGGAATGCCATGTGGGTTACAGAAGGTATGTGGGGATAAGGTGCAGATCAGAGAGGATGCCCAGGGATGCATATGTGACCTGTGCAGCACAAGTGGGAAAGACTTAGCTCATTCCATGTTGGCTTCCCTATTGACTTTCTGGGGAAGCCAGCAGGAAAATTTGCCAATGGCAATCATGTATATTATATTGTATATACACTAACAGTTTATTATTTCTACCATTTGATCTAAAATTGACCTTAAGGGGCACCTGACAACTGGTCATAAATATGAATGGGCTGCCAATCACCCCAATCACAATTACATGATTATGGGCTGCTGGGATGGCAGGAACTCCAAGGACTGGTTGTTACTATAATTTGTTCAGCTGATCAAACACTCATTGCTCAAGGACTATTTGTACATACCTTTACCAGTTGGGTAGACAAAAGAACCATTCAATTACTGATATAAATGTAGTCAATAAATTACTAATTAAAAAATCATGATGATTAAATTATGATAATACATAGCCTTTTAGTATCATGTTCAAAATATGTAAACTAAGTATGGTTCTTTCATTTCTGGCTATAATAAAACTATCAGCACCAACATAAAAAGATATTTCAATTCTTGAATAAAACCATTTATTCTACATTATCCTTTTTAAAAAAAAAAAAACCAAAGAGTTCTTGCTATCTTCGCCAATATCCAGCAAATAAATATACAGAATAAAACTGCATATAATATTAGTTAACAGTCTGATTTTGGGAACCAGTATTTGCAGGGCTATGGCTTTTTATCTTCCTAAGCTCTAAGTCTGCATATACACATTGAATTAGGACAAGATTCCTGAACAAGAACAGACATATGAACACTGCAGTAAAGATGCAGAAACAGTCTGCAATCTTCCATAGATTTTTAAATGTAAGACACTTGTTAATATACTAAGTTTGTACTAAGAAATACTATGCTGATTATTTTTTCAAATATCAATTAGGAACAATTAGAAATGGAAGCCTTGCTTGTTTCAAACTTGCTTAGTCTGCAAGAAGTCATACATACACCATAGTTAAATATGAAGAGGAAAAGTAAATTAGCAGCATGTGCTTTCTAATCAACATACTGTATGTGGCCTGGTATATTGGCAATACTACCTATTTTTTATATATTAATGATATATATCACACATCAGTTTATTGTTATTTTGAAAGTTGCAGGTGTATACTTTAGAAAATAGAAAATAAAATTCATGTCTCTTAATTTTGAATTCATTATAAGTTTTCAATTTCTTCATTAGAATCATAACTTATTTTTTATACCAACATGACATTGTCATGGCATATTTCCTTCAATAATTAAGGATACTACTGATTTCTTAGCTATTCACATTTTTATACAACCCCTCCTTCTCCTACCACCACTCTTCTATAGGCAAGGAAAGCTTACAAAAATATGATTTTGACCCTCGGTAGTCAATATTTTAAATGCAGGATCAAAACCAATGAAATCAATTTGTACATTTCTAATACATACATTTGCCATTAAAATTTCTCATCTTCAAAATTATAATACAGTAAATAAATAATAATGCTTCCCTTATAGCCGTGGTGGCGAACCTTTGGCACACAGAGGCCTCTCTGTGGGCACACGCACCATTGCCCCACTCCTAGGACTTCAGCTGGGTTTTATAAAACCTTTTCGCTTTAGGCCTCCGCCGCCATGTGCAAAAAAATATGGTTCAATCAATCAATCAATTTCAACTCCCGGGGGGAAAAAAATCTCGCAAAGTTGGAATTGATTGACTGAACTTTTTAGTCCCACCCAGTCTGCCGTTACCACCGCAGCCATGCCCACCCAATGGGTCACGCCCACCCAATGGGCCACGCCCACCCGGCACCCGACGATACATAAGTGGGTTTTGGGTTGCAGTTTGGGCACTCGGTCTCTAAAAGATTTGCCATCACTGCCTTATCGGATTAAAATAAATAAAATAAAAATAAAATAAAAAGCACAGTAAGGACAAAAAAAAGCAAGTTTGTGGAAAACTATTAGCCCAGGAAAATTTAAAATGTACCAGCAATGACATTAAAAAAAAAACCAGTAAGAACTTGATGCATAAACGGAAGAAAGTTCCACCATGCTTTTATAATTTGGATACAAAAAGATGGAGGCCTAAAGAAAACTGGCCCAGTATTTTGCTTTGTCAAGTCTGAAAGACAGGAATGGACTACAGCAGTTCCCTCATTCAAGATTTAGTTAATGACATTAAAAACTGGCAATGAATACTAATCAGTTCTGTTTAAAATTGTTTTTAAAAGGCATAATTTTTTAAAAAAACATTAAAAAAACAGTGCTGACACTCTTCTAGCTACATTCTTCAATCTCACATGATTAACAGGACAGAAGTCTTTGTTTTCATATTATATTTTATAATCATACCTGATTGTAGTTTTCATTCACATTCCATCTGTTTAATTAGCTTAATCATATTAAATTAAGTTTTGTTTTACCTAATTATCTTTATGTCTTTGAAGATATTCCCTTGTATATCTCTGGAAATCTATTTCAGGGATACTGCTGGTCCAGCTGAAGAAGCTACATTATGCAATTTGTCCATATTTAATGGCCCGTTTCAATTTGGATGAGTTGCATAAGTAAATTTGTGCTATCAACAACTTTAGTCATCCTAATAATGCAAGTGGGAAAATTTGACATTTCCCTCAATATGCAAGTAATCTTTGATTTACGATCACAATTGGGACTGGAATTTGGGGCACTAAATGATGCAGTTGGTAAGTGAGTCCTCAGTGACTGGACACTCTTTTACAGCCATTTTTACCATGGTTGTTATGTAAATCAACTGTTGTTGATTGTTAAGCAAATCACATGGTCATTAAGCAAATCCAGCTTCTCTCATTAACTTCGCTTCTCAGAAGCTATCATGTGACCACAAGATGCTGCAGCTCTGTAAATGTGAGTTGGTTGCCAAGCACCCAAATTGCCAGAATAGCCAACGTCACTTTTTCCAAAGCCATAGTAAATTATAACCAACAGACTTAACCACCGTTAAGTCAAGCACTAATAGTTTTTGTTCTATTATGTAGTAAGGTAATAAACTATATTAAATGAAGAAAAGCAGTGTACAGTCACTGAACATGTCCATACATAACCTTTGCCTTTTCAATACAAAAGATAAACCGCTTCAAACCAAGAAATTTCTAAGATATTTCCTTAGCATATTTCATTTTGTTCAGGTTTTCTTCCAGTAGTAATATTTCCTCCATTCCTTTTCCCAACTCCATTTGTACAGTAAATCAGTCAAGTATAGTCAGGTACAGGTAAGCCTTGACTTTTGACCATTCATGTGACCTTCTCAGATGGCTTCTGACAAGCAAAGTCAATGGGGAAATAGAATAGAAGGGGCGTTGTCTTACCTGAACGCCTTTTCTCAGCATGATGAATGGAGAATCCACGAATGGGTTAACTGTGTCTTCCTGCTCAAATTACACCAAGTCAGTCAAAGTTGTCACACCTGTCTTGGACTAGGTCACGCCCCAGTTTCGAATAGGGCAAAGCTAATGACTGCACAACATGGAAATACACTGGACCTGACTGCAGATAAGGGATGGGTGTGGATTCTCCATTCATCATGCTAAGAAAAGGCGTTCAGATAAGACAACACCCTTTCTCCAGCATGAAGAATGGAAAATCCACGAATGGGACATACCAAAGCCCTCCTGTCCCTATGGGGGGGAGCAGACTGGGCCTGTGTCGCCGTCACTATCTGCTGCAACACCCATCAGCCAAAGGAGGCCTCAGCAGAAGCAAACTTATCAAGCTTGTAATGTTGCACAAAAGGGGAAGGCGAAGACCACGTCGCCGCCCTGCAAATGTCATCTATGGACACTTGTGTAGCCCACACCGCAGATGTAGCGGCACTATGAGTGGAATGTGCCGTCACATGACTTGGAACTGGCAAAGAGTGCATCTGATACACTCCGGAGATACAGGCCTTGATCCACCTGCCAATGGTAGAAGAAGACACCTTCTGGCACTTAGAGAGGCAGGTTGGGATGAAACAAAAAGGGCTTCTGACCTACGAAAGGCAGCCGTCCACTTGATGTAATAGCGCAACGCCCTGCGGACATCCAGAATGTGCCATTTCCGTTCCAAGTCATGAGACAGGTTAAGACAAAAGTCTGGCAACACGATCTCTTGCGCCCTGTGAAACATAGTGTTAATATTGGGAATGAACGAGAGATCCAAACGCAGGACTACTCTTTCTTGGTGAAAGACGCATAAGTCCTCCCTGATGGAAAAAGCTGCCAACTCCAAGATGCGCCTAGCCGAGGTAACTGAAACCAAGAAGGCAACCTTGAGGGACAAGGACTGTAGGCTGCAGGTTCTGATGGGTTCAAAGGGCAACTTGGTAAGGGCCTGCAAGACCCATGGTAGCTCCCAAGTGGGATACCTATGAACCACGGGCGGTTTGCTGTTCGTAACCCCCTTGATAAAGGAGCAGATCCTGGGGTGCTGAGCCGATCGGCCCCAGTTGTCACAGGTAAACACCGTGGGTAGAGCCGCCACCTGCTTGCGGATAGTGCTGGGCGCTAAGCCCTTATCAACGCCTTCCAACAAATAGTCCAAGACCCATGGAATAGTCACATCCGAGAGAGCCAAGTGATTCCGTTCACACCATTGGCAGAAATTTCTCCATGTGGAGTCGTAAATGCGATTCGTCGCCAGCCTTCGGGAAGCTTGAATCATAGAAATTACCCTTGATGAATAGGATCCCTGTGCTAAGAACTGGCATTCAAATGCCAGGCAGTTAATTAGAGCCACTGGGGCTCCGGGTGTTGTATGGCTCCCTGTAAGAGTATTTTCCGATCTGGAGGGATCCTCCACAGAGGAGTCACGGAAAGGCTCACGAGGTTTGCAAACCAAGGATGCCTCGGCCAGTGTGGAGCAATAAATAACACCTCTGCCCGTTCCTGCAGTGTTTTCCTGATGACTGCCGGAATCAGAGGAAGAGGGGGAAAAGCGTACAGCAGACCCTCTGGCCATGGACTGCGAAGGGCGTCCACTCTCTCTGCCCCAGAGAGGGGAACCGGGAGAAGAACCTTGGGAGCTGGGAGTTCGCCAGAGAGGCGAACAACTCCAGAACCGGCCGACCGAACCTCTGCGATATCTCCTTGAAGAGTGGAATGGTCCACTGTCGACCGGCTTAGATAGTCCACCTGTCAATTCGCCTCTTCTGTGTTCGGCCTTCAGGGAGAGGAGATTGGGTTCTGCCCAGGATCCCAACAACTGGGCCTCGGACATGAAAGACTGGGATCAAGTACCGCCTTGACAGTTCACATGGGCCTTTGCTGCTACATTGTCCGTGAGAACGAACACATGGTGCCTCGCAACCCTGTTGTGGAAGTGGCAAAGGGCCAGATGTACAGCTCTGACCTCCAACTAATTGATGTTGTGCTTCACATCTAGCCGGGACCACCAGCCCTGAGCCAACTGAGATTGGAGGTGCACTCCCCAGCCAAACAAACTAGCGTCTGTAGTTAGGGTGAGCCGGACGGGTTCCTTGAATAGTGACCCTTTGGCTACCGCTGGGGAGGTCCACCACCGAAGGGATCCTAGGGTCTGGGATGGAACCCGTACCCTTTGGTTGGAAGAGCTTGTGCCCAGCCTTTGAAATGGGAGCAAGAACCATTGAAGGTGTCTGGAGTGTAGTCTGGCCCAAGGCACTATAGCAATGCAAGATATCATTTTTCCCAATAGTTGGGAGAGCATAGCCCGTGTCACTACACGCTTCCTGCAGACCATGGCTCGAATGCTGTTCTGACTCTCCCAAGAAGATAGACCTGACAAAGGCCTGTGTCTATCACCGCGTCCAAGTGTAAAAGGCAGGTTGAGGGGATCAGCTGGCTCTTTTGAAAGTTGACCAAGAATCCGTGGCCCTGAAGTGTCTTTATAGTTAAGGTCAGCTCCGCCTGGGCGGTCAGAGTAGAGGACAACTGGATTAGAATGTCATCCAGGTAATACTGAACGCAGATCGGTACTGATCTGAGATGTGCGGTGAGCACCGCCAGGACCTTGGTGAAAACTGTAGGAGCCAATGAGAGGCTGAACAGCAGGGCCTTGTATTGGTAGTGGTTGTTGGAATAACAGAACCTGAGAAATTGTTGGTGGTTTGGATATATGGGAATGTGGAGGTATGCCTCAGTAAGATCTATTGACGTCATGAAGTCTCCCCGTCGGACGCTGGCCAGAATGGACTGGAGCATTTGCATTTTGAATTTGTGATAGAGAGGTGGGAACTTTGGCCCACCATCCATCCCTCCCCCGAGGCCTTCGGGACAACAAAGAGAATGGAGTAAAATCCCTTTCTTAATTGACCTGCTGGTACCCTCTCTATGGCTCTTATACTTAACAGGTGCTGAATGGCATCTTCCATGAGTTCCTTCTTTACTGGACTCCTTGATGGGGAACAGGAAATAAAACTTCGTGGAGGCCTTGTCATGAACTCCAGAGACAGGCTGTCTCTGATGGTGCTGAGCACCCAAGAGTCCATAGTCATGATCTCCCATTGGTGGACAAAGTAAGTTAGTCTGCCACCTATGGGAGAGGTCCTCCCCAAGTCACTTTGACCTATGGAAGGGACGGCCTCCCCTGCCTTGAAAGGACCGCTTACCCTGAGCCTGTTGCCTGGATCTGTCCCTGTAGCCAGACCGGTCAAATGAATGGTCTGGCCCTGCAGGAAAAGGCCGGAAGATGTGCCCCGAGGCTGAATCTGGTCCCGATCTAAAGGTAGAACGGCGGCCATATACTCCAAGGCTCTGAAATGGAGGAGGGGGACCAGGCCTGTCCTGCCCATCCTCCATAGCATGGCAGTCTGGCTCAGGAGGAGAGTGAAAGGGAAGGTCACCGAGCAAGAAATGGCGTGGTTGGGGGGGCCCTGAAGTAAGCGGGTGCGGGGCGCATGGGGTAGCTCCACCCCCTCCTCCACCTGCCTTGCCTCGTTGTGGTGGCAGCGGCACAATGTGCTACTTGGCCTCTTGCCACGAGTGGCCACAGAAGTGGGCTGGCAGCCATGCGGACCCCTGCTGGACAGCGCTGTTGGTGCCACCACTGCGAGGCGAGGCAGTTGTCACAAAAAATATAAGACATCCCCCAAAATAAGACCTAATGCCTCTTTTGGAGGCAAAAATAATATACAAGACTGGGTCTTACTTTCGGGAAAACACGATAGTTGGAAAACTACTCAAATTCTTTTATTTAATTAAAACACTTAGAGCCTAGTACAGATGCATTTTTCTTCAAACAATCATGCAGTTTGTAGTGTACATAGATTTGCAAAACAATGGGATAAAAGAATATTCCTGAACTTTGTTTTATGATTTATCTCATGGTTACTGTGAAATTGTGTGAATGCATCAATGCAGTGCATGTTATCTTAGCTTGCAAAGCTTGGATTCATTGAACCAGTTTACCAAAAATGTGAATATTGCAAAATATACAGCCTCATGCTACATAACTAAGCTCCATTTCATGCTGAATAAATTAAATTATTAATGTATCTTAAATAGAAAACTATATTTAGATAAAATGCTTTTGGAGTAAACATCTATTAAGATAAATTTGATAAAAATAAAAAAAATCCAATTTTTAATGTATTTATTTTTAAATCATTATTATCCACCCTGTTCCTTTACTAACTGGCTAGGCAGGTGAAAAATGTTCTAATTTCCTTTTATTCTCTGTGCTATTGTTGATTTACCCAGAACCATGAACTAGAAATGGACTACAGTATTATTAGATCTTCCTGAACTTGAGATCTGTCTCTTCAGACTCTTTGCAAAAGTAAACTCTTCAGCCTTTGATTTTGTACCATGTGTTGTGCTACTTTGACAAAAGATTTACAATTGCAATAAATATCATCAATCTATATCAGGTGAGTCATGAGTGGTTGGCAGCACAGAAAAGGGAGGTCAAAATGGCAAATGTAATTGGGTAAAGCCCCATTCATTTTTATATACAGTAATTTGATGTACCTTAAAAAGGGATGGAGCCTCAGTTTTCCCGTCACACACTATTTTAGCACTGTTAACTATCCCTAAAGAGTGACTAAGGTAACTGCAAATATCCTAAATTTCTGAAAGAAATGAGAAATTCAAATAAATCAAATGTAGGTGGTTTGATTTTCATTAGGCCATTTATTGAAAAACTGCCTTCATACCATTTTTATGCAGTGTTATTGTGTTATTTGTTCGTTAACTTAATTTTTACGTTTAGAAATGTGCATTTTTAGAAATACTTACTGCATTCTTTCAGCTGTTGTATATTTATAGTTTTATGTTCTACTCTATAGTATTCTTCTGTTTTATTCTTAATATATTGATATTTCTGATGAACAAAGAACCAAATGCTTCATTATTTTTTAATTGATTTTTCAAAAGTTGAAATATTTCTCATTTTTAATGTTTTCCATTTATATCATCAAACGATTCATAAAGATTTAAGGTGCACAATTCAAAACATACAAAATAAGAAGCTCTTTTGGAGACAGATGAACAAACCTGAGGTAATTTTACAACCTCTTAAAAGTAAAATGCATGTCTTATTTGTAAGAAGGTTTGGGATAAATGAATAGCTTGAATCTTGAAGATTTAGGGTTCTTTTAAACACATTTTTCATGCCGGATTGTTTTATGCAATTAACCCTGGATTCACACACTTGGGTTATATTTGCACTGGCCAGAAGATTATGCTCTACTTAGTTTAAAGCACAACCTACTTAAGATGACTTTGACTATACTCCATATATTCAATTAATTTAACCATGATCAAGAAAGCTTACTTTCTTTAATCAAACTGTACTAATTATAGGGCAAATTCTATTTAAAATGAAAAATAGAATAGTTCCTCTCCTCAGTTTCTTTCCTCAACCCATCTAATTTGCTGGCTCCATTCTTCCTCTGTCACACTTTGTAGAAGAAAGTGACAATTTTGTAGAAGAGTTTGTGACAATTATCTAGCGCCTTCTTTTGTCACTTGGAGCTTGGAAGAGCCACCTATGGTGGTGAACCTATGGCACACCTGCCACAGGTGGCATGCAGAGCCCTCTCTATGGGCACGCGCGCAATCGCCCCAGTCCTCGGCCTTCAGCTGGGTTTTATAAAATCTTTTCGCTTTAGGTCTCTGCCCCCATGAGCAAAAAGGGGCGTTGTCTTACCTGAATACCTTTTCTCAGCATGGTGGTGTAGAATCCACCGGATCGGGTTATTTCAGCCTTCCTGCTCAGAGAGACTAAGAAAAAACTTTGGCCACCCTTCCCCTGGGTGTGTCTCCCAGTTTTGACGAGGCGAGGTACCTAAGCTCTGACACCATGGCTCCAAAAAGTTAAGAGAATACCAGAAAGGGGTGCCCCCCCCCATGCAAGCCTAGCCACCTGTCCAAGGGAGGGTGTGGATTCTACACCACCATGCTGAGAAAAGGCGTTCAGGTAAGACAACGCCCCTTCTCCAGCATGGTGGATGTAGAATCCACTGGATTGGGACATACCAAAGCCTCCCATGTCCCTTAGGGTGGGAAGGTCTAGGCTGGCGTCTCCCTGGAGGCAACCACCTGTTGAAGGACCCGTCTGCCAAATGCGGCGTCCGCCGCGGCAAACCTGTCAATCTTGTAATGGGTAATGAATGAGGACGGGGACGACCAGGACGCTGCCTTACAAATCTTCTCTACAGATGCCTGGGTAGACCAGGCCGCAGAGGTTGCTGCACTACGTGTGGAGTGAGCCTTGATACGGGCTGGGACGGGAAGCGACTGCGAGACGTAAGCCCTAGCAATGCAAGCCCTGATCCACCTGCCAATGGTAGCGGAAGATACCTTGCGGCCCATGACTGATGGCTGGAAGGAGACTTACGGAAAGGCCCGATGCGCTTTATGTAAATGCGCAGGGGTCTGCGCACGTCCAGCTTGTGCCACTGGCATTCTAGCCTATGGGACGGAGTAGGGCAGAACCTGGGTAATACAAGATCCAATGATCTGTGAAAACTGGTGTTAACCTTGGGGATGAATGAGGGGTCTAGAATAAGGACCACTCTGTCTTGATGGAAGATACAGAGATCCTCCCGAACGGACAGAGCGGCCAGCTCCGAAATCCTTCTGGCTGAGGTAATGGCTATCAAGAAGGCCACCTTCAAGGAGAGGAAGTGTAGGGAGCAGGATTGCAGGGGCTCGAAGGGAGCCGCTGTTAAGGCCTGTAATACTGTAGGCAAGTCCCAGGGCGGGTATCTCTGCACCGTAGGTGGACTGGAGTTTGCCGCCCCCTTAAGGAAGGCAGAGATCGCTGGGTGATGAGAAAGGGGACCCCAATTGTCGCAGGTGAGGACCGTAGATAAGGCCGCCACCTGTCTGCGGATGGTGTTGGTGGACAACCCCTTGGAAATGCCGTCTAGCAGATAGTCTAGGATGTTTGGGACAATTACTGAGAGGGGACCCAACCCCCGTGGGGAGCACCACTGGCAGAAATTTTGCCAGGTTGTATTGTAAATCCTGTTTGTTGAGGGGCGTCTAGAGGCTTGGATCATAAAGATCGCCTCTAGGGAATAAGCTTGCTTAGTTAGACACTCCCGCTCAAGTGCCAGGTGGCTAATTGCAGCCACTGAGGGTCTGGGTGGCGGAGCTCCCCGAGAGAGGGCCACTTGGTTTGGCGGAAGCCTCCACGGTGGAGACAGGGACAGATCCACTAGGTCTGCAAACCACGGGCGCCGAGGCAAATATGGTGCAACTAAGATTACTTCCGCTTGCTCCAGTAGCAGCTTGCGGATGGTGGCCTGGATCAGGGGAGGGGAGGGAAGGCATACAGCAGCCCCTCGGGCCACCTGCACTGCAGTGTGTCCGTCCCCTCGGCCCCTCTGGTTGGGAACCTGGTGAAGAACCTGGGGAGCTGGGCATTGGCCGGGGAGGCAAAGAGATCCAGGCATGGCCTGCCGAACCTGTTCGCTATCAATTCGAATATTCTGGTGTCCAGCCGCCACTCTGCGTGGTCCACGGTCACCCTGCTCAGCGAGTGTGCCTGTCGGTTTGCCTCCCCCGAAATGTGTTCCGTCCTTATCGACCTCAGGTGCGTCTCTGCCCACAGCCCCAGCTCCCTGGCCTCCTGGAGGAGGGCCCAGGAATGTGTGCCCCCCTGCTTGTTCATGTGGGCCTTGGTCGCCACGTTGTCCGTCAGAACTAGAACATGCTTGCCTGATACTAGGGGAGAGAAGTGGAGGAGGGCCAGGTGGATGGCCCTTAGCTCTAGCCAGTTTATGTTTTGCCTAAGGTCCGCCCTGGACTAACGCCCCTGGGCCAACTGGGTTTGGAGGTGAGCACCCCAGCTAAACAGACTGGCGTCTGTGGTCAGGACTACCCTGGGGGGTTCCTTGAATATGGTCCCTTTGGACATGGCTGTGGAGGACCACCACTGGAGGGATGCGAGGACGTGAGGTGGAACCTGGACCTTCTGGGGAGAGGCGCTGAGGTTTTGTTTCTGAAAAGGAAGGAGAAACCACTGGAGGGTCCTCGAGTGGAGTCTCGCCTACGAGACTATCCCCATGCAAGATACCATCTTTCCCAGGAGCTGGGACAACTGCACCAGAGGGACCCTCCTCGCACCCCAGATCTGGGATATCAGTTTCCGGATGCTCAGCCGTCGCTCCTGGGATAGGTAGACCCTGCAACGTTCTGAGTCTATCAGAGCCCCCAGGTGAAGGAGTCGCTTTGAGGGGGAAGTGTGGCTTTTCCCAAAGTTCACTGAGAACCCGTGGGACTGGAGTACCTGAATGGTGGTCAGCAGGTCTGCTTGTGCTGACCGAAGGGATCTGGACTGGACGAGGATGTCGTCCAGGTAGCACTGCATGCGCACCGGCATCATCCGAGGTTGTGCGGCCAATACCGCTAGGACCTTCGTGAAGACCCTTGGGGCCGAAGAGAGGCCGAACGGGAGGGCCCGGTACTGATAATGCCAGCGTGCGTAGCAGAAGCACAGGAACCTGCGGTGTTCCTGGGAGATTGGGATGTGGAGGTAGGCCTCTGTGAGGTCTATAGAGGAGAGAAGATCCCCCTTTCTGATGCCGGCCAGTATTGACCTTAGGGTCTGCATTTTGAACCGTCGGTACACTAGGAAACGGTTCAGACCCTTTAGGTCCAGGATCGCCCTCCACCCTCCTGATGCCTTGGGGACCACGAACAGGATGGAGTAAAAACCTGTCCCAACCTGGTCCCCCGGTACCGGCTCTATGGCCCTGATGTCCAGGAGGTGTTTGATGGCGGTGGATATCAGCCGTGCCTTTGTGGGATTTCGCGACACCGGGCACTGAAGGAAGCGATCGTGCGGGATCGCCTCGAACTCGAGTGCTAGGCCCCGCCTGACAGTATCCCTGACCCAGGCGTCGGTGGTGGTCTGCTCCCAGACCTGATAAAAATGCTCTAGGTGCCCCCTATTGGGGCCTCTCCGAGGGTGTCACTTGGATCGCCGGAAAGGGCGGTCCCCCGACCCCCTAAAGGGACGTTTTGCCTGAGCCTGACCCCTGGGTCCTGTATTTTGGCGGTCCTGCTGATGATCCTGCCTCTGGGGGAAGGAACGTGAACCTCTGGGCCCATCCCAGGACTACCCTGGTCAAAAGGGCTGCCGCCACTCCCAAGAGCCCGAGGGACGTGAAGCCTGTCTGCGGGAGTCCGGCTGCTGCCGTCTGTTAGACTTTTTGGAGGGATGAGCTATGACCTTGCGTTTGTCCCTACCCTCGATCAGGTCCTTGCCTACGTACCTGGACGTGGAGAGGCGCCACTTTGCCCTTCAATCCGCTCTCCACTGTTTTAACCACAGGAACCTGCGGGAGGCCACCGTGGCACCTATTGAACAGGCCGAACACTTAGCCGAGTGGTGCGAGGCATCGGCCATATACTGTGAGGCCCCTACCAACTTGACGAGTGTTTGGTGCACTCTGACCTGCTCAGGAGGAACCAAAGCCTGAAGCTCACGGAGCCACATGATGGACACCCTGGCGAAGAAGGAGGCTGCGGTAGCTGCCCTGATGGCCTGACCGGAAGCCAGGTGCGCTCTTCTGTAGGCGGACTCGAATTTTTTGTCTTCGGCTGTCAGGAACTCTGTCATGTCTCCTGAGGCGGCAGAATTTGAGAATAGGGAAGTTAGAGGAGCATCCATCGTAGGAGCGTCTAGCAGGGAAGCAAAGGACGGAGAGACGTTATATAGTTTCTTTTCCAGGGTGCTCTCCCTGGGAATAGTGGACAGGGAGGACCACTGGGCCTCGACCGCATCCCGGAACACAAAGGGACAGAGTATCTACTTGTGTTCTACTACCTTCACTTTAAACAACGGGTTGGACTCCTTGTCTGTTGAAGTTGACGGCTTTTCCTCCTGAACAGAGGTTAGATTGGTAGTGGCACAGGCCTTTGTCAAGAGAGATGTGAAGACCGAGGGGTCAAAGAGACAGGAGGCAGAGGCCTGGTCGGGTTCTGCCTCCTCATCCTCTGACATGGGGGTGTCTGCTATGTCTGAGTCCACGGACTCCCCGTCTCCCACTTGGGAGGAGGATTCTGAGATAACAGAACCAGGTGCAGAGATACAATCCTGCAGAGAGGGAGGACCAGTGGGGGGGTGGGACCTGAGAAGGAACGTGCAGAATCCTTGGTGAGGACATAAATTGCACAAAGGCGTGCTGCATAAATGCCTGGAACTGGCCCTGGGACCATGTGGGCCCCTGGCCCCCAAGGGTAGCCCCAACCACCACTGGAGGAAGAGCCACTTGGGGACTCTGCTGGGTAGGAGGGGAGGAGTGAGAGGGACCTGCCTGTTCGGTTGCCCCAGAGGAGTAGCAATCCAGGTGACTTCCTGCACAGGTGCCTGGTTTGGCTCCAAGGTATTGTTATCCAGTGGGGCAGGGGGAACCGGATCAGCCCCACTAGATAGGAGCCGCTGTGCTTTGGAGAATTCCCTCTCCAGTGCCTGGTATCTCCTCGAGGCCTCTCGCTCAGCTGACTTAGAGGTCTCCTTGGAAGTCTGGTGCTTCGTTTTAGCTTTTTTCTTCCACCCTGCTTCCAATTCTGTTGATCTGCGTTTTGGTTGTGCAGGGGGGGCGCCTGAGACCAGTGAAGCCATCGGCCAGGAACTGTCTGCCATTGCCACTAGCCAAAGCCTGCAATAGGGTGGCTAGTGCGAAAGGGATTTTGGAATTAAGGCCGCAGAACAGTAGTCAGGGAAGAACGCAGCCGCCCCTCACGCTGACTACAGACAATCAAGGCAGATCAGTCGGACAGGCTGTAATCCTGTCCGATAGGCCCAGTTGCTAAAGGCCACGGCTAGGAATAACAGGCGGCCTGTTAAAACCTTCACTCCAGCCGGGGCCTAGGCAAACCAGGGCCCACGGGGTACTGCCTCCTATACCAGATCTAGAAGGGGACAATGGATCACGACCAAGCAATAGTGGATAGGGCCCCTAGGTCCAGAGGTCTCCTTATGGCCTATGCTGCCCCGAAGGGAGGCCTAAGGTCCGGCAGAGCCGACCAGGAGATGCGGCCTGTCCGGAAGGAGGACGCCCGCCGATAAGCCTCCGGATGCTGGGAAGCGCGTCGGAAGGCTGTCCCTGTTCGGGCCTGGAACCCCAGACCAAGACAGGCTGTTGTTGAGGGGGAGGCCTTGTAGGCCCGAAACCAAGATGGCCGCCGCCGGTTAACAAGAAGGCGGGAACCTGAAGACCATGCGGCCGCAAAATGGTGGCCGCGCCCTTTCTAGTCGTTCCTTTTGCGAGGGAGAAATTCCCCCCCCCCGCCAAGCCATGGCCGGGACGCTGGAAGCGGGTCCGGAGTGAGGCCTCGCTCCCCGCTGCCCTCCTCTCCCCGACCGGGCACTTGCGGTTTGGATGGGTGACGCCGGTCCGCGATCCACCGACGACGGAGCCCCGTGCCTGGATCCGAGCCGCCGGCGTCCGCTGTGCTGCTCGCCTGCTGGTTAGCTGGAAACCCGGCAAGATCTGCCCGATGGCCCTGAATCTAGGGCCCTGGAGGGGAGGATCGAGCCCCTGCTGAGGCCAGAGGCTCGAGGCTCTGGTAAGGGAAAGGTCCCTAATCCTAGAGCCGACCTAAATCTACTGATCCTATCAATTTAGTAATTTTAGAAAAAAATTTAGGCCAAATTAAAGGATTCAATCTAAAAGTTCCTATGGAGCCAGCAAAAAGGTGTCTGCTCTGAGCTCGAGACTAAGAAAAAACTGGGAGACACACCCAGGGGAAGGTGTGGCCAAAGTTTTTACTTAGTCTCTCTGAGCAGGAAGGCTGAAATAACCCAATCCAGTGGATTCTACATCCATCATGCTGGAGAAAAAAAGGTTCAATCAATCAATTTCAACTTCTCGCGAGAAAAAAAAGGATCTCGCAAAGTTGGAATTGATTGATTGAACTTTTTAGTCTCACCCAGTCTGCCATTACCACTGCAGCCATGCCCACCCAATTGACCACGCCCACCCAATACATAAGTGGGTTTTGGATTGCAGTTTGGGCACTCGGTCTCTAAAAGGTTTGCCATCACTGTCCTATACCATTTCGGACAAATGGCTGTTCGGTCTCTTCTTAAAAACTTCCAGTGATGGAGCATTCACTACTTCTGGAGGCAGGTTGTTCCACTGGTTATTTGTTCTAACTGTCAGGAAGTTTCTCCTTAATTTTAGGTTGCTTCTCTCCTTGATTAGTTTCCATCCGTTGCTTCTTGTTCTGCCTTCAGGCACTTTGGAGAATAGCTTGACTCCCTCTTCTTTGTGGCAGTCCCTGAGATATTGGAACACTGCTATCATGTCCCCCCTCATCCTTCTCTTCGTTAAACTAGACATACCCAATTCCAGCAACTGTTCCTTATATGTTTTAGCCTCCAGTCTCCTAGAGAAATAGTTGCATTAATTCCAGTATAGGAGAGCCCTTTCTTCTCTGACAAGTCAAAGAAGGCAAGCAGTGATCTTCTCTCTTCAACTTGATGCTAATCAGCAGAGAATATTTAGTACACAAACTAGAACAGATGCAGAGAAGAGTAAGGATTAAAACACTGGGAACCAAGTCTTAAGAGGACAAAATAGGATACTGGGTACAGGTAGTCCTCTCACTGTTAGCTTGGGATCCAGGCAAAGGCACAGTGAACACAGTAAGGTGACAGAGTCTCATCTACCAAAGGGAGCTTGCCAGCCCTGCCTGGGGAGGAGGCAGTGGGGCTGAGCCAGCAATGGAGTTAGGGCAACAGGGCAGGTGTCAGCTCAATAGGCAAAGGTGGTAGCACTGTGAAAGTTGCCATAGGAGCCACAGTCTGAACCACCAGCCTTGTTTCTCCACTGACTCCATCCCGATGCCTCCTCCCCATCCAGGTCCATCAAAACTTCCATATGTCCCTTGCCCAGCACCTGGATCTTGTTGTACAGTGTTGGACTATGGAACCATTTAGCTAGAAAGATGGTTGTCTCTCTTAAGTCAATGTCTTCAAGCAGGAGCTAGACAGCCATCTATAATAAATACCATAAATTGGATTCCTGCGTGAATGGAAAGTTGGATTTGATGGTATAAATGGCCCCTTCCCATTCTATGATTAGAATCACAGAACTGGAAGGCCCATTTATTTTTTCACTCTAAGTATTAACTCACATGGAGACATTTTAATAGAAAATAAAAGCCTGGGAAAGGATGACATTGGCCACCCTAAAGTCTTAGTCCTGTCTGAATACCTTGCAATATATTGTAAATATTTCCCAACACAAGACAGCTTCATATTTCACATCTCATGTGTAATAGTAATAGTAATAGTCCAGCTTTCTAAGCTTGATAAGCAGGCATGCATTCTCCTCCCAGAGGTCCAATGTATTTGGAGTGCACTTGGTTATAAATATATATTTTATGTATACAACTTATGCCATTTGACAACTGAAACAGTCAGTAGCTTTTTTGAAATAATAAGCTTCTAGTCCTTATACTGATAAGAACTTTTTAAAAGTCTGATGTTCTGAAAACTAGTTAAACCAAACGAAATACCTGAAAAGGGGCGTTGTCTTACCTGAACAGGAAAAACGCCTGTTTGGTTTTATTCTGGGTTTATGGATGCTCTTGATTTGCAATACTTAAGAATTCTTCATCTGAAATATGAACATATGAAACTGATTCCCTTATTCTAAATTCAATCCAATCTATTCTGACTATTTACTTGGCAAATTACTCTGGCTGTATTACATGTAATACTGTAATCTCCCACTTGGGTTTTATTTTTATTTTTGTTTACTGTTTTATTTGCATTTAATTGGTTTTATAGTGTTTGTAATAGTTTTTTTATCTGCTCAGAGTCACTTTGTATAAGATGAGTGCCCATATAAATGTGACACAGAAAATGAAAGTAAATAAATAAACCAATGTACTGAAAGGAAAGATGAAATTTAGTTTACTCCTGATATGAGTTTTTTATAAGTAAAGAATTGTGTTTTTGCATTGATGGACATTATAAACAACGGCCCAGTTTATTTTGAAATCATTCAGAACTATTCAAAGGTGAACTACCCAACAGAAAATAACGGAGGAAAATAGAACAATCAAATAATAAGGCAAGGTAAAAAACCATTACTAACAAATGTTTTTTCAGATCCTGACTTTAACAGCTAATTTTAAAGCTACCATCAGAATTGGTAACAAATGTTAAGAATGTTAGGCTGGGAAGATGTTATAATATGACATTCATATAAGATAGAAACAACTGGCTCACATTGCTAACATAACTAGAGAAAAACATAGTCTCTACAATTCTTATGTAAACTAGTAGTGGAGTACATAACTAATCAGTGCATTGATGATGTCACCTAGTCAGGTAATGAAATGTCTGCAAACAACCAAGTTCAGGGAGCATCAAGGACTCCACAGTTCAACCCTGAATTACATATATTCTCTTCTTTTGTAAATTAAGAAATACATTAAAATCACAATTTGTCTGCAATATTTCCAATGCAAATTTTATTGAGACAAATGAGATGTGCCCAAATAAAGACTGCACAGAATCAAATGTACAGATGTGCAATTTCCATTCATCTTAATATCAATAATCTTGCAGTAACTTTGTAGTAAGTAGAAAGCGAGAGCTTAATTAGCAGTTGATTTCCAAATCACATTGAATTAGTAGTTCTACTTTCATTACTGATCTTGCACAAATACATCTTAAAATATATATATCATGCACGTTAACTGGGAGCCTCCCAGAGTTGGTTCAAAGATGTTTTAAGAAATAAATGAGCTTAAAACCTGAGGAGTAGCAAGAAAGATTAAAAAAAAAAAACACTGAGAGACCATGACAATATCTTAGAAATAATTTCATCTAAATTTCCAAAACTATTTAATTGATATATAAGATTCATATAACAATACTGAAATGTGCATGTCTGCACAGAAACAAGTTCCATTCCTCTTGCCTTATTATGTTTAAGATTTTTTAGTTCATTTTTTGTGAGAAAATACAATTCCTCTATTTCACGGGTGTCAAACTCGATAGTGTCATGTGACGTATCATGACTTTTTTGCCTTTACAGAGCTGGGGTGGCGTGACCTGTGTATGACACATCTGGCCCGTGGGCCGCCAGTTTTGACATCCCTGCTGTATTTGTAAACTAAAAAATTTATACGGGGGGGAGGAATGCCTCTTCATTCTGCTTACTGGAGAGTTACTGGACTTCAGGTTTCTTTGCAATGACAAGATCTCTCAGTCTCTATGCCAAATTAAATCTGGAGCTGCAAATAGGCTCAAACCTATTCCCTGATCTGCCTCATTGTGCAAAGTCTACTTCATCCAAATCTTCCTTCTCCTCTTTTCTATAGCATTTTTTAATTGAAGTTTCCAAACCCAAGCTGTGAAAATGCTATAGACAACTTGTACTGATTCATATATGTATGAAACTGGCAACTGTCTAATTAAGCTAAAACAAAGAAGACCAATCTCTAAAGCAGGGGTGTCATGCCAAAACCGCGTCCATCCCATTGCTGGCAATGAGAAAAAAGTCACGATATGTCGTGAACATCACGTGACATCGTGAGTTTGACACCCGTGCTCTAAAGTAAAATATAAAATTAAATAAAATCTCTAAAATTAAATATAAAGTTAAATAATTTTGCCAGACAAGAAAGCTTCTATAGTACTTTTAAAGAAAAATATTCAAATAGAGGTGAGATGTTTCTTAGCAAATTCCATACCAGTTTGTATGCATTCATTTTATCATCAACCAAACAGGAGCCTCAATACTTTAAAGCTATCAATGAAGTAATTACAAAGAGATTTATTCATCAAATGTCCTACAAAGCTATCATATACTGAATTTTATCTGGAAAATCATGAATGTATTGCTGTAATGAGGTAATATGACATCTATGTAGTTGCATTTTGAAATGATATTGAAGGAGAGTGCCTGTCCATAAAGATATAGGAAAATAACTTCTAGCTAATTTAAATGCTTACATTTCTAGGTTCTAATTACATTCACCCTAGAATTATAAAGGAACTGTTTATCAGGATTTCTGTCAATTACTTTGACAGATCCTGAGAACTAGGAAGTAGCAGCTGATTTAAGAGGAGCAAATGTAGCTTTTCTGCAGGAAAGCAAAAGAAAAAAAAAAAGAGGATTCAGGCATTATTGACCAATGACCCTAACATGAAACCTGCGAAAATGTTAGAGCCAGTAAAAAAGCAGCCATCTGTAAGAACTTTGAAAGTCAGGTCATGGTTACTAAGAGCCAACATGGCTTTGTAAAAAAAATATATCAGGTAATATAATCATTGTCTCCTTCCTTGATTTAGTAATTACTCTAGTAGACAAGGTGAATACTGTGGATATAATCAATCTTGATTTCAGCAAAGCTTCTGATAAAGTTCCACAGGCATTCTCACTAACAAATTGTTTAAGTGTAGTTAAGTGAAGTAGGAATTAGTGAGATTCCACAGGGATACATTTTTGGGGCGGTATTATTCAATATTTTTATTAATTACTTCTGATGGCACGAATGGACCGTTTACCAAATTTATGAACAAATAACATTAGAAAGTCTGGAACACCCAATTTGACAAAAAAAAAATTGTAGCCAAATCTGGACAGTCTAAGCTGAGAAGAACAAAATGTTTCTTAACAGAGAAATATGTAAGGTATTATATTTGGGATAAAAAATGTGGGACATATGTACGTTCGTGGCTTGAAAAGCCTATTTCTGAGACAGACTTTGGTGAAGTTATTGACAACAAGCTAAACATAAGCTAGTAGTGTCAGACAGCTGCTAGAAGGGCTAATGCAATTCTGGCCAGCATCAAAAGAACCACTGTCATTATTTCTTTCCAGTTGGCATTGGTGACACCATAGCTGGCATGTAACTTCAAGTTTCCCACTTACAGAAGAATTGTCAACCCGTGGGCTCGACACATACCGGTGGGGGGAGGAACTGAGCAGCCAGCCGCAGCCAAGCAGCCAACTGTTGCCACACACTGCCAAACTCCAGGGGATCAGCTGGCCATCGGACAGGCCAGCTGGGTGTTGGAGACACCACCTCCAGCCGCGGAGCGCTGCTGGAAGCCGGGAAGGAAGCTGGCTGCTGAACATGTCAGCTTGGCGTTGGAGATGCCGCCGGTTGCTGCGGAGCACCGCCAGAGGCCGGGGAGGAAGCCAGCCGCCGGGCAAATCAGCTGGGCATCGGGGACACCAGGCACCTCCACACGCCATGGAGCATTACCAGAGCAGGGGAGGAAGATGGCTGATGAACGGGACGCTGCCAGAGATGCCGGTTGCTGACCTAGGCGGATAGTCCCGCAAAGGCCATGTGGCCTGGGGAGAGCGCTCGACGAAGGAATGGCTGGAACAGCAGAGAGACGGTGGTGCACAGTCCGGCAGGGGGGAGGGCAGAAGAGGAACTGCGGCTGTTATATTCATGGACCGGATGCTGGCTTGCTGCTTGGGGCAGGGTTGCAGGGCAGGGAACTTCTATGTAAAGCACTGGGAGCAAACCACTCCCAGTGCTGACTTTAACTTTGTATGGAATAAACCCTACTAGTCACCTTGTTCCTGGATTCTGTTTTCTCAGACAACGGACAGTTTGTGAGGATATTGACAAGTAGTAGATGGTTCAAAAGGAGGACAAAAAAGACAACACAGATACTTCAAGATGTGCCCTCTGATGGCCAGCTGAAGGACCTTGGATGTTCATTGTGAAGATGACAAGGGAGAAATGTTAGCTGTGTTAAAGTACATAAAAGAAAGCTACAGGAAAGATAGCATGAACTGTTTTCTATGGCAACAGAAACTAGAATCAGAAATAACAGGTATGAGTTACAGCTACCAGGATTTGATTTAAATATAAGGGAAAACTTCCTGATAGTAAGATCTATAAAACTACTAGAAGGTTCTTCATCTCTGGAAATGTCTAAGAAGAAGCCAGCCATCTGTCATGAATGAGTTAAACAGTTTTTCTGTATGTTGCGAAAGGCTGGACTGGATTATCCTTATGTCCCTTCAAACTCTATAATCCTACAATTCTATGATACTGAAATAAGCTCAAAAATGACAACATAATAATAAATACATAAAATACTTAAAATACTGGCAAAACCATGAAAACTAGATTTGCATTTTTATATCCACTGATTGTGCAAAAGACACAACTACAATAAACATTTTTTTTGTTTGGTTTCCAAGCAAATATGCCATGACTGCTTTGCATGTCAGAGAATTAACCCCAAAATTATGTGTATCTAATAGCATGTTCAAAAAATTGCATTGAATCAATAGGAAGAGGATTTCCCACCATTTAAGTATGCTCAAAGTCTGTTTTAGAGAGGTTCCAGCCCTATTGGGCAGTTTTTGAGGTTGCACATGACATGTAGGTGAGGGGAGGACAAGGAAGCTGCTAATGTGAGATGATTCTTTCTCACATTATTCTCACAGAATTTCTTCTAGAGTCCTAAAGGTAGTATGTAAAGACAAATCATATTAATGAAAGAATTATCTTAATAGCAAGTTACCACAAAAACAATTAAATCTATAACTGATAATAACCCCAGAAATTATTTCATTATACCTGCCTGCAATATTAAAATACCACTATAGCACCACCAATAGTCAATATTCCTATCCAGTTTTGACCAACAATATTATCAAATTCTGGGTGATCCCCAAAAGCTAAGTAGGGTCAGACCTGGTTGTACTCAGATAGACCACCAGGAAATTGCATTTCTATAGTTTTGCTTGGAAAGTCATAAAGCAATCTGAAAAATCTATATGTGAGCAAGGCTGCTTAAGAGAATAGATTAAAGTCATAATGCTTCTACATCCGGTAGGAAAGGAGGCAACATAAATAGTAAGAGTCTAAGAATCAGAATTAGAACATCATCTGGTTTTATAGGCTAATAAATACTGATTGATTTCATCCCATTTTAATTTAAATATGTAAACTAAATGTTCTCCAAGGCATTCATAATAACATACATGATTATAAGAGTCCCATTTTAACCTTCCAACAGATCAGTAGCTTAAAGATCAAAGATTGTGATATGTCCAGTCTATTCAATGCACTATGCTGGCTCTATTTTGCCCAATGATTAAACCAGCAATCGCATAAATATAAAATACCTCATCACTTTCCTATCTTTCCAATTTTAAGTTATTAAACAATTGTCAGAAAGTTAAATCAGTGCAGAGAAAATATTTGGGTTTACATGAAAAATGGTTCCACAAACTGCAACTCATATGATTATTATATTCCTTCTCTTTATATTATTAGCATGCAGGCTTACTTCTGACTTCCTATACAGTTTAGGCCAACCAACGTATTGATCAATACTACTCTACTGATTATCAGAAAAAGCACTTAAAATAAGAAATAAAGAATTCCCAAAGAAATCATCAACATGATGATGATTAAAGCTTTGTAATCCAACTACAGGTTCACTAGGAAACAGCAGCAATAGAACGGATGAGAAGTTACTTTAATGAGACTTGTCGTGCTTTCTGTATCGTGAATACCACTGCAAAGTCACAAACAATCTGATTTGCACCCAGCAAAAGAGGAGGAACAGATGATCTGGCAATGATGATAGTTTTGTCCACAGCTGCTATTGCAGTACAGAAAGCCCTACTCATTAACTGCTTTCATTAGCAGCTTGGTTTCTGTTTTCTAATCATTTCAGGATTAGAAAATGTCCCTGCTTGCTCTGTGTATAAAAAAACCAGAGAGATGATTTTGTAGATTTTAAATTGTGTTGCTGGCTACAATGTTACAATACAAAACTATAAAAATATAAAATATCTTAAAATCACAGCTTTTATTATATACAATTAATATCTGAGTGATACCACTATGTTTGGGGGATTTTGTTTTGTATCAGCAGTATTTCCCAAATCGTTGTTTGGAACACTCATTTTGTGTAGATTCCAAAAAAGGGGATTGGGAAACATTTTTAACTCAACTAAAGGCTCAACTTCAATATACCCTCCATCACATTGCATCCACACTATATAAACTACTACCGTAGTTCCCAAGGTCACTTTTCCAAGTCTATGGGTTTTTGTCTGCATAAAGCTATGCACAGGCTCTTGTTTATTGTACGGAATGTCCATAAATTCTGGGATGCTTAATGAACATGGTCCTTAATATATATTTTGAGGCTAGAACTCTAAAATTTTCCAATCAGCATGGGTAACAGCTACACTGGCTGGGGATTCTGGGATCTCCCATGTTTGGAGAGTACCAGACAAGAGGTTATCATGGAATGTCTCATAATCCACCACTGCAATGTAGTAGTTTACAAGAACACCCAAGATACTGATTTGCTCTTTTACCCTTAAGTCTCAGGAGTACTAGCATCTCGAATTTTTCAAAATGTGCAAATATTTACAAACCGTATTACAAAATAATACCAGCTCTTGGTATCGTAATGCAGAAGATGGCAATGCTGCTGGAGAGCGCACAAAACAATGCAGAGAGAGGAGTGGACGGGGTTTCCAACTCTCTATTGATGCCACTCTGTCTCTAGCCCCCAAATTGCACCAAACTTGGTCATGGTTGCAGGAACGCACATGACTCACGGACGTACTGTGGATGGATCTGCAATCGAGGCAGGTGGGCAGGACTCTTGTGTTTGTGTGTCTGTGTGAGCGCGCGTGTGCCAGAGAGCGCCTTGAAGTGGGGGGGGGAGGGAAAGCAAACTGCAGTGCGTGGGGCCAGACTCGTGGAAGTCGCAGCTGGGGTTGGACGGCGCATCCTCCTCATCGCCACCCATGCAAAACAGTGGGCAGGCGCAGAGAACTTCTGGGGGCGAGAGGGTCATCGGGAGCCATCGCAGCCGTAGCCCTCCGCCCGCCCGCCCGCCCAGAGAACGAAAGGGAGGAGCTGCGGGTCGTCTTCCCTCCCCCTCCCCCAGCCTTGTTCTTTTAAGAGAGAAGGCTGGCGCTACAAGGGGCATCGCCGCTCGCTGGGTCGAGACGGGCATCCTCCTCCTCTTCACCCGCTGAGCAAATCTGCGCAGAGGGCATCACATGAGCCATCCCCTCCCTGACGCCCAGTGCCCGAAGGTCCGCTCCCAAGGGCAGAGCCTCCCCAACGCCATGACAGTGCCTGAGAAGAGAATTAAGCGCTCGGCATGCCCCCTCCAAGCTGAGTTCGGGCCGCCTGGCCGGCCGACCGACCGACAGACTGACCGCCGGCTCTTTGGCTTTTAGCGCCTTGCCGGCTTTGGCCGGGCAGCCCAAATTCATTCATAGCCAGTCCCCGGGCCGGCTGGTGTACCCCGAGCGCTCCTGGCGAGCGCACGGCGCGCCAATAAAAAGTTCAGAGCACAACTTACCTAAAATGGCTCCTGCAGCAGCCAAAATACAAACAGCTATTATTTGGTGAAGTTTAGCCCAGACACCCTGCAAGGACAGCCTAGCCTGACACCGGCACGCCCCCACATCGCCGCCACTGGTTACCCGTAGCCCCCCAGCTCCTGCCATTGGAGCGGCAGCCCGTCAGCCAAACGCAACCCGCTCCAAGCTTGGCTGCAGTGTGCTTATTGCCAGCTCCATTGTGCTCCTATTTGCATTGATGTGATCGCTGCCGGGATTGGCTGTGGCAGAAGCAGTGCAATTTCCTCCCCCCCCCCAACACCCCCTCAACAATTCCTGGTGCTTCCCGGATCCGCAGTCCCGGTGCTTCTCTCCCCTACCTCTCTGCCTCTGGCACCTGAGGCAACTGTGGATGCAACTTTCTCAAAGCTCGGAACGGCAAGATAGAAAACCCCCCCCCGCTCACCTCCAATCAAGGAGGGGGGGTTACTTACTTCAAAACGCATTAGAGGAGGAGGGAGGGAGGGAGAAGAAAGGGAAAAACCTCTCCCCCTTTTGCATTCCACGTCTTTGCTCGCTTGTCGTTTCCCGGATGTGAAATTTCCTGCATTTAAAACACCGTCTGGAGGTGGGACGTGCAACCTCCGAACTGGACGCTGCAGATCTTTCTTTGGTGCCTGCGAAGTAGGAATCCGGCGTGATACTCCGAGGATGTCAAGTTGCCTTGGTTTAAAGAACCGCTGATCACGACTATCCTTACAAGCTGTTCATCCGCAGAGCTGCTCTCTCCTCCCCACCGCCACTAAAAATTCTGTTGAGTAATTATGGCTGCAGTGGAAATGTATAAAATACATCCTGAACCACCAGCAACTCCTTTTTTTTCCTAATTTAATATCTTTTATCAGTGATAAACTAAACCCTGCAATTGAAATACTATTTGAATCATTCTATAAAAAATATTAATTCCTGGAAAATGTGAACTAGATTATATACTTTCTATCAATTTTTTTCTCCATACAACAACTATGATTGGGGTATTACTCCTTGGGAATATGATCAAATTGCTTGTGGCACTAGTTGAATAGATTCATGTCAAATTGTGGCACTAGTTGAATAGATTCATGTCAAACATCTGTATATAGAGAATCATACATATGCTGGAGCCCAGTTCGCATCACATTTGCTATCTGCTGTTCAATGGAACACTGATGCAGCATTAGAAATCTGCAGGCAGATTTATACAGTGGAAGGACTCCATAAAAGTGTTTTTCTTGTTGATTTTTGTTTTGCTAAGCCAACCTCCTCTTTCAGTTTTCCAACCACTGTCTATTTTGTAAACAATTTTGAGATATGTTAAACATATCTCTGGAGTTTGTCAAGTTAGGAAAAGTTGTCATACATATTAACACACTGAATGATAATCTCCTAAAATCTACTGTTAAGTTAATAATAATAATAATAATAATAATAATAATAATAATAATAATAATAATAATAATAATAATAATAATAATAATATAAAGTTGGAAGGGACCTTGGAGGTCATCTAGTCCAATCCCCTGCTCAGGTAGGAACCCTTATACCATACCACTTAGTATGTTATGTGAATCAATCCCATGTGTAGCCAATATATAATTTGAAGAGTCATAAATTTAAGTGACCGACAGAGAGAGTAAATCATATTAAGTACACTTACATATTGTGCAAATGCTGCCTGTACAAAGATGGTTATGCTTTGATGACTTGGTGGTAAAGCTTGATCTAATGATAACTCATGCTGGCTGCGAATTCAAAGAACTGACATTTACAAAGATCTGGATTACATCAGATTGAGGGAGATTATGTTAAACTAACTATACACCCAGCTCTTGTTTTTCATGAATTATAGCATCATTAGTACCAGACTAGTTATAGTATGGGCTGTAGAAGCTTTAGAAATTGAAGTTTTGGTTCGAAGAGAAGAGCAGAAGTATACAGTGAAAGACATGTCAATGGAGAAATGTGCATAAGGAGAAATTGAGCCAACTGCCATGTAAAAGCAAATGATGCTCCCTGCAAAAGGGTGACATCTCTAATTAAAAGTTTACTGGAAAGTATCTTGGTAGTTAAATTTGAGAATATTTCTATTATACAGTATAATAGCTAATTTCTAGAGCAGAGAAGTGCATTGGAACCTTAATAGGCAGAGTGGAGAGTGGATTTTGGACATAGCTTTGCCAATTAATCAGTTAAAGATGTTGGGGAAAAACAATATTCATCCCCCTTCCACACAAACAGAAGCATTCATCTATAGAGGATACAGATGCAGGTAAGCTAAACCAGCAGGTAAAATATCAGCAGTAAAACAAGATCACTTAAATGATCAATTTAGCCTTCTGCCAAGTTCTATTAAACTACAATTTTAATATGCTAATATGTATAATCTGTACCTAATATGTATTATTTATAAAGTTATCAGTGGATCAAAGTTCTAAATGAACCTGCATTGGATTCTTTGTGTTCTCCTAACTAAAATTCTTTATCATAATCCACTATACAAATGGAAGATATAGTAACATCTCACAACAAAGTAAATGCTATGGTTGGCAAAAATATGACAGAAAAATTCAAAACATTAAAAATAAAAGTTTTTCATTTCTTTTAATAATATTAACTTGTCTGATATTCTGTTGCAATAATTATTTTTTCTTCTTTTACAGTTATCAAGTAGTCAATTGCACCTATAGCAGTGATGGCGAACCTTTTAGAGACTGAGTGCCCAAACTGCAACCCAAGACCCACTTATTCATCGCCGAGTGCCAGGTGGGTGTGGCCCACTGGATAGGCATGGCTGTGGTCATGGCAGATTGGGTGGGTGTGGCCAAGGTGGGTGTGGTCACCTCGATGTTGCTCGTGGGGAGGGATACCTGTGAGGGCCGGGCAGGCTTGGGAGAGATCCAGGGGGTCACTGGCAGGTGGGCGGTGGGCAGGAGGCTCCTGAGGGGTGAGGCAAGGTGAGGCAGGGTGGGAGTGCCATTGTTGCAGGGCAAGGCGAGGCAGGAGCCGGGGCGGCTGCTGCCTCACACCATCGGCCCCCATACACAGAGGCCAACAAGCACATGGGGGCCAATAGTGTCTGTCAACAGCCACAGCCTGCCAGCCCGTCGACCGGCGCACTCTGGGGCTCCGCAGCCTGCCACCAGAAGTTCAGAAAAGCCGCCTCTGAGCTGGACAGCCGACCAACAGCTGAAGAGGTGATGCAGTCGGTCGTGCCCAGGAAAAGGAGAGCATGTGAGGCCAGGAGGGATGGGGGGGAGGGAAACCAGCCATGCTGAGATGCATCCGGCCACATGGGAGCTTGGCGAGTTAACAGGCGGCTGGTTAAAGAGGGACAGTTGCCATCTCCAGGGCATGGTGCGCGTGCCCACAGAGAGGGTTCTGAGGACCCATGCATGCCAGAGGTTCGCCACCACTGACCTATAGGGTTTATTTATTTATTTATTTATTTATTTTGGCATGTCTCTCGATTCCTTTGAAATTCCATTTTTTTAAATGATTGTAATTTATTTTTGGAAATAGTTTAAAAATTCTTGCAGGCTTCTCTTGTGAGTATAAATCTTATCCAACTCTAATTTGATATTCTAATTTGCTAGTTAAGAGGGAGAAGTTTTTAATCCCACCTATTGCTTAATGGCTAATGTTGATGTGGTCTCACTGTAGAAACTTAAGGCAAGGAACTTGTGAGGAATAGAAAGAGGTTTTGTTACTTATTTTAACTTTTCTATGCTATAGATACAAAGCGCTGAACAATATTTAGTTAATATAATAACTCTCCTAGAGATTAACTTATATTAAAACTTGTAAACTATTGAGCCTAAATAATGTGGGTGTAGCAGCAGCATGAAACATCAAATGTTGAGGGAATAAAAAATGATTTCAGAAAATATCAAAATTGAAACAAGGCTTTGTACTAATTTTAATGAACTTTCCTAGAAGGCTTTGTTCAAACAATTGTTCTAATTTGCACAGGCTTCCTAAAAAAATAAAAGTGCTCAGGTCCATTTTGTTACAGGTACTCTCGACTTATGACTACAACTGAGCCAAAAATTTGCTAAGCAAGACAGTTAAGTGAGTTTTGCTCCATTTTATGACTTTTCTTGCCAGAGTTGATAAGTGAAACATTAAATTATTAAGTTAATAACAGGATTGTTAAGTGAATCTGGCTCCCGCATTGACTTTGCTTATCAAAAGTTCGCAAAAGGTGACCACATGACCCTGTCATAAACACATGCCAGTTCCCAAGTATCCAAATTTTGATGATGTGACTATGGGGATGCTCCAACGGTCATAAGTGTAAAAAATGGTCATAAGCCATATTTTCAGTGCTATTGTAACTTCAGATGGTCACTAGACAGATGATTGTAAGTCAAGGATTACTTATATTACATATGGATGGTGCCTAAATTTTTCCAGTGGGATCCTTTTATCCATACACGATGGTTTCCACGAAGAAAGATATTCTGTATTTTGCCTTCAAATATTTTTATACTTGCTCTGAGTATAATAATTGTAATAATTATTTCAAATTGCTGTGTGATTTTGTAGTCACTTTATTGAAGTCTACAGGCCATTTCTCAAGAAATTTTTGGAGTGTCTTGTATCATCACCATGACTTTCCACATGGCCCCACTCTGTTCTTATTTAGAACAGTCATGAAGACTTGTGTCTTTATCCAGGAGAATTAAATCCCTCATATAATTGCACTTGCTATCTTTTATCTTTTATTTTTTATTGATTTTACTGAAATTTCTTTGATTGTTGTGATTGCCCAGAATCATTGACAGTTGGATAGCATAGAACTTTAATATATTACTATTACTATAAACAACAGTGTGAAATGATAAAAATGTCACACTCAGTCTAAACATCTGGCTGATTGTGTGACCAGCTAACCAATTATTATGGTCTATCACACATTCAGCCAGATGTTCAGACTGGGTTTGGCATTTTTGTCCTCCTATTGACTCTTTCCCAAGGATCTGGGATAGGCAGATGTGAATGTTTTATGGTGTTACAGATATCTTGCAGGATGTAAGGTGTTCTGTACACTAATATGTGAAATCACAACTGCCAGTTCTTTAGCCAAAATTGACCATGTAATGCTTTTCCTTGTCAGCACTCTGTTCATGGTTTTATTACTTTATTTTAACATAATTTCAAGCCATCCAAAGTCATGGTGAGATGGGTAGCAAACAATTTAATAAATAAATATTTATGTTTTGTTTCCTATACATTCAGTAAGTTTCCATTTTTAATTTGCGTCAATGGTTATTGCTGGCTAATCAGTCAATGCATTTTTTTTTCTTTGACTGAGTTGAAGTAAATCTCTGCCTCCATTTCTGCAGTGTAGGTATAATCTATCAATATCACTACAGGGATGTAATGCACAGTGAATAGTCATCAATGTTATTGATTTTCATTCGAAACTGTTCAGTTCAACTTGTATCCAGTTAATAATTCCATCAGTGTATCGTGTCATAGGTATGGCTCAAGTACTAATGTTTTGTTGATGTTTCCATCATCCAATGTTGTCTTTAGCAACTATCTTACTATTTGGATCTATTCTTAACTAATCACATTTTTAATTTGTCCATGCTGGATGTTATCTAACTGCAAAATGCCCAGATACTTGTAGGCTTCATGTCGATATCTCCTGATGCTTTGGCCATTAAGCATTTCAATTCTATTACTATTCATGACTTTACCCTGATTTATTGCTATGGAGCATATTTCTCTAGGACTAATTTCATTGCTATATCTGTGCTAAAATACTTACAGTATTTGTCAGTGAATAGGATTTCAATTTCTGATTTTCCATAAGTTTCTGATCATCTATATAAAGCAGGTGTGTGATTTTATTAATAGTGGCAATCAGCTCATACATACGACTGGTTGCAACATCCTGTAGTCATGTAATTATGTTTTGTGAGCACAAAATGACAAAAAATACCGTTGGATAAGATTTGGATTAAAGTCAAATACTTAGGAGTGGAGATAGAATCAACAAATGCGAAATTATACAAGAATAACTACGAGGTCCTGTGGAATAAAATACAAGCAGACCTGGAAAGGTGGAAATCACTACGTCTGTCCCTGCTTGGCAGGATAGCGACAGTAAAGATGAATGTATTACCCAGATTTTTATTTCTCTTTCAAATGCTACCCATACTCAAAAAGGATGCGGACTTGGACAACTGGCAGAAGGGCATCAACAGATTTATTTGGGACGACAAGAGACCGAGGGTGAAACTAAAAATCATCCAAGACGCAAGGGAGAGAGGGGGACTCAAAATGCCTAATCTAAAGCTATACTACTATGCAGCAACGTTGGTGGCGGTTAGTGATTGGATCAACATGACAAATGATAGAATTCTGAATGTTGAGGGGCATGGTCTACTATTCGGCTGGCACGCATACTTAGTATACGACAAAAAGGCAGATAGGAACTTCAAGGAAAACCCACTACGAATCCCATTGTTATGGGTCTGGAAGAAATATAAGCACCTCCTACACGACAAGATTCCCATCTGGACGATCCCTGGACACGCAACAGGGGATATGAAAACATCCCAAGGGCAAGAAGTGGTGCCCTACAGTGAACTTATACTGGGAGAAGAAAACGGGTTCCTCTTGAAACCTCAAGCAACGCTAGCAAACAGAGGAATAGGAAGTACCTGGCTATCATATATACAATTACAATCAAGGTGGCGTAAAGACAAGAAGAAGGGCTTCTCCCAGACCGACGAGAATCTAATTAAACAGATTAGAGAACAGGGGATTATGCACATCAAACGAGTGTACAGCATTCTGATAGAAATGGACTCTGAAACCGAGCTAGTCAAGAACTGTATGATAAAGTGGGCACAAGACTTCGGACACCCTATCGCCATGGACACGTGGGAGAAAATCTGGGTGAGGAATGTAGAATTCACGAAATCGCAACACTTAAGGGAAAACTTCTACAAGATGTTCTATAGATGGCATCTAGACCCAAAAAAAATATCACTCATCTACCCGGGCTCCCAGCCCAAATGCTGGAGGTGCGGGGATGGGGAGGCTACTTACTTTCACATATGGTGGACATGCAGAAAAATCAAAGCATTCTGGAGGAAGATATGGTGGACACTCCAAACTATTTTCAAAAAGCGTATAGAATTTCTACCTCAGGCTTTTCTGTTAGGGATCACAAAGGACTGCACTACCTCAGAGACAAATTTATTTTTGAACTTAATTACAGCAGCAAGATTGTTGGTGGGACAATACTGGAAGAATCCGGAAATACCGCCTATTGAAGAATGGACTGTGAAAGTGACAAATTTGGCGGAAATGGCGAAAATATCAGCGTACTTGAAAAATCGCTCCAATGAACAATTTTTGACGGACTGGAAACAGTGGATAGACTATATCCAAGAGAGACACCAATCAAACAGAATGCAGCTGGCGTTTAGCTGAGGCTCGATGGGAGGAGGGAAGAAGGGTTAACAAATCAAATGTTTACAAAAACTAACACCCAATGTTGAATGTATATGTTCTATAACTAATGCCTCTTAACATAAACTTATGACTAATGTTGTTTGCTTTAAAACTGTTAAAGCGGACTGAATCTATACCTCAGGGTATGAAACTTTTACCTCAGGATCTCCGGTTAGGGACTATAAAAGTTTGCACTAGTAATGGGATGAAATCAATTCAGAAGCGCAAACGAACAATATGCAATAAACTAGATACAGCAGATAGACCATATATAAGAGAGACAGCGAACAAACAAAAGGTACTCGGAGTATACCTGAAGAGGGAAGGGAGGAGGGAAGAACGTTTACTAAAACAGATGTTTACAAAGATTAATACCTAATGTTGTATGCTATGTTCTGGGACGATTGTTTAGCAATAGGATCTTTGGTTTAAGGTTGACCACATTAATGTGGAACCAGATAAGAGAAACACCAATCAAACAAAGTGTAACAGGAGTATAGTTGAGGCTAGACGCGAGGGGTGGGAAAAAGGCTTACTAACTCAGACGTTTTTCAGTGACTAATACCTAGTATTGTATATCAGGTGCCATGAGGATTGCTGCACGATGTTTTTTTTTATGTTCAATGTTGATTGTTTTAATAAAAGAATTTTATATTAAAAAAAAAAAAGATTTGGATTTGAATTTACGACCATGTGATTTGCTTAACAATCACAGTGACCTACTTAACAACCATTGAAAATATGGCAATGACTTACAACCGAAATTTTGGGCTCAATTGTTATTGTAAGTTAAGGACTGCCAGTAATAAGGTTGATAATGAATAATCCTAGACCAGCAGTTCTCAACCTGTGGGTCGCGACCCCATTTGGGGTCGAACGACCATTTCACGGGGGTCGCCAAACACCGCAGTCCGCCATTTTTATTTTTTTATTTTTTGGTCAGCCATTTTTTTTTGGTCGGCCATTTTTTTTTGGTCGGCCATTTTTTCCCCTTTGTGATGAGGGCCGTCGCACCGTGCATGCGCGATGCAGGCCCACCATTTTTTTTTGGTCTGCCATTTTTTTTCCCTTTGCGATGCGGGCCGTCACGTCGCGCATGCGCGATGCGGGCCCGCCATTTTTTTTGGGTCCGCCATTTTTTTTCCCTTTGCGATGCGGGCCGTCACATCGCGCATGCGCGATGCGGGCCCGCCATTTTTTTGGGGGGGTTGGTCATTTTTTTTAATTTTTATTTTATTTTGGTCGGCCATTTTTTGGGGGGGTCGGCCATTTTTTTCCCCTTTGCAATGCGGGCCGTCGCGCCGCGCATGCGCGATGCGGGCCCGCCATTTTTTTTTGGTCCGCCATTTTTTTTCCCTTTGCGATGCGGGCCGTCACGTCGCGCATGTGCGATGCGGGCCCGCCATTTTGGGGGGGGGGTTGGTCATTTTTTTTTATTTTTTTTGGTCGGCCATTTTTTTTTGGGTCGGCCATTTTTTTCCCCTTTGCGATGCGGGCCGTCCCGCCGCGCATGCCGATGCGGGCCCGCCATTTTTTGTTTATTTTGGATGGACATTTTTTTGGGGGCCGGCCATTTTTTTCCCCTTTGCGATGTGCCCCGTCGCGCATGCGTGATGTGCCCTGTTGCGCCCGCATGCGCGATGCGCCCTGTCGCACCACGCATGCGCAATGCACCCCATCGTGCATGCGCGATGCGCCCCATCAGGCCGTGCATGCGCGATTCGCCCTGCCGCGCATGCGTGATGCACATGCACGATGTGCCCCATCGCGCCGCCCATGCGTGATACGTCGTGCCGCCCATGCGCGATGCGCCCCGTCGCACCGCACATGCGCCATGCGCCCCGTCGCACCGCACATGTGCCATGCGCCCCGTCGCACCGCACATGCGCGATGCGGGCCAGGGTCGAGCCCCGGAAAAGGTTGAGAACCGCTGTCCTAGACGATGCTTCTCCTAATGTTGACAAAGACATATTTTTCATTTCGCACCACCAATTCTGCTTCTTCATTTTTTTTATAAACATTCTAATGTTTTTGCTGAAACAAGATGTTTCCAAATATTTGACAATCCAATTCTATGGTAATGAATTGAACACCTTTTTATAATCAACCCAGACCATATATAAACAATTGGGGGGGGCCTTATCCAAATTTCCAAAATCATTTTATCAATCAAAGTTGATCTTTTATACCCTCACATTTCCTTTTATATCCTTTCTGTTCTGTTGAAAAATGTTATTTTCTTCTAAATAATCTTGGATGTTGTCCACTATTATGCCTGTGAGTAAGGAAAGCATGTTAGGGGTCTACAGTTTCCTGGAGTTGTCCCTTTAACTCAGAGATGTCAATCTCACAACATCACGTAACGTGTCACGACGTATTGCGACTTTTTTGCCATTGCCAGCAATGGAGTGGGTACAGTTTCAGTATGATGCATCCGGCCCATGGGCCGGCAGTTTGACATCCGTGCTTTAGCTGGATCTTTTTGAATCAGATATATTTTGCCTGTTATTAACCAGTTGCAGATGTCTCCTTTATGTAATACTTCATTAAGCTGTTTATTTATAATTAGATGTAAGCTAGTCAGATATTTGAGCCAAAGTCATGCAACTGATAATTTCCAAGAGATGTCCTGTTTTAAATCCTTTTCACTAAATTTTTACCTATTCTGCTGTTATTATTATTTATTCCAACAAACAACAACCACTCCAAGGTTTTTATCAAAGCCTGGTACCGTGACTTCATGGCCCCACTATGGTCATTGCAAGACCTCACCTTGACCGGGTGCCATATGACTCTGAAATGGCATTCATAAGTCTAAAACTTTCACAGCGAGGAAAGTTTGAAACTATACAAAGATTCACACACACCCTCTCCCTTATTCAGTAACCAAGAGTTAAAAAAAAAAACCAAGCATGTTATCTCAGAATGAGTTCCAAACTTCTAGACCAGTGGTGGAGAACCTATGGCATGGGTGCCACAAGTGGCATGCAGAGCCCTCTCTGTGGGCACCCACGCCGTTGCCCCAGTCCTAGGCCTTCAGCTGGGTTTTATAAAACCTTTTCGCTTTAGGCCTCTGCCGCCATGTGCAAAAAAAAAAAAAAGGTTCAATCAGTCAATTTCAACTTCTCGCGGGAAAAACAGATCTTGCAAAGTTGGAATTGATTGATTGAACTTTTTAGTCCCACCCAGTTCTGCCATTACCACTGCAGCCATGCCCACCCGGCATCCAACGATACATAAGTGGGTTTTAGGTTGCAGTTTGGGCACTCGGTCTCTAAATAGATCAGATTACTGATCTATTTCTTCTGATTGGTTGGGTGGTCTGTAATATACACCTATGGTAATATTACTTTTTTTCTCTTTTATATTGACCCATATACATTCTGGAGAGATTTTATGTTGGATCATGTGCATTTCTGTAGATATGTAATGTTCTCTTACATATAGTGCAACTACCCCTCCTCTTTTTGTAAACCTGTTTCTTTTGAACAGTTTGTATCCATCCATCAGTCCATTCCATTGGTGGGTTTCGTCCCACCAGGTTTCTGTAATGCCAACTATGTCATACCCTCTCTCGTGTACTATTCCTTCTAGTTCACCCTGTTTGTTCCCCAAGCTTTGAGCATTTGTATATAAGCATTTAAGATTTTTATGCCTGTTTATCGGTATGTTTCCTGCATCTCTTGATTGTTGTTTGGTTTTTCTTTTTTCTCGTCTCTGCCTACCTCATTGTTTGATTTGTTTTCTTGGGATTTATGATTGGTTTTGGTTCTAGAGATTCCAAAGATAAGTCATCCTCCCTCCTCATTTTTAGTTTAAAGCCCTCCTGATGAGTTAGACCAGTCTTTTTCCAAGTACATTTTTCCCTGTTTTCGTGAGGTGCAGCCCATCCCTTGCCAAGAGTCCTTCACATAGGAAATGCAGTCTATGATCCAGGAAACAAAAGTTTTCTTGGCGACACCAACCCTTTATAGCCAATAGTTTATTTCTAGAATTCTTTTTTCCCTCAATGGGTGTTGGCCTTTCATTGGGAGTACGGATGACTCATTGTGCTCCTAGCTTCTTAACTTTATTGCCTAGCTCTTTGTTAATCTCTCGTTATTGTACTCAGGTTGTTTGTTGTGTCATTCATCCCAATATGGAGGAAGAGGAAACGGTAGTAATAAGTAGGCCTAATTATTTTGGTTAGGTTCTCAACCACATCTTTGATTTTTGCTCCAGGGAGACAACATAACTCCCTGGTTTGTATGTCCAGTCTGCAGATGGATGATTCCGTTCCTTTGAGGATAGAATCTCCTATTACCAACACTCACCTTCCTTTTTTGGGAGCTGCAGTCTGGGGTGCTTTCCTGTTTATTATTATTATTATTTATTTATTTATTTAATTTCTATGCCGCCCTATTCCGGAGAACTCTGGTGTGTTTGTTGATGTGACTTTTTTAGGGCTATTTGAAGTTGTTTCTTTGCCAGGTGTCTGCATGTTTTCTTTATGTGTGAACTTATTTGGTATGATTAGTTCATTGTTCCAGATGTTGTGCCATTCCCGAGAAGTGAGTTAACCAAGGTATGCTTATGTTAACCATAAGTATGTCATGTGAATATAGCTAATGTACAGTTGAAGGCAGTCTGGATTTGCTTGAAAATGTTCAGAATACTTATGTGATTTGCATACATTTCCTAGCATTTCCAGAAAACAATTTAAAGTTGCTGTGTTCTACTATGAATTATACTTTATCTTGGTAGTCTAGACAAGTTGACTAAAATATGGTTTTACCCTCTTACCTGGGAATTGTTTAATCCTGTGACTCCTGAGGAAATGGATAGGATCGTCAAGCCTGTTAATACAGAAACCTGGGTTAGATACATGTCCCTCCTGGTTATGGCTTCCCAGAAGGTTAAAACATGATTGGGTCCATGCAGTAGTAAATTCATACTTGAATGATGGAGTGGTACTACCTACCTTGCAGGAGATGGTGGGCCTTTTCTTCAGGGCTCCAGACAATTTTCATCCGGTCTCTGGATGTCCCTTTTTGGATCAAGTTGTTGAGAAGATGATCAGATTGCAACTGCAGAAGATTCTGGAAGATGATTATCTAGATTCACTTTATCCAGGTTTCAGACTTGGTTATAATATGGAAACAGTATTGATCTCATTGTAGATGCCCTCTATCTATCATGATTTCTGAATCAATTATAGGGCCTGGGAGGAATGTGTTGTGATTATTCTCATCCTTTCTCCATGGCTCATTCCTAAGTTGATAGATATGGAAAGATGAGGCCCCTAGTTTGTAAATTATGTTGGGATTCAATGCTCTTGTCCCTCCTATTTAACATCTACACGAAACCACTGAGTAATGTCATCCATCAATATGAAATTAGGTTTTATTAATACAATGATGATGTTCAACTGTTGATTGCTGGTTGAACAAGTAATGTAGTCAATACTTAAGAAATGTAAGTTCTTAGAATCGTATTTTTAAATAAACCAAATATAGTAGCACCTACTTTTGGGTATGGGGGATGTAGTGAAACATGTGTCTGTGAATCTCTAAGAGCTGGTTTTACTGTATGACACAACCTAAAGTCATTTTCAGCCCCATATCATGCATTAGGATGGTTTAGCCAGAAAGCAGACAACTATATCAAAGGTTGCCCTGCAAATCTATATTTGAATGCTTTCCCATGGTCAATCATGGTTTACTCAATAAATCAATTTTCTGGGTTTGCGTAACACTGAAACATAAATGACTACATGGCTTGAGTTTACATAAGATGATTGGCTGAAATATGGTTGGCTAGTCAGTGCATCATGTGAATAGAGCCAGACAGCTTGGAGCCTCAAAATAAATCTTAGAAAATCACTGAAGTGATTCCTCTTTGGGATTTAACATTACTTTAAACAGAAAGCAAGGTGGCATCTTATATGACAGGTATGCATAAACGCGTAATACGGGGCACAAGCAGAGTTTGGTCTAAGATTTGGAATGACATTGCTTCAAATATTCAGTTAATTAGTTAAATTTATATATCTGTCCTGAAGAATGGTCTACTATTAAAACATTTGATTATGCAGAACTTATCCCTTAGTAGAAGCTACTGAAAATACAAATACACTTAGAGATCTGTTGATTGAGATACTGTATTCAGTATGATATTCTCTATAATAAGTAGAAAATGCTGTAAAATTTAATACAAATACTGTATATGTGTTAAATATATATTTAATATGTATCAGCCTAGTTTATTATTTCATCTGAATACCAAGCTGCATTCCAATGTTCAGAAGCTTTGCAGTTCTCAAGAGACTGTATATATAACTAACACCCAATGTTGAATGTACATGTTCTATAACCAATGCCTCTTAACATAACCTTATGACTAATGTTGTTTGCTTTAATACTGTTAAAGCGGACTGAATCTCTACCTCAGGATATGAAACTTTTACCTCAGGATCTCTGGTTAGGGACTATAAAAGATTGCACTAGTAATGGGATGAAGTCAATTCAGAAGCGCAAACGAACAATATGCAATAGACTAGATACAGTAGATAGACCATATATAAGAGAAACACCAAACAAGCAAAATGTATTCGGAGTATACTTGAAGAGGGAAGGGAGGAGGGAAGAACGTTTACTAAAACAGATGTTTACAAAGATTAATACCTAATGTTGTATGCTATGTTCTGGGATGATTGTTTAGCAATAGGATCTTTGGTTTAATGTTGATCACATTAATATGGAACCAGATAAGAGAAACACCAATCAAACAAAGTGTAACAGGAGTATAGTTGAGGCTAGACGCGAGGAGTGGAAAAAGGCTTACTAAATCAGACGTTTTCAATGACTAATACTTAGTATTGTACATCAGGTGCCATGATGATTGCTGCATAATATGTTTTTATGTTCAATGTTGATTGTTTTAATAAAAGAATTTAAAAAAAAAAAGAGACTGTATATATTCAGCAACACTATTTTGCATCTTGGAAAGAATTCTTGAACTTTGTTGTGGCAACCATCCAGACATACTTAAGATAACTAAATGGAGTTCAATTTGTCATTCTAGGTGAAGAATTGGGCATTGGCTATCCAGAAAACTACTTTGGTTCCTTTTGCTTTCACTTCTAGACATCTATACACTACTCAATGGTTCTGGAAGATGCTGGTAACAGATATTGACTAATACTGAGATAAGGTAGTCCTCAACTTATGACCATAATTGAGCTCCAAAGTGAGACATTTGTTAAGTGAGTTTTGCCCCATTTTATGACTTTTCTTGCTACAGTTGTTAAGTGAATGATTGCAGTTGTTAATAACTCACTTGTTAAGTGAATCTGGCTTTCCCAGTGACTTTGCTTGTCAGAAGGTTGCAAAAGGTGTTCACATGGTCCTAAATACGCCAAGCATCTAAATTTTGATCACATGACCATGGGGATGCTGCAATGTTTGTAAGTGTGAAAAAAGGTCATAAGACGTAACTTTGAACAGTCACTAAATGAACTGTTGCAAGTTGAGGACTACCTGTACTACACACACTGAAGAGATACGACCCACTGAATACAATGACATAGTTTTCAATAAATGCATATGTGCTTGCAATTAAAAATAAAATTTGAAAGCAAGTCGCTAATCCATTCTGCTTGATATATTCAGCTTTGGTTATAACTAATCAAGATAAAATTGGTCCAGATTCAGATCTCCATGTAATTCTGGCATATTGTAATATATTGGCCAAAAATTCAAATTTCTTCTCCATAACTGCTTCTTGTTTTGTGATTAAAGAAACAGAGAAAGAATAAAAACAAACAAAGTCCCGTATGCTAGTGATATAAGATACTGGTTTATGTATCATAGTAAGCCACAAGTGGATAACTAGGAGCTGCAATCTACATTTCTGGAGGAGACGGTGGAGTTAGATTACATTGGTGGGGAGTTCCCTTCTCCCCTCTTTATGGGAAGGATTTTGTTTAAGTTATATTGACCCTTATTTTGCAAATTTCAGCTTATTTACAAATTTTGTGAATTTTCTATCTCAAACGTCAGGAAAAATAACTCCAATTGTGAGTCAGAGGGGCTCCAGAAGAAATAAAAAGGGAACTTTCATACAGACCTGATGCATTAAGAGGTTCATCCTGTACTGAGCTGTAGTTTAAGCATGGCTTAGTGGATAAATCACAACTGTTAGATTCATGTGCCATGCTATTTACATATTTGTAAAACAACAATGCATTATGACATGACACAATGTATGTACCCAATGGGAAAGTGCAAACGTAGGCTGCCTCTGATCAGTATTATAGTTCAAGACACCTTAGATAAGATGGTATATACTGCTATTCTAGAGGAGGCTCAGTGTCTGTAAAAACTAGAAGGCGGAGTAATGAAATAGATAAATCTGCCTGAAATGGGAAAAAAAGAAGTGTACCTTCTTATCTATACATAGATTTCATTTGATTCTTTTACTTCACTGTTGTTTTCCTCAATTATCTTTTCATACTAATCTTGTCAGTCTTTGCATTAGAGAATTTGTATTTAGGAATCTAGTTCCACCAACTTGCTAATGTAACTTCTGCAATGTTGGGCCAAAACAATTCTTCAAAATACCTCTGCATAATTACAAACGTGTATTTTTCTTTAAAGGTTGCATAACAAGCAAAAGATCAATGGAAGAATATTTCTAGGTACGATGAAAAAAGTTGAATTTCTGTAATGAGCGAAATGTTCTATCCAGATATAACCTTATATAAAGTAAATCATGAAGTTTGCAGATGTTTTCTCTGTTCCAATTATTTGCTAATACCATGCTTAATAAAATGAAGTTTTTTGTTTCCTCCAAGCAATTTATCTTTACAATGGAAGTGTCATCTTAATTAGTTTAAACTATAGAGATGGAGTACTTTATTTCTATTTATTACTCCTTTTCAAAGATAATCATCTTAAATTCAAGTACCTTTCCTTTTTGATAAATATGGTTCAGTCCAGTGCAGATTTAAGTAGAAGCAAATTGTATTGAATTCTACCTACCCACTTTAGACTGCAATCTACTTTTGTACAGTAGACTGTAATCTAAATTAAAAGAAGAAATGAAAAACCTATTTTAAAAAAAGTAATACCTTTTTGAGCAGACAACTAAATATTTCTAGAAAGTAATATAATTTTCAGTTATAATTCAATTATAATTTGAATTTGAATTTATTTTAATAAAAAATCCTAAACACATTTTCTTGCAGTATAAATCTGTTACTCCAGGATGCTTCTTTTTTTAATGACCCACAATTTTGAGAAGCCACCAAAGTAGGGCTGATGGTGATATGTCTGTCCCATGATTGCCTCTTAATATGGAGCTTCTGCATGGTTGTTTACCACTGGTAACATTAATTTAATCAAGTATTTAATTGCTTGGAATATTTCTACTCTCCATTGGATACAAGATTTGAGTTTACAACTGCACTGCAATATTTAGGAGAATTTTAGTTTATGTTTAGTTTTCAGAAAAACACATTGGCTAAGTTACATTAACATGTAAACCAACTAATTCCTCATTTGTCATGGCATAAAGCAATTCACTGTTCTTTTCCCATTAGATTTCATTGTTTAACTTTTCTCAGAGTACAGTTTGAAGCTGTTACTATTACTCTTTTCTTAAATTATCCTTTATATTTATATTTGTATGTTTATTCAGGAAAGAGAAATAAAGTATATATAGGCAGGACTCATATGACAATATTAATAATTTTATTTTTAAAAGTAAGGAAATACAAAAGCATTCTTCAAAGAAATGTGTTCTTGTGGCCACTCTTTCTATTATGGCTGGAAATAATAGGAAATGTAATACAAAATAGCTGGATACCACAGAATTGGAAAAGACTGACAAACATAAACAATAGAACTGTAAAAACAAATAAATGGTGTACTATTCTGTATCTTATTTTCTAAATAAAAAAGTAATTAAGCTTGAAGTTATTTAATGCAGTGTTTTGAAGATTTATTATAACCAGACTGATTTATGCAATTAACTGTTTTTTAGACAGGGGATTCTAGTTCTTGTAGTTGTCTTTGAAGTACAAAGCTACATGCATATTGTGACATTTCTCAAACAGCCAACAATAGCAGCTGCCTCTCAATCTTCTCTGCCAGACAGAAGAATTTGATGAAAAGTAGGAGCGAAGAGAAAAAAAGAAAACTCCCATTTTTATTCTCTGCTGATTTCAGAATCCAGATGTTTCTTTGTTAAAAACAGGCAGGAACCTTTATGCCACAAGAATTCATTAAGCAATTTTGGCTAAAAAGGACAAAACCAAAGTCACTAAGATACCAATTAGTACCTGTTTGTTGCTGAACTCAGGGCTAATATAGAGAAAGCAAACTTGTCTTGTTCACCTTCTGGTTAGGTTCCAAAAGGAGACCCTTAAAAAGATAAAACTGAAATTAGGTTTCTCACCTTGAATTAGATCAGACATATCAAACACAAGGCCTGCGGGCCAGATCCAGCCTGCGATTTGGCCCTCATGACTGTCCCAGAAATGACAAGGGACCAGCCCCCACGGCCTCAGCCCTGGCCCACCCCAATCTGATTGGGCACACCCCCGGCGCATGCAGAGGAAATGGTGAGTGCTTGAGGGCTGGCGGTGCGCAGCAGCAGCTGCAGTTCATTTGCCTCAGCCTGCCCCGCCCCTCCCAGCCTCACTGTCGCGCACGGCCACACCCCGCTTTGCCAGGCCTCTCCTCATCTGGCTCTGCCGGGCCATGCCTCACCACGCCTGGCCCCACTTTGCAGGGCCTCACTTCTCCTCACTTGGGCTGTGGAGTTCTGTAAGCTTAGCATCTCAGGGCATGCCCAACCTGTGGGACAAAAGGCGGGGAAATGGGAGCACACAGTGGCACAAGGCGAGCTTCGGCCAGCTCCTAGTTGCTCTCTATACCACATGGTAGGGCCGGAGTGATTGCCACGTTTCCCTCTCCAGCCCTACCACATGGTGGAGAGGGTGCCCTGGGAGCCAGCTGATTAGAAGACCTCTAAGGCCTCTTCCCACTCTGTTATTCTTTGAGAGAAGCGCTGCCAACCTCTCCCCCTCCCCTCGTCCCTTCCTGGGCACAGAGAGAGGGAGGGAGGAAAGGGAGGAAACAGGAAGAAAGGGAAGGAAAGAGATGGGAATGAAAAGGATGGAGGCAGGGAAGCAAGAAGGGGAACGAGGGAGGGAGGGAGGAAGGAAGGAAGGAAGGAAGGAAGGAAGGAAGGAAGGAAGGAAGGAGATTTGAATGAGAGGGAGAGAGGGTCTGAGGAAAGTCCTGCCTTAGCACTTGGCCAGCAGCAGCCCTGTTGCCCTTTCGTCATCCCCTGGTGGTCTCCTATCCTATTGCTGAAAATGCTTTGTTTACAAAGCCAGGTCTCCTTGCATGGAGAGGGATTGGGGGTCCCTCTGACCCATGCACTTTGCCCTCCTGCACCCACCATGAGCAACCTGGCCAAGGAGAGCAAGCACAGGAGCAGCAGCCTCGAGGAGGTAAACGCAGCTGTGTGCCCCCTTGGGGAAGTGGGGCTGGACTAGGCTGGGCTGCAGGGTCCCGGTGCCATGGGAGCTTGAGGGCCAGGCTGGGCTCTTGACTTCTGCTGCCCAGGACTCCCCCTGCATGGCCTGAGAGGGACAGTAAGGCTCCTCCAGTGGACCGTACCCCAGCGCTCATCCTGGTCCCACCCACCCCTCTGCTGCAGACCTTCGGATCCGCCACAGTCCTGCCCAGGCCCCCACAGGGGCCCCTGATGTGAGTGACGTCAAGCTGGCCATGCCTACCCAGTAGGCAATGGCCACACCCGCCACACCCATCCAGTAGGCCGCACCCACCCCAGCCACACTCACCTGGCCCCCTGAGGGCAACCACAATGCTGATGCAGCCCTCAGTGAAATTGAGTTTGACATCCCTGAATTAGATGGAGCCTCTCTTAGAGATTAGGATGAAAAAACAGAATCCAACGCATGCATAGATACAGAATTTCCAGATTATTTTTAGGCAAAAATATTATCTAGAGTAATGAAAGGGCGATAAAGCCACTATGGCCAACAATATGTGTGACATCAGTAAAGGCATAGAGTCACTTAGAAGAAGAATATAGAGTTAGGGTATTTTGCTATTGAATTAAATAAGAATTTGTGCCAGGGCTTTTTTTGTTAATATTTTTTAACTGGAACATAAAAGAAGAATGTAATGGGATGGGCTGAGTACACATACCTGGAAAATGGAAGATTGATCCCTCTGACTCTCACCAAAGGTGTCTGAATTCTCCTCCACCCTCAATCTCTACTGTACCTTCCCGCCACTCCTGGGAAGAACGTATTTGGTAAAGATGTCACTACTTGTATCCAGAGAAATATTATCTGAGGCTGGAGAAGCTAGAGTGAGTGCCTTTTCATCTGATTTCCTTCTTTAGCTTAACCAAGAAGGAAGAGTCTTAAATTTGTTTCTGAATGAGAGTCACCAATACATAAGAATTCAAGACTTTATTAAATAAAGAACTAGGAGGAGTTGTATAAACAAAACAAAACAAGTGAAAGAAAAAGACAAATTTCAGTCATCTGCTTTCCCACACATATACGTGCACCCACCTAACAAAATCTGAACAGCTCAGATCAATCTATCATATAAGAAATAAACAAAATCTATATTCCATCTAGCTCCATTGGCTCATAACTTTTCCAACTCAAATTTCAAGGGTACAGATTTCTTTTTATATCTGGCATTTAGCCAGTCCCAAGAAGAAATGCTTTTATTGCTTCTGAAAAAGCAAAATGAAATTAGCCTTCTGTTCTTTTAAGGATCACTTTTGATTTTGATCGATTTTTCTGGGCTTTGGATATCTTTAGGCATTTACCTGATTGATAATTCAGATTTGATTGACAGTTCCAGTATAAATTTCCTTTAACTCTTTTGTGCACAAACTCCTTGGGATAGGCTTACTTGCTAATCACAGGATACTTATAAGGCAGATTTCTTAAAAATTGTGCTTTTTATCCCTGAACTATTTCCAAGTAAAATAGTTATTTGCTGTGCTGACTGCATCATTTAGGGAAACCTCTTTTTTTCTGAATAAACCTGTACTTCTAGCTGCAATATTTTAATTTATATCCTTAAGTGTACATTAAAAAAATCCCACTTATTTTGCATCAATTTAAATGTTAACCTTCAAAAATGTGAATTTTGTTCCAGACTAATTTGCTCTCTTCATGCCTGAACTTCACCAACATATTATGTGGAAAAGACATTACAATTGTAGTTCAGTTGCCCAAGGATACTTGTTGTCCAAGACTAGTGAACAGAGACCATTATTTAGAGTATATTAGCAAGGCTGTGATTTAATGAATATAAATCATAGATTAGTTCTATATTTCAGGCATGCTAACAAGGAACCAAGGTACAGCTATTACATCAGACAGGTGCGCAATAAGTGTACATCTGCACAATGTTGAGAATGATGCTAACACTGGATTTTCTTATGTCATATTTCTTTCTAAATAAAGAAGTTCAGCCTGTGTTTCTTCCTATTCCTTGCTTGTGAGTGCCAAAAATGAAAGATGATAGTAGACTGTGCTAATTGTATGGAAGCTGAAGACCAATACTTCTGGGCAATGCTTTTTTTCAAAAAAAAAAAAAAAGTGCCGGAACTCACACACATCATACAACCCACCTTGCCTACCCTATGGGGTTCCATCCAAAAAAGGTGCCGGAACTCCGTTCTGGGCGTTCTGTGAGAAAAAAAGCCCTGCTTCTGGGGGGTACTAACAAGCCATGAAAAGTGGCTTTGGCTTTTACAAAACAAACTGTTCAGTGTATTTATTATTGTAATAATTGGACTTCCTCCTGATGAAAAGCAAGAACAGAAACTAAGGAACTGTTAATTAAATAGTCTAGAAATACAGAGTTGAAGCCTTCACAGGCTGATGCATTACAACTCTTATTACTTTGGATTATTGGCCATTTTGCTTAAGTCTAATGAACATTGCAGACCTGCAACCTTTGAAGGACCATAGGTTCCTTAGTAACAGATCCTTGAAACTGATCCTATCTGAGATGCAATACTGAATCTCAGCACAGTTAAATATTAGAAAACAGGTCTAAATCATATATGTTATAATATAACACATTGGGATATGGCTTGTTGTCATTCAGAAATATGTTTCTGATAGGATGACTGCACACTTTGAAGCTCTTCTTCCTCCAGTAGAGATTGTTTAAAACAGTGTTTCTAAATCTCAGGAATTTTAAGATGTGGACTTCAACTCCCAGAATTCCCCGGTCAGCGTTATGTTGAAGTCTATACATCCGCAAGTTGCTGAACTTGAGAAACGGTGGTTTAAGAGATGTTAGCAAGTTTTCTGAGTGTGTAATAAGGCAAATTGCCTAAAAAGTAAGCCTATTTACTTATAAGGAAATCTATGGTCTAGATTTATATGAAGTATTATTTCAGTTTTCCAAAACATCTGATATAACATTTCTGATAATAACATTGATGTTCTGATTCAAACTGAAAGCTGATTTATCTGAGAATATCTGGAATGCATACCAGCCACAAGGTGTTGGTTGTGATGCAAACATGATTTCATTGTTGATGGGAAAAAATACCTGGCAGTGAAACTGATTGAAGATGCTTGGAGCTGAATACGAGAAGCAGGTGCTGGAACAAGGAGACCTACTGTTCTGTCATTTACATTTAATTGGCTGCCTAGATGCTGTATCAACCTGGTGATGAGCCTGATTGGATAAACTACCATACTGGCTTCAACCAGCAGGTGTTGAAGCAAAAACTTTCCTGATGGCCATCTGGATTATAAATTGTTTGCTGAAGATAGTGTATCATAAAATGTTAAGGTTTTTAAAAACTGCTTTCAAAAATACAGGCTTTATAGGAAGTATTTCATTTCTATATTAGAATTTGTTGTAATTTACTGAGGTTGCTTTTTTCTTATTAGAGAAAGGCAAAAGAGAGGAAAAACATTTGTTGATGGATATTCTGAGATACTTGAAAAGATTAATTAAAAATGAATGTGTATTAGGGTTGGTATTATAATTATATCAACTTTAAACATTAACTTATTTATTTTTCCATTTTTCATTAAACCAACATACAAATCTCAGTGAGTTGAAATAAAAATGTGAGATTTCTGAGCAACAGCTGAATTGGGCCAATTTTAAACAAATTCTAAAGTTCAACTTTATTGAATGCTGTATATAAATACTGTATTTTCCCACAGTATTCTAATTACACAGTGAGACAATGTAAGTACATTTTCTAAACTTTAAATAGCAGCCAACACTGCTAATCAGAGAATTGGTAGGGCCACTATTGCTTTGAAAACAATTGGAAGGAGCCTCTATTGGAATGGGAAAGGGTCCATTTTATCACTATGGCTACAACCTCTTCAGGCTTTGAATTAGTCCTGATTGAATACAGAGAAAGAATGGGTTGGATTCCAGAATCCATAAATGAAGAAAAACAGCTACTAGTAAAGTTCTGGACATGTAAAACAGCATATATCCTGCACTTCCTGTGCTTCTGTTTCCTCTTGTATTAACCTGATGAGAGACCATTTTTAAACTGAATTTTATCTTTCATGTCCAACGGCCTAATGTATATTGTATATAGATATAATCTTTCTGAAAGAAAGAGAAAACCTTTCATATTCAGGAGGAAACTTTTGGATCCAACCCACAGATTTTAAAATATACTGCATATTCTTTTAAATCAAGAAACCAAATTTCATTAAAAAGCTACAACCTATCAGAAAGTACAGTTGTTTGGAACAGGGGACAAGTAGGAGTAAAATCTACCTGGAATGTAATGGTCATCTCCTCAAAGTCTTTTAATGTTGCCATCAAATGATGAAACTAAATGGCGTTTATTCAGGCTTCTCTGAGGAGAGGTTTCTGTAGACATGGTGCCATGACAATGGAGTTTTTCTCTTAGTATTTATTACGACCATGTGGCATTTTATATTGGAACAGATTATGTCTTTCAATTGTTATACAGATCCTAGGCTAGCTTGCCCAATAATCATGAAGGGTATCAAATCAATGGCAGACTTGATTTTTTTCATGGGTCATTGCAGTCCTATCTTTTATTTTCTTTTTACCATTCTTCAATTGCAGTTTGCTAGTAATACTGTATGCACACATACCAAAGGGGGAAAACATTGTATTTATCAATTATTAAATGTGAGCCCCATCTTTTCTATAATGAGATCATCTGCTCATTTTAGCCTCACAACAAAATTGAGGGTTGAAGTAAAAGAAAGTGACCAGCCAAAGTCACTCCAAGAAATCAAGGGTCAAATGGGGTTTTACAGTAAATCTGAATCATTTTCACTATAATTATCACCCCCAAATGGCAATCTTACCCTCAGGGTTTGATCCCTATAATTTGTGAAATTTAAAATTCTAACATTTCTTTTAACAGCATGTGATTTCTGAATCTTAAGAATAGTTAGTTGACAAAGCAAGTTTCTTTTTCTCTTTCATTTTCTCAAAAACTTATTCACAAAAACCGTGGTGCTATCTACTGGCAATGCTCAATACTGCATTAAGTAGAGATTTTGCACTCTGATTATGGTGTTGCCACCAGTATTGTCTCTCAGTGCACTAAGAAAGATATACAGTACATCAGGACACTTCCACCTAGTGTAGAAAAATATTAATTGGCGAAGCCATATTATGATGCATCTTTCAGACTGACCAAATGATCTAAATGGAGCGTTTGAGAAGACATTTCCAGCTCTATCAGATGCAAATCTTCCTTCATGTTTCACCACAATGCATTTGTAGTGACTGAAAGACCCACTGATTTCCTCTGAAGGAAGAGAAAGATGATGGGAATCACATTTCTTCCTGAATATTTTGGGGCAACCAAGTCAGTTTTAATAGTCCAAGAGATCCAAAACTGAAAACTTTATTTTAGCCCCTCTTCTCTATCGTATCTGTGAAGGTTTTTCTTTTCTTTTCTTTCTTTCTTTTTTCTTTCTTTTCTTTCTTTTCTTTTTATCTAGAATTAGCAGTCCAGAAAATGGGAATGTCCAGAGAACTCCCAAACTGAGGTAATTATATTTTTAATGTATTAATTTAATTGAAAAACATTGATCCATCTAATCTGATTATTTTAAGATATCTATCTATCTGGGAAGGGGAAAATGCTTTTTAAACCCCCCCCCCCACATGACAGGACCTTGATTTGCTAAAATGGTACCATCAGATAAGAATACAGAAGCATAAACATTAAGTTGCCTAAGACTCCTTAAATATAACTCAAGTCTACTGGGAAACTCAAAGGAATGGCCAGCCTCTTATATCTGCATATAAGAGAATAAGAGATGTTAGGCATTGTGATGCGCTATTTCATCATGCTATTTATAGAAGCAGTCATCACTAGCGTAAACATGTTGATTCACTGGAGCTTCAGCTATTTCAGCATATCTGCCTCCAGCATGTGCTGTGTTTATTTCTTTTACTTTGCTTCTGCACCCAGCTTACCTGCTTAAATCAAGAATAATTCTTACTAAGTAAACACCTGACACACACACTTGTGCAGGTAACATTGTCATTTTTGTCCACAATTTTCTCTTTTTGACAACTTCTCCAAAGTAGAGCTTTGGTGCTTAGGTGCTTTAGTGACAGCTTAGAGGAAACAGCACTTTGTGTCCTGGAGATAAGATCTTTCCTTCTGGATTTCAGCAAGTCTGTCATTTTGTTTTTCTAAACAATTGCAAGATCCAATGTTTGTATCAGAGCTCAGAAAATGCAGTCATTCATTTTAGACAGATCCATTCAAAGTAATATAAATTCCCTTCTTCCTTGGTTTAAGCACGTTCTTTTTGTTTTGGACTGGAACTGTCCAAATTAGGATACCGTAAAAAGATATTGCTGCAATGATCATGACTAGATTTTTTCCCTTAAAAATAGTATTGTGGCACTGCAGCATTCTTTTGTTAAGTACTATTTTATTAATGTGTTAACCTCTTTTGCAAAATAATTGCCAGAATAATATTTTAAGGGGTTATTAAAAGTCCAGTGAAAACAGATAAAAAAAATGCTTTGAAAAGATTAGAACTGCTGAATGCTGACCTGGGACAGACCCATTTATTCTGCCAATATGTTATTGCTGTCATCAAAATCATACTTTAAAAAAATAGAACTAATTGCATATGCAGTATCCACTGGAGGTATTCTTCTGTACTTCAAACAAAAATATACACTTCTCAGAAAAGTTTGCAGAAAAACGAAGAGAGACACCAACTTGGGGTTACAAACAATGATGAGGTCTGAGGGATCAGGTCACTGGGAATTCACACTTATTTATCAGCGTTGAACCAGTTTTAGACTGAAAAACCTACATATTAGTAATGTGATTCTTCATAACTTCATTGATATATCTGTGTGGCTTTCTTGGCAACAATATACGTAGAAGTGACTTTCTTTTTTTTAATTTTTATTTATTCTTTTTTCACTATACAACAAAAAAAATAAAAATGAAAAAATATTTTTTTTCCTTTAACAGAACTGTGTTACACATCTCATATATATTATTTACAATTTATTTACATCAGTAATCATATCTTTTTCTTTCTCTGTTCTAGCCAATTATAACATTTGTTCCATATTTCATAAAATTCTGTGACTTTCTATTGCTTTCTTCAGGTTGCTGGGCCAACTACCAGTTTAACCTTTCATTCTGATATTCTATGGAACTTCCTAAGACCTAAGTTGCTGAGCATCTAGCTCTCTTGGTGTAGCCGCCTATGCTAGGTTCGTATGTTGTATTCAGACAGGTGCTGCATACTAGAAGAAAGTACTGTAATAATTGCCTTCATTCTTACACTGGGACAAAGAGACAGTCTTTGCAGGGGGGAAAAAAAGAGAGATGTGCTTCCCAGTCCCCTAATCCTAGGCAGCAACTCTAGGAATGAATCAGAGTCTCAGCTGCTATTACTTTCAAGGATGAACAAGAGTAGCAAGGAATGTCCCATGGTTCTGCTCACTGAAATCCTCATGTATATGTTGGTTCGTGTATGTGTTGGTTCATTGTGCTGTATTGTTTTTGTATAACTATATTTTGATAGAATTAATGTTATAACAACTTAGTATAACAACTGAAGATGCACTACAATGTATGCAAGTATTTTGAAGAAACCAAGAAAGCCATCAAAAACCCTCACCATCTTTTGAGGTAGCAAAAATATTAATTACAATTTTAGAGGAAGACCATTTTACAACACAACAGACTGTTAGAAAGGGATTTTGCAAAGCTACTCAGGACTGACTGTCCATCAGCAGAATAACTCTTTCCAAATTAGCAGAAGTAGACAAATGAGTAAAGCATCTCTTGAGGGAGAAAGGTGGTTTACAAAAATGAAATACAAATAAAATAAATGAATTCAGCTACTATTTGAAGAAGCAGTGGCTAAGAATTCTGCTGACTGTTGCATTTTTAAACCCCCACCCCCATGGTCCTGTGACCCAGGCCAAAGTTGCTATTAAGGTGCTGGGGAAAAAAAATCCAGCAGCCGTGGGTATTTTCAGAAATTTGCTGCCATTCAGTTCCAATTGCTCTATCAATGGTATTTGGAAGAAAGGGGAAAATACTTGCTAAACATTATATAAATACATAATATTGCAAGCTCTACCATTTTCTTTTTTTCCCAGTATTCTACTTTTTATATATTTGTATCACATGGCTGGCAAATTGAGTGTAGTTCTTAAAGAGATGGGAGTACCAGATCATCTTATTTGTCTCTTGAGAAACCTATATGTGGGTCAAGAAGCAACAGTGAGAACTGGACACGGAACCACTGATTGGTTCAAAATTGGGAAAGGAGTCCGGCAAGGTTGTATACTGTCGCCCTGCCTATTTAACTTATATGCAGAGCACATCATGAGAAAGGCAGGGCTAGATGAATCAAAAGTTGGAATTAAGATTGCCGGGAGAAATTTCCACAACCTAAGGTATGCAGATGATACCACTCTAACAGCAGAAACTAAAGAGGAACTAAAGAGTCTCTTGATGCGGGTGAAGAAGGAGAGTGCAAAAGTTGGCTTGAAACTCAACATTAAGAAAACCAAAATCATGGCATCCGGCCCTCTCATTTCCTGGCAAATAGATGGGGAAGAAATGGAGGTAGTGACAGATTTTATTTTCCTGGGCTCCAAGATCACCTCAGATGGGGACTGCAGCCAAGAAATTAAAAGACGCTTGTTCCTGGGGAGGAAAGCTATGGCAAATCTAGACAGCATACTAAAAAGCAGAGACATCACCCTGCCAACAAAAGTGCGTATAGTCAAGGCCATGGTTTTCCCATTTGCAATGTATGGATGTGAAAGTTGGACCATAAGAAAGGCTGAGCAACAAGAATTGAGGCCTTTGAACTATGGTGCTGGAGAAGACTCCTGCGAATCCCTTGGACTGCAAGGCGTTCAAACCGGTCAGTCCTAGAAGAGATCAACCCTGACTGCTCTTTAGAAGGCCAGATCCTGAAGTTGAAACTCAAATACTTTGGCCACCTAATGAGAAGGAAGGACTCACTGGAAAAGGGCCTAATTCTGGGAAAGATTGAGGGCAATAGAAGAAGGGGACCACAGAGAATGAGATGACTGGATGGAGTCACTGAAGCAGTAGGCGTGAACTTAAATGGACTCCAGAAGATGATAGAGGACAGGAAGGCCTGGAGGAACGTTGTCCATGGGGTCACGATGAGTCGAACACAACCGCAATTAACAACAACAACATCACATGGCGAGGTTTTGGAGAGGAAGTGCTTTAAATACCCGTAATATCATTTTTTAGGTGGGATAGTCAGAACTTGTTTTTCTACACTATAGATGTGTAGAAAAGCATCTGGATAACATCCATTTTATATTCACTTGTTTTTCTTATTATTCCTAATTTTAAATCACTGAAAGGAACTTCAACATTCATCTAGGGCAAACCTTGCAAGCCTTTTATACCTGGAGTCTGAATGTAACAATCCCCTGGGGAAATGAGAGACGAGATTGGGAAGACAGTGATGGAAAGGGATGAAATTTTTTTTGTTTGAGATTTTGGCTTTTCCTATCTTAAAAACAAGAAAGAAAAAAAATCAGTGGAAAAAAACAAATGGTGGCCCCTTCTTGATCTGCTGAGACAAACCCGCCCACACTATTTTATTGCTAATTGGTGATCATTCAACCTCTATTTCATAATAAAAGGGCCATCATTTTATGAAGCAGTTTTCCCACTGTTAAACAGTTTCTGCTTTGTGAAACCTGTCATTTCTGCAGCAGAAAATAAATGTTTTCTTCTGTGTTTGTGGCAGTTTTTCTAATATTTAAAAATGACAATATGGCAATGTGTTTACAATTTGACTTATTTTCTTATATCTGTGGGGGGAGGAGGAGTGCATATATATATATATCCACCCTGTTTTATTGGTTTTTCTTATCCTTTGGTTTTCTTTTTTTCTTTATGCATGTTATAACCAATAAAACTATCATTAAAAAAGGAATGGTTAAGGTATTTCAATCAAAATATACAGCAGTAAGGAAAGCTTAATGATATAGGAGAGGTTTCTAAATATAATTTCCTTGTCAAGGAAAAGTGGGTTAAAATGAACAAGCTGTGAATGACTGAATTGGTATTATTTATATGGCATAATTGGACTACTACTTAATTATAAGGAATTAAATTACTGAGCAGGAACAAGTCCAGCTATTATATATGGATTGAAGACATGGATAAAATTATTCTCACAGCAAACTAAATAGCTAACACCACGCAAACAAGTGGTTTTGTTAAGGGATGTTTTGTAATACAATTAGATCATTAATGATTGGCTGAAAGACCACCCATTCAAATAGTTTTAACAGAGTGCTTTGAGAACAAAGAAAGTATTTCATGTATGAATGGATATTTTTTAAGAAAATAAACTATCATATTTAACCTTGCTGGTCAAATGTCACTAGGCAAATATAGCCTCCTTTTATATTATACCATATCATTTTAATTCAGCTGAAGTGTGAGCTCTAATCCGCAAAAGTTTATGCTTTAATAAATCTGATACTGTGTACTGCCTCCTTTTATGAAAACCATTTTTTGTTCACCTTTTTCTTCTGCCCTTCCTTTCATGATGGTCAGGGCAAAGGGTAATTTTGGGATGAAAAACTCAAGTTGTAAATCTGAAGCCCATTGAGAGAAAGGTAGACAGGTGCGACATTAGCATCTGGCCTGCTTAGGCATTTGCTGAGATATTAAATAGCTGCCTCTGCAAGTCTCTGTTTCAGTTCTTGTCTAACTCCAGGATTGGAATTTCAGGGCCTTATGGGAAATTAAAATGGCAGCTCCAGCCACAACTGGTATGTTCCTGCTATTAAAAGGATACAGCCAGCCAGCCACATCAGTATCCTCATCTCCAGTCAGTTTAGCAGAAATCCAAATCACCCAGTTGTAATTAGCAGAAAATATGTTTGCCTAAATTTCACTGGCGAAGCTGTCAAGCCTTTATTTCACATGGTTTTCTTTCCTTTCTCACTGGGCGTCATCTCTTAGTGAGTGAAACAAACAGCAGTTGCTATCCTTAATATGTGATGTGGAAGGGTAAGGTGAGTGTGCTTGGAAAAGAAAATATGTTTACCCAGGCAGGAATATTTATAGGGAAGGGTACAAAACAAATGAACATGGCAAAAATAATTGAACCTTCTCACTGGCCTGCTCATAGGCTGCTGCAATCTGCATGAATTGCAGATTCTGAATGGTCTTCAAAGGCTTCATTGTAATACTCCTATCTAGTGGTGATGAGGTTATGTTTTAACATTGCCAGGGTCTTCTGCTTCAGGTAGAGGACCAAATCATATTATGAGCAGGGAAAGTTTATTGTTCTTTTTGTAAGCTGTCCAGAGTCATGATAAATTAGGGCAGTCTATAATGTAATTAATATATTAATATATAAATAAATAGCATTATCTTCTTCAGAGGAGATTGATTAAAAATTATAAAACTATCCCTGATTATCAAAATTATTTAAGCATACTAAAGAGAAAAAGGAAACGTGATACAAAGTGTGCATCTGACTTCAAAACATCTAAAAGTATGAGGGGAACCATAAATGTAGCATCAGCTAATATGAGTATGAACCTGTCCATCAATTAATATTAGCACCCTGCCATGAAAGATTCATACTTAATTAAAATTTTGGATTTCTTCCTCCCTGCACATCTCCGTGTCTGTTTGCAAGATATTGTTCTTTGAAATTCACCAATTAGAGTTACATATCTTCTGAAACCTGCAAAGCATTGCTTTAGTCTAGAAATACTTATCTTCCATATGGAAGATGAGACCACAGATAGTTTTCTTGGAACAAGAAACTAGTTTTCTTGGAACAATTTCGGTTCTTAGTTGATCTAAAGAAGTGGTGATGTTCAGAGAGGGTAGGGGATGGCAGAATGAGCATTTCAGATTGAAAGCAGTCCCATATGCAAGCAGCTTCTTGCTAGGAAGAGCTTATAGATTGCGATGAAGGTTTTTTTCTCCAAAGGTTTGTCTAATCCAGAATGATCAGCTGGCAAAATTGAACACTGCATTTTAAATAGTGATGGTTTCAGTGGGAAGGATACTGATGCAGAATAGATATTGGGGTGTCAACAAGTAGATGGACTCTGATTGAGGTGTCTCTTATTTAAGATATCTTTGTCTTTTGAATGGTATTCCCAATCCCTGTTACTAAAAAGATCACAATAATAATAATAAAGCAACAAGTAACAGCTATAACAAGAAGATTAGCAGATGCAAGGCACATATTACACACTATAGGCAGAACATTCAAGTTCAGTTGAATCAGCAGCAGAGAGCAAATGCTATTTCTGCAAAAAAGCTGAAGAGACAGTAGACCACCTTGTGGTTACTGCACAGTGGTGGGATTCAAATATGCGAACAACCGGTTCTCTGTGTGGATGCCGCTTCCAGAAGTCTGTTCTGGGCCTGGGCAAAAAAAAATTAGCTACCGGTTCTGCTGAACTGGTGCGAACTGGCTGAAATCCACCACTGTAACTGCAACAAATTCACACAGAATGACCACAAATAATGATGTGACAAAGTAGCATATATGATGCATTGGAATACCTGCAAGAAGTTCCATTTGCCTGAAGAGAAGAACTGGTGGGACCACAAAAGAGAGAAAGTCAGAGAAAATGAAGAAATTAAAGTGCTCTGGGACTTTTAAATTCAAACAGGCAAACATCAGGTTCACAGCACACCAGACTTCATGTTTGTAGGTAAGAAAAGCAAAAAAAGTTTAGATAGTGGATGTTGCAGTACCTGGAGACAGAAGTAAAGAGGGGGAACCTTGGGTCCCTATCACTATTGGTGATAGTGCTCCATTTGGACCTTTGGAGCACTATTTGAACATCATCAGCATTAACAAAATTATCATCAGCATTAACAAAATTACCGGTACCATCAGTCAATTGCAAAAGGCAGCTTTATTTGGGACAGTTTATACCTTGTGATGATACCTTTAACACTATCAAACAACATCTGCCTAATCCAAGGTCCTTTGAAATAACTCAATAGGTGGATAAAAATGCCAGAGCCAGTCTAAAAATCTGGCTGATTGTTATGATGAATCTAATAATATAATTTGCCAAAACAAAAAATTAGGTTAAATCAGTAAGAATTATAATCAAAACATAGAAGCACAAAGGGGAAGAGGAATATATACACAGAAAGAAATGCAATCAAATTGTATCTAGGCTATGTTAACAGCCCTTCTAAAAAGCCAACTGTAGGTCTCATCAGTAAAAAGCTTTTAATAGATAATAATTCATGGTTATGAAAATACAGATAGTTCATAGTATCCATGATTTTTGCTGCAGGTTGAGAACAGATTCATGTAGTTAGAATTAACTGTTCTTTCTTCCAAAAGACATAAACCCATGTATCTTCAGCAAACTGTGCTGTCAAAATAAACAAAAACAGATAAATGCAGAGCAAACAGAATAATAGAAAGGGTAAATATAATTTTTCTGTGCCATGACAAATGTATTAATTACTTTATCTTTCATGTTAGCGATGTATCCAGCTGAGTTATATATTTTCAGTTTTGTAAAGCAAGTTAATTAGGATTAATCATCATTTATTAATAAATAAACAAGATTTTCAAAAGCCCGTTTTTCAAAAGAAAGAAAGATGTTTAACGGGAACATTCACTAATAAAAACCATATTTAAAGCTATCATAATATTACTTTATTTGCACAGAAAAAAAATAACATAATAAAAGATAATTAGCAGCATGTGCACCAGCTCTACTACTCAATTTCCTAAGCTTAGATAATTAATTATTGTAGTGAAATGCATCATTATAGCTAATTTTAGAATATCCAACAGCTGCGAGGTCATAGTGGTAACAATCTGAATGTGTAATTGGGGAAAAAACATGAAAGCCAGTCATATAATTTTTATTAGATAATAATATTGAATCAGGCTCACATATATAGTAAGCACTTTAGATAAAATTAACTGCATGATTTAGAAATATTACCAAATAAATGTCAGCCATGAAAATTAAGTTTCTTTTCTGTGGTACTCTTGGCAATGGATCTAGGAAGCATTGTACTACCCTTACCTAAACATTGTGGGAATTTAGAACTATTCATAGAGGTCGTATATGAGACAAATGCAATATCGTAAAAAGTAGTACTGTTTCCAATAGAAGAAATCAGTAGTAATCATTTCATATTGTTCCCAAGAAAATTCCATGGTAATCCATGTTATTAAGATTTGAACTTGACTCAGAGAATACTTTATTTAAACTTTTATAAGTGTTTCAAATAGTAAATGCATAGGGCAATACTTGGCTATTCAAAAATGCACTTTGTTCCTTCTGTATTCCCCCCCCCCCATTTTTTTCCCCTGAGATAACTGGATGCTTCCTAACTTGACATATTCCTTTTTATGATTCTTGCGGTAGACACAGAATTGCAAACTTTTCTTCCAGTGATGGAAGGATAAGAAGTTATTACTTTATACTCTACCCTGATGCTGAGACTCATGGATACAGGCAAAGATACAAACAAGTTGTGTCTATTAAACTTAACAAAGATAATGAGTGTAGGCAAAATCTCTAGGGTTATAAATAGAATTATACCAACATGAATCAGATCAAAATCCATTTTATATATATATATATATATATATATATATATATATATATATATATATATATATATATATATATATATATATATATATATATATATATATATATATATATATATATATATATATATATATATATATATATATATGTCAAGTGTTTTATTTTTTAGATTGCACCCTGTAAACCCAAATATGGGAGGAAGGAATCATTCTTTCCTTTTGCTTGTTTCAGCTCAACCCAGAGCCATCCTGCAAGCACAAATATATATATGTTGTTTAAAATTGTTGACAAAGAAATAAGGGATTTCTGATATAGCTATTTCGAGTTTCTTAACTCTCTTCAGTCAGAACTCACCCAGGTTCGAATCCCGGAAGGGTGAGTTCTGACTGAAGAGAGTTAAGAAACTCTCTTCAAATTCTACGCGGGAGAAAACCCGAAGAACCAAAGACCTACATACAAACACCCGCGAAAACCTCAGAAAACAAATATATATATATATATATATATATATATATATATATATATATATATATATATATATATATATATATATATATATATATATATATATATATATATATATATATATATATATATATATATATATATATATATATATATATATATATATTCTAAAAGTGGGCACTTACATGCTTCTATTGCTTTTTTACAATAGGTAGTCTGAGCTTTGTTTGCCTCCAAATGTTATTGATTTACTTCATTATAATTGTTGATAAAACAAATTTCCATGAAGATATTTTTTAAAAGAAAGGAACTGTTATTCCTGATGATAAATTTAACAGATTGCTTTGAAAACCACTAAGAAAGAATAATATTAATATTATTATTATAATAATATTATTATTAATATTAGAGTTCTAATATCCTTATCATTACAGAACAGTTGATGGATATTTTCTTGCAGAATTGGCCATGTGGAAGATATTTGTTTATCTGCCATTTATGAATATCATTTTCTAGACCAGTGTTTCTCAACCTTGACAATTTTAAGGCATGTGGACTTCAACTCCCAGAATTCCACAGCCAGCAATATAAATTGTCAAGGTTGAGAAACACTGGTCTAGACAACCTGATATCCTTTTTCCTAGTCATTGTTTAGATAGCCAAAATAAAATAAAAACACGTTTCATTTTGCATTTGCTCCAAGGAAAAACATTTTTCTAATCCATTTGTCAATCTGCTGTCATCCAAAGGTGTTGGACTTCAGGTCCTATAAACATCCAATTAATACGCTAACAGCTGACAGAAGATTGTGGAAGTTCAGTTTATTCCATTTGTTTCAAGTCATCCAAATGTTTCTCCGTTATCATAAAAATATTTGTTTCTTAGATATCCCCACTTTTTAGCCTATTTTACACATTTGGTTTTACAGCATTTATTTGTATAGAAATATGTTTGGTTTATGAACTTAATATAAATATTTACCCAGCACAAAATTTATCTCTAATGCTGACTACACAAACTATCTTATATAACAGAGTTTATTATATATCACATGATGTACAACATTTTACCCAGAAATATGTTTGAATAGATTTATTTTGGGAAAAGGTTTATATCCCATTTTTTTCCTTTTTGGGAGTAGTACTATTACTTATAGATCTATATAATGTTTGGACTATGGTTGCTCTTGGGTTAACACAGTCTGAAAAAGCACAGATAAAAGTTGGGTCGAAGAATCTCTACTATCAGTTGTACCTGGTGTATTAAATGCAGCATCAGGATTAATTTCAGTTATCCATGCTTTCATTTTTTTCATACTATATTATTTTGATATATGGTAAGTGGTTCTGCCCTAAAGATGATTCATAAAGTTCCATTCATCCAAAATGTATTAATTTTATTTTTATGCTCAGTTATATTAATTAAAACATCTGTAACTAAATAGCAAGCTATTAATTTTCTGGGATATTGAAAGGGAATTTTTTTCAGTAAAATAAACATATATATGGGCAAAAATATTGACATTATAAGAGATTGCAGATTGAAGGAATTTCCTACTGAACAATATAGAATCTTCATAGATCTAATGGAATCTATATTATTGGAGATTTACATCAATACTTTAGCCTTTCTATATGTCTTTTATCCTTCTATTAAGTTCATATTAAAGTAATATTAAGGCCTCAGAAAGATCCTACAAGTTATGCAACCTATAGAGTTAGGGTTGGGTTTGTGTACTGAATATGCACACTAAAATATTAATGGAACTACACTACACTAAATGTTAACACTAAGACACTACAGAAAGTTATACCATCTAAAATACACCCATCTCAGTCTGGGTTTATTAAAAATGAAAAGAGTTTGAAAATATTTGCTTGTTGATTAACATTATGGCTATGGCTGCAATTAAACTGGAATCAGCCATTCTAATTTCATCAGGTGTTGGAAAGGCTTCCAATTCAAACTGAATTTATGAAGTGGATTTTAAAATGATATCAGTTTCTGTTACCTTTGTTTACTGGATTACAATTCAATTATCTTCACCCCATGGCTAGAATGATCACCAGTAGATTTGTCTTTCAAACTATTAACTTACATTATGGCACTTGACAAGGAAGTCCCTGGTTCCCCCTAATCTTCAATATGTTCTTTGAACTATTGCCTTTTTCTTTTAGTTAGTCTCAGAATATTAAAGATATACTGGTACTCAATACTGAATACTGAATATATATTCATATAGTAGTTCTTATATGCCCTGATATTCTATTTATTGGAATAAATATAATGTGTTGCCTTCAGGATATACAATATCTACCTTTATTTTTTTGAAACAATTCTCTTTTCTATCATTGCTATTGGTTATTTGGAATAATGACCAATAGCAATGATGTCAATATTAATGTTAGAGCTTTAGTTTTTTAGTTTTTCTTAAGATACAATTTGATGTACTAGTTCTATATATTTAATTAATACATTATTAAATTTTAAATGTTATGATACTTGTAAATCCTTTGTGTATTAATATTTTACACTTCATTCACTATATCTTTTTTCAGATTTTTCTCTGAAAAATTGTTCTTTAAATGTTTTTAAACACATTTTAATATGATTTTATTAAATTTCAAAAACATGAAAAAGTAAACAAGCAAGAAAAAATAAAGTAGAGAAGAAAGAAAGTTATTACGTGAACACACATGGCCTGGATGCTTTAGTTGCCTTTGTGTTATCTGTAATTCCAGCTTTTGTCTAAGATACTGTATATTAGATTTAAAGAGAAACTATCCATTGAATTTTATAAAGTATTAAAATATGAATTGCAAGTTAGTCTCAATTATACATTTGACATGTGGAAGCAAAAATTGAAAAAGCAATAGATCTAGGTGTTTAAAAATGTGAAATATATTTTGTATCATTTAAAAATGAAATTAAATAAACAGAAATTGTTAAATTGGATCTATTGAACCCCTCAAAGAATGTTTTGAAAGGAATGACCATAAATTTCTTCGTGACAATGTAATATTTTTGGTGGTTCTTTAACTCACATGATTTGCTCTTGTTCTGTTATAGCTTTATTTTGGTTTCCAATCAATACTTATGTTAATTTAATTTTGGGAAAGAGAAATTATCATTATGGATCTCAACATGATGTTGAACTATATTTGTTGTTAATGAAAAGCTTTGGGTATATTGAGCTTGGGGCATGGGAAAGAAGATAATTCTATGTAACTGGACAGAAAGTCATTATCCAGATTTTAAGAAATGAATCCAAGATATGAGTTTGTTGTTTAATTTTTAAAAGCCTCTCTGTTATAAACATGAGATGACATAGAATTGTCTAGATTGAATTAATAATCTAACAGTTAAATTAAGCTTATATTACTATGCATATTTACTATCTAGAAGATCTTGATTTTTGATAATTGGGGTGAAGGTACAGTTTAGTTATGTTTAGTTCATTTTAATTACCATAACATATTTAGAGTTTTTTTTCTTAGTATAGCCATTATTTAACATAGACTCTTTTCTTTTATATTTCACCATTTTAGCAAGCAAAGCTAATTTTAAAAATGGCAGTGATCAATAGAATATACCACCAAATTCCACTGATGCAAATGTCCTGTACATGTTGCCAATCTAAGGCTGAACACCTGCCTAATTTTTTCTTTCGTTTCCTTGATATACATTTGAGTAACAAAAGATCCTCCTATACTGGACTTTTGTCAGCTAGATTTTGATGAGACTAATCGGACAGGGCTGAGCAACGCCTTCAGAAGAGATGCTTGGAAACGAGCAGTTCAGACAAAGCATCTCTTTTCAAATAATCAAACTAGTGGCAGATTTTTCCAGGTTGTGTGGCAGCTCTGGATACTCCTCCTGGCAGTCCCCACATATCTAAGCACAGCTGTTCTGTGGTGAAGAATGTAAAGGCAGCCAGGAGCAGAGCCGCATGAGCCTGGGAAAAGATGCAGCTGCCTTGGGGATCTGAAAAGTGATCTTTCATATGGGTACTCTGAAGCCATTTTTAAAGGATATGCACAGTAAATGGAGTAGTCTATATTTACAGTAACTATTGGTATGTTTGCTTGGATACAAAGGCTGAGTCAGTAATCCATGTACTGTTATACTGTACCATTGATGGTATCCGATAAACCTGATTGTCAGGATTGTGAGGTCTCTCTGATCAAGAGAGTATTACCTTCTTTCTGCAACAACTAACTTTGTCAACCACTATAATAATTGCCAAGTTTGTAGCAATAACCATGACCAGGCAGTTAGTACCTTCTTCTCATTATTAATGATTTCAGCTTTGGTTTTTCTGTATGTTAAATTCTGAACCTGTGTTTTATTGTGGTCTGGAACTGTAAATAAATGATTTGATTTAATTTAGTTTGATTGATTTGATTTACTGAGCAGGGCTTCAGTCACATTCTTGTGGCTACCATCATGGCTTTTTTTTTTGCACTCCCCCACTACAGATGTCTTTCTTAATGTCCTTAGTTCATGCCAATTTATCCTAACCTTCACTTAATAAAGTGAATCAATTCAGTGATTAATTTGAGTGTATTTTATTTTAGCTTATGTAAATCACATATAATAAACCTAAATTTGATTACGGGGGCCCTCATCACAATGGGAGCATGTTGTATTATTATTTTTATTTATTATTATTTATTAAACTTATATGCCGCCCTTCTCCCAAGACTCAGGGCGGCTCACAACAAGAATATAAGTATAAAAAATAACATAAAATCAATTAAAATTACTAATTTACAGTATAAAAACTAGGTAATTTATTTCACTCATACAACACACAGTCACAGTCAAAGGCTATAACAAAATAACACAGTCATTATGCTATAACAAAATGGATGTTCAATGACAGCATAAATGTAGAAAACACATGGAATTCCTATACTCAAAGATATGATGCAGGGAAGCTTGTACAAGTAATCCTCATTTAGCAACTGCCTCATTTAGTAACTGCTTGCAGTTACAAAGGTAATGAAAGAGTAACTTTACAAGAAATCCTTGAATTTATGACTTTCAGAGGTTTGTAAAGCAAAGCAAAGCTGAAGTAAAATCTTATAAACACAGTTGCAATTCCACTTAGGGACTGCTTTGCATAACAGTCCTTTCTCAGGTGTGCTGCATTAAGTGGGAGTGAAAAGTACTTGAGATTAAAAGAGGGCAGTCATTCAGAATGATGCCATCTGCTTTATCATGCAGTTATATGTTTATTGCTTTATAAAAATTTTAGGAAAAGAACAGCCCATTGTGCAGTACATCCATTACTAATAAATGCATAAATACATTTATCTCATGATAGGATGCCATTTAGAGGATTTGTCAAAAAATATTATTTCTTCTTCCTTAGGCATATAAACCTGCCCCCTGGGGGGCTCATCTTACATTAGTCATGCTGACTTTGATTTCTAAGAATTATATTTCTGATCCATAAAACAGTTTATTCTATTTTGTATTAGTCTTGATATGCAAATATACAAATATCAAAGAGCCACTTTGATCTACTGGTTAAGGCACCAGACTAGAAAGAGGAGACAATGAGTTCAAGTCCATCTTAGCCACGAAGGGCTACTGGGCCAGGCACTCTCTCTCAACTCAACCCACCTCACAGGGTTTTGTTATAAGGAAAATAGGGGAAAAGAGTATTAGGTATGTTCACTGCCTTGAATTATTTGTAAAATATAAAAATAATAAAAGTGTGATACAAATAAATAAATAAAATATATGAATTAAATGGAATATTAAAACTTCTCTCCATAGTTATTAAAATCCTTCCTATAAAATGGTATCTAAAAAGCCAGTTCTAATGCTAACAATTTCAAATTGTGGAAACTTTAATACTCTCTGAGCTTGGTCGGTTGTTTGCAGATGTTTCATTACCTGACATCATCAATTCTAGTAAGTGTTTCTTCCTGTTTATATAGAGCTTGCTCTGTCAATGTTGGTGGGGATGTGGTTTTCCCTTTGATTGTTCTCTCAGTAGGACATTATGTTATGCCTGCTTGTTTACCTGATATTAATCCCTCCTTATCTAAGGGTTAGTTACTGAAGAGGATGTTTTCTGGTCTTTTTGTTTCTTTTTTAGTTTTTTATTGTCTCCTTTGAATGATGTGTAAACGTGGTTTATCTCTATGTGTCTATTGATGGCTAACTTGTCTGAATGCCAAGTTTCCAGGATATAGCTTGGTCTAGGCTGCTGACAGTTGAAACTATGGTGGAGTCTGTCCATGTGTGGCTAGATTAAGGAGTTTTCATCCTGTCTTCTGACTAGTTGGTGTTCATGGATGGGCTTTTCTAGTCATCTACCTGTCTGTCCTACATAGTGGGTATTATAGTCCTTATACCGTATGTTATTGATTGCTCCTGTTTTTTCCTCTTGTGCTGTGGAGTCTTTTACTTCTAAAATTCTGTTTCAAAAGAATTGCCTAATATTTTTTATCAGCCATTAATACATCCTTACAAAATAGAAATGGAGTTTTTTAAAACCTTAGCTTGATATTTCATCCTGGCTAGGAAATATTGTAACAGGAAGACTGCTCTGGTTCCAAACAGCGCAAAAGCCTCATGCCTGACTCCATTAGATAAGCCTTCAAGGCAAAAGTCTTGCCATTCCAATCCTGTTTCCATTCAACAAGAAATAATACAGACCATAATGTTGAGGGTAGTCTCTTTTTTAAAGAATAAATCAACAACTCAGCTGGAAAAAAAAGGATTTCCTTCTAAAGTATCATCCGTATTTTTTAAAAACAGAACAGCAACACAAACACAAACAAGCAGAAGTTCAGAGATCTTTTTATCTGATTAAGGTTGCTAAGCGACAGCTTTCTCGGGTCTCTATGTGTTCCTGTCACATGATTTCTATTGCCATGGAAACGACTCCCTTGATATCCATGTGCTCAGCATGTGTATTCTACTTTGCCGCTGGCTCTCTGAGAAAAAAAGGCAGTGATGCGGCATACAATGAACGCAAAAACAAAACAAAAAATAAAAAACCCAGGAGAGCAGGAACAGAATCATTTCTTCAAAAACTGGCTATCTTCATATTCAGATTAGCTCTACATAGAAAGGAAATAGTTGGCGACTGATTCTGGTTTCTGCACACTTGGACCATGATGATGTAGGATCCAGGAAAAAGGTTGTAATGTTTTAAAACTGAAAACTGCTGGCTCTTCTTTCTCCTACCCCTGATTCAGTTACCAGACCAGGAAAAAGGAAAGAAAGAATAAATGACCTCAAAAATAACTTATATATCTAGACTAATGCTTAAACTGTTTCAAGATTGTGAACCAAATGAACATTTCTGTCATGAAATGCATACTTTTGCAGATAGATTCATCTTAGTTAACCAAGAGAGCTTCCATTAAACCTTCTACATGTGATGACATTAGAGGACCTTCAAATTCTGTAATGTAGTATGCTTAGCCAAAGTGATGTTCCCTTCCAATATTTAATTCTACCTACCAGTAACCCAACAGTAAAGAGAAGTCAAACACTAAAAGTGATATATTTCTTTCTTTCATGGCAGAAGAGAGTCTTATTGAACAAAGGCCATTATGCACAAGGATATTTTAGAACATTTTCATTAATTACGTTCTAAGAGAAATCTGATGCCACAGGCTGCAAAGTGGTTCTTGACTTTTTAACAATTCTAAAGATGAGATTTGATGGTTGTGAAGACATAATAACACTGAGAATTAGTTCAGAAGCTCATTTTACAGTTAAGCTATTTTTCTCATAAACATAGATGTTCCTTTTGCTCTATCAAGTTACACATATGTTTCCCCTTGCAGCAAAAGGAGAAAGGCTAGCAATGGCTAAATGATGATTTTATATTTACTAGTATCAAATTTAGAAATCTCAAATTACATGTATTTTTTTAGTACAATCTATATTTGCGAGATATAAATTGATCAGCTGGAAAATTCATAGAGAGTTTTATTTTCAACATTTTGGCTGATTATCAGAAACTGTTAGTAAATTATCATGTCACTTTTACAAATATGCAGTAATTAAATTCTGCAAGGCTTTTACTGATGACATTGGCTTGCCTTACACTATGATCAGATGTTTATTCCAGACACAACTGAGAATACCACAGCTGCCACAAACCGACATAATTCCATGGGGACAAACAACTTATGTGAAGGGGATTAGATGCCAAACTACAAAAAGCAAGCCATTTGAGCCCTCTATGAACTAAATTTCTATTATGGAAAGCAAGCAGCCTTCGGTTCCTAAAGACACATAAGGAATTGGTAGAACTCCAACTCTTGGCACTTAGATTAATGTTACTTTGTGCATCACTGGATACAAGCAAAGGAAAAACTGGGAGTTGGCTACATGGAAGGAATTCTCCCCCTTTGATTTGTCAAGACAAACTGTGTGCTTTCTACAGCACTGCAGAGATCTCTTCTCAGTGTCTTTCTCTGTGCAAATTAATTTGGGGAAAAATGGCTCCATACAAAAAAGTTTGTCCCTGGTGATCCTTTCATGTGCTATTAACTAATCTGATTTCTAAACATTCCTAGAATTTAATTGTGTGTGCCTCTTACACAGCAGAATAAGTATTTAAATTATCTGCAGTTGGAATGGTAGTCAGAAAGAGATAAATATTAGCTATAGCCACTGGTAGTCAGGATATTACAGAGCTGCACATTACATGATTTGCAACATGAGATGCAAGCCACACTGGGTTACATCCATGGTCAAGAAGAAACTAAAGCAGACTCCTGTCTCAAAAGAAGCTAACACTGCATTTGCACTCAACAGCATTAGTGGGGAAAAAGTATCCTTTCTCAAGTGAAGCAGGATAGACAAATCTGCAAAAGATTTAAATAAAAAAAATGTCAGTTAAAGTAATCTTATGGAATGTTTGGTTTCTGACATAATAATGTAAGGGAGATTGAATAAAACCTGGTAGCAAGGAGATATTCTGCTTTGCTACAGAATCATAATCTGTGTAAAAAATCCCAGTATAAAGTGCATTACATATAGCTTAATTGAAAAAATATAGTATATATGACAAAAGGATTGAAGGGAGCATTCATACTCTACAAGTACTATAGTCTGTTATGAATATTTAATAGCTATATGTAAAGCTTCTAGCTTTGGGGACAAAAAGGAGTACTAAAAATGGGAGATTCACAGAGCAGAGCTCTTTTCTTTGATTGCCTGTTCTTGCCTTCAAAATTCATGATTTCAAGTTAGTCCACATGCAGTATGAACTACATAATGGCTCAGAAACAAAGGAAGGAACACAACAGCCACCAGCAGATGCAAGATATACCTACGGTAGTAGCTAAAGCCTACCTCCTGCTTGTAGCTTTTCTGGTAATGAGTTGGTAAATGGTTATGGTTGAGTTAATTAAACATTAACTGTGAGTCTGGCTGAGATGATGTCAAGTTGCTTTCTAACAATGAACATAAATAATTTAGAAGAGTGGGAGATCAGTCGCTAAGGTTTGCATATTAGAGCTTTATACAATGTCTGGAATCAGCCACACAACTACACAACATTAAAAAAGCAGCTGTAGAAAGTACACTTAGAAGGTTGGATTTATCTTCTATTAGATGGGTATGCACAGTAACTTCCAACAGGCTTGAGTCAGACTGGGAAAGAAATCCAAGGCATGGGTCATGCAGATAAATGGACCATATAGGTAGCAGCAGTTTTAATTTCAGTGCTTTCTATTAAGATATAGAGAATAAAGCAAGCAGATTGAATCCTAGACCTCTGGATCCTCCTAGAACAGGGTTGTTAAACTCAATTTCATTGAGGACAGCATCAGCATTATGATTGTCCTCAAAGAGCCAGTTGCTGTCCCCTTTTCTCCCTTAGGCTTGCCCCACCTGACAACTCTCATCTCCTCCCTATTGCTTTCTCTCCCCCCCACACTCCTCCTCCTTCCTGCCAAAACCTCTCCTTTTTTATCCTCTCCTCTCCTCCCCCATACTTTCACTCACTACCCAGCTGGCCTTTTCATACAGCACTTATCAGCTGGAGCTGTGTGTGCTGATTCTGGGGTCCCCGCCAATCCCTGGCAGCCCCACAGCTTCAGCTCTGCATGTGGTTGCCAGCCACCCCCCCCAGGCCGCCAGAAGCCCCGATCAGCTGACTCTCCCCCAGACCTCTCTGGCATTGCCGCTGCTGCTTCAGCTTGCCCCTCCCCACTACATACTTAATCACCTCCTCCTACTAGTCTGCTTGCTGGTCATGTCTGTCCTAGAGAGATAGGGGTACCCTATGTCTCAGTGGGAAAGATATAATGCCTATGTTGAGCTGGTTTGCTAATTGTGTCCTTTTCTGGAATGTGTGGCCTTGCAGTATTTATCCATGCCTTCCTCACATCACAGACTGACTACTGTAATTTATTTTTTGCAAGCCTGCCTTTGGAGACTATATTTAAAGATTATCTGAAAAAAGCAGTACCGAATCCAGCCTGCTTATTAGTGGGCAAGTGTCATATACACTATTATTGCTAGTTCCAAAGTGCACTTGCAAAATGTTGCTTTTAACCTAATAAAGTCCTTTCTACCTTAGAGCCTAGGTTACCTGCTTCAAGAAGAATCAACCCACCCAGAAAATTCCCTCCTGCAAGGAGATCAAAGGGAAATTTCGAGCAATTGTTTGGTTGTACCTTATTTCCTCTCTGCTTTGCTTTTGGAGTTCAGATGGCTCTCCCTCCCCTTTATAGTGTTTTCAAGAGTAACCAAGACAGAGTTCTTCCATGGAGCATTATTAATTAATTAATTAAATTAAATTATACAATTTTTGTCCTGCTGCAATCTGTTTCACAGATTTCAGCCTCTTCAAATTTATGATTACTCTAGTCCAGGGGTGTCAAACTGCCGGCCCATGGGCCAGTTGAATCATACAGAGGCCATGCCCACCCCAGCTCCAGCAATGCAAAAAAAGTCCCAATATGTTGCAACACGTCACGTGACGCGGCGAGTTTGACACCTATGCTCTATGCTCTAGTCCGTAGATTGCACGATTCATCATATATTTCTGTAAAACAATTTGAAAGCACATTGTTATATTTTTGATTCTTATTTTATATTTTTATTTATTTATTAAATCTATATTTAATTATTTATTAAATCACAAACTAGAGTGGGCAAAAGATGGAATAAAAATCAATGGCACTTATTTAAATCACTTAAGATTTGCAGATGATGTTTTTTTTCCCCCACAAGACCCAGAAAAGCTACAAAGACACATACAAGAGCTACACAAAGCGGGAGAATCATTTGACTTAAAAAAAACAAATTGAAAAAGACTCAGGTTATGTTTAATAAATTCACCCAAAAAAGAATTTTTTTTATATCTGGAGAAGAACTAGACGTAGTAGATCATTACATATACCTTGCCCAACAGATCTCAATGGAAGGTGATACAATAAAGGAAATTGAATGGCGTGTTAAATGTGGTTGACAGGCATTCGGCAACCTAAGCATAATTTTCAAGAAAATGCCTGAAGAAAAAACTTTTTGATCAGTCTGTGCTACCTGCTCTAACATATGCCAGTGAAACATGGACACTAACCTCACAATCGATACAAAAGCTACAAGTGGTGCAAAGAGCCATGGAAAGATACATGTTTGGCATTATAAGACAAGACAGAAAGACCTGCACAAGGATTAGAGAACAAACGAAAGTATACGATATAATCAAGAAAATAAAAGAATTGCAGTGGAAATGGGCTAGTCACATAGCAAGAAGAACTGTTGGCAGGTGGACCCAGGCAGTCATAGAATGGATTCCACTTGACAAAAAGCGTCAACGAAAGAGACCTAAAACAAGATGGATAGATGACAACAGCAAGTATTGTGAGCCCAACTGGCAAAAGACAGGTCAGTACCATATGGGTTGGAAACATGCGGAAGAGGCCTCCATCCTGCAGTGGATAGACAATGACTAAAATGATGGTGAAATCTATATGCCACCTATCTCACTGTATTATCACTAGCATACATTCTTGAAAATAAAATTTTCTTTAAAAGATATTGCAATAAAAAATTGAATTTTTCAGTTCAAAATGCACCTTAGATGACTTGATTTAAATAGGGACTGAAACATGAGGAAAGCATGTCTGGGCTTCAGACCAAGGTATAGTGTGGAGACAATGTTGATTGCAGTTGTCAAATGACCTGTAGCAGAGTCAGAATAGGGGTGGCACATTCATCCTTACATTCCTTGATTTCTTTCAGTTCTGCCAACAAGTTTCCTTCTGGACCAACTGGGGGTGGGAGGCACTATGCTGCAGTGATTCAATTCCTCAGTGCTCAATTCCAGGCTGTGTTGATGGGAGAGATTATGCTCAGGGCTGCACACTTGTGGGGTGCCCCAGGGTTTAACATCTAGATGAAACCACTGGGTGAAGTCATCCATCAGTTCATGATTCAGTACCAACAGCATGCTGATAATACCCAGATTGATATCTGTGCCAGCTTTGCAAGGAAAGCTGTTGAGCTAATGACCCAGTGTTTGGAGGTCTGGATAGGGAGAAACAAACTTTAACCTGAGTGGCTGTTTTGACCGCAGCCTGAGAGATCTCCATCATTGGTCTTGAAAGAGTTGTACTTTCCCCATTTGAGAAGAGCGGATAGTACCTAGCTGTGGCCAGGAGGGCCTTTGCACAGGTATATCATATATGCTAGCTTGGTCCCAGACCTGGAGTTATTTTGATGGGAGAGAAGGTTGTAGTACTTTTTAATGTTTTTGTCTAGGGTGTTTTGTTTTAAATTTTTAATTGTTTTAATTGAGTATTATAGAGTGGATGGCTGTATTAAATGTAATAACACTCAACATGTCTTGGCTTACATGTACAGGTCCTTGCTGAATGACCAGGGGTTTTATTTGAAGTTACCACAGCCATGGAAAGGGTATTTTATGGCCTGTAAAATAACCTTTGGCTGTCATAAATGGTTGCACTGACTCCTGCAGTCATGTGACTGTATGTTGTCAGGTCAGCTTCACAACCACTTGTGACATTCTGCTGTGATGTAACCACAATGTGTTTTGCTAGTTTCTGGAATTTTTTGGTGGTTTCATTTAAATGAATGGGTTTGCTTAACTATCATGGCATTCACTTAATGGCCCCAGTGTTTGCTTAACAATTGCTTCAAAAAAGACTGAAAATGTATTTTCATTCACATAGTCATAATTATGACCATAATTCCAGGCTCTATTATAAGTTGAGGACTACCTAAAAACCTCCTTGGACAAGAAAGATGCTTGAAATCAAGAAGGAATCAAATTTAAGACTGCAACACTGAGCTTTTAGACTGCTGTTACCTGTAATGTCTTAAAGCACCACAATTCTACACCATTTCTATGGGAAAGATAATTTTTCCCCATGGGAAAAAGAGCACATAAACTAAAGACCGCCAGTTGAATACATAAGAATATCTTTAAAATTTATTTGACTAATTGTGTTACATTCATTATCTGATGTGTTTCTTCTGGACAAGGAGTTGGCATAAATACAAACAAGCCTTTGTGCCTTCTCTAAACAAGAGATAAAATACTAGAGACAGAGGAGCACAGCTTCACATCTTTGTATTTACAGTCTACCTTTACAACTTAGTGCTAGAATTATTTACAGAAAATACAGCAAGAACAAAAAATCATGTCTTGGCAACATATAGAACTTTATACATAATTGTACATGATTTTAAGCATATGGTATCTAGGCCATCTCTTTCAAAGGACTTTGTCAAAGATACCCTCTTATGATTGTGAACTCACAGTTATTTTTGTTCCCTGTTCATCTTACGTTGTACTCCTATAATCCTCCTGTGCCAAATATTCAGCTGCATGACAATTGTATGCTTCTTGACTGGGAAGCCATTTCACATATTGGACAGTCCAATTCTCAAGACATTCCTATCTGTTCACAACCTATTGAAGCAAATAAGGTTCTGAGGATTGGAAACAAGCTTTCTTTCCTACAGATGTGTCCCAGCTACTCTGCATATAGATTAGCTACTTAGTTCAAACATGATTCCCTTTAGTTCCCTCCTTATGCTGTACATTAATAAACACTTGAAAATCTGCTGAAGAAAAGGGCTTTATATTTCTTAAGTGAAAACTTTTTGTTGAAGGTACTAAAACAGACACCTTTTATATGGAAGTGCTATGAAGATTGCATTTTTTCTTGCTCAACTTATACCAATAATAATGTATCGAAAGGATGGTAAGCACAACATCTTACGACAGAAGTAGACAGGATAAATATGTGTAGCCCTAATACTGTATCTCATAAAGAGACTGGAATGAAAGTGTACAAAATGAAATGATAATAGGAAACAAGCAGCGGTAATGGTAGAAAAGCCATCTGCTTTATAAACTTACATTCTTTTTAATTACCTAGTGTAATGGTATTCAAAATAAAATTTTGAAATGTTAATGGCTACCCTGAATGTATTTATATTAAACAACTTTCTTCAAATTAATGCCCTCCAGAAGTGTTGGGATTCCAAGAATGGGATGTCCAGCAACATCTGGAAGTACCTTCTATCAGCTTGAAGAAGGTTAATGCAGGATATCTGAAATCTCAGTTGATCCCAAAATTAAATTTTCAAATGCAACTATTTTTGAGAGGTCTAGACAAAACATTTTATTGCAATCAATCAACAGCTCTGCACAGAAAATAGAAAGTTACCAGTGCATTTGGAAGCCTTCTCAACTATACATGGAAAACAGACAACCAGCATCTGTACAAGAGGACCACATCATATGCATTATCTGAGAGAATGCAGTGAAAAGTAAGCCCTTATACATTTCTTTTAAACACTCAGTGCTGTTTGATGAGATTTCTGTTGCATATTCTGCCTTACCATTTTTATCAGCAGTATCACACATAGGCCTTAACACCAAGACCTTTTGTATATGATAACAGATTTAAATAAGATTTATGCATGTAGATTCAGGGCAGTTTGCCTACTTGAGAGCTTTCTGAAGTCTATCTAAGTCAAATCAAACCAGGGGATAAATTCAGACATGCAGAAGAAAAAGAAACTTGGGGAGGGGACCCCTTTATAAGCAAAATGTTTCTTGTGGTTTCATAGACGAGTCTAACAGACTAACATTTATTTTACTGAGCTATAGATCTTTAAATCTGAATGAATAGTTTAAGGCAACTTATTTTAAATCACACCCTGTTTCTAATTAGTTTAAAAGTCATTGTAGATTTTTTTTTAACCTGTTTAATTCAAGATGATTTAACAGGTCATTAGTAATCATACTAACTAATCGGTTTGTCCAGAATACATATATGATTCAAGCAATTATAGCTATGTCAGCAATTGATGTGTATATGCAGACACTCAATTGTTCAACGCTTGTTATAGGTTTTGTGGTAGCCATGCATTGGTCATGCCATTTAATCTAGGAAATAAATGTGACTGGTCAATTTATAGAGCTAAACAGTATCTAAGCAAGTCTACAATTAAGTTTAGTGCTCATTCACTGCATTAATATTGGCAAGTCTTCAGTATCAAATATGCTATATAAAAGCCTATATATTTCAGGATCCTCACTAGCCTTGCTATTTGCTGTTCTAGTCCTGCCTTAGAACCACAAAATTTGCCAAAATTTGTAATTAATTTTATTGAATGTCCTTATTTTCCAATAGATGCTCCTGGACCTACCAAGCTAAAAATAATCACCCTGTTAATTCAATGCAGCCATCTTGTCCATTACTCAATCTTGTTCAAAAACTATTATTTAGGATTACTTTTCTCTTCAAAAATGCCACAATTTGTAACATTAAAGTACAAATTATCCCTCTTAAAAGAATATTGGGAAGTGAACAATTCTCATTACCAAGTTTGTATACCAGCTGCAAAGTAGGTATTACACACACAAATACACAGTCATCATAGCTAGAAACTTTTTCATCTTCTCTTTTTGCAAATTGGTCCACACTTGGATGCTATTCATTCTTTGGCATAACCTTACTATAAAGAAAATAAAAGACTCCCACTATTATTTTTGTCCCAAAATGCTTTTCCTTGGAAATTTAGTAGTTAAAAAAATAACTTTTGCAGGCAAACTGGACGAGTACAGCTTTGCTGCACACCTCCTCCTCCAGAAAGTATCTCTTTACATATCAATATTTAGAATGATATGGATCAAAAAAGGAATCTTCATATGTAACTTCATTATACATATGTTTCCTTTTAAGTCTATGCCATGCACCCTGGTATAACTGGATATAAAAAAGGAAAGGCACAACTTATGAAGTGTTTTGCAAGAGGTTTAGCTGTTGCCAGCAAGAGTAAGAAAATCAATATTCATATTTTGTTTACTTTGTTGTAGGAAAGGAATTTACCATAATTAATTTTAGAATGGAAAGGGTCTAACAATATAACACATAAAGATTCACTTCCTAGAGATGATTACTGGCCATTTGTTCATCAAAATAAATCAGCAGACTATTATGTTTAAAACCAAAATATTGCATGAGCTCCACATTAAGTTTCCAAGGCATATTACGGTTCTTTATTTAGATTTATTCTCTAAATCAAATTTGTTCAACACAGAGAAAGAGTTATTAGACTGTTAATCACCTTTATATATAAGTGACTAGTCCTAAATATTCTGGGATAATTATGAAGTTAATCCAGTGACTTTGTGGCAAATGTTTAATTTTCAGCTTCTGGTTCTATATAATTAACCAAAAATATTCTGATTTATACTCTATTATGATGGTTGGGAAAAAAAGGAACAAAACAAAAAGCTCAAAGCACCAAATTATTTTGGAAAATCAGGAAGTGAATTCTTGCTGGCCTAAATATCTCCTGATGTATTTATTAAGAGTTACATTCTATTGAACCAATCAAAAATATTTTTAAATCCAAGTTCATAGAATCTTTTTGATTGCTTACCCATACTCCCAAAAAGATTTGTCCCTGAAGTATTCTGGATATTCTCTGGGGAAAAATATTTCTATTTACAACATGTGTAGGCTAATTTTTAGATATGTCAACAAAAGTTATCTAAAAGCATTTCTATCCTACCCTATGTCTACTTCAGTCATTTCTCATCCTCAGAACTATGCAAAGATTTTCAAGGCTTATAGACATTATAAGAAGTTCATTCTGACATCCTCCAAAAATTGTAGGTCCTGTTAACATCTAGTACCGTAGTATCGAACACAACAGTCAATGCAAGTGAAGGAAAATAATCTTTCAACCATCATTTGTATTCTGTACAAATAGGTGTTATGATGTTATTAGGCTGGGGTAGCAGAGTATGTTAGCATGAATGCTCAGTTTCTGACAGAATCATCTCTTCTAATGTCAATTTTTTTAAAGAGTTGTAACTCTTCTGAAATACGTAGATAGCCTAATTATTTCAACAATTTTATGACTTCATATTAAACATGTTTTTTATTTCTGTTGTCATTAGATAGGGAATGCCTGCCAAGTCCTGAATTCAGTTGAAATGAGTGAAAGCATAATTGTAAATTTTTTAATTTAGGTTTCAAGTACCAGCTTGTTTTTGTGTGAGTGTATGTATGTTTACACACATAACATACATCCAACTGTACCAAATTCTATAATAAGGGTTTTACTTGTGTCTCAAACATTGTAGTGGATAGCTCAGATGTCACCAACACATACACCAAGGCATATATTTCAAAACCAGCCACTGAGCAAAATGTGCCATTTTACTCCAAAGAGTATTTTTGCTTCTCCCCTCTCTTAAACCAAAGGTTTAAAGATTTTTTTTCTGGACAGACCAGCAGAAGACATAGACATTAACAATTTACAAAGATAAAACATTTAGCAACGAGTCCATGGCTTTGAAAGTAGAGGACAAGATCCAAATATAATTTTCTGGTTAGATGCTCATAAAGGAAAAGCAAACCGAGCAGACAAATGCACAAATAGTTTATCTGAAATAATTTGCCCTTACGTCTAATCTGCTAGAGAAACCAATATGAAACCATGTGTTAATTCTATGCTCAGAATCTGGCTTTTTTTTTTTTTTTTGCAAACATGGGAAATCATGAGAAGTGTAGTTAACCTTCTATTTGCTATATATCCATTATATTGTCTATTAATAAATAATACTTCATTATCAAAGGTTCTCCCTCTGTAGCATCTGAAGGTGTGGCGATGTGCTCAGAAGGACTGCAGGACTGGAGCCAAAAGCAAGTCCTCTTTATTTTCTTGCAGTAGAAGCAGAAGTCATGCTGAGAATGTGGTTTGTTTACACAAGAAGTCCACAAGTGGGAAGATTTTATTTCATTGTTGCAGATACCAAGCTGCAATTTAATTGTTCAAAAAGGGTCCTGGTTTAAGGATTACAGTTTTTTAGTACAACCTCTTGAAAAAGAGAGGTATAAAACTCTGGTTCCAGCTGTTTGTTCCTGTATTTATTGACAATATCAGCTATTTTCTGTTTTCGACGGACATGAGGGGGATTGTATGAGTCACTTTCCAACCTTTTTCTTCGACAAATATTTATTACTGTCTGTCTCACTAAGAATCCTTAAATAAAAAAGGAACAAAGTTAATATTTCACTCAGGAAATATATATATCCTTCCATTTTTATTCCAACAATTTGAATGTCTAGCCAAAACATCAACAATAAATAACAGACACCGTTTTGTTTGCTAGAAACAATGATACATGTAGGAGACTTGAGATGCAGTATATAACTGTTTCTTTCCATTACAAAATTAACAATTTCAATGTCTAATTACTTCATTCTCAATACAGACTTATCTTAGTTTAGGCTGAAAATAAGGAACCTGTTGCCCTCTTAATATTGCTGACCATCAATATCCAGCAATCATGGCTACCATGACAAGAGGTAAAATCCAGCCCTGGATTCTGTTTCCATATCAACCAATTCTGCCACAGTAGGTTGTATTATTATGATTTAATATTTATTTATTAAATCCATATATTGATGGGATTACGCTCCCATACTTGGCTAATTTTTTTCCAAGATTAGGAATCTCCAATACTTCAAAAACCTAAGGAGTAATGAGGATTAAGAGGACCAGGATAGGAAGGATGAAGGATCTGAATCCTCACTGCTCCCAGTTCTGTTTACATTTAGATTGCCTTGCACATCTGACTTGAAGTTGTACTTTGGACAAAAAGTTGAGTTTATTGGAATACTTCAGTAGATATCTTACTATCAGAAGATCTTACCACCTTTTTTAGGAACATTATTAGTATATATACCTGTAAGCAATAGATCTGAAAAGTATTAGTACAAGTCCAACTTGATTATCTTTTTATCACTTTATTCCACATCCCCTTGGTAAATATTTCCCTAATACTAGGAGAAAGGATATCCAACGTGATATGAAAGTATACCACCTATAAGTTGTTCTTCCAACCAATCCCCCATAAACAATGAAAACCTGGCTTTGTCGCTGGAATATTGCCTGAAAAAGAGGCTTGAACACAAGAAGAATTGATTTTTTTTTCAAATCAGGTAGCCTAATGCTAATGTAACAGAAAGCTTTAGTAATAATGCTGCATTCAAAGCTAGTAAATTAATAGTCAAATATTAATAGAAGACGTACCTAGAGCTCTTCTGCTAACTATCATGCCATCCACTAGAGGGATAACCATATTGAATTTTCCAGTAGCTCCTTGTACTTTTACCCTGAATAATCCAGTGTTGAGGGGATGGATGAAAATCACTGGCACTTCTTTTTCAGGAATAGCAGACCTTAAAAATGACATAAGTAGCTAAAACCAATGAACATTTAAATGTATAAACAAAGCAATTGTGTTTTGATGCCAAATTTTGAAGGATTCAATTTTTAAATAATAAAAAAATAAAACATTTTAACAAAGATGTCAAATGTCTTTTATTTCTCCAAGCTCAGCAGGAGACCAAATGTAGACAGTATTCTAAAATGATGCCAGCTATACAGCAAATGGATTGGCTGGATTAATATACACAAATATCAACAGGAAAGTTGGAGTTAACAGAAGCAAGCTGCAAATCTAAGAACCAGAACTCATGTGTGGCCAAGGCACAAAACCCAAAATTATTAAGAAGAGGTGTTAACTACAACAACTTTAAAAGTCATTAGGGAATAGTATTTGCCCACACCATGAAAAATGTATTTGGAAATGAAGTAAACTTGCTTCCTTCCATACAGGCTTAACTTATGCCTGTTTATCACAATTTATTGGTTGGGACTTAGATGTGGTAATGCCTAGCTCACAGGTTGCATATGAACAGATGTGAACTATATCCACATAGAAACAGTGTCACCGAAAAGGTAGAGAAATTAAGTTATACCTCAGTGAAGTGCTGCTATTTGTTGTAGTTTCTACTCCAGTGCTAGTCTCTGAAACAAAGTCAGAGAGGGGGAAATTCTCTGCAAGACAAGGATAATCTAAGGTTAAATAACAACAATAAATACATTTTAAAATTCATAAAAAGTTTCAAGAGAACACAAAAATAATAACTGGAGAAAAAAAGAGCTGCATTTGAAGATTAGTAGAAACAGAAGATCTGAGGAAAAAGAACTTGGTGTTAATAGCTGAAGTCTCATTACATGGAGCAAGTCCCAGTTTCTGACCAGGATCAGTTCTCTCTCCATATAGTTTTAAGAGGGGCTTTAGAGCTCCTGCTTGAGGGGCAGGGGTGCCCTCCGGGCCAAGTCAGTTTTATTTATTTTTTCTTCACTGTGTGTGTGTGTGTGGGGGGGGGGACATTGGAGAAACAGAGCTTGCCAGCTCAACGCAGAAGGCCTATGAGAGGGGAAGGGCTGGCTGTATGATGTGACTTTCAATTTTCGTTTCCTTGTCTTTGTAAATAATTTTTTAATGACCCTACTTCTGATCTGCAGTTTTCTAACTCCTAAACAAAAGTTGTATGGGTCTTATTGTAACATTTGAAAAGAATAAATGGTGACCACCTTTAAAAAAAATAATAATAATAACTGGAAACTACATCAAATTTGTAATTGCAAATAGTGGTAGCTAGTTAATTCTAATTTCAGAAAAAATTAAGAGGACTGGACCTGATGAGAATTTGGATGGGAAATTACCAGAAAAGCCGAAGGAAGGAAGGAAGGAAGGAAGGAAGGAAGGAAGGAAGGAAGGAAGGAAGGAAGGAAGGAAGGAAGGAAGGAAGGAAGGAAGGAAGGAAGGAAGGAAGGAAGTTCTCCTTCCATATTTGTAATAAAATTCTGAGATTCACATACCTATGTCATCATAGCGTTCAACCCAAACCACATACACCTTGGTTTCAGGTCCCATTGGGGGAATAGCCCGACCTTGTGGAAATTTCTTTGATCTGGAAGTTGGACTGAGCTATTGCATGTATAAAAACAAAAAGAAATGTTTGCCTATTAATTAAAATTAGCAGCATGTATTCAGCTCTAAGATTCTGAGGGAAATTAACACATTTCAGCAACATATAACTTATTATGAATCAATTTACTAGCAATAAACATCTCTGTGAAACTAAGTTCTTCCCAAGACTAATTTATGTTATACCCAATTGGCTACAAAATATTGCACTTAAGATATTTTCTTATAAATAAAGTGTTTGGAAGAAGATAAAAGCCTTGGTGCCATTATTATGATAAAATTACAGTGGAAACTTGTATCTATTAAATTCTGTGGGAGACTGTGGGGGTCTGGATGGAGAACCACAAACTTCAGTTGACCCCTGGCAAGACTGAGTGGCTTTAGTTTGGAGGCTTTCTGGTTCTAGGACATTATTATCTTTTGGGTTGCAAACAGATGCTGTGCACAATCTGGGGAACTTCCTGGACTCGTGTGACTCTTTCCTAAGGAGCATATGACATTTCGAGGGCCTTTGCATAACTCCATATCATGTACCAGTAGTGCCAGTTCCTGGATCAAGGGACCTTACTCACAGTCAATCATGCCCTGGGTCATCTCCCAGTGGGGGGGAGAGGGGGATGGTTTCACACAAGCAGGGGGCACAAATGGAACGTGCAAACACTCACACGCTGCTTTCACAAGTGCACGTGCATGCGCTCATACACCACTTCCATGACCAGGTTCCAAACGTGGCCGGGTAGTAGGCCATGGTTTGGGAACCCGTCTGACCAGATCCAACAGAACAGGTGTAATATTGGTTCTATCATCAAGGGAGCTACACTTGGCAGGCCCTAAGTGGTGGGCCCTTCATTGTGGTATCTTCTCCCCAATAGAAATGAACAGTATCATTACTCCTGACCTTTTGAAGGTCCCTCAAGTCCTGGATATGCCAGCAAGCTTGGGTGCCCCAGGTGATAGATGAATTTGTGAGTTGGCTCTAATATTATTTAACATCCCTCCATCTATTATTTTCTTTTCTTGTTTTATAGTTTTTAAGATTCTTTTAATAATTATTATATAATAGTTTAAAGTAATGGTTGTTTCATTTATTACTGTTTTATTGGATTTTTGTATGCCACCCAAAGACACTTCTCCAGGCTAGAAACCAGGAGATGGTCAATTCTACTACTGCCTTAGATATAAAAACCTTGGGCCAGGCACTCTTTCTCACCCAGAACATCAGGCTCTGGCAAAAAGCTGGTCAGTCAATTCCTAAAACAACCAACTGATCTTCATTTGATTGATATGGGGAGAAAAACAGACCCTGCACCTGCAGGAAAAAATGCTAGGAAAAAGAAATATATAAAAGAAAAAGAAAGAAGATTTCTTTCTCCCATATTTGAGCCGACTGGGTGCATAAAAAAACAACAACACTCAAGGTAAAGCTATAACTTATATTTAAAGTTCACAGAATAAACTTGCCCTCTGTGAAGTACTGAGATTGTCTGTATGATTGGGAAAGAGCTCAAGTGTCAGTGCTTGCTGCTTTAGTATCCCAGGAAGGAGATCCATGTTAGAATCGCTTTCTTGGTCTGAGGCATTGCTTTCCAATGAATCTGCTGAAATCCAAAAGAAAGAAGTTTCTTAAAACAAGAAGGTCATCAACTCCAAATCCATTCTGAACGTTAACAGTGGTTTTCCAGGTGGCTCATTCATTCAAGTGCAGAAAGAATCCACAATTTTGGAGCCCTACAATTTCCCTAGTCTCCAACCAATAGCGATTTCTGATTCAGTTATAATTGTGCAAATAAAATGTGAACAGAAGAGAATGAGAAACTTTTAATGATCCAGTACAGTTTGTCTCAAATTTTGACTAGAAACAACTTGACAGAATTTTTGGTAGAAGACGTTCCTGTAACTATCTGGAAACATTTCTGCATATATGCTAACTCTATGTTTTCCCTAAAAGAGACTTTGTATATTACTGACATGTCACAGAACTTTAAAATAAAATAGCCTAAACATTTCTATTCCATATTTGAATATTTTATGAATTCCCTTAAAATATATTTAATGTTTCACACGAGAAGTGGGTACATATTAAAATCGTATGAGATAATGACAAAAGGGTGGCAAAAGAAATGGATGTTGAACACAGAAAAATGTATCATCAATATGCTAAAAGCACTATGGCTTTCTGCAGCAGGGAGGAAAATAAATTAATTCTGTTCCAGTTTAAGAGTGACAAAGTAAAATGAATTTATCACATATTTTTCATATGCAGTGCAATAGGCAGTTCTAATCAAATGCTGAAATATTTCTCAATCACTTATAAGAACAAAGACATAAGCAGTATACTTACTTAAGGACTCCACAGGCGAAGGAACAACAAAAGCTATTTCTGTAAGAGCATCTGCGTAATACAACACTTTTCTTTGCCCATTGAAAATATTTGCTCCCATGTCTTCTGAACAGATTACTTCATCTGAGAAGAGGAAAAAATTTAAAATCAAGTCCTGTACTGTGCTTTATTAAAAGAATTATGTCCTCTTAATATTTTGAAGATTAACTTGTTTTTTGAGTAACTAAAAAGAATTTATATGCTGTATATGCTGCACCTAATGTTCTATGGACGATGTACCTATCTCAACATAAGCACGAGAAGAGCAATTGTCTCAGGACACTCCAACTGCTTAAATCCATGTGTGAGGAAATGGAGTAATTCTGAGCTTCCCAGATCACTGCAGAATGATTACTTTTGCCCTCCACAAAGAATTCTCTGCTAAGATTATTCAGTCCACCGAGACCTTGCTAAAATGGAGATGATGGGGGAAGGAAAATTAATCTATTTCAGTAAGTCACTCTGTCCTGGTCCTAAGAAAACACCTCACCTTGCTCTGATCCCTCCTCATTGCAGAAGCTATTAATGGACCAGCTGGTTGAAACATGTCCTGTCCATCCAGGGTGCTTGCCCACATCAACAGACCATCCAAGAGATAGCAAGAACTCTAGGAAGTGTGGTTGAACATTTCTGGAAGACTCTACGTTCTTCAAAATCTGGGGAAGAAAAAACCAGTATAGCAGAAAAAACCCCAAAAGATATAGAGGCAATTTCTTACTAACACTATTGTGGAAATCAGCACTTTCTTTTGCATTTTTAAGATATGCGGGATAACTGCCTTGAAGAATCAAGCAATGTGGCTGGTACAATAAATAAGACTAATAAGACTAGCTGTATACTATATGTATACTTTGTATCATCCAGAGATATAGACTGGAATGATTTATGCCATCTATTCAAACTGCAAAATGTCTAGAGCAGATATAATTATGCCCATGGAAGCCCCTTCATATGCCCAGTCTCAGCACTCATATCAGTTAATTAAACCATATTTCTCATATCCTGGTTTGATATGATTTCCAAAGGTTTGATGTTTCTCAGGACCCCGAAAGAAATATTGGCTTAATGAAACCACTGAAGCTAGAAATATTATGGGAATGCAGAGACACAAGGCTTGTTTTGGCCTAATAACTTGTTCAACTTGTTCAACTATTATAATATTGATAATATTACTTAGGAATATTATTAACACATTACTTAATATAGAATTTAGCTTCCTGAAAACAGTTTTGCTTTTTAAAGGAGTTTCTGTATCTTACAGTAGTTAAGAATTGTCAAATAAGTTCTAAAGCACCATTTCCAATGTCCCACATAACCTCTTTCCCTGAATAAGTAAAATTAGGGTAGGTTAAGAAAGAAAATTTAAAAATTGTGGAAATAAAATAAGTGTTATGTATAATTTTTACAGTCTGTAAAATAAACTTAAATTATTGTAGAATAAAATCTTGAATGATTTCATTTCCAACTGAATTCCAATTATTGTTGAACTCTTCAGCACATTCTTTTACTTTGTAGCTGGTGACAAGCTATAAGAAATCAGCCTATTACTTACTTCTTGGCTTGTTTTTTGGCCTGCCTTCATGTAGAAAATGAAAACAGTATCAAAAGGACGACATGGCAGCAAGTCCAGGTAACCAACATCATCAAAAAACCCAGGCAGAGAAGAATCAAGTGCAATCAAGTGAGGAGGTAGTCTGCTATTAGCAGGTTCCTAAACAAAAAAGTACAGATGTTAATGCTAAATAACCCCTCCAAATACTTATGAAGTAAGATAAACTATTTTAGCTTGTTAATGAATAACTGCTTTGATAGTGTATGAAAACAAAATCCAAAATTGTACAATGTCCATCAACCAAAACGACACAAAAAGTTTACTGTGTAGTGGCACAGTGGTTAGAATGCAGTACTGCAGGCTATTTCTGCTGACTGCCGGCTGCCAGCAGTTCGATTCTCACCGGCTCAAGATTGACCCAGCCTTCCATCCTTTGGTAAAATGAGGTCGGTAAAATGAGGACCAAGATTGTTGGGGGGCAATGTGTTGACTCTGTAAATCACTTAGAGAGGGCTGTAAAGCCTTATAAAGTGGTATATAAGTCTAAATGCTATTGCTATTACTGTTAAGGTCTCCAGAAATTTTTATTAGCAATATTTTACAAAACAAGCAGGGAGATGGGAGGGAAAAAAATGCAGATCAACCTACATCAATCAAGAGACTCTTTGCTTCTGTTCTGGAATTCCCAGAGACACCTACTGTAAAATTCTGTTAATCACTAATTTCAGCAGTATGGTGTTTTTTTTGTAAAAATAAATCCTAAAAAAGTGTTTTAAACTTAGAACAGGCTTAACATACTATTTTGCTTAATCTATCAACTCCCTCCAAAGAACAAAACTTCACAGTTCTTCCCATCTGCTCATCACATTACTATCATGATCTTTCCAACTTGTAAAGTTCAACATTTTTTAATGTCTGGCTGCTCAATTCAATTGGTCTTATTAAAAAAGGAGTAATAAAAATCAATTGCATTAACATAATAGGTAGCAATATCTCCCACACAGACAATATAGAGCAAGACCTTATTATACATTATGAAATATAGCATACGTTTCTACTCAATAGTACAGTTTTCAAGGTAGGAGTCTTACGCTTACAGATTTTTTTTTCAATAATACACATGAAACAGTTAAAAAAATTACTATTCTATTCCACTTTATAAAGTTCTACCTATTTTATTTTATGCTTTATTTTAAAGCACAAGTCATTAGAATCAATAGCTTTATTCTAATGATTGTGCTTGAAGCAAACTAGATAATAATCAAGTTTTCAGTCACCTTCAATGCTTCTAGAGATAGAAATCCAAAGTGAGAAAGGAAGAGGCGGGCTGTTTGAAACTCCTGTGCAGGAGGTGATGGTTTACACTCTGTGACTGGATCAGGGAAGTTTTTCTTCCTCCATTCTTCTTCCATTTTCTGATCTATAGATTTCTCATAAAATACTTGCTGATCCATTCCACTTCTCAGCTTCTCGTGACGTTCTTCCAGCTGAAACATATTTAGCAACTTCATCAGACCTCCAAAATTGCCAAAAGTAGGATCAAGGTGTAGTGCAGAGTTTCTCATGATTTAAAGAGCAATGCAACCAGGTGGCTAAAAAAGCTGCTGCAATTTGCTATAGCTTACTATTCTACCTAATAAAATTCTAATTACTGATGCTCATCAGTTGCTGCATTACAAAAATTCACCTGCTACTCAGCCCCTGCATGCCGTTAAAGAATAATTACAACCAATGTTAACAGAAACAACATCTGTCTTGACTTCATATTTTCACAGGATATGGAAAGAATAAGGACAACAGGATATTCCATTCCAATGGCTTCCTGAAAAATGATGACTGACTTACTTTATATGTCTAGTAAGCAGAAAAAATTCTAATAGATGCAAAGATGTACAAATACATTATTTTGTCCCAGAAAGACTGATATGAATACACGCAAGAGAGTAAAAAGTAATTGCGAAGAATTTAAAAAGTTTTTTTGTGCAACATGAAATAAATCAGGAAATTATAAATTTCATACTTCCTCAGTAACTATCTCATGCAAGTCTGGAATGCTTAGGTCTGCTTTCACGAAAGGAATTTTGTCCACTTCCTCAGGAAATGGGCGATGTTTCACACTATATTTTAATCCAACATCATTTTTAGGTACAGGTCGGGGTTCTGGAACAAATAGCTGTTGAAAAGAGAACAATCAATCTTAACATTTACTTTAAAAGTTTTAATATTTTGTTATTGTAAAAGCACTGAAACAGATTGAAATAAATTTGGGACTGGCAGCACTCGTAATTCATCAGAAAATAACATTTAAATAATTATTTATTATGCCTTCCCAACTATTTTTTACTTGAAGTGAGAGAGATTGCTTTAATTTAGTAGTCTACTGAATTTAGCTGTAATCTAAACAAGGTGAAACGTTACAGTCTGATAGTCAGTTTTGCTTTTAACATTTTGTGTATGTATCAATAGTCATGCTGGAAGTTAACTGCATTTATATAACTGTATTAACATGTTTTCTTAGATTACATTGGGTACACAGGTAGATCTTATAATCTAAGCAGTTATACGACAGAATAAAACCTCAGATAACAAAGCTGTGGTTAGTGAAAACCTGAATCTTCAGAGAATTAGGTTCAGAAGAGAACTGAAGAAAACTCAAAAATCATTCTCTCTGGTGTGTGTTTGCAATTTTCACTATGGAGGAAATAATATGCTAAAAAATGGTGACCATGTTACGTTAAACTTAGACTCTTAGAATCAGGAGAACTTGGAAATTCATATGGATGTGGATGTAGTAAAATGATTTGCCATTTATCAGAAATGGTATAGAGTTTCCTGCCTGAGCAGGGGGTTGGACTAGATGACCTCCAAGGTCCCTTTCAACTTTATTATTGTTGTTGTTGTTGTTGTTGTTGTGTAAAAACTGTGTGCCAAAAATCAGAGTTTTGCAAAACTGTTTACTACAAATATGAGCAAGACTGGAGACAGTAAGATTTATCTGTATCTTTGGATATGGACATACGTTCACATGGATGCAAATATTATTTCTAAATAATATAATGATAATTTAAACAATAATCTGTCATCTATTATTTCTGGTACATAATTTTGATTTGCGATAATTGAGAATATCTATAGCTCGGGTGTAGGATGAGGGTGGAGGTTCGCTCTCCACCCTCATAATTTTCATTTATTAGAGTATGATTAGTTCAGAGAAAAAACAAAGTACCAGAACAAATACTGAATCTTCTGGAATGATGAACAAGGATACCATAATTATTTTAATATTAGTAAATAAATAACTTTGTGATATTTTTAAATGGAATTTTAATATTAATTGATATATCACTAAAGAAAACAGTACTTGTGCTAAAGAGATTCTAAGACGTATTTATAACTACTGCTAGATTAGTAAAGGACAGACCATAACTACTGTCCTATTATAAAATGTTGCAATTGTTAAATGGCACATACTATATATATGGATGAACATGATTCATTATCTCTTCATTTCCCAAATTTGGATGGTAATAGAAATAGTCTTTAAGTCAATAATCAGTTATTTTAATTTTTAAAAATGTAATCCTTGATAGATCTCTACAATAAATAGGAGAGGAAATAATCCATGATTAGTTTGGAAGTGAAGCTGAAAGGGGCATTAAAATCAGTAATTCATTGCACTAAGGGGTGGTGTAACATTAGCACTTTACTGAACATTTTTCAGTGCTCCTTGGTTTTTATAAGAAAGCAAATTAGTTCTACCCAGAACTCTGACAAAAACCTTTTGATTTGATTTGGCTCCTCTTGGCAAAAGGCAAAGTTGTTGTGCCCACGCATGTCTTCCAGACATCCCACGGATTAGAATGGTGAGTGAAGGAAAAAAGTCATCTGGGGAAGAGAAAGACTAGCATGAATAACCTCTTAAAATAATAATGTTGAAAAAAATTACACTGGGCATATGTAAACAAATTAAGGAACAAAAAATTTCAGTTACACAATTGGCAGAGCTAGAAATTCAATAGACAGATTTGAAGATAGAAGCATAAGCTTGCTCCATTTGCAGGAGCTACATACAATTACTGGAAAGAAACTAATAGCCTCCCCCAATATGTCTGTAAATAAAGTTGGACAATCTTAATTTACCAGAGGAATGAAAGCAAGAGGAAAGAATAAAATCAAATGAGTTATAGCATACCGATTACTGAGTGACTCAAAACAAAAAATATTCCTCTGAAGTGCTATATTTTTATAGATAAGCTGCAAGACTTACTAAAATAGAAACAGACTTAATTTGTATTTAACTGGCTTCTGTTTGAATTCCTATACTACAACTCAGTTTTATCATGTATTCTGGAGGCTCCAAGATCACAGAAAATGAGCCTTAAGAATCCAGTTGAAATGTCCTAATAATGTAACAGCCTGCTCGATTAGACCAAGGATTCTGGATTCTGTACCTGAATGGTACTTGAATGTCTATGGAAAACCTATAAATCAAACATAAATGGCACAATATTTTCTACTCATTCACCAGTAATTAGCATTAAAAGATTTACTGACTTTAATAATAAATGTTCTATACAGCTATGATGATTACAGCTTTATTTTCATTTTCATAACGTAATTCAGTTTGCAAACTACTTCGTAATATGTCTCTTTGAAATACCTTTTCATAAGGGTACCTAAAAGCCAATCTAAAAAGAAAATTTCAATTTTTTTACAACTTATTCTAATGAAACCTTGCTCAAAAAATAAGCTAGTAAATGAAGAATACAACAAATAAAACAGGCAAAGTCCTAGTCATCAGTTTTGAAACAAACCAGGATGAATCATCCTGAAACTGAATTATCATCATCTTAAGTTGAGCTGCATGTCACATATACTTCCCAAATTTAATATGGCACAATTTCACAATATTCTACAGTTCAGCACAATATTCTATAATGCAGGAGACCAGTTTAATTAACTGCAAACACATATACACATGCATACATGAAAAGATACACAATATATTTACTCACTTTGTTCATTCCCCAAGGGCTGCTCTAACATTGCAAGGATGACACTGTTATCCAGGACAAAATAGCGGAAGCTGTATTTGTTTATAGAAGGCAGCCGAGCATATTTAATTAAGGTGATCTCATTTACTAAGCTGCAAGGAGAAGCAGGACCACTGGGTGAAGGAAAAGCTCCAAGAACTTGCATGATGCTGTAAACCAAAAGAATGATTTAGTCAAGACATATTTAGTAGAAATGCTGGAAGAATGCTGTAGAATGCTGGAAGCAGCATAAATTGTATCTATGACATTTTTTCTAGTGTCTTGCTGTCATAAAGCATCAAACAGCCTACAATTTTAAGTAACGTAATCAAGAATATTTTAGAGGAAAATGCTGACACTGAAAGTGTATTCTTTAACTCAGTGGTTCTCAACCTGTGGGTCGCGACCCCATTTGGGGTCGAACGACCATTTCACGGGGGTCGCCAAGCACCGCAGTCTGCCATTTTTTTGGGTTGGCCATTTTTTTCCCTATCGCGATGTGGGCCGTCGCGCCGCGCATGTATGACGCGCCCCGCCATGCATGCGCGGTGCGGCCCCGCCATTTTTTTTGGTCGGCCATTTTTTTCCTATCGCGATGCGGGCCGTCGCGCCGCGCCGCACATGCACGATGCGCCCCGTCATGGCGCGTATGCACGATGCGCCCCGTCACGCCGCGCATGTGCGATGCAGGCCGGGGTCGAGCCCCAGAAAAGGTTGAGAACCGCTGCTTTAACTAAATATATATTTCTAAGATACTTCAATTTTAAGCAAAACACTGTTTTGAGCAAATTCACTGTAGAAACATTAATCAAGCTAAGAAAAATATACTGTGATTAACAGGATTACTCTCAATAATCTTTCATACCACGTGAGGGTAGCTTCAGCTGCATCCTTCACTCTCATGGAAGCAGGATTTGGCTCCTTATCTCCTTTGTACTTAACTTCTTGTTCACTACTTCTGGATTTACTTCCTGAGATTCCCAGTTCCACAATCTCCAATACTTCTTTTAAACAATCCTAAAAAAGGAATGCTGTACCATTCAGCTATTTAACAAAAAAACACTTTAATAAAGAATTAAAATAACTAAGTTAATTAAGACCTTAAACTACTCTATAAATATTTAGAAAAATATGAGGATGAATGTAGAGTAAAAATGAATAAATGGAACAAAACAACAATAAGATAATAAGATTTTCAATAGAACAAGGAACCAAAAGAAAAATTCTCCATCTTTGGATTGGTCCAAAACAATTGAAAGGATTAAGCAGAAGCTATATTTAGACTTGTGGTATGTACTGTGCAGGGCTCCTGTCACATTCCTGTAAACTCTGAAAGAGTCTCAGAAGGATTCTGAATAAGTAGATAGCCCATATGTGTGAATCACAGAAATCTTAATGAAAACCTTTTACAGTGTTTCAACTTGCCATAGGTTACGTTTTTACTAATTAGCTTCTTACATACTTTGCACTATTAGTTTATTAGGGCAGTCACTGTATAGTTAAAAGCTCATTTTCCTGGCATTGGTTTCATTTGGATAGTTTCAAGAAAGTTTGTAATTTAACAGATCTTTTAGGAGCTAGAGGAGTCCAAAACAACCTACTACAATGAAATCTATAATGATAAAAACTCTAAGACAGTGGTTCTCAACCTTTCTAAGGTTGAGACCCCACTTGGCACGCCCATGCGCGCCGCGACCCCGACCCGTGCGCGCGTGCGCGCCAAAAAAAAAAGTTAAAAAAAAATTTTAAAAAAACAAAAAAAAAAACAAAATGGTGGCCGCGACGGGCGGATCTGCGCATGCGCGCGCATCCGCCCGTCGCGGGCCGCCATTTTGTTTTTTTTATTTTTTTAAAAAAAAATTTAAAAAATCCCAAAAAAAAACCAAAATGGCGGCTGCGACGGGCGGATCTATGCATGCGTGGATCGGCCCATCGCACACGCTATGCATGCGTGCATCTGCCCGTCGCTGGCCGCCATTTTGTTTTTTTTTATTTATTTTATTATTTTTTATTTTTTTATTTTTTTTCCCAGTGTGACGGGCGGATCTGAGCATGCGTGGCGCGCGCACGCCCCAAAAAATATAAAAAAATTTAAAAAAAATTAAAAAAATAAAAATAAAAAACCAAAATGGCGGCCGGCGGTGCCCGGCGACCCCCGCGATATGGTCACGCGACCCCAAATGGGGTCGCATCCCCAAGGTTGAGAACCACTGCTCTAAGATGCTTTTTGCTGTTTTTAAAACTCAGCAGTACTGGATTTAAAATGATATATAGTCATTTTGATAACTAAATTTTGGAGGGGGATGATATATGATGCATATATGTGCATCATGTCTTTTGTGATTAGTTATATTAAAAACATTCAAGAAAGAACATGCAAGCTCCTTTTACTTTACCCTATCTCCTGTGCTTTTAACTGAGGCAAATGTCATCATTTGTTGTGGACTGTATATTTTGAAAACAAACTACAGGATAATTCCTGGGGCAATTGTTAAAGGGTGGAATGTGATTTTCCATTGAAAACTTTACACTCTTATTTGTACTGCTTTTACAAACATGCAGACACAGTTTAGAAAGATATATAGGTAGTCCTCAACTTATGACCATAATTGTGCTCAAAATTTCTGTTGCTAAGCAAGACGTTTGTTAAGTGAGTTTTGCCCATTTTAGGATATTTCTTGCTACAGTTATTAAGTTAATCAGTGCAGCTGTTAAGTTAGTAACATGGGTGTTAAGTGAATCTGGCTTCCCCATTGACTTTGCTTGTGAGAAGGTCACAAAAGGTGGTCACATGACCCCGGGATACTGCAACAGTCATAAACATGAACCAGTTGCTAAGCATCTGAAATTTGATCATGTGACCCACAGGGATGCTGCAATAATTATAAAAAATGGTCATAAATCACTTTTTTCAGTGCTGTTGCAACTTCAAATGGTCAATAAGTGAATGGTTGCAAGTTGAGGACTACTTGTAGTTGTTACCACAAATAATTATGCTTATATAGAGTGGCATTTTCACTCACCTTTTCATTAAGGATGTCTGGATGTTCGGTGAGCCAGACACAGAGACACTGAAATGCTGCGACGATCATGGAATGGAGATCTCTAGAATGGAGAGGAGCTGGACGACTACACTGATACACAATGTAACAGCACACAGAGCTAATTGCTCTCTTCCTATCAGAAGAGTCAACACCAACCTTCACCTGATATGAGAAATACAAAAAATTGCTTAGCTTTAGGAAATCACATTAAGTCTTAAGTTAAAACCCCATAAAAAGACAAGTGAATTCAACATACCCAACTATAGGATGTAATGCAAAAGCCCCATGGATACTGGAGTTTTATACTTACTTTTTTGGCTTAAAGAGCTTTGTTTTAAATTAATTTTATTTCATGTAATTGCTATTCAGTTCAGCTTTTCTGTAACATTTTTTTCCAAGTGGGGAAAAATATTAGATCAGGGGTTCTCAACCTTGGCAACTTTAAGACTTGTGGACTTCAATTCCCAGAATTCCTCAGCCAGCAAAGCTGGCTGAGGAATTCTGAAAGTTGAAGTCCACAAGTCTTAAAGTTGCCAAGGTTGAGAACTCCTGTATTAGATCCTAATATAGAACAAGTTACATTGCCAGCTCTGCCATTGCCAGGAAAGAGATTTTGGTAAAGAAGTAAAGGAAGATGAGTACAAATCCTCCAGCCTAACAGAAACAATTCTCAGAAGACTCCCTAAAGCTCACCTTTGCCAAACCAGAGAGAAGCTCTAATGCAGCTAGCGAGATGCTCATTTCCTGTCTCCACTGTGCCTTGAGCCTCTGTGTTACCAAATGAATGCTGCGGATCAGGAGTCCAGCTGCAGTATCTGTATGAAGAGCTAGGATATAAACCCCAATACCACACACCACAGGGAGGGAAAACAACTAAGCATTAGTGACAATCAGCAAAGCAGTCCATCAGACAGAAGCTAAAGCAGCCACAATACACTCAGAAAACAAAGTACACACTCCTCTGGGGAAGTAAAACATTCAACAGTAAGTAACTTAGTTTCTTAATGTTAATTAAGGTAGCTAGGTACTGATCTAAAACATTGGTTGATGCTGCTAATGAAACCTTGGTAAATTTGGCTAACTTAAATTTTCTCTGTGTTTCCAACCTTTGCCATTATATTTTTCTGACAAATTTTGAAATGCCTTTTTTTAAAGCAGGAAATAAAACTTGAACAAAATAAATTAACATTATTACAGTAGTGGCCAAAATTGTGGAAACCTTTTGGGAAAAGTGTACAGTAGAAATGCCACCTTTGGTTAAGTTTCCACCAATTTTTCTTCTAATTTCTTTATAACTGTAGCCTTGTTCACTTAATAATATTATTTTACATCGCTTTCTGGGCAACCAGTCAGCTCTTTGCACCATTACTTTAATTTTATTATGCTTTACAAGCTCACTAAATGAAAGGGGAAAAAAAACTCCAACCAACTTGATAGCGATCACATATCATACTGACAAATGTCCTCCTCTCAGCTTCAATACATGACATCAATAACTGAATCCTACTGTGATCTGATTGGCTTGTTGCCAAAACAAGATGACAACTTGATTGGCTCTCTAAACACTCATGCTCATTGACTACAATCAGATGAAGAAAAGCTATCTGATATCAACCTAAGCAAGTTGTGCTTCCTTTTTCTGGTTATTTGGCTATAACCTTTCATAGAGTTCAGTACAGATAATTGAACAAATTATGTTGCATTACATTCTTGATTAAATTATCTTTCCACTGATATATAATTTTATGGTATTATTAGCCATCAAGCCTCAAAAATACACTTTTCCCAAAAGGTTTTCACAATTTTTGGCCACTACTGTATGTAGCTAACAATATCCTATGTTTAGTATTCTATACCTAAATGTAATGCCTAAATTTTCTGCATTTGAGAAATGAATAGTTCAGAATGACAAGTTAAAAAACTCACCTTTCCCCAACCAACCTTTTCTGTTGCAAAATCTGGTTTTTAGTTGGCAATATTATTGTTCTGATAAAAACAGAACACTTTTCCATGCCTGAGGCTTACTACTTTCACAATTCAATATTTTAGAAGTCTATTACCTTACTGAAAGCATAAACTATTTCTAAAGCACAAAGTAAAATATAATCTGGAAGTAGATGTTTTTTTTTTTCAAAAAATATAACTGATTTATCCAGGTTTACCATGAATGAGAATTTTGGAATGCTGAATAATAATTTTTATTCCAATTGGAAGAAAGTCTTAAGACTGGAAAATCACATTGTGTGGCCTATCCTAGTTAATTTATGTATATTAAAGTAGAGGTCCCCAACCTTTTGGACACTAGGGACCAGTTACCTGCAGAGATTTTTCCACGGACCAGAGGGGGTGCAGTTTTGTGTGCTGCCTGCATCCTGGAGATGGGCCTTTGCTTGTTTATGCGGCCCGGTTGCTGGCATGCCACGGCCTGATACCAGTTCACAGACTGGGGGTTGGGGACCCCTGTATTAAAGGATACGGCTAAGTAATTGATTACACAACACCTCCTGGATCTAGAATTGAAGTTTAGTCCTCTGCTCCACTTTGATGGGAGAATCACTGCATCTTATCTTTCTACACTGGTCTATCCTACGTATATAATTGGGCTTTTTAATACCCTTCCCTCTGCGTTCCTGAAAGGGGAATACTACAATATTCCTTTATGTTGCCCTCTTGGCCTTTGTGATATGGAGAAACTATCACATGTACACTATTACAGTGCCATTTGGGGGGGGGTTACATTAAAAAATGATGATTTCTTTTCTAACAATGGCTCCAGGGGAGGCAGATGATTACTTAGCTTTTGTACCAGCTGACAAAAATGTCCAGGTCATTTATAATGCCGCTAAATTTTGCCACTTAGCTTCAAGAAGCTTCCTAGAGCTCAACTTCCACTCACATAAATCTGGCTTGTTTTTTGTATTTTTTTCTATACATTTCTTTGTTAAGGTTAGTCATAACAGAGTTCTGCCGATTAAGTTGGGAAGTAAAATTCTGCAACCTCCTATCCAATCAATAACATCCATTATATAGTCTCGTTTAAGTATATTGCATAATCCTAAATCACAAATCACTAATTAAACAAGACTGGTTAATGTTATAATAAGCTGAAAAGTTAATTTCACTTAACTTAGCTACCCTGAGGCTATGAAATGTGTTCCTTACTATGCAAGTATATCACGACTACTAATTTCAGGAAGAGAAGGCAAGAGACAGGAGGCAGAGTCTATAGGGAAGACTTCTAAATGATTATTCTGTACATGTTGTATTATTAAGGCTTTATGCTGCTTTTTATTATTATTCTCAAAATAGTTTTAGTCACTGGTGTGAGCCATCTTAAACAAGATAAAAGTTGCCCCAAGCATGACAACAGCACTACATATGTATGAAGAAAATTAAGAATTTTAAGTCTCACAATCTTTTAGGTATTACAAGTCTTGCTATCATATGGTTTTTGTAAAACAAAAAAAAATCTTTCACTTTGATCACTGGGCAGTAATCTGTATCAAATTTCTCTACAGAATGAAATGTTTTAATAAAAAATAAACTACTACTGGCATAGTTAACATTATGTGACTCCTCTGATATCTTGGCAGGGATCTGGTTTCGCCTTTCCTAACAGTTCCATTGTATTAGCTTCATCATAGAGCACAAAGCATATTTAAAAGCAATTGAGACCAAAATATAATTTAAAACTTATGCTCATAAGATATTTATATTTTGAGACAATTCCAGATTAAAAACATTTGTTTTGGTCATTGGAAAAATCATTTTATTTTAAACTACTGAGTTGTTGAAAGAATGGTTGCCTAAAATTGCTAAATGCAGCACATTTAATTAAAACATATTTAACACCAATAGCATCATTGCTAGGTGAACCAGGTGGTTGTCAAGTGAATTCAGCATATCCATAGGTGTTTTTGCCATTTTCTGCCTGAAAAGAACATAAAATGTTGCAAATCACAGTCACATGACGCTGCAACTAGTCGTAAATGTGAGCCTGTTACCAAGGGCCTAAAATATAACTATGGGATGGAAAGCGGGGCAGGATAACTTCAAGGGTAGGTCATAAGTAGCTTTTTAAGTATCTTTTGTAACTTCAGAGTTGTTAAGCTCTGAGAACTATCTGTAATGGAAATAATATTATTTCATATACTTTTTATAATGACTTTTTATATATATTTTTTTATTCTCCTTTTTCTTTTTAATTATTTTCCTCCTCCTCATTCATACATTAAAGTAATGGAAAAATCACTTTAAAAAGTATACACAACTTCAAAGTTTAATCTGATAACATACTGCATTCCTCCATAAAAACACGGAACACTAGTCTACCTCTGTGAAATAATTAACTGTCTTTCATAAGTCATGTAGTAAGAGTAACTTATCTGATGCTTTATTTAAAAGTGATGATTTTATGCTGTCATTAATGGTAGAAAGGGATTCAGATGGCTAATTAGATATGCAAATAGTTGCCTGCCTGGTGAATTTATTTGGAAATTCATTACAAGTACCTTCTGGGTTCTTAGGAAGGATGACTGGGATCTCTAACTTTATCAAAGAAACTGATCTTCAACTGGTATTGGTTTATCAGATTCAGAAATCTGTAACCTCAGATAACAATTGCTTCTTAATGCATATGAAAACAAGCTTTTCTAGTCAAAAGAGACATTCCAGCTTTCAGTTGCCACAGAAAAGTATGACAGAATATTCTAATTGAGACAAATATGTACTACTCTGACAGGTCCTGAAGTGAATTATACAAGGGAAAGAGTTAGGTAGATCGATGATTTTTAAATGTAATGTAAACATACATAATAACACACATATTTGCGCACATATACGGTAATATTTTATATACATCTGATTAATATTGATTAATGAATCTTGGGTTTCTCTGACTTGTTTAAGAACACAGTATACATTTAGTGCGATAAATACAAACAGAGGGAGTCAAAAAGCTGAAATCAAAGCAACATCTAGTGAAGTTATTTACATTTCCCCAATTTCAATGACATCAGATCATTCTGACACAATATATGAGGCCACAAAAATTTGTCCATTCTGTAAATCAGACTCAATATTATATACACATTTAGTAGCATTTGGAAGGCTGTAAATAATAATTAGAATGAAAAAGCAGCAATACTGAAAAGATGGGGAGGGGAGAAGCTACAACAAGGGAACAGATAGAAAAACTATTATAAAACTGAAAAACTCCCAAATCACCTCACAGGTGGTTTATTATATAGTTTATAACACAGATTTATATACTGCACAAAAACACCAATTGTTACCCAATATCTTTTCCCCTCTGTTTCTTTATCATAATAACAATTATTTATTAGCTTCATGTATATCTATATCTACCCTCTTCCAAGACTCAAGTTATTTATAGAGTCTTAAACTAAAAACATATAAAAAAGTTATCTGTATAATCACAAAACAAAATAAAGTAAAACAGATCTGCTGAAATGCAATCATTACCTCTTTCATCACTCAAACACTTGCTGGAATACACACACACACACACACACACACACACACACACACACACACACACACACACACACACACACACACACACTGTATACAGTGCCAAGGTGTCATACAACCCACCTTGCCTACCCTACAAGGTTCCATCCAAAAAAGGTGCCGGAACTCCGTTCTGGGCTTTATATGAGAAAAAAAGCCCTGCACACACACACACACACACACACACACACACACACACACACACACACACACACTATCCTTTTTTCCAATTAAAAAGTGTAAATTATTCAAAAACTTTCAGATGCCACTTTAAATAAAATGGGATTTGCAGACTGGGGTTTTTTTTTGCAAGTATTAAGGTAGACAATCATACCATAATCTCTCAGCAGAGCTTGTGCAGATCTCTCACTGTCAGGAGTTGTTGGTTCTGTGCTTCCTCCACTTGCCGTGCTAATGCCACTATTAGTGCGACTGTGACTTTTCAGGACAATATTCTCACCATCATTCTATTAATTCAGAAATCAGGCTTTGATGAGAAGAGGAAGGCTATTTTCAGAAAACTTTTGTGCTTATATGATAATCTGCTTTGACTCACCAAAGCATCTCTTCTTAAAAATGAGAGAAATCTTACCGTTTCCATCTGGCAACCAATGGCCTCTAGAAGTGCTGAATCTTGCACAATGTTCAGCATCGCAGCTGTAGAAGAAGATTTAAGATATGACAACATTTTTTCATTTAAAGTCTCTGTCTGTGTGACATTATATCTAATGATGTTTTTTGCACTGGAAGGCATTGCTCCCAATTTTTGAAAATTAGAAATTTCCTTTCAGATCCACATTTACCAATTTCAGGTCAATTCTACTATATTCATACTTTGGGGGGGGGAATTATCCATCATTATTTTTCTTTTGAAAAAGGAACTAGAACTATAGATAGTTTAATGGGAGTTAAACATCTGGAGAGCCATAATTTGTCCACCCAGAATCACACCAACATATGCAATGGAGAATTTTTTGCACTTTAGAGTTTCAAGCATATTTTGGACATGTGAATATATAAAGTCAATGCAGATATTAATTTTTAAATTATGAAAACAAAAATAAAATAAATTTTATCAATGTCAATGCTTTGCAATGTCTTTGTACTGCCTTAAATTCCTTTCTAAAGCACATTAGCCTTTCCCCTGGTAATTTTTTTTTATACTGCTACTTGAAAGATTCTCCCCCCTTTTTTTTGTGTTTTCAGAGACTGCCCTTTATTTCCTACTAAGTATATGGTAAAAAAAGAAAAAATGTATTTTGGGGGAGGGGATCGTTTAAACAAATAAATAAAAAGATGTGTTATAAAACAACTGAATATATACATCTGTCAAAAAAAATTGTAATAGTTTTGAAAAAAATAGTTTTTTCTGAATGCTATCAGAGTATATTTTGAGTTGTTTGTCCAGAAATTACACCCTCTTCCAATGAGCCCCCCAAATATTATTCATCTGTAAGTGCAAATAAAGTATAGAACAGCCTGTGCTTTTTGCTTACCATCACAGTAATTAATATGTATCAATCACTTAGAAACTCATTTTTCTTTCTACTTGAACATCATTTCATTTTTAATTTCCTTAATTAATAAGATCAAATTGAAGTCATCAGAACAATACAAATATTATAAAAACACATTCACAAATTTTGAAGAACAGTTATTTATCACTCTGGCTCCTAATACCAGATACCAAGGAAACAAAAAAGTTAACTGTTCATAATCTCCAGTAACTGGAATCTGATCTTATGATAACTCAGGTAACATGCACAAAACTTTTTTCAAAAGCAAACATCTCATGGATCAAGTAGAAAAGCAACCTAGTATCATCTGTGTGTTGTTAGGGTCTGTTTCTGTCTGCAGGGCTCCAATCAATATGTTCACAAGTCTCAGTTTCAAAGAAAGAAAGGTTACTGGTTTATCATAGGATGAACTTTCATCATTGCTGAATTTTCCTTCCAGAACAATCTGAAAAACAAATTTGAATATAATCTTTATTCTCTTTCATGCGTTTAGCAAGTATCTAATAAAAAAGGATGTTATCTTACTTTCCCAATATGTTATACTCCTACTCTGAACTAAGGAATGCAACACAAAAATATTGCTCAATAGAGCTATTAAATGAACTATAAAACTGTAAATGATACGAATTAGCAAAACTTTAAAAAATTCAGACTATGCAGATTGAAGAAATATAATTGAAGTTTCAGTTATATGCAGAAACTTGTATTTATAGAACTATGAATCATTAAGTATGAAACTCCAAAGGAGATGTCAAGAATCTGTCTGGGCTGACATTCACTTAACAATCACACTGTATTACCAGCTCAAGATGCAAAATATGTATATGATCCTATCTATTTGAAATTACAGTGTGGTATATGAATGTCAAAAGTCTTAAAGTATTTTATCTTAATGAGGTATTAATTGATACAAGAATATTTATAATAAAATCACACATTCTTATTCATTTTCTGAATTTATTTCTTTTTTATGTAATAATAACATTTTTTGCCACTTGGAAGTATCCTATACTAATTGCTATTTGGTTATGTTTAGACTATTTAAAAAAAAATCACTGAAAATCCCTAAAATCCATTACCTCTGATTTGATTGTTCCAAAGTGATGAGGAAGAGGCAACAAGGACAGTAAAATATTGATAGAGGCCCTTCTTAGTTCTGTGGGATTCACATATGTTTTAAATTTTGAGAGTTCCCTGGATAAAAAAACAACAAAATGATAAGATTTTTTTTAAATCTACAACTTCTATTTCAAAGCAAAAATATCCTATTTAAGTGTGCAAGTGTAGCATTAAATGTTTGCTCAAGATTTACCAAAATGTCATGGCTTGACGGTAGAAGACCCTAGTGGAAAAATTGTAGGGAGAAAATATTGGAATTTTTATTCAGCTTGAATACAGGTGATTTCATGTCCTTTATACCTGAAGTTAAGGGCAAGATGTTCAATTCTGTTGAAATACTCAGTGTTCTACCTCTGAGTAGTTTAGATGGGTGGCTGCACAAGATCTTTTGGAGAACTTAGCATCTTAGTCAAATATAAGTTAGTACATTGTAAGCAGAAGGTCCTGGTTTCAATCTCTAGCATCTTTAAGTAGGACAGGAAAAATCCCTATCTGATACTTGCCACAAGTTAGTGTTCACAGAACTGAGATAGATGAACCAACACTTATTGCTATGCTTCTGTATATGATGTAGAAATAATTTGACTCTCAAAATAACCAGATTTATTTTTAAACGTTAAAACATGAATAAAGAAGCCATATACATAAGACAATCCTTTCTTTAATAAGTCTGCTTTAAAATCAGTGCAACTCTGTTTGCCAGTTGTAGCTAATAATGAAAGCTACATTCTCAAAAATTAGTTATTTACGTGGTCTCTCTATTAATAGTAAAAATCAATAATAATTAAAACAGAAAAATATTATCTAGTACTCCCAACTCTATCAATTTCCCTTATCCATTTTTAATGGGATCAAAAGGCATAACACAGAATGGCATATATTTTAGTAAACATTCATATAGTATTATATATGTATGCTACAAGTCATTCAGAACATAACAAAGCACATCAATAATCTTTCCCTTCCATGTTGCCCTTTGATCTGTTTTCTGGGTTAATACAGGTAGTCCTCAAATTACGTCCATAACTAAGCTCAAAACTTTTGTTGCTAAGTGAAACATTAAGTCAATTTTGACCCATTTTACAACCTTTTCTTAACATAATTGTTAAGTGAATCACTGCAATTGTTAAGTTAGTAACACGGTTATTAAGTGAATCTGGCTTTTCCATTGACTTTGCTTGCCAGGACACAAAAGGCAATCACATGACCCTGGGACACTGCAACCATAATAAATATGAGTCAGTTGCCAAGCATTCAACTTTCATTCATGTGATGGTGGGAATGCTGCAATGGTTGTAAAAGTGAAAAATGGTGATAAGTCATTTTTTTTCAGTGCCATTGTAATTTTGAACGGTCATTAACTGTTGTACCTGTATTCTTAAAATACAGAACAGCCTTACTCAACCAGATACTTTCCATATTTGCAGTTTGTAGAATTCTTTGACAACACGGTAATTCCATTTATATAGTTCTGAAAATATTCAGCAGTTTAAAAAGTAGTATGAATGTTATCAATTTACCTGTCAGGTAAGATAGTTTCAAGTGCTGAAATGAAGTAAGGAACCAAGACATCAATCCCCTTCAGGTCACAGCAGAACAAGGCAGGGGAGTTTAAGATGACACTAGCCAGAACTGGGTGGCAAACAGAATCAGCTATCTGCAGTCCCTGAATTAAAAGCATGTAAAACCTGGCAGAAAAAGAAAAATATAAACAGTTACAGCAGGGGTCCCAAACCCCTGGTCTGTGGACCAGTACCGGGACATGGCATACCAGCAACCAGTCCCCATATACAAGCAAAGCCCCGTCCGCGAGATGCAGGCAGCATACAAAAGCACGGACCCTCTGGTCTGTGGAAAAACCTCTCTCCACAGAACCAATCCCTGGTGCCCAAAAGATTGGGGACCTCTGAGTTATAGGAAAGAAGCATTAGCAAACCAAGATTATTTTACATGGTCAACAGCAAAGAGAAATTTGGCATTTATAGTGAGGCATCATGAACATCTAAAGCATCTGCTACATTTTTCTGTTTCAAATTAGCAGTTGAAAATTATCATGCTGTTCAGTCTTGCAGATGTTTTAATTAGTTATGCTGAATTCAATCATGTGCAATTCTCAGTGACTTCCCTGCAGTTTTCTTGGGAAGATTTTTCAGAATTGGTTTGCCATTCCCTCCTTTCTAGGGCTGCAAGAAAATGACTTGCCCAAGGTTGTCTGGCCGGCTTTGTGCCTAAGACAGGGCAAGAACTCATGGTCTCCAGGTTTCTAGCCTGGGGCCTTAACCACTACACTGAACTGCTTCTTATATTACATACCACTTTTATTTATATCCCACATTTATTCTGAGACCTCAAGACAGTTTACATCTCCCTAACAAATATGAGATGTTGGGCTGAAAGAGAGTGATTGACCAAATCATCCAGGATGACCAAATCATTCTTCTCCTAGCTAAAAACGTAACCACCAGGGCTTACTATGCTGAGATGGCATGGAAATCTTTCAAATACAATGAGTAAATTACAATTTAAACCCAAAGGAATATGTCTTATTTATTATTATTATTATTATTTATTATTATTATTTATTAAATTTCTATGCACATTAAATTTTAGCACATCATGACCTACTTTTAGAATGCTAAAACTAAAATGTAAGTGTAGGTTCATCTGATCTGAAGTCATTTACTGATCAGCAACATGAAAGAGTAATTTAAAGTACAATATTTTCTTCACACAAAAAGACTATTTGATTTAGGGACTGACTTCTTATACTTCTGTCCCTCCCTGTAAAATAAGACTCTCCACATTAAGCTATGTGCAGAATTACATATCACAATTAAAGCAAAAGCACCATTACAATTGGAACCCCATGAATGAGAGCTTTTCATCTCTCCTAGAAGTTACATATATTGTATTATCTGTTTTCAACTGCATAAACATGTCAGTAATCACAATATGCCACCATGCATTACAAAAGGACAATGGAAAAAAATGAGTATTCATTTGCTTTTCATAGCCACAACCATGACATCTGAAATATGCAGTCTGGATTAACAGTTTCACAGTTCAAATAAACATTTTTTCTTCTTATAAATGATATTAGAAGAGTTTCTGCCAAACAACTGAAGAATTGCTACTTGCCTTGAAGCACTCTTAAGTAATGGCAAAAAGTTATTTGCAAGTTTGTATGGCAGGATTAAAAAAAAACAAGAATTAAATATAAATTGTTGCAAGATGCTAAAGAAAGAGGTGGGCTAGGATTATCTGACTTAAATCTGTATTTTGCTGCCTATTGTATGGATGAAAGACTGGATGACTTTGAGAAGTGGGATGTTATTGGAGTTGGAACAACATGATTTGACATTTGGGCAGCACAGCTATTTCTGTTATGACAAGTTAAGGTTAATATAGATTTTAAAAATCATTTTATTAGATGAGCCATATAAGGGTTTGGAAGAGGTATAAAACAAGATTGTCTCCCAAAATCCACACCAAGAAGTGTTTTTAAGGAGAGAAATGATAAGTTACACCTAATAGACCTATACTGGTCAATTCAACTTTTCTTGAAGGAAAACCTAAATTAAAAACAAGAGAAAGATTGGAAACAGGAGGTCACCCTTGTCAATGGTTTGCTTATGCTTAATTGAAAGAAAGATTTAAACTGGGCAAGAATTACGATTTTATAAATGAGTAAACTGATTTTGAATTGGGTTTGTGTTCTAATGATGAGCATGTTATTGATAAGATGTATAAACCTTTATTGAAATTGAATATGGAAGATGTTAAAGACTGTATGATTAAATGGGCAAAATTTTTTGGATACAATATAATGCTTATGCAATGGTAGAGTATAAGGATTAAAGGATTGAAATTTACACTGAATTATAATCTGAAAGAGTATTTTTATAAGATGATGTACTTTTGGTATTTAACACCTGATAAATTGTAAAATATGTATAAGGTAGCGTCAAATATACATTGGAAATGTAATCAATGTGAAGATATTTTTTATTATCCTTGGTAGACATATAAGAAAACTAAGAAATATTGAGATCAGATACAAAGTTTAATTCAGAGAATTCTTAAAATGAATTTACAATTGAAACCAGAGTTTTCCTATTAGGCCCTGATGGATAAACAAATTGAAAAACATCTTGTTTTCATATATCACAACAGTAACACAGTTTCTTTCTTTTCCATTTCCTTACATTGTATATTTTGTTGAAGCCTAATAAGGCTTATGGGAAAAAGAGAAAAGAAAAAATTTGCTACCTTCCTTATTGTTATCATTATTACATCCTCTTCCTATTAACAATTTCCTAAAGTGGTATGGGAAGCATATAATGAAGAAAACTGTATTTTATTTGCTTAAAAAATGGAATCCAGGAGATTGTGTTTTTACATACCCAAATGTCAAAGATATTATTCTTGAAATCTCAATTGATAGGATGTGTATTAATTTAAAATTATTTAATTTAAAATCCAATATCTGAAGTGGCCAAACATTAAGAAGTTGGAAAAAAACCCTTCATGTGCAACAAAGGTATATAACAATATATTTGAACAATTCAAAATGTAAATCAGTACCGAGATAAGTAGGCTGGCAGTATATCTTCTCCAGTTTTCTTGCTACAAAATATTCTACAGAGTGTTCCACATGCCTCTGCTCTGCCAGATTCATAGTTGTCAGAAAATTCCCCTGCATCAAACATAGGATTGGAAGCCACCGTCTCTGCAGACATTTGTGAACCTTTCCTGCGAAACTCCATATTTGCTTGTGTTGCTATAGCTAAAACAAAAACAAGAAGTACAGAGTTTCATTACATTTGCAAGCATATCCAACAGGCTCATGGGATCCTGGACACAAAGATCATGTCAAATTTAGTAATCATAAAAAAACATTAGTTTGCTGCATTTACGTTAATGCCTCTGTTTATAAAGCATTTAGGGACTATGACTTTTGTAAGAAAATTATTTCCTTTCACCTTCACACACAAGTAAATCATCTTCTCCTTCAGCAATCCATGCTACCCAAGCACAGAAGACTCTGCTCCATTCACATTCTCAGCCAGATGCATAACAAAATCCCCTGAAACTTGTTTTACAGAGATGTCATTAATTTTCCTTATCCACTATATAACTCCTTTACGTCCTCAAAAACTTGACTTGACCTTTTAAGTATCCAGCAAGCTCTTGGGTCCCCAATTACTTCTCCTTTACCTTTTGCCACTATTGTGAACCTACACTGGAACTAGAAATAAGGGTGCAGGCAGATGCCAAATTCCAAATCATGTCTATGGAAAATTTTGCTTCAAAAAAGTCAAGAGATATATTTCTATAGCATCAGAGAAAATGCTCAGAAGGAAATGCCTTCCATACACTTCTCAATTTTTTTCTTCTACTGTTGTTTCATCTTCATCAAGCCTGCTTTCCAGAACTATGAATTGCTTTTATGAGATACACAAGGGATGGTATGGCAAAGGTGGCCTGAGTGCTGAGATGGAAATTCATGCATGCCTATAAAACTTTTGGTGGCATGGATCAAGGGGGAAAAAAATCAATATAGTTTAAAATACATCAGGAAGCTACAAGGAGTTCACTCTTCTCTTTCTGTGGCTATATTTTTCCCAACAGGCATCAAGCATATTTTATTCACAAATTTCTAAGGTCATTAATGCTCTATGGAAACATGTCACTGTTCAGTTTTTTCTAGCTCTCAATCAGATGTTCCCTACCCAATTCCTTTTTTCCAGATATGTTAGATGGATTCTAGCAAATATGAACAGTTTAAGATCATGCAGATGGATGCTCACAAAAAAAGAATAATTCCAGTACTAAAAAAGCAACTGTTAGTCCAATTCTACCTTATTAGGGAAATGGAGAAAGATATTTTACAGCATAATCCTATGCAGGCTTCTTCAAAAGTCTCACTGAATTCAAAATTCAGAGTTACTTCAAAAAAGCTACATAGGATGCAGCCTATGTCAACTACAGTCTTACAAACAGAAGCTCTGCCCATGCACTGAATGTTTATTACTAATAGATTGGTAATTTAGAAGAAACAGGTTAAGATAAATTTTATTGTTGTTTTTTTTAAAAAAAACAATTTCTTCACTAATTTTATTTTGGTAACTAAATCCAAATCTTTATGCGTCTTCCCATGAGCCATTTTTTATCCTGAATAAGCTGTCCAACAAAATGTTATATTGGGGCAGGGGGGAGGGAGGAAAAAACTACATGCAGAATGCATACAAATCAAAACACTAGATCTGTGTAAAAGAAGCTTTATGGGAAAAAAACATGGTTAGTGCAAAGTCCTATAATTCATGACACGAACACAGACTAGAGTACGGAAAACGATGGGACTGATTTCAGGCAGATTTGCTTTTGCCAACAATCTTCCCCACTTAAAAAAGCACACACAGCTACTTGTCTTTCCCATGTAAAGAGCAAAAGCTACAAGGAATGATAATGATACAAATTTTAAAAAATGGGATTATGAAAAAAAAGAAAAAGAAAAAAACATGACTGCAATTAAAGAGAAGCTACTAGTTCCTACTTACAAGATTTATAAGAAAGAAGAATTTGGATAAAAGATGCTGCAAGATAATAGAAATAAAATGGAAATAAATCAAAGGACAGCAATAGTTATAAAATACTTTAAAATGATGAAACTGTAATAACAAGTTAAATAGTGTTTAGGGTTTTGAAACATATTAAAAACTTATGATCTAAGCAGGCTGGTTAAACACATAGGAAATTAGCATTACGGTTCAAAATTATGATTTCATGCAGAATTTTGAAAGATTTAAAATACTGTCATGGGTTTCATATATTGTACATTTAGTTTTACAGTATTATTCAGAAAGCAATTTGCTTTTATTCCTATATCAGCAAATGAAGATCTACACTATAAGGAAATCATAAAGAGACGGAAAGAAAGAAAATTTATTATCTGTTTATCTCACATCAGATCAGTTTATTTGCAGTTTCCATAAGGATGGCAAAACACTTTAGTGATCACTCAAACCCTTTCTTCAAAAAAAAAAAAAAGCAACAGAAGAAACTTTTATTTAAGGTTACCTGCACTTGGTGGAAAAGTGGAAGGGGAAAGAATTACAAATCATCTGGGAAACAAACAGACCAGGAAGGGGTTCATAAGAAATCCCTTTTAATGTAAATGGTAGTTAAGGATCTTATTTCACTCTGAGGATCACACTGGAATTAATTAATTTGTAACTATGAAGATTTGTGTGGGAATAGGAATGTATTGTTTAAATTAAAGCTGAAACAAATCCAATCATTACTTATGTGCTGTGAAGGTATATTTGCATAAAGTAGTGCCTGCATAAATCAAAGCAGAATTAATTATGCCATCATATCCACTGATAAAACAAAAATATATCCAACCTTAGAAAAGCCATTTCCCATATGGCTTATTACTACCACAGCAATCTCTCATTTTAGATAAAATGTGAGGCAACACATTTAATTTCTCTGCATTGTACCGAGGGCTGCTTCAAGCCCTGAATAATGACTTAATAAAGAAGAACTGAGGCAAGAAAAGAAAACTGTTCAAGCTTTCTCTTCAAGGGTTCTGCAATCTGTAGCTGCTATTAACAAGCATGCCTTCTGCACATTTGTTCTCTTACTTCCAGGGCATTTTTAAAGTAACCCTTTATCCATGTTCACGTTGGCATTTTTTGCAACAGCTATATATATGTTCAGATTCAAGACTATCTAAAAATAAGAATTGCCAGCAACCTACTTGCTTTTCTAATATAGAAAAGTTTTAAATGACAAAAGACTTGAAGCAGAGAATGTTCCTTCCACAAAGTACATGTTTGTGCAAAGGACTACTTTCAGCAATGCTTCAAAGTAAGGAAATACTGTACTGTAATTCCAATATTGGCTATGCAAATTATCCTCTACAACAGAGTAACTACAACATAGAAACAATCTTTCACCAAGTCAAAAGATTAAAATAACGTAATGGTTTCTATTTTAAGAGAAACAGGAATAGTAAAACATAACATACAACCAAATGTAGCAAGAATAGGAAAAAAAAAGAATAGAACAGGGGGAAATGGTTCGAAATTAGATTCAAAAATTTATTTGAATCTTTATTAGTTTATACCGCATAACATATACCGGTAGTTAAGCCTACACAAATAGGCACAGACACGTGAATGTTGAGAAATTACAAAAAGGACAGACACTCCCTTCATTTCTTTACAGTACCTCGACTGGCCAGCAATTCCTCTTGTCCAACAACAATTAATTATTCACTCAGTTACTGCAACTCTTCTGAGTTTGTCTATCACTTCATAAAACAAACAAATTACACTATCCGCTGATCCAGTTTTGTGTATTTGAATTTAGCAGCAGCTCTGTAGAGCTTTAAACAAAGTTCTTTGTCATTCATCTGAAATACACAGAGAGCCCACTCCCACGCCTTGAAGGGCTTTAAAGATTAAAAGCAGCACCTTGAAGTGGACCCAGAAGCAAACTGGCAACCAATGCAGCTCACAGAACAGAGGTGTAACATGCACTGCTGTAGGAGCACATGTAACTGCCTGCACCACTGCGTTCTGTACCAACTGAAGTTTCTGGATATTCTTCAAGGGCAGCCCCACGTACAGCACATTGCAGTAGTCGAATCTGGACTTGATTAGGGCATGAGTGATTATAAGCATGACCTGCCTCATCATCATCAGGAGCAAGAAGATAGTGGAGAAAGTCAACTGGGGTGGTGGAGTGCAGGGAGGCAGGAATCTTGGGAGTGCAGGGTAGCAAGGGACTGGGATGGCTGTGGCTCCTTGGGGAGTGGCAAGCAGCCCCAAAGTCGTCCAGTTCTGTGCCGTTTGCCATTCCACAAAGGCCATGCAAGGTGAAGAATGGCCAAAAGAGCAGAGATGGGGGAAAGATAGGGAGATGGGGAATTTGGAGGCAATTTCTTACTGTGGCTCAGGGCAGGGACAGACCAAGCTGGGAATGGCTTGGCTTGGGATGGATACTCAGCTAACAACTATTACATTCACTTAAGGACAGTATTGCTGGGACTGCAGTGGCTAATCAATTGGTCCCCAATGGAAGAGAATATATGTAGCTCAGGGCTGAACTGTGAAGTCCTTGGTGCTCTCTAAGCTTTGTTGCTTACTAGGTAATATCTTCAGTGCTATAAGGGAACAAGGTTTACTTTCTGTTTATATACAGTAGTTTGCTGTATCAGCCCTCCCAGATAAACCAGAAAGGAGATACAATTAGATGACCTAATTTTATTTTATTATAAATAATAGAATCTTGCAAGTCTGAAAGTAGAAACTTTCTGCCACTTTTAACTGCTTGATTCATTAGGGCGGGTCCGTCCTAAATTTCTTTCTCTGACCGTTAAGCCACTGGGAGCTCCTGCCTCTCTTGTCTGATTATTTCCTAGACAGCATCTCTACACCCTGTCAGTGGGAATACTGTTTTCTTCTGGGTACTTTCTGGATTATGCTATTGTTTATTGCTTGTTTACTGCTAAAAAGAAGCAAAAAGACCAGAAGACTTCTTTGCCAGCAGTCAATACCCAGGTAAGCAAGGATATATACTAAAATTAACACCAAACAATCAAGCACTAAACAATACTCTCATCAAGGAGCTATTACCCGAGACAAACAATCATATGTATATGTATATTTTGTGGCTAAGGTAGGAATAGAAATAATGATCTCTTGGTTTTTAGCAGGGAGGGAGGGAGGGAGGGAGGGAGTGAAGGAAGGAAGGAAGGAAGGAAGGAAGGAAGGAAGGAAGGAAGGAAGGAAGGAAGGAAGGAAGGAAGGAAGGAAGGAAGGAAGGAAGGATACTACAGGTGGGAAGACTAAAATAAGTATAATGAAGGCCTTGGGATAAAACGATACAGAGCAGCAATATGAGGTGCTGAATGCAAGCTTTAAAAAAGTATTAAAAGAAAAATGAAGAAATAAATTTGCATTCAAACTCTGTATGATACAGTTGCATCCAAAAATGAAAGGCAGCTATAGAATCTCAATGGTTGCTCTATAAGAAGTGAAATTATATGAGAATCGATAAGGCATACATGGAAACAACATCGTTCAAAAAGACAAGTAGGAAAATCTTAGCTTAGAACAGGAAAGAAAGATGGCAAGATATGAGCACAATATTTGGGGTGATCAGTGAGTGCTTGAACCATTGGAAATTTTGCGAAAAGTCCCAATAATTTTGAGAGAATTGAGAATGGAATTCTGATCAAACACTTAAACCTGATAAATGAAGGGTTCTAGATAGTTGTTCCAATGACAGTGTGCCAAATATTATAAAACCTATACTCCAAAAGACATGAGGGAGAGGGCAGACACAAAATAAAAGTATCAGGAGGAATTAATGCTGCCCCTTTTGAGGGGTAATTTACTTCAAGACAATATATTTCCTAAAAAAAAATCTAGATAAATAAAAATATGTCTTAGGTTGTCTTATTGATAGGACAAATTGGTAGCTATAGGTAGTTCTCAAATTTTGCATATTGCAGGGCAGCAAGCCCTTCACGTATAGATGTTATATAGCACATTTTAAAATTGTTAGTGGTCCTTAAATTCTTGTTCCTGTTGCCCATATCAGAATACAGAAAAATTTCCTCCCATTTGAGCTAAGCTCCTATTGATTTACACTAACACATACATGGAGTTTTATTGTCCTGATATAGAAATTATTTGTTATTGCCTTTTTCTAAAACTTTTTTCAACCTGCCAGTCTAGCCTATAGCCCTGGACTTCTTAGATAGCTTTCCCATGCAAGTACTTACCAGTTTTGCTTTCTAAATCAGCCAAAGTCAGCTAAGTATTGCACAATGCAAATTAGACTAAGTGCTAGAATACCAGCAATATGAAACATATGAAAAAACAAACCTTTTTCACTTATAAATTCTTAGCATCTTAGTATTATATGTTTAAATATCAATAAATGCTATGTTTAAAGATCAATAAATACTAATTAAATTTACTACTAGTAGTAAAGGCTTGAGAATTTTACAGTGAGGGTGGAGTCAGTGGCTATATTTTCCACAGAATACAGAGTAACAAGCTACTACAAAATATTATGCAATGTGATTCTGAGTTATATCAACATGATGTATTCTTACTGAGCTAGGAAAAGACTATGAGCCAAAAGCTTCATTCTATTACTGTCTGGAACATTATTAAATATTATTTCTCTTATGTCCAATTTTGTATGTAAATTTAAAAAATGAGAAAATCAGATAAAAAATTTGAAGCTTAAAGATTGAAAACTACAGCTTTACAGAACCCTTGAAGCTAAAGAATTTAACTAATCATTGAAATAGCAATTCTGGGGGGAAAAAAACAAAGCAATAATGAAATAATGCAGGCACATCCTATTATAGTGCTTGCAGCCCATTCTAATTAACTGCTGGAAATAATTCAGTTAGGAAATTTAATTTTGAAGTAATGCTACAAAACTTTCTCTTAGCCAATATGTTGCAGAAGACATCTTTATTAGTGTCAGTGAAAATAAGTGACCTAGTTACAAAAATTTACTTTTAACTTTTACAGTCCCTTAAGTTGCCAATAAAATCAAGATGTTATTTATAATAAATTAATATAATATTTCACACTGACGTAAGTTAATCATATTATTTTTCAGATTTTAATTTTGGTTAGCCAAACCTGTTAATGGCAACAAAGAGGATGAAGTGTACAAAAAGGGTGAAAATATTTACCAGTCATACTGCTGTCCCTGTTTATTCCATTATGAAGCTTACAATGAACAAAAGCTGCATCAAACAGCCATGATCCAAAGAGGTTCAAGATACTATTAACTTTTGGCCTGTGAGGAGCAGGTAGTGGTCGAGGCTCACAACTAGTCTGGTTTGGGCTAGACAGCGGAGAAGTAGAAGATGGCTGGTGTTTGGAAGCATGAGCAGTGTTAGCCTATTTGAATGAAAGAAAAAGAAAAGCAATTATCATCTGCATTATAAGAAATATCAACACAACATAGCTGTTGCTAAGGGTAAAGACTTACTGTGCTGTTTTTCATTGTTGGCTTATTCACAGTTACAGCACGATGTCTTCGATTATGAGGTGGGGTTGTATTAACAGCTGCAGTTTGGGGCATGCTCAATCTATTTACTGGTGTAGGTGGAGCACTATCAGCACGGGGCCTTGAAATACCTAAAAAATATAATATCAATTTCAACCTGAAGTTCTTCCTAAAATCAATGGTAACTTTTTAGAAATTAGGTTTTTTTACTAAGACTAGAAAGAAGTGAAAGTTTTAAAATTATATATTATTGCTTCTTAAAACATAACCAGAGTTGAATGTATACCATGAAAACAGAAATAGAAGAAAAAAGAAAGACTATTTACCAAATTGGTTAATAGTCATCTTCAAAATTTTAAGAGAACGATTTATCTCTAACGTAAGTAATAAAGTTAAATGTACAGCTTTCTTATATCTAGTTGAACATTCTTCAGAGTGATAAGCTAGAGAAAATCAGTGGGGGTGAACTCATTAGTTCCCTACATCAGGGCTTTTCAACCTTTTCACCCATTGTACCACTTTTAGGATATGGCAATATCTGAGTACCACCAGTCGCCTATCAAGGTGTCAAAAACCTGATGACCAAAAAAAAAAAAAAAAAAGGAAAAAGGAAAAAAGTGATAAAAGTACTGGTAGTCCTTGACTTACAACAGTTCGCTTAGTGACTGTTTGAAGATACAATGGCACTGAAAAAAGTGTTCCCCAAGCCACAGCTGAACAACACACCTGCCTGCCCACCCGGTCGCGCTCTTCCTCCTATCCGAGGTTTTCATTGTTGTGAGCATTTCTGTTGAGGATTGGCAGCGGGGGTGGGGTGGGGGCTGTTTGTTTTTTATTTCCCCCCCCCGTCTACTGGGTGGTTGCAGCAGGTTTTGGTTACTTCACATGACCTGGGACACTGTAAAAGTCATAAATATGAATCGGTTGCCAAGCATCTGAATGTAAATCACAAGACCCTGGAGATGCTACAACATTCCAGTTGATCAGCGCTTCTTCTGGGCTCAGCAGAGGCGCTAGGATCAGCGCTGAGCTCCAGCTGGAGCCTGGCACTGATCCTGGCGCTTCTGCTGAGCCCTGACAGCTGTGCAGATCCAGCCATTTCTCGCTCAGGCTTGTGCGGTGCTGCCACCGCTTCAGCTCATTCCCCTCCCCTGCTACCACTTTTCTAGGATGGTCGCGTACCACCTGCCAGGTGCCAATGTACCACAGGTGGTACCCGTACCACTGGTTGGAAAGCCCTGCCCTACATGACAAGAGGCTCAATGAAACAAATCTACATAAGCGTTTGCAGTGATGTGATGCTCTACTTTTAAAAAGTGTGTAGCACGCTTTTGCAAACATTTCACTTATGTTTATATTATGATATTAAGAGGCATTTCCCCCCCTCAAATAATTAACTGTAACTTGAGAGAGTCAATCTTACATTATTGGTCAGAACAGAAAAAGCTGTAATAGTTTAGAAGCATTTATAAGGGGCACTTCATTATAGGCCATCCAAGCACCCTTTTTGATGCATTAAATCAATGATGTGTTCTGATAAACTGAAAAGGTGCACCAGTTGCTTCAAAGGGTTTTCTTAGTATCTTGAACAGGTAGCATTTCCACTGGAACTACCAGCAGAGTTGAGACTATGGTTGGTTTAAATGCTTCAGTGAGTGTTTTGACCCCTTTGAATACTTTGGACAGCCCTAGAAGTTGTTAAAAATAAAGACCTGTACAAGAGATCAGTGATGAGTTGTCAGGACACCACTAACAATTAGTCATTATTGACGAAATAGTGAGTAGCTTTCTATTAGTTTTTTCCCCCTATTCTGCTCTTTTTCTTCCTTCTCTTTTACATGCAGTTACCCCTTTGTTGTATTCCATTTCCCTGCTTGTTTTGCTATTTCTATAAGAAACAATTAACATAACAGAGCTCCCTATTTTACAAAAAAATAAATTTCAATTGTAGCTATTAATACAACTAATAAGATATTTTTGTCTTACTCTGTGTACATTTGGGATTGTGGCTTTGTGGAGGTACACATACCCATATATATATACTAGTGTGCCACAGGCACACGATTACTGGGAAATAAAAACTTCTCTAATAAAGGTTTCAGCCGGAGTTGGCAGCTGAAGCCCAAATGTAGCTTCCAATGACACTACTGAAAAGAAGGGTCAAAATTTCATGTTGTTTTCCTACTTGTGGGAATACAACTTTCTGTTAAGGGATGGGTTTAGGAATCAGAATAAAAACATTTTATCTCATGCAGATATTACTGTCTCATTCCTCCTCCACAACACTGCCCTTACACTACAAAATTAATTAGTTAGTTAATTAATTAAAAAATAGCCCTTCGAAAATCATCTTGTTGCAGAACTTTGGCAGTTGGATTTCAAGATATCCTGGGGAGCAGAAATGGTATGCCAGGAGCTGCAGGCAGCCATTTGCCCCACTTGCCCACTCTAAATATACAAAATGTCAATGTAACTTAAGGCTTGAAAATGCAATGTTTAAATTTATTTTTAAAATACCACAGAATTCAACTTTATTGTAGCAAATATTAAAAATTATTAACATTGGAGCCAAAGTTTCTCTCTTCCCATTTTAGAAACAATACGTTGTTTGTTTTGTAGCAAAGTTCTCTTGCATCAAAATATACATTGCTCATGAACATTTGCCAAACTATTTTAAGGGAATCTCATTCTATATTCATAATCTTTAGAAATCAATCTTGCCACAATTTAGAATAGAATAGAGCTGGAAGGGACCTTGGAGGTCTTCTAGTCCAGCCCCCTGCTCAAGCAGGAGAACCTATATCATCTCAGACAGGTAATTGTCCAGTCTCTTCTTAAAAATTTCCAGTGATGGAGCGCCCACGATTTCTGGGGGTAAGCTGTTCCACTGGTTGATTGTCCTCAGTCAAGAAGTTTCTCCTTAATTCCAGATTGCTTTTCTCTTTGATCAGTTTCTAACCATTGTTTCTCATCCTTCCCTCTGGTGCTCTGGTGAACAACCTGACACCCTCTGCCTTGTGGCAACTTCTCAGACACTGGAATATTGCTATCATATCTCCCCTATTTCTTCTTTTCTTTAGACTAGCCAAACTCAAGTTCCACAGCTGTTCTTTCTGTTTTTGTCTCCAGACCTTTGATCATCTTAGTTGCTCTTCTCTGAATTTTTTCCAAACTCTCAACATCTTTTTTGTGATATGGTGACCAAAATTGGCTGCAGTATTCAAGGTGTGGCCTTACTAGGGCTTTATAAAATGATACTAATACTTTATGTGATCTTGATTCTATGCCTCTGTTTATACAACCCAGGATTGTATTAGCTTTTAAGGAATAAGGATAGGAAAAAGCTTTTCTCAAAAATTATGTCCTTGTTTTTTTCTGTTTTAGCTATGGCATTGGAGGATTTAAAAAATGAAGAAGAAAAAAGGCCCTCAATAATTTTCTGAACCTTTGATAAAACTTCTCTTGATGGCTAAGGAATATGGTTGCCTCAAAGTGATATATGAGCAGTCAAATTACATGGAAGTCTAATCTATAAGTATAGAACAGCTGCTTCCAACAAAACTAAACTCCATGGTTCTCTAGATCAGAGGTCCCCAACCTTTTGGGCACCAGGGACCAGATCCGTGGAGAGAGATTTTTCCACAGACTTGAGGGTGCATGGTTTTCTGTGATGCCTGCATCTCACGGATGGGGCTTTGCTTGTTTGTGCAGACTGGTTGCTGGCATGCTATGGCCCCATACTGGTCCATGGACTGGGGATTGGGGATCCATGCTCTAGATCTAGGGCAGTGGTTCTCAACCTTTTTCAGGTTGAGACCCCACTTGCGCCGCCCATGCGAGCCGCGATTCCGACCCGCGGTCCGCCATTTTCTTTTTTTAAAAAAAAAATTTTCGTCGTGCGCGCACCGCGCATGCGCGGATCAGCCCGTTGTGGTCTGCCATTTTGTTTTTTTTTCATCGCGCGCCACACATGTGCGGATTGGCCTGTTGCGCGCGCATGTTCGCGCGATGAAAAATTTTTTTAAAAAAAAAATAAAAAAATTTATATAAAAAATTTAAAAAACAAAATGGCGGACCGTGACGGGCCAATCCATGCATGCGTGGCACACACACGACGGCCCGGACCGCGCATGCGTGGCACGCGCGCAACAAAAAAAAAAAAATCAAAATTTTTTTTTAAAAAAAATAAAAAAAACAAAAACAAAATGGCAGACCGCGGTGTCTGGCGACCCCCGCGAAACGGTCGTTCGACCCCAAATGGGGTCGCGACCCATAGGTTGAGAACCACTGATCTAGGGTATAGTACAGATGTCCCTAAGCTTTGTCAGTTCACGGCACCCTAAATAGCTCTGTAATTTTTTCATGTTGGACCTAAGCCAAAACTGTGAACTTTTTTGATCTGGTAGTTCACAATATCATAGCATCTCTGTAAGTTCGTTGTGGTAGCCCAGGGGAAACCAAGAGTATAATGTATTTTTTCAGTATCAATGTGATCGTGACTACTGCATTTCTGAAGCTTACTATTTTGGTGTCATTTTCAAATCTCAAATGCAGGACAGAATTCTTCATTTACAATTAAAAATATTAAGGGAAGACTTTAATCCACAGATAAAAGGATAAACAATTTGCAAGTGAGTGATTGACTGCTCTCTTCCATATGCCTTGGTACCACAATCAGCACAATTGAAACAGATCTGTTTGTCGTAGTTTAACAAAGAGAAAGAAGCAGTATTCTGTTATTAAACAGCTTTTTATGAGTTTTAAATTAACAAATAATTCTAATATTGATTTTAATGCAAATTCTGCATTTGACTCATGATTAAGTGTAGCTCTCTCACGCTGCAATAAATTTTAAATAAAATAGCATTCTGCAAAAAAAGTCCACATAATTTAATTATATTCTTTTGAAGTCTATTTTGATTTATTGAAAGATGTGACAGAGAAGTAATTCATTAAAAGATAAATACTAAAATGGAATGACTATAGTTGATCTGCTTATTTTCAAACTATGTTATGTTAACCTATTAGTACACATCATGTTTTTTTCCACTAATAGGCATAACAGACTTGCAGGGTTAGCTAGACTAGGAATCTATATGCACAGCAGCCAAGCAGATGCCAACAGGAAACCCATAAATTAGACATGAGTACACTATTATCATCCTGCTTGTACTCCCAATCAGCTCCTATTCAATAGTATTGAATATTTATCTATTCAACCTCTAACATTGCAGTTATGATACGTAGCCATCATAACCAATTATTTGAATGCCTTAGACTCTGTGTATTTATCTTCCTTTAAATATAACTAAGATTGTTATATTTGGCATTAGCAAATATATTCTGTAGCAGCAAATTCCAGAGCTCATTGCAAAATAATCTAATTTTATTTGTCCTGAAATTCCCATTCTTCTTTTTCATTCAGTGAGTACTTCCCAGATTTTTATAATTCATAAGCCATCAATAATTTTATCAAAGTGCAGATCCCATCATGATGGAAAACCACTTCTTAAAAATATATTTGAAGTTATTCTGTTATAATATTTATAATTTTGGGTAAGTTTTAAGTTTTCACTCTATATTTAACCTCACTAGTCCTATGCATCAACAGCTGAAAATTATTGCAATAGATGATTTCATATGCTGGTATTATCACAATATTTTCATCTTCAAGAATAACTTGATATACCTCTATTATATCTGTTTTTGAAGCTACAGATATCTTTTTTTCAAGAAAACTGTGATTAGGCAAACCATCTTTTCTATATTTTTTTGTTACACAGTATCGTAGTGCAAACACTAGAGGTATATATCATACAAAGCTAGCAGCAGCTTTAAACTACTTCAAATACTTTACTAGTAGTAAACTTTATAGTTATCCTAACATGGGAGCTGCATTCTCTGGTTTTTTATAGCAGACACACATTGAATTCATATCATAACCTTAAGACTTTCACATTCAGTTCCCATTACCTCAATAACTATCAGCAAATATCTGAAGTTAGGGATTTTGCCTAATATGAATCATTCTATATTTATCTGTTTGGAACTTCAGTTGCTATTTTAATATTCATTTCTGCCATCAATCTCAAGTTTGGCAACATACACTGCACTTTTGAAATTATTAAAGGATTCTGTTTAATGCCCCATAGAAAGAATCCTTCCCCTTTATTCAAGCAATATTTTTTCAAAAAATTTAATTTATATGAGATATTTTCCCTATTTCTCAATAATTAGAAATTTTAAACATGTCTTAATATATTCCAGCATGTATGTTAATGTTATTAAAATAAATTAGGACTATAGCAAAATTATACGAAGAACTAAATACACATCTGTGGAATTGTTAACATTACAGCTGGGTTTTAATAGCAGGGGCAGACCAATGTCATAAACAACAAGACCTGATTAAGATTCCATTTAACTTTTGCATTTATAAAATGGTTAAAATTATACAATTTTGGGACATCACATTAATTTTGTTGCAGAGTGAGAGAGAAACTTAATAACATAACTGAAAGATCTTAACGAGTGGTAGTTGTGTGTGTCTCTGTGTGTGTGTGTGTGTGTGTGTCTGGGTATACACACAGACACAATTTCTGGAAATGCACAATCCACAGCAGTGAAGAGAAGCCCAATTTTATAGCAAAAAGGAAATCTATATAACAATTTTAAAAATTAAGCACAATACTATACTGTATTTTAAGTATTTTATTACAATGTTAATATATCAATTTATACTAAGAAACCATCATGACAGAATACTGCAGCTTTCCAAAATTTGATTCAAACCCCAACCACTGTTAAATCACCACCCATCGGCTGAGATTCTTGTCACCCAACAGAGTGCAACAAGTTTTAATACCATATCTGGGTAATCTTTCGCACACACTGGTTGTAAATGCAGCAACTCCTAAAGAAGAGAGAGAGTATATTTCTGATACATTATGTGCCATAATGGAAATATTTCCAAAAAGCAATTCCTGAGAAAAATGACATATTGTATTCAATTTTTACTGAAAGTTATGGTTTCATACAAAAACAGACAATTGTTTTAGCTAACAGCAAAACCAAAACCCTAAAAATTCTTGAAATTATTCAAGTAGAAACCAAGAAATATTTCAAGCATTTTGCTAAATATGTTAATAATCTATTTTTCAGTACCTATTAGCAGGACTACAAAAATCTGAACAGAAAAAGACTTGACTGGTTTCCTGAAAGACAATATGATCACCCAAGGATTTGCAATATACCTTCTAACTTTATATTTTAGAAATAGTTTGTCTACCTTAAATTTTGTCTTTAGAAAATGTATGTAGGAGAGGCATATCGGAATCAGAGATGGAAGATGAAGCTCATAAGAAGACTAACAAATGCCAATTATTTGAAATAAAATATATTTCAAATGTGCAGATAATATCATCGACACATATGCAATTATAGTCCTGCAGCACACAACTGTAGTGTTAAATAAATGAATATAAAATATTAACGAATGTTAACTATAGCACAAAAAGAGGAAAGCAACATCTTATCAGTTAAAATACTTTACCTAGAAATGCATCCACTAAGCAACTAATCCCACGCATAGCACGAAAGAATATTTGAGGCAGATGTTTAAGGCAGGGATACTGATTCAATTCCTGAGCCATTCCACTCACATTTAGGAACTGTTCCTGAAATTTGGGGGTAGAACTTATTATCGCTGGATTACTCAAATCCACAGGATTGCTACAAAGAAAAAGAATATTATTTAATCAGAATAAACTGACCTGATGAAGAAAAAACCCTAGAATAAACTGAGTATTTTTATTCTTTAAAAAAGATTATTTTAAAGAAATTAAAAGATTCCATCATTCTTGAAAGTCTGGAAACATACATCATTCCTTAAGTTTCTAATACCAGTGGACAAATGTATCACAAAGCTTGTCATCTATAAAGTGCTGCATGAAGAACTGATTTCTGTTTAAATATATTGTGAAGATGAAATGTTTAAAACTTAATAGACCAAGAAGTAATAAACAACTCATCCAATACTTAGCTAATAAAGATGACAAGGTGTTTGGGGATTTAGGTTTAAAAGAATATTAATTATGGTCATCTAGGGGCACATAACCTTTGTATGCTGACGCAAATGCAACAGTGTTATAAGAAAATGGTACAGCTATATGAATGTTTGGTGTAAATGCATTAAAATCATAGAGGAAGTGGAGGATTATTAGTTTAGTATGTAGGGCAGTATTTGTCAGCCTCGGCTGCTTGAAGATGTGTAGACCTTAACTCCCAGAATTCCTCAGCTATGTGAAAGGAATACAATTAGCAAAACACTGAAAAGGTATGAAGAATTTCAGAAAAACTTTTTTCTACAGTAGCTAGAAAAAGTGTTTTGAGTCAGAACTATACAAAAGCTGTTCTGAGGACAACTCCAAAATACCAAATGCTCAGATTAAGTCAGATGTTTCCACAGGTTAATTTATTTCTTGAATGAAATATATCCATTCAGTAAATATACAGGATTGGGTTTTTATTTTATTTAATTACTAGGTTTGAATATCTGGATTCTAAACTATTACAAAGCCACTTCACAACAAGGCCAACATATTTCAATAAACTTTGACTCAAAAAGACTCATACATAACAGATCCAAGTAAACTCGCTAGTAACATGACATGATTTCTCTTCTGTACAATACCTCAGCATATGTAAAAAGCGAAACCAAGTTTGGGCAACACATTCGTTATCCATTTCAGGAGGTATCAAGTTTGCATCTTCATCAGGAATTTTAAAAGGTGGAAATGAAGGTCCATATGTAAAACGCAACAATCTAGGAACAAAAATAGGCTTTTTAATGGTTTCAGAGTTCTGACTGATTTCAGTACATATATTAGTATCCATATTTCAATGGAGGCATTTGCTGAACAAAATCCTTATAAATATCATGTAAACATCCAAACTCTAATCAACGTAATTATATTTTAACACTTAAACATTTCATGAAGTACTTCTTTTAGACCAAGCAAAATTACAGTTAACAGTTGATTTGTACTCCAATAAAAAGGAAATTTAAACAAAGAATTAACTGGTTATATAGTGACATGAAACATTCTTGCTCAAATGGTAATACTCATACAGTGCAGAGTTATTCTTAATATTGCAATGATTATGAAAAACAAAGAAGAGCTTACAATAATAACATATACAGCCTCTCCATACACATAAAAAGTCTTTAAGATCTATCCATATATTTTTTGCAAAGTTTTTGTGGTATAATAGTTGACAAAGGCAGAAGAATATGCCTAGCACCCATTCAGAATCCTAGCAATAGGTTTCTTTTTAGAATAATAACAATAAAAATGCTGCATTACCTAATTATTTTGCATGACTCTTCATGATAGGACAATTTTCTATTTCAAAAAAAATATATACAAAATAACAAATAACGGGAATTCTGATCTGCGTTCTGCTTTGTGACCACCCAGAACCCAGTTTACTCAGAGAAATTAAATTTAAGAACAAATTCAAAAGTTTACACATAGTAAACGTAATAATTCAGATGTGGTAAAAGTCAATTTGAATAGAAAGAGCAATGTCCAAGGGAATCTCCTGAAATATTAATATCAACTGCATCATTTAGTAATGTCAAACTGAATAATGAAAAAAGAGGTAGCCTACCTAGCAGTAAGTGCACAGATGACTTTACTCCACTGCTCTACCACTGCAGAATGGTGCCTCCAATTTGCTACCATCTCTTTGGCAGTTTTCCAATAAGGTGGTGTGGGAAAACATCGAGAACAGGCTAGCAACCAGACTTCAAACAATACACCAATCAGTTTTTCAGCCAGATTTTCAGCAATACCACCTAACAAAGCAAAAGCTATTTTAAAAATCTTTCTTGGAAGGAATCCTCTACTGTTTTTAATTTAAGAGATAATTGTGATCCATCTAGGTACTAATTATTCACATTGTATACTGCCCTATGACAAAGTCTTATGATCATATACTAGAATAGTCAGCTTTATTTAGATTTTAGAACTATATGCAAACTTCATGTATATATTAAATACTTGAATATGTTATTTCCAACAATACTTCTAATATGAAAATAAAAATACTGAAACTTTTAGTATAGATTGATTTGGATGTTAATGGATATATTAAAATGTTATTAAATTTGTAGGATATAATTAATACTATTAAAATGAATACATTCCCTCTTCTGAATAATGTCTTGAGAGGTATCCCAATGTTAATTCCAGATATATATATTTGTAAAAACAATATGTTATTCCAAAACAGATATCCATGAATCTCATTAGCTAAATTGAGATTAACATTTGTAGATGACTGTTTTAATTTACCGGACTTGCAAAAATATAATTGGGCTACTATTTTATCAGACATAAATATGCACAATAAAAAATACTCCAGTGTACATGAAATAAATTCATGGGCCTTACTGGAAAGTTATTATTTGTCTCCACTAAGGTTAGAACAAGTTCTTGGAATTAACACATAGAAGAAACAATGTTTTATTTCCAGGATTGTGGATATGAGAAATCTTTGGGTCTATTGCAATGTAGATTAGATTTTGATCTGAGACTCACACATAACATCGCAAGTCCTTCAAAACATTATATTGATATCAACAAATTAGTGATAAATATTAATTCATCAAAAAAATACTTTCAGTTTTCTGAATATTAAACAAGTCTAATATTTCAACATCATTTTAGGATAATGATGCTTTAAAATATTAAAATAGTAAGAAAAACAGGATAATATTCTTAATTATATAATCTCTAGCTAAAAAAATATTTGGAAGTAATAAATAAAAAAAGCTGTGTCTAACCTTGCACTGTTGGAGGTGCCAGCAGAGTATCATTAATCTGCAGTAGAAACAATAATAAAACTTCCCATGTTTCTCTAGCCATAATGGTTGATTCATGAGCCAATTTCTGGACAGCTTTCAAAACTTGCAAACACAATTTAATCTGACTGGAACCTTGATCCTGCCTATAAGGAAGAAAACATACCTTAACAACACAAACTGCAAACAGTATCTGCAAAGACTGAAGTTGGGAAACAAGAGGGAGTATTTCAACAGCAAATTGATATTATAATATTGGGGAAAGGATACATAAAACTTCAGATTTGTATTTGAGGAAAAACAGATTCACTTAACAAATTATTTCTTAAATGAGACTGGGAGTTCTGTTGAATTGATTTCTAATCTTGCATTTCCAAAACTCTCTATTCTAATATCTTATTTCTTGACATTAAACCTGATTAATGAAACTCCATATGAGTCTTGTTCCCTAGTTGTAATATACTGTCAAGGGCCTACCAGCAGGATTAAGAGAGGTTAGTCATAAAAAAGGTTTTCAAAGCATCTAAAGTCAGCAGTCAATAGAGTAATTTGAAATCTCTAAGCCACCTAGCTGAATTCAAAATACCTGTTAGTTCTTCTAAAAATATACCATTTTCTGAGATCCTGCTTATGGAAGAAGAGCTTGAAACACATAGGGCACATATTTTTACCTTAAATATTTTACTTCAACTGCTGGCAAATTTGTTGCAGAGTTTAAGATAGTTAAAAATTTGCAAACATATGTTAAAGAATAATTTTTTTATTGACTCAAAAACATAAATACTAATTAAAACACTTTTCTAAAACAGACGTTACCAAGATTTTTCTACAATTAATGAGTAATCTAAAACAGGGATTAGCTATAGTTTTAAGATAAATGATGGCTGATTGTATGGACTATTATATTGTATTGATTAATAATTATAGAGGCATAAAATTATGTGGTCTACATTACTTACCTAGGTACAAAGAGGTTCTGTAGATGTTTGAGAATGCTCTGAACATAAAGATTTGGTTCTTTAATAACAGGTGGAGGAATTGTATCTTTTGGTATAACCAGAGCCATAATCCAATCTGTATATACATCAACACAGTATTTCACTGTCTCACCATCCAAAGGGAGAGTCAGCCCATAGCAAACCACCTCCATTGTCCATTTTACCTAAGGAAATAAAAATACAGCAGTATTAATACTAACAGTAGCAAAAATATAGGTAATAAAGTTTGAAAAACAAAATCCAGTTCTTTTTCAGCTATATTCAAAATACGTGGGTCTAGAAATATTATGTATAGCAGTGGACTACAAACTATATTGTTTGTATGTTTCAGTGAATAGAACTTAATATGCCTGTACATGGCACAAAGTTAAACATGACATGGTTTTGCAGATTTAAATATATACTTATTATTTACATCCATGTATTTACAGATTCAAAATAGTGATGATATGTGATGTGCAGAACTTTGAAAAGGCTTCTAGTTGATTTAGTACTTTTTTGTTCTTTTACTTCTATTTTACTGTAAAGTTATTAATAGAGACCAAAAGGTGATTGATTCACTAAGTCTACAATTAATCAGGTGAATAAAAAAATATTGTTACTTTAACTCTTGAGTTCTGATTGTTGCTATGTTTTCAACAATCACAAGCTTTTCTAGGCAGCTGTCTGAATATTTGAAAGACGATAATTCACTCTTTTAAAGGAGTGTAAGACTATAAAAATATCTCTAAATATTTCCATCTGGTTAATTTCAGGTGCCAGAAACATTGTAAATGAAACAGAATTACATGGAATAAGTGAAGGGAAGTTCTGCAAGACCAAGAAAAATCTCTACTAGGACAGTTCAAAAATGGGACAGAGCTGCGAAACAGAACCCACGGAACTCTGCAAAATATCTCCTGTATAGTTTTGTGCAGTTTTCCACAAATCCTCATACAAAATTTGTTTACACAGATACGCAAGGGAGAGTTGTCAGAGAGAAATATTTTCTGAATTCATTACAAAAATCAATTGTTTCAAGTATACAAAAGAAAATTTTGATGAATCTCTTTTTTTTTTTGGAAGAAAGCACTCTGGACTGATGAAACAAAAAACCTGGTACAAGTTGTCTGGAAGTTCAGCCATGGAAATTGGACTCTTTGTTGATTTGAAACATTTTGCTATTTATCGAAGTAGCTTCCTCAGTCTGAGGAAACTGGCTAGGGGGACCCTATATATGTTCCCCATGTCTGAATGGGCTCTTTAGGTGAGTAGTGTGTAAGTATACCCATCAATTTCACAATGTAATTCCTTTAGACATATGGCTTTTGAACAGAGGAAAGGGGAATGGGAAAAAAGGGGGGAATTCTCCAAAACTGAACAAATTCCATCTCACTGTTAATTAACTATAATTTAAGCTGAAATTATCAATGATCATATCAATTGCTGCATGACATGTGAGGTATATGATTTGAGCACATAGTACTAATATGAACACAGCAATCATGTTCTAATGGAAAACTATAGTCAGAATTCACTAAAATTGTTTGAACCTCACCAGTGTGGTTTGCCCACTTAGCACTTTGAAAGCATGCAAATGCAAGTAGACTAATGGGTACCATTTCAGTAGGAAGATAACAGTGTTCTGTGTGCCTTTAGCATATAGCTACGCTGGCCACATGACCACGAAAAATATCTTTGGACAACTCTAGCTCACTGAGCCAAGAAATGGAAATGAGCACTGTTACCTAGAATCGGACAGGGAAACCTTTACCTTTTTTTTTTTAATTTTTTATTATTAGATATCTGTTTGTACATGTAAACAAAGAAAAAATTCAAGTTAAAGCCATTCAATTTAATACAATCATTTCAAATTTGTAGACCTTCTTCACTCCGTATATCCAAGTTTAACTATAAGCCAACTACATTTTAAAAAATTTTAAATTTCACTTCTTTTCAGATCAATCCATTGGACATCAAACAAACAAGTCATCTTATTAAAATTAATAATTTTCATGTCGATAAACCCATCCCTTCAACAAGTACATTCTTAGTCTATTTAATATATATCTTCCATTAATCAATAGATATATGTTTGTACATGTAAACCAGAAGAAAATTCAAGTTAACTGCTATCCAACTTAATACAGTCGATTTAAATTTGTAAACATTCTTCACTCCGTATGTCAAGATTTAACTATAAGCCAGATACATTTTCTTTGATTGGTGTTTCTCTTGTATGTAGTCTATCCAATGTTTCCAGTCTATCATATATTGTTCATTTGAGCGATCCTTCAAATATGCCGATATTTTAGCCATTTCTGCCAAATTTATTACTTTACAAGTCCATTCTTCAATAGGTGGTATTTCTGGCTTCTTCCAGTATTGTCCCACCAACAGTCTCGCTGCTGTGATCAAGTTCAGAATTAAGTTCGTCTCTGTGGTAGTACAGTCTTTTATGATCCCTAACAAAAACAACTGAGGTAGAAATTCAATACGCTTTTTCAAAATGGTTTGGAGTGTCCACCATATTTTTCTCCAGAAGGCTTTAATTTTTCTACATGTCCACCATACATGAAAATATGTAGCCTCCATACTATCACACCTCCAACATTTAGGTTGGATGTCTGGATAGATATATGATAATTTTTTCGGGTCTAGATGCCACCTATAGAACATTTTATAAAAGTTTTCCCTTAAATGTTGCGCTTGCGTAAATTTTACATTTCTCACCCAGATTCCCTCCCATGTTTCCATCATGATAGGTTGCCCAAAATCTTGTTCCCACTTTACCATACAATCCTTGACTAGTACAGTTTCAGAGTCAATTTCTATCAGTACACTGTACACTCGTTTGATATGCATGGGCCCCTGCTCTCTAACCTGTTCAATTAAATTCTCATCTGTTAGGGATAAACCCTTCTTCAGCTCTTTTTGCCATCTAGACTGCAGTTGCAAATATGAAAGCCAGGTACACACTATTCCTTCATCTGCTAGCGTATTTGATGGCTTTAACGAAAACACATTTCCTTCTTCCGTTACAAGTTTACTATAGGGCACCACATCCTGACCTTGTAGTGTGTTTATGTCCCCTATTGCGTGTCCGGGGATCGTCCAGATGGGAATCTTTTCGTGTAGTAGGTACTGATATTTCTTCCAGACCCGCAACAGCGGGATTCTCAGTGGGTGCTCCTTGAAGCTCTTGTCCACCTTCTTGTCGTACACTAGGTATGCGTGCCAGCCATATAGTAAACCATGTCCTTCAACATTCAATACTCTGTCATTCGTTATATTAATCCAGTCACTCATCGCCACCAGCGCCGCAGCGTAGTAATATAACTTCAAATTGGGCATTTTTAAACCACCTCTTCTCCTTGTATCCTGGATGATTTTTAATTTAACCCTCGGTTTCTTGCCATCCCAAATAAATCTGTTAATGCCCTTCTGCCATTCATCTAGTTCCACTTCCTTTTTGAGTATAGGTAGCATTTGAAAGAGAAATAAAAATTTTGGCAGTACATTCATTTTTACTGCCGCTATCCTGCCCAGCAGGGACAGCTGTAATGTTTTCCACCTGACCAGATCTGTTTGTATCTTGTTCCACAACACCTCGTAATTATTTTTATATAATTTCCCATTTGTAGGTTCAATCTCCACTCCTAAGTATTTAACTTTCTTAACTATTTCACAGCCCGTTATTCTTTCTAAGTCCTGTTTTGAGTTGTTGTCTAAATTTTTAACTAGCATCTTCGTCTTAGATATATTTACTTTGAAGCCAGATACCCTACCATAGTCCTTAATTATCTCCATCAGTCTCCTGGCTGATTGGGCTGGTTGAGCCAGTTTCACCAGCAGGTCATCCGCGAAGGCATAGTCTGTAGTCCTGTTGGAAACCTTTACCTTTTTTTAGTGTGGCTTGTACACTATAGTATATGGCTTTAGATATGAACCAGACCAGTAAGCTTCTTCATTAAAGCATAGTTAGAATTAAATATGGCTTGGCAAATATGTAAATTTAACCAGGTGCACTCGTGGGAGCAAAAATGGTGGAAGTCAGCTGAGAGTAGTAGAACACAAGGCTGTGAAGGACAGGGGGGCCAAAAAGGCAGGGATGGTGGCAGATAGGCATGTGGGCAGAGCTGAAGAATCTCTGCAGTCATACGTGATAGTGGACTGCTGGGTGGACCAATTTTGATGATGAGGGGCATTGCAACAGTCTTACATTTAGGGACTTGGGAGTAAGAACTATTTGTTCAGCACCGTTGTAACTTCAGATGACCGCTGAACGAATGTTCGTAATTTGAGGATTGCCTGTAATATGTTATTGGGCACAGATCCCGTCAAGATAATAGAACAAGAGATTTAGTTACAAATCTACATCAGATTAGGGACAATATCTATTTCACTGTCTCACCATCCAAATGATACTTTGCTGCTGCTATAGATTCATTGTGGAATACATTCTGTCAGAATGCATAACAATGCCTGTTTCTCAGCACTGTTATTTTTAAATTTGAGAAACAACCTTACTGACATACACAGAAAGTGGAATTAAAACTTGGGCAGATGGATACTTACTTCTTTGTCAGTTTTTAGTAAGCTTTCATTTCCAGACAAATTCAAGATTTGGCCAAGAGGACGGACAACAGCATTTGCCACCTCCCTTCCCACATTTTCAGGATAACTGTGAAGTACGCTGGTGTGACCTTTATCATTTTGAATTACAAGATGTAGAGACCTCCACTCTGAGTACATAATGCCTTTATACTGCAGAGTATACTGTACCTAAAATGAAAGAAAACAGAATTAATATTATTTATTATTGTATACAATTGTGAATAAAAAGGATTGGTGCAACCCATAAAATTACTCAAAAAGGAATTGGAGCCAATACTGTAATCTAATAAAATAGCATGGTTGTTTGACTATTCAATTGATTTTTTTTATCCATTCCTATTTGTTTTATTATTGAAACAACAGCAAACTTTTGAGACTAAAAAATATTCTTTTAGATCAGAGGTGTCAAACTGGCGGCCTGTGAGCTGGATGCATCATGCGCAGGTCACGCCCACCCTGGCTCCACAAAGGCAAAAAACATCGTAAAATATTCAGCACAGTTCTAATGTTGTTCTTCGCTCTTCTTTTTTGTTAAAAACCCACAATGGCCCTGCAGAATAAATTCTTCAATCTACCAACTAGAAATGTTGTGAAAAACTTAATCAATAGCAATATTGGCCCACAGCTTTTGTTAAAGACTTTAGGTACTAAAGCTTCTTCCCAAATCCTGACATCTTTCCACCCTATAGGATAGAATTCATCATCTTTTGTAGAAGTTGTAAAAGTTCATGCTCAAAACATTTATAATAAAGACACAATAATCCATCTGGTCCAGGCACTTTTCCTGGTTTAATCTTTCTTTTATAGCTTCAGAGATTTCCCTTATAGTTATAGGTCCATTCATAATTTGTCTTTGTTTGTAACCCTTTTTTAGATATTCATTCATTTTTTCTACATAAATGTCATGTCCTTTATACAAATTAGGGTAATACTGATGAAATCCTTTTTGCATAGCCATTATCCATTAATACTCTATCTTCCTATTGAGATTTCAATATCATTTTTTTTAGTTTATATGTCAACCATTTGCCTGGTTTATTTGGAATTTCAAGGTTTGTTTTGCTTTACATAATATTATCATTTCTCTTACTCTTAACATATTTTTCAAATTTTTAAAGCACACAGACAGCCCTTTCAGATTGTTTATGCCCACACATATTACTTTATTATTCTTGAGACAAACAATTACAAAATGAAGGGGAAAGATGCACAGACATGTTCTGTGATTTTCAACTCTAAGTGGATACAGTGGGTGGAGGATTTATAAAAATTATTCAAATACAGTATTTGTGGGAATTGAGATCTGCAGAGCATATATTACAGGAATATCAATCCTAAAAGAGCACTTGCATTCAAAAGCTGGTGCAGGTAGAGCAAAAGTTAGAATAAGGTTTATGCTATGATCAGCAAAAGCGATATAACACAATAAGTTTATTACAGCAGGAATAATGCCTGCATTTTATTATTCAGGATTCAGATGAAAATATCCACTGAAGACATGTAATCCATTTACAACTATATTTAAGTATTTATGCAAATACAGTAGAACCTATGCAGTTCTGATGACTGAAGAACATCTCTCTATGTATGTATGTATGTATGTATGTATATATGTATGTATGTATGTATGTACACACACACGGACACACACACACACACACACACAGTAGTTCTCCCTTAGCAACTGCTCTTTCAGTAACCATTCAAAGTTATAATGTTGCCAAAACTAACTTTATGACAAATGCCTGCATTTAAAACTTTTGCAGTGTCCTTCAGTCATGTTATAACCATTATAGTCAATGGAATGGATAAACACACACACACACAGTAGTTCTCCCTTAGCAACTGCTCTTTCAGTAACCATTCAAAGTTATAATGTTGCCAAAACTAACTTTATGACAAATGCCTGCATTTAAAACTTTTGCAGTGTCCTTCAGTCATGTTATAACCATTATAGTCAATGGAATGGATAAACACACACACACACAGTAGTTCTCCCTTAGCAACTGCTCTTTCAGTAACCATTCAAAGTTATAATGTTGCCAAAACTAACTTTATGACAAATGCCTGCATTTAAAACTTTTGCAGTGTCCTTCAGTCATGTTATAACCATTATAGTCAATGGAATGGATACTCGTGATAAAAAGAATCTGTGGCCTAGTTTATTCAGTGAGCTAAAACACTGCAAAGCTACCCCGTGTGATTTATTCAATAAACTATGTTTAAGCATGCTGTGTAAACCAAGTTTATACCTTACCTTCCATGTCTTATATTTCTATGACTCACCCTCACAGATGACAATTCCCCAAATTCAAGAAACATCAAGAAAAACATACTTTGGGATATATTGTAAATTAAGCATAGTTATGCTTAATATATGTCAGGATTATAACTATATTTCCAATTTAAACATGAAAATGCAACTAATATATTACACAAATAATATAGTTTTTGGATGTGCCTTCTTTGGTAAATTCTAAGACTTGCATATGGAAAAAATGTAAGCGTAGAATTTCATCAAAATATTTGAAAAAGGGAAGCATGAAACTAAACATAGTATTTTTAAAAATCTTACGTATTATGAAGTCCAATCTCCTGTATAATACTTTTAGTTTTTTAAAAAAAAAAACCAGAGCACTGAACACAAATAAAGATATAAATATAGAGATAGACATAGACATAGATATACATATAAGCATTTTAATTCAAGAAAAATCTGTTCCGTTCAGTATGAATACGTAGCTTACTAGACATGGTCAAACAGCCTATAATAGAGGTCATTAAGTTTATTCATTCAAATTTTTCCTCTGGAATATATTTATATAAGAGAATGTCTAGCTCAGCACAAAAGGAAAAGTTGCAAAGAACAATTGCAAATGAGATTATGTAAGTGATATGCAAATGAAGGAAGGTCGCACTAAACAGGAAACTGATATATTCAAAAGGATTTCCTTCTCTCCTATTGACTTCCTAAAGAGTCAATTTTTATTTCCTGGAGAAGAAAATGGAATAAAATTTCTGCCACTGCTTAAAAGATCAAGAAGCAATTACATATCTGTAGTGTGTGAACCCATCCCAGCTATGTTTCTGACACCTTAATCTTCATGAATCAACATTTTTTCCTTGGTAATTCAAATCCAGATCACGGGGACCAACAAAGATACCTTTTGTTGGTGCAGTCCTTGGTCACATTATAAAACATCTGCGCTTTTAAGACAGAATTGTATATACATCATTATCATCATAAGATCCATTTGGATTTCTCATTCCTGGCTCTGCAGAGCTTGAGCCAATGAGAAATAGTTATAATTATAATCTCAAGTCAGCAGTTTTGGAGTTTTAAAATCACTGCATCCATTTTAACTCACTTTCTAGAACTAGTTTATCTCTCCCATCCAAGATTTGGTTTAGCTTTCTCTTCCTCATACAATTCCATTTATACAACTTCATTCTGCCTGTCACACTTTAAAACTTTGCAAAAGGAATTCAAGATTTCAAATCTTTCTTTTGTTTTTTGAAAAGACTGTATGCTATATCTTTCTGCAGCCTACTTAACATTACTATATAATAGTATATCAAATTAAATCAGGTACTTTAAGGAAAAAACCCCAAAGTTTTCATATTTATGAAATAAGATATATTTTTTGATATGGACCTATGATACACGTTATGTGTACAGCATTTAGTTGAAGGAATGTCTTTGGTAATTTGGTATTTGATATTGTGATTTGGTTCATACAATGGTAAGTTATAATATATTGTGCTTCCACATTTCAGTATTTTGTGGAAACCAAACCACTACGATTTTTTTTCCTCAACTAGATTTTATCTGGGTTAACACTGTTCTTAACACAGACCAGTGATCCATAAAGAATATTCAGATGTGAATTTAAACCAAGTGGCTGCTAATTGAAGCTAAGGTTCAGCACCAGACAATAGAGAATGCTATGGCAGTTGATCAACAATTTGTCTGATTTGTGCCACTTCTGCACTGTTTGCCAATCATTCCTTGTTTGTTTTTAAACACACTGCACTGAGTTGCACACTGTGGTGTAGTTTGTTGAGTTTTAGTTTAGCATAATATGTGATCATCTAAACTACTGCAGTTTCTTTCAGCAAAACATGGTTTATAGCTTAATGATCATAATGGTGATTTATTTATTATTATTCAGCAAGCTATAGCTTTGTCTATTGCATAAATTTAGTAACTTGGTCTTCTGAAAGATAAAGAAAAGATATTTTATATTCTACCACAAAGTGCACCTCACTCATTATCCTCACACCTCTCTATCCAGTTTCTACCACAATCCTGCTCCATCTTACTGAAACTAAAATGATCAAGGCTTGGAACTGGAGTGGCAATTCAGTTGGAGGAAGCAGGAGCAACGGCTGACTGTTCATGTAGCTTTCAAAAGCAATAGAACTGACCCTAGTCAGCTAATGTCTTTTGGAAAGACTCCAGGCACCTGCTGCCCCCTGATTTCTGTGTGAATGGAGAGAGGGAATGGCCAGCAATGTAAAAGTAAAGAGGCTCCTGGCCACAACACACCAGAAAGCACAGCCCAGAGTTTGGGGAGTTTATAGTTAGATATTCTTTACCTATCTGAAAAGTGCTTCTAAATTTTGGTTTATTCCATACAGCAAATACTGGTTTAAATACCAGGAACTTAAACTCTCCACAAATACTAGATAATCTCACTGTTTATCCTTTTGTATCATAAATGAAGTAGCAAGGAGTTGTACCTGCTAACAAAAACACTGAAAACTTGGGATTTCATACCATAAATACTAGATTAAAAAACAAACCTGCCTGGGTATCCTCTTTTGCAAAGATGTGTTATTGATAATCACAAAATAAGCCATTTATTATATAACCTGCCCAATAAACAGAGTTCCCTAGGCCAGTGGTTCTCAACCTATGGGTCGCGACCCCATTTGGGGTCGAACGACCGTTTTGCAGAGGTCGCCGGACACCGCGGTCCGCCATTTTGGTTTTTTAAATTTTTTGTTTTTTTTGTCGCGCGCGCGCCGCGCATGCACGGATCAACCCGTCGCGGTCCGCCATTTTGTGTTTTTTTGTTTTTTTTTTGCCGCGCGTGCCGCGCATGCGCGGATCGGCCCGGCGCGCGCGCGCACATGTGCACACCCAGGTCGGGGTCGCAGCGCGCATGGGCGGGGCAAGTGGGGTCTCAACCTGAAAAAGGTTGAGAACCACTGCCCTAGGCCATATATTGCACTCCAAAAATTAAAAACACAATGTACAATCATTATTGGTTTAAAAAAAATACCCAAGGAACAAAAATGAAACACTCAAGGAACAAAAATGAAACGAAGAAAAACGAGCCCCAAATGAAACTGTAAAGAAATAAAAGTGCTAAATGGTCTTTAAACTTGAGAAAATTAATATGATTTCACTTCATGTCAAAAAGATAATACCACTGCAACACAGAAGAATCTATGTATAGATATTTAGCTTTTGTTACTGATTTAGTTTACAAAAAGTCAGTTTCTAAACATAATATTAAACTTTGGCCACATAACATAACATTGATCAAGTTTTCCATTACATCGATAAAGGTCCAGTTCATAAGTAGAAAGTAAATATATATCATCCATGTAAGGTTTTAAACCTTTGAACTAGGGTGCTGGAGAAGACTCCTGTGAGTCTCTTGGACTGCAAGGCGTTCAAACCCGTCAGTCTTAGAAGAGATCAACCCCGACTGCTCTTTAGAAGGCTAGATCCTGAAGTTGAAACTCAAGTACTTTGGCCATCTAATGAGAAGGAAGGACTCACTGGAGAAGTGCCTAATGCTGGGAAAGATTGAGGGCAATAGAAGAAGGGGACGACAGAGAATGAGGTGGCTGGATGGAGTCACTGAAGCAGTAGGCGTGAACTTAAATGGACTCCAGAAGATGGTAGAGGACAGGAAGACCTGGAGGAACGTTGTCCATGGGGTCGCGATGGGTCGGACACGACTTCGCAATTAACAACAACAAAGGTTTTAAACGGGGATGGCACTGCCTTTCCATTTTAAAAGAGTAATTTAAAAACTCATGCTCATAGTTCTTCATATGATGAATTCCAAATGTTTGGTATATAATACAAAATCACATTAATGTCTTTAATCATATTACTGTTCCTAATTCAGTTTTTTTTCTTCCATTTAATCATGTCCAATTCTCAAAGACTAACTGAACAAGTTACTGAAGTTTTCTTGGCAAGGTTTTTCAAAAGTGTTTGCCATAACACCCTTCCTATGGCTGAAAGAAAGTGACTCGCCCAAGGTCACCCAGCTGGGTTTGTACCTAAGGTGAGACAAAAACCCCCAGTTTCCCAGTTTCTAGCCTGATGCTTTAACCACTCTCTAAATAAATAACGAACCTTCAATAATCAAATTAACAAACATATAAATACTAAACCAAAACAGAATAGGGCAAGTCTATATTATATAAATGCCTCCCTCCATAATTGTATGTTTCCACACAATAAATTTGAGATCACATTTTAAAAAAACTGTGAAGTATTAATAAGCATTAAAAACTTAATTGAAACAGCCAAATCATAATAGTCCTTAAGTTTCTAAATAACTCATCTGTAATTGTGGGTTAAATGTACTATTTATTTTAATGTCCTTGCACATAGCAAATATGCATCTTTGGTTGCCTATAAAGTATATATTACACACTTTAAAATGACATTTTAATGCCAATAATATTGTAATGCACAACTTTCAGCGGCTGCTAAAGCCACTGGGCATACCATTAAATCAATAGATGTTTTATTTATAAGATTTATAGTATATAGCCCATCTCACAAATGGTGGCCTACAATAAAACCAATTAAAATAATTAAAACAAACCCAAATATAAATAATACCACAGGAGCATACATTAGTATCCTGCATATAGTGTAATCATCTTATAGACTTCCATTTCCCTGGGATCTCCAAAGCTTTTGAAAAAAAGAAAACTTTTTTTAGGGATTTCTTAAATGCTAATGCTATTAGGATTAGGGCTAATCTCACCTCAGGGGGAAATGGTGTTCCAGAGGGTTGGTACTTTGACAGAAAAGGCCTGGGTCATATCAGATGGAACCCTTTAGCAGATAGGACCCATGACATTCCCTTTCTTCAAGATCTGATGAGATGGGTAAATATTATCAGGGAAAAGCAGTAATTCAAATAAGTAGGCCTCATGCCATGTAGGGCTTTAAAGGTCAGGACCAGAGCCTTGAATTGAACCCAAAAGCAATGGCAATGAATGCAGCTCATATAACCTTCCATGCCACTACATTTTGTACCAGTTGAAGTTTCTGATGCTTTTCAAAGGCAGCTCCATGTAGAGCACATTAAAATAGTCTATTCAGGAAGTAACCATAACATGAGTAATGATGAACAGAGCCTCACAATCCAGGATTGGCCCAACTGATGCACCACACAAAGATATGCAAAGGGCATACTTTGGTTTCTCTTCAGATCGTATAAATATTTCGCCTTTTACTAAAGATGTGCAAAGGCCCTCCTAGTCATAACTGCCACTTATTTCTGAGCAGGAGTTGTGAGTCCAGAAGGACCCCCAGATTGCACATTGGGTCTGCTTCGGCAGTACAATCCCGTCCATTACCAAAGATAATAAAGTTTGGGATTCAGAAGGCTCCAAAACCCCAAACCACTCAATGTTGCTAGGATTCAGTTAAAGCCTATTGTTCCCCATTCAGAACGCACAGACTCCAGGTACCAAGACAGGATATCACTAGCCTTGTTTACTTTGCCAGACTGATGACACTTCACCCCATAGTAATGGATTATCTTACCCACCAGCTTCATGTAAATATTAAACAGAAGCAGAGAGAGTATGAACCCTGCAGCACCCTCATAAGAGGGGCCAAGGGTGGAATGTCTCATTACCAATCAACTCCAATTTGCATCTGCCCCACAGAAAGGAAAAATAGCAGTAGCAGCACAATAGTGTCACATGTGCCTACTCTATGGAGTTGATCCAGAAAGTTACCATGGTCAATAGCATTGAAGACCTCCAAGAGGTCAAGTACAGCCAAGATGGATGCACTACCCCCATCCCACCCCTGCCAGAAGTCATCCAAAAGTGCAACTAAATGTTTATTTAATTGTATATTTTGACATTTTAGTGTTATACAAGTACCTTATGGGAAACAAAACCAACTGGCTTACAAAACCAAAATATCGTACATTATAACAATAATTAATATCATTACCTTCTTTCTTCTTACTTATCCTTTCAAGTGCATCTACCGTAATGATTATAAAGTTGTAAATAAAGCAGGCAGTTTCACAGATAATAGGTTTAATTATTTAAATTAGCTTTATAGGTTTTAGGAACTCTGTGTCTACAATTTTATGTTATGTTACATTTATTCACTTAATTCACTTGCCTAAATGCATACAGCTTAGAGTAAGGTTATAAACATATGGATATATATTACCGTATTTTCCGGCGTATAAGACAACTTTCTAAACCATGAAAATCTTCTCAAAAGTCGGGGGTCGTCTTATATGCCCAATCGTCTTATACGCCGGAAAATATGGGTATTCTATTTTATTCCTTTACACATGTGGTTTGGCATATTACTCATCAAGTTTTCTCTCCCCCCCTCTCGCTCAAAAAGAGTTCTTTATTGTAGAGTAGCAGTGGGGAGAGCAATTAAACGCTGTTTGTTTCAGCTGCCCTTGCACGCATCCACGCGCACACACACACACGCCCGCAAAAAGTGACAAAGTGTTTAAGGCTGGTGTTGACACCGGATATCTTATTGCCTTAGTCCAAATAGAGGACTAAATACCGCACGTGATGTCACCGTCGGCGGAGGAATAATCCCTCCCCGCCCCCCTGGCACACAGAAAAGTTGAGGGACAGTACATCCCAATGCCTCCTGGGGCCCAGGATCCATGGCGCAGGTCTTCGTGGGGACCTACAGAACTCACCGCTGCCATCCCTTTCGCTTTCCTATTTTTATTTATTTATTTATTTATTTTTAAGACTTTTATACCGCCCCTCTCCCGTAGGACTCGGGGCGGTTTACAGCCAAATTTAAAAACGTAACAATAATAAATATTTAAAACAGAATTAAATAACTAGGCTGTACTAAAACCAAATTAAAATCCCACACTAAAACCCTAACTACTTAATTTAAAATTACATAAAAAACCCGAGGAGCTCTAGGCCAGGCGGCTTGATTGAAGAGATAGGTCTTCAATTCTCTTCTGAAGGTGCGGAGATCATGACATGTCCGGAGTTCTGGAGGGAGCTCGTTCCACATCGTCGGAGCCCCCACAGAAAAGGCTCTCCCCCTGGGCGCCACCAGCCGACATTGCTTAGCCGATGGCACCCTGAGGAGGCCCTCTCTGTGGGAGCGAACTGGTCGGTGGGAGGTATTTACTGGCAGTAGGCGGTCCTGTAAATAACTGGGTCCTATGCCATGGAGCGCTTTAAAGTTGATAACCAACACCTTGAAGCGCACCCGGAAGACCACCGGCAACCAGTGCAGCTCGCGCAGGATAGGGGCCGTTCGTGCCCGCCAGGGTGCCCCCACCATCACCCGCGCGGCCGCATTCTGCGCCAGTTGGAGCCTCCGCGTGCACTTCAAGGGGAGCCCCATGTAGAGAGCATTGCAATAGTCCAGTCTGGAAGTGACGAAGGCATGAGTGACCGTGCGTAGCGCGTCCCGATCCAGGAAGGGACGCAACTGGCGTACCAAACGAATCTGATAAAACATCCTCCCGGCTACGGCCGTCAGATGGTCCTCAAGGGACAGCCGTGAATGCAGGAGGACTCCCAATTTGCGAGCCCTTCCCGAGGGGGCCACTGACTCGCCCCCAATAGACAGCGATGGAGTCAGCTGACTATACCGGGACGACGGTAACCACAGCCACTCGGTCTTGGATGGGTTGAGCTTGAGACCGTTCTTCCCCATCCAGATCCGCACGGCCTCCAGGCACTAGGTCAGTACGTCAAGAGCTTCAATTGGGTGGTTCGGGGTGGAAATGTACAGCTGAGTATCATCAGCGTACTGATGGAATTTCACCCCAAAACCTCGGATGATCTCACCCAGCTGCTTCACATAAATGTTGAACAACAAGGGCGAGAGGACCGACCCCTGAGGCACCCCACAGTCAAGGGGCCTCGGGGTCGACCTCTGACCCCCTGTCAACACAAACTGCGTCCGGCCAGAGAGGAAGGAGAACCACCAAAAAACGGTGCCCCCTATGCCCAGCCCCTCCAACCGGCGCAGCATAATACCATGGTTGATGGTATCAAAAGCCGCTGAGAGGTCCAATAGGCCCAGGACAGAGGAACAGCCCCTGTCCCGGGCCCGCCAGAGATCATCCACCAATGCGACCAAAGCTGTTTCCGTACTGTAACCCGGCCTGAAACTCGACTGGAGTGGATCCAGATAAGACGATTCCTCCAGGTGCTGAGAGAACTGTCGAGCAACCACACTCTCAACAACCTTCGCAACGAAGCGAAGGTTGGAGACAGGACGGTAGTTGGATAAAACAGCGGGGTCCAGGACGGGCTTCTTGAGGAGAGGTCACACCACCGCCTCTTTCAGGGCGGCGGGAAAGACACCCTCACTCAACGAAGCGTTGGTAATCGCCTGAAGCCAGCCTCGCGTCACCTCACTGGAGGCCAGTACCAACCAGGAGGGACACGGGTCCAATAAACATGTGGTTGCTCTAAGACCTCCCAGCAACCTGTCCAAGTCATTCGGTGTCACGAAGTCAAACTCAGCCCAAGTAACAGTCTCAAGACCGGCCTCAGCCACTCCCGCTGGACCCCCTTCATCGAAGTTAAAGCCTTCCTGAATCTGAGCAGATATTGCACAAAATCCTCAGCTCTTCCCTCCAAGGGATCCTAAGCCTTAAGAGAGGCACAGCCCAAGACGAAAGCCTGAGTCGAGCACGGCCTCAAACTTTCCAAGAAAGTTTTCTAGGCTCTCTTAGAAAAACCCTACTGCTTTCCGAGAACATCGCTCGGTCGGCGATTGACAAGGCAGAGCCCCGAAGTTTCCCAGCTCACAAACAGGCAGGCTTTCCGCTCGCTCCCAGCTCCATATCCCAATCCATCGTCTCAACTGGGGGGGAGCTTTGCGAGTTCATGCCACCAAACTCGGGGAGTGGGGAGCTCGGCTCGGGGAGGCTGTGGAGGATTCGTGGGCTGGACGAAGATGATTTTTTGGGGCCAGGGAGAGGAATCAAGCAAGCAGCAGCGGCTTAGATGGTGCCAATCCGGAGGATTTGAGTGTGTTCATCTCCAAGCAATTATCAAGGCTGGTATATTTGCATAAATGGACAACACAGGATGGGGTGGTTCCCCCCCCTTTTTTTCTTTTCTGCACGATCCACAAAGCTGCACGGAAGTTTCCAAAACAGGGAAAGGAGGGAATAGAGAGCAGGACATAAGGTGGGCGGAGGAGCGGGGAGTCGCACGCATGCGTACACGTGCACGCACACACCCTGAGCTCAGCACTGGCATAAAGGGGCGCCCGCAGAGGAGGGAATACTGTGCTCATTTGGGCTTACAGGTGGCCAATGAGAACTCAGAAAACTTCGCTCCCTTTCCCCCTCCCTCTCCCCTTCTTCAGCAAAAGGGTGTATTAGCTTGTCTCCGGAGAGGAGCGGCATACAAATCAAATTAATAAATAAATATATTTTTTTCCCTACGGCGTATAAGACGACAGGGAGGGCTGGGCAGGCAGGGAGAGCTGACCCACCCAATCCAAGCAGGATTTGTATACAACAACCAGCCAATCACCGGTAAGGTACATCGCTTGCCGTGATTGGCTGGTTGTTGTATACTGGGTACACACAGTACAGCACCAGTATCTGTACCAGTTCATACAGTACAGCACCAGTACATACAGTACAGTATACAAATGTCCAACAGTCAAGACCCCATCATGGCTCCACCAGCAAGAAGAAAGAAATATGAAGCCAGTTTCAAACTTAAAGTTGTAAACTTTGCCATGGAACATAATAACTGCGCTGCTGCAAGACAATATGGAGTAACAGAAAAGATGGTTCGGGACTGGAAAGCAAATGAAAAAGCATTAAAGAGTATGCCAAGGGGTAAGTGTGCATTAAGAAGAGGCACCCCACATTGGCCAGAACTCTAAAAACATGTAGCAGACATGGTGAATGAGCATCGCCAAAACCGTTATGTAGTGACACGAAATAAAATACGTTTGTTTGCATTTCAGTGGACCAAATCTAACCCAGATCACAGCAACAGATTTAAGGCCACTGTATTCTGGTGTACTAGATTCTTGGGAAGGCATAATATGGTACTGAGGCAAAAGATGAAAATTGCACAAAAATTACCTGCAGATCTTGATAGCAAAGTAAATAGTTTCCATCGATACGTAATACAACAGCGCACTAAACATGGCTATGCGTTAAGTAGTATTGGAAGTATGGATGAAACTCCAATGAATTTTGATATGGTTGAAAATAAAACTGTCCATCAAAAAGGTGAAAAAACAATTTTAATTAAAACAACAGGACATGAGAAGTCCAGTTTTACAGTGGTACTAGTATGCACAGCTGATGGTGCCAAACTGAGACCAATGATTATTTTTAAAAGAAAAACAATGCCGAAACTCAAGTTCCCTGTTGGTTGTTTTGTACATGTGAATGAAAAAGGCTGGATGGATGAAGAAGGGGTAAAGCTATGTCTTGATAATGTATGGAGCAGGCGACCAGGTGAACTTATTCAAAAACGTAGTCTACTGGTGTGGGATATGTTCAGGGCTCATTTAACTCCCAGCACCAAGCAAAGGCTTGCAAGAATAAACAAAGATGCGGCAGTTATTCCTGCAGAATTGACATCGTTGGTACAGCCACTGGATGTGTGCCTAAACAAGCCATTTAAAGATCGCATTCGAGAACAGTGGAATGAATGGATGGTTAGCGGCAAAAAGTCATTCATAAAAGGAGGAAACATGCATGCTCCACAGTTGGATGTTTTGTGCAAGTTTGTCATAAAAGCCTGAAATGACATTGATGCAGAAACAGTAATCAAGTCTTTCAAGAAGTGTGGCGTATCAAATTCATTAGATGGTATGGAGGACGACTACTTGTGGCAAGATGAAGAGGAAGCCGAAACTAAGACCACACAATCTGATACGGAATTTGATCCATACGATGACTGCCTTATGTTGGCAGCTGTCTGGACGGGAGAGGCAGTTGCTACTCACCTGTCTTCGGTTCCTCTCTGCTGCTCCTCATGCCTTGCTGCTGCGGCTCCCAACACCGTCGGGGCCGATCGCTGACAAACGTCCAGGTGACGTCATCAAAAGGCGCCCTATCTGATTACGGATTGACGGGGCCTTGTGACGTTCGTAAAGAGCGCCCAGCTCCTCCAGCTGTTTGTCGGGTTCCCTGGATGCCGGAACGCAGTGAACAGGCCTCGCCCGGCTCTTTCAGCTTGTTGGCGGGTCCCCTGGACAGCAGGCAGCCGACGACCAAGCCTCGCCGGGTCTGACAACATGGGGGTGACCAGACGGCTGAATGGTTCATGGAGCAGTCCTGCGCGGCCGAGGGGTGTGGCTTGCAGAGAGGCCCAGGAGAGCAGTGATTAGCAGTAAGAGGGACTAAGGACTTCCTTGACAAGTACTTATAACGCCTCCCTAATCGTGGCTTGTTGGGTAGGTCTGGGCCGGACATGGGTGGGGTCTAGCATGGGTGGGGTGTGCCTATTGTATATAAGCCGTTGGGAGCAAACCACTCCCAATGCTAACTTTTTCTCCATATGGCAATTAAAGCTATTGGTTGTTTGTCGTTCCTGGTTTCTGGCTTTCATTCATCGGAGCTCAAGCAGGATGGCTTAACACCTTACAAATGTATCACAAGATGTCATTGATGTACTTATGATATCAGATGACGAACAGGATGATTTTGAAGGCTTTTAAAGGGAAACTGTCACGCCAGCAAAACCTGTAAAAATAGCTTGCAGTTATGATGGGCGTTGCTGACTCGCCAGGGACTTGCCTGGCACTTGCTCTCTCTATTGTTTGTTATCTTCCTCCTATCATCATCAGTTCCAGTTTGGCTGACAACTTAGAAAACAAACAACATGGCAGCTCCCATGGGTTTATTGTCTTATCCTACCTTTCAGCTTTAGAGTGAATTAGGAAACGTTTAATCCACTTGCACTGTTTTATGTTTACATGTTTGATGACAAACAGCCTTATGTTTATAAGTGACAGTTTTCCTGCTAAATACCTGCATGTCATAAGCATTTGAATTAAAATTACCATATTGAAATCAAAGGGGCGTTGTCTTACCTGAACGCCTTTTCTCAGCATGGTGGTGTAGTATCCACTGATTGGGTTATTTCAGCCTTCCTGCTCAGAGAGACTAAGTCAGAGCTTTAGTCACGCCTCCCTTTGGGTGTGTCTTCCCAGTTTTGACGAGGCGAAGGATCCAGACAAGCTCTGACGCAACGACTCCAAAAATACAAAAAAATGACAATACACAAGGCTAGACACCTGTCCAAGGGAGGGTGTGGATTCTACACCACCATGCTGAGAAAAGGCGTTCAGGTAAGACAATGCCCCTTCTCCAGCATGTGGATGTAGAATCCACTGATTAAGACATACCAAAGCCCCCCATGTCCCTTCGGGGGGGAAGGTCTAGGCTGGTGTCTCCCTAGAGGAAACGACCTGTTGAAGAACCCGTCTGCCAAATGCGGCGTCCGCCGCAGCAAACCGGTCAATCTTATAGTGTGTAATGAATGAAGACGGGGACGACCAAGATGCCGCCCTGCAAATCTTCTCTACAGAGGCCTGGGTAGACCAGGCCGCAGAGGTTGCTGCGCTGCGCGTGGAGTGAGCCGTGATACGAGCTGGGACCGGAAGTGACTGGGAGGCATAAGCCCTAGCAATACAAGCCCTAATCCACCTGCCAATGGTGGAAGAGGACACCTTCCTGCCCATGACAGATGGTTGAAAGGAGACAAACAAGGCCTCCGACTTGCGAAAGGACCCAGTACGCTTCATGTAGATGCGCAGAGCCCTGCGCCCATCCGGCTTGTGCCACTGGCGTTCTAGCCTGTGAGAAAGACTTGGACAGAAACTTGATAAAACAAGATCCAATGATCTATGAAAACCGGTGTTCACTTTGGGAATAAAGGAGGGGTCTAATCTAAGGACCACTCTGCCCTGATGGAAGATACAGAGATCTTCCCTGACTGAGAGGGCGGCCAACTCCAAAATCCTTCTGGCCGAAGTTATAGCAACCAAAAAGGCCACCTTCAAGGAGAGAAAATGCAGAGAGCAAGATTGGAGAGGCTCGAAAGGAGCCGTGGTCAAGGCCTGCAACACAGTAGGTAAGTCCCAAGATGGATATCTATGCACTGTGGGAGGACCGGAATTGGCCACCCCTTTAAGGAAAGCGGAAATCACTGGGTGGTGAGAAAGTGGACCCAGAGTATCGCAGGTGAGGACCGTAGACAAGGCCGCCACCTGCCTACGGATGGTGTTAGTGGACAAGCCCTTAGAAATGCCATCCAGCAGATAATCTAAAATGTTAGGGACAGTAACTGAAAGAGGGTCCAGTTTACATGAATTGCAACACTGGCAGAAATTTTTCCAAGTGGCGTCGTAAATCCAATTTGTCGAGGGGCGTCTAGAGGCCTGGATCATAAAGATCACCCCCGAGGAATAAGTTTGCCTAGCTAGACTCTCCCGCTCAAGTGCCAGGCGGCTAATTGGAGCCACTGAGGGTCCAGATGGAGGAGCTCCCCGATTGAGAGCCACTTGGTCCGGGGGGAACCTCCACGGCGGGGAGGTCTGACCACTAGGTCTGCAAACCACGGGCGTCGAGGCCAATATGGAGCAACCAATATTACTTCCACTCGCTCCAGTATCAGCCTGCGAATGGGGACTTATATCAGCGGGAGGGGAGGGTCTAGGCATGGTCTGCCGAACCTGCTCACTATCAAATCGAACAGCCTCGTGTCCAGACGCCATTTTGAGTGGTCCACAGTCGCCCTGCTCAGGGAGTCTGCCTGTCGGTTTGCCTCCCCCAAAATGTGTTCCACCCTGATTGAGCCCAGGTGTGCCTCTGCCCACAAACCTAGTTCCATGGCCTCCTGGAGAAGAGGCCAGGAATGTGTTCCCCCCTGCTTGTTGATGTGAGCCTTGGCCGCCACGTTGTCTGTCAGGACTAGGACATGTTTTCCTGACACTGGGGAGGAGAAATGGCGGAGGGCCAGATGAATCGCCCTGAGTTCCAGCCAATTTATGTTTTGCCTGAGGTCCACCCTGGACCAACACCCCTGGGCCAAATGGGTCTGGAGGTGAGCCCCCCAACCGAACAGACTGGCATCTGTGGTCAGGACGAGCCTGAGGGGCTCCTTGAATATGGTCCCCTTGGACATGGCTGCGGAAGACCACCACTGGAGAGATGAGAGGATGTGGAACGGCACCTGGACCTTCCTGGAGGAGGCATTGAGGTTCTGCTTCTGAAAGGGGAGGAGGAACCACTGGAGGCTCCTCGAGTGTAGTCTCGCCCACGGGACTATGCCCATGCAAGATACCATCTTTCCCAGGAGCTGGGACAACTGTACCAGAGGAACCTTCCTCGCACCCCGAATCTGGGATACTAATTTCCGGATGCTCAACCGTCGCTCCTGGGATAGATAGACCCTGCAAAGGTCGGAGTCTATCAGGGCCCCTAGATGGAGTAGACGTTTTGTGGGGGAGATGTGGCTTTTCCTGAAATTCACTGAAAAGCCGTGATCCTGAAGAATCTGAATGGTGGTCGACAGATCTGATCTTGCTGACTGAAGGGACCTGGACTGTACGAGGATGTCGTCCAAGTAGCACTGTACGCACACCGGTATCATCCAAAGGTGGGCTGCCAATACCGCTAAGACCTTCGTGAAGACCCTTGGGGCCGAAGATAGGCCAAACGGGAGCGCCCAGTATTGATAATGCCGGTGTGCGTAACAGAATCGCAGGAACCTGCGGTGCTCCTGGGAGATTGGGATGTGGAGATAAGCCTCGGTGAGATCTACGGAAGAGAGAAAATCTCCCTTCCTGATACCGGCCAGTATTGACTTTAGGGTCTGCATTTTGAACCGTCTGTATGGCTAAAGGCCACTGCTAACAGTAACAGGCGGTCAAAGGAAACCCTCACTTCAGGACAGGGCCAAGGACAATCTGGAGCCCACTGGGTGATGTATTATTACCCCTATTATTGCCTCCTAAAGCAGTCTTACTATAACAATATTATAATTAGATTTTTTTTCTTTTTTTTAAGAAAACAGACAAAAAACAACCCCCTAAATCTACACAAATGCCTCCTTGTGGCCTGCCACGCGGCCCCGGAGAACGCCTGAAGGCCCGGCTGAGCCGGCACAACCCGGTCTGGAGGGCAAAATGGTGGCCGCCTATGGACCTCAGAGCCCCTGAAAAACGCTCCGATATCTTGTCCCCCACTCGGACCTGGCAGCCCAGGTCAAGGCGACAGCTGCTACGAAGAGCGGCCTAGCAGGCACAAATTCAAAATGGCAGCCATCAGCGGAGTCTGAAACGGCGACCGCCTGGCAACCACGCAGTCAAAATGGCGGCCGCAACTCCTCGTATCCCTAGCGAGGGAGACGGCTTTGAAAAAAGAAGGGGGAATCAAGCGCGGCGCGAGGCTGTGCTCCCCGCTTCCCCCCCGTCCAGGAACTTGCGATTCGTGAAAACGGGAAGAGTCCGCGATGCATCCAACACCGGAGCCCCGTGCGCCTGGAGCTCGGACTGAGATCCGCTGGCTGTGGGGTCCGCTCGCCTTGCAGAGGTGTCATAGAGGCGGGTAAAATTCTACCCGAGAGTCCTGCGTGCGGAAGGCCTGAAGGCCCCAAGGGGAGGAGAGGAGCCCCGCTGGAGCCAAGAGGCTCAAGGCTGTAGGAAGGACAGAGTCCTTAATGAATCAGCCAAAACCAACCAACAATGAATTTAGAGAATTTAGAAAATAATTTAGAGTAGGATAAACCGAATTAAATAATCAAATTAAATTATTCTAATGTAGCCAAGAAAACTGCCTGCTGCTGTGCCTAAGACTAAGTCAAAACTGGGAAGACACACCCAAAGGGAGGCGTGACTAAAGCTCTGACTTAGTCTCTCTGAGCAGGAAGGCTGAAATAACCCAATCAGTGGATTCTACATCCACCATGCTGGAGAAGACACACTCTTTAAATAATAGATGCAGCAAATAGAAGCCCCAAGATTCTAAATCAGGAAATAGTGATAAATACTTCTGAAAGTTTTTAAAAAGATATAAGGAATATGTTAGACATCATCCTTTTGAATTAATGGAGTTTGGAGGCTTTACAGAGTACATGTATCAACATATTGGCATATGATCAATACCTGGATAGAGTACATGATGTTCACAGAGGACAAGAATGGAGCACTCTCACTGAAACAGTTCAAACCAATTTATAGGGAAAGTCAGGAATTCAGTGAATTCATGCCTGCTTACCCTTAAACAGGATATAAAATAAGAAACAGCAACAAAAAGAGACTTCCTCGGGTTAAGTTTGACTTGTGATGCTATGGGAATATGTTCATGTGGCTTTCTTTACAACAGAATAAAAGGGGATTGCCATTATCATCTTTAAGGATGATTTTTTTAAAAATTCCCCAGTCTACTCTATAGCCCTGGAGTTTCCTAGTGGTCTCTTATCCAAGTACTAATCAAGTCCAATTGGTTTTTTTGAGATCAGCTAAGATCAGCTAGGTGCTGCCACCTGCTGTGGGCAAAACACAGAAGCCTTTTCATATAAGTTCTATGGTTAACTTCAGAAGGACTTAAATTTTTACAAGATTTGGAGGAAAGTAACACAAGTAACTCTAATGATAAACTAAAGCTGTTCCAGTAAGCTAAGTACCGTAGTGCAATAGGGAAGGGTATGTTTTCCCCCATACTTATTATTTCCTCTTATCATTTACAGTGTTTTGCAGAACTTTTTGCACTCTGTATTTAATATAATCCTAAACTAAAACAGTATAATATTTTTTTATAAACTTTGGAAAAATATTAAAATAGCAACTAATATATTCAGGGCAGAGAGTAAATGAGAACATCATTCTTAATACTATTTCAGTTAGCCAATACATTGTGTTGTGTTGGAGAGAAATATCCTTAAAAAAATAAATCAGCAACAGCCCCACCTATAAACGAGGAAAAGCGAACGACATGCCTGATTTAAAAACCGCTTACCCCAAATACAGGAACCTGGTGTCCTCCGGATATTTTGAACAACAACTCCCACAATCCTTTGCTATTCGCTAGGCTAAGCGGGACTGATGGGAGATGAAGTCCAAACCATCTGGAAGGCATTTGATTGTCTTTCTCATCTTACGTATGCTTGGGCTGAGTACCGAGCCCATAGTTCGCTCCTTATCGCTCAGCCCTGCTCTACAGGTTGCTTGCTCCGAGTAGCTGCAACCAACCCGAGTGCAATCGTTTACTCAGATCGCTGAGGTGGGAATGATTCGGAATGGAAAGTGCTCGGCTCAGACATGGCCTAGCTCCAGCTTCCCGCGCCCTAAGTTCATGAGAAGACTGGTTCATTTCCCGCAGGGAGCACTTTTCCCGAGCAGCGGCCCCACCCGTGCACGCCAGGAGTCGCCGCTTCCCCATCTCAAGCGCATCCCGGAGCCTCGGCGCCATGAAGCGGGGAAGTGGAGGGACGCCCAGGCCGGGAGTCTTTCGCCAGGATTCATCTTCCAGAAAAGGCATTCGACCTCAAGGCCTCCAATCCCAGAAGAAAAGAAAAGGCCAGAATGCGGCGCAGAGGTCAGAGCCCGGCGATGCAGGGCCCGACAAAGCAAAGACGGCCCACGGCTTCTGGGGGGTAGTCAGCGGGCAGAGGACCCCTCGGCGCTTACCTGCATCGAGATGACCGGCTGACATGTCTGGGGTAAAGGCAGCCGCTCCGCCCTCAAGCGCCCGGCTCCATAGCGCCCGCCGGGAGTGAGGGGAGAGAGAAATCGAACGCTCCGCTCAGGTCTCTCTGGACACTTCCGGCCGTGTTAAAAAACTCACGCCCGAAAACCCGACATTCATCCCATCCAACACGCACGCGCCTTGACAACATGCCCCGCTGCCGTGCGAAAGAAGTTATTTCTACCCTCGACGCTGGCTCTCAACCGGAAGTACGTATGAGCGTGACATTTCCTTTGGAAGGCGGGGGGAGGGGAGGGGAGGGGAGGGAGGAGGGGATTTTGAAAGTTTTGCGCTGTACGCGTTACGCCGCTCGCTTTGCTCGGCCCTCTTCCTTATCCTCAGGATGTCGCATTTAAAGGAGCCGGATTTGTTTTGATGGCTCGGGATGCCTGCGGCCGCCGCTCCTAACTCTTCCCGCAGTCAACGGACATTAACTTCCCAACCATGGAACCGTGTCATCCCGAGCAGGTTCCAGTGCTGAGTATGGATAATGTAGACTTGCTGCCCAAAACAACTGGAGAGGGACAGGTTGGGGGGACACGGACTCCATTACAACCGACTCCACTGTCACTCTTGTCATAGTTTACTGCAGTGTTGTTCAACCCCAGCAACGTTAAGATATGTGGGCTTCAATTCCCAAAATTCCCTAACCTGCCATGGGAAATGACTCCTACTTACACAGAGAGGATTTTTATTGGAGGAAGAGAATGAGGTGATTGTCCAAGCTTCCTCCATCATGTCAATAAGAGGTTATATTATCTGCTTTATTAAGGCAGGAAGTAACATGAGCTTGTTTCTCTACTCGTGAGGAACTGCAAGATGGCACCTCAAGCAGTTGATTTAAAATATTTTAAAAGAACAGCCAACATGACTGTGTTTTCATTCCCATGGATCTTTTTTCTAGAACTAGCCCTGCCTTTGAGTTAATACATACATACTAACAGCTATTGAGATTATTTCAGATGGACTCCTGGACAACAGTTTAAAACAGTAAGAGTTATTTAGATCTGCACCCTTGTTATTTACAAATTTCTTAAAGAGGAAATTGCCATCAGAGTGCATCAAGGATTAATTTCAGTAGCATCTGTCAATAATGCTAGCTAGCATTGGCTCTGATCTCCACGTGCTTAGGCAAAAATGTTAACAAAGAGTGATTCTTCCAGTTTAGGCCAGAAACCAAGAGATTGTGAATTCCAATCTCATCTTGGATGAAAGCCAGCTGGATGACTTTGGGCCAGCCACTCTCTTTCAGCCCATGATGTCAGGCTCAGGCAACAAGCCAGTCAATTCCTGTTACAACCAAATGGATCAACACTGGATTGAAAAATGGATTTGCATGAAAATGCTAGGAAGAAAAAAGTTCTTCAAGATGCTCAAAATATTTGGAGTATTGAAACTATTTTTGGAAATCAGTAAATCAGTCTTCAAACTCATATATCAGATGGAAATGAAGACATTAAATTTTAGCAATAGCTTGGCTGCTTTCGTTGAGTACTCTTTTCCACTAGGACAGTGTTTCTCAGCCTCAGTAATTTTAAGATATGTGGACTTTAACTCCCAGGCTAAATTTTCCCAAGCTGGCAGGGCAATTCTGGAAGTCTGCACATTTTAAAGTTGTTGAAGTTGAGAAACGCTGGATTAGTGATTACAAAGTGAAATATTAGGCTGGATAATATTCTGGGGCTACACTAATGAGTTGGATTTCCTTGGGGAAATATAAAAAAAATTGACACAAAATCCTATAAAATGTTTTTCACTATTCTAGCATGGTGCTTTTTCATTGTGCAGAAATTTAACTTTATGTGTAAAAAATGGAAATATCTTGAGGTACCCAAAATAAAAGACAATAAGTATTTTTGTGGAATATCGAACACTTTATGGACATTTTGCTGAAAATGGAAAGAGCTAAGATAATGGTTTTTAAACTGGGCAATTGGAAAAGTATTGAATAAGAAGATGAATTGATTATTGTTATGTTTAAGAGAGAGGAGGGACAATAATTTTGAAGGTAACTGCTGTAATGAAGTCAGAAGTCACTCCTTTAATTATCTTTGTTTGCTTCTTTTCCTTTATTGTTTCCTGCACTTCTTTCTTTCTTTTTATATTTCTTATTTTTCTCTTATTCAAGTAAAAATTCACAATGCAACAATGGAAAACCTCCTTGTAGCCAGGATCCAATGGCACTGGAGGAACAATCTCTGAAGGTACTTCCCATCCACCCACCAATTCTGAGCATATGGTAGAACTCAGATGATCTGCCCTTTGGATTGCATTATCCTTATGTGTTATAGCATCATGACATAATGGAAACTGACCCTGGCACATGAAAGCAGACTCCAAAGACCACTGTCAAAAAAGCACGAATAGAATAGAATAGAATAGAATAGAATAGAATAGAATAGAATAGAATAGAATAGAATAGAATAGAATAGAATAGAATAGGAAGGGATCTTGGAGGTCTTCTAGTCCAGCCCCCTGCTCAAGAAAGAGGACCTATACCAGTGATGGAGAACCTTTTAGAGACCGAGTGCCCAAACTGCAACCCAAAACTCACTTATGTATCGTCAGGTGCCAGGTGGGCATGGCCCATTGGGTGGATGTGGCCCATTGGGTGGGCGTGGCTGTGGTGGTAATGGCAGATTGGGTGGGACTAAAAATTTCAATCAATTCCAACTTTGCGAGATATTTTTTCCCGCAAGAAGTTGAAATTGATTGATTGAACCTTTTTTTTTTGCACACGGCGGCGGAGGCCTAAAGAGAAAAAGTTTTATAAAACCCAGCTGAAGGCCTAGGACTGGGGCGACGACGCACATGCCCACAGAGAGAGCTCTGTGTGCCACCTGTGGCACGCGTGCCATAGGTTCGCCATCATGGACCTATACCATCTCAGACAAGTGACTGTCTAGCCTCTTCTTAAAAATCTCCAGTGATGGAGCTCCCCAGCGGTGAGCGGCGGGCCGTGCCGTGCCGTGCCGGGAGGTAGGGGGGCCGCTGGGCCCTCTGCTTCAGATCGCCCCCCTCCCCCGATCCTGGCCCGTGGAGGGCTGCCCGGGGAGAGGCGGGTGCGGGGCGGGTGCCGAGGGTAAACGGGGCGGAGGCCGCCCTTCTCACCGGCCGCCCTCGCTCCCTCCAGGCGCGCAGGATGGCTGAGCGGCCGGAGGACCTGAACCTGCCCAACGCGGTCGTCACGCGGATCATCAAGGAGGCGCGCCAACAACTTCGCAAGGAAGGGGAAGAGGAAGACGCTGAATGCCGGAGATGTTATTTCTGCTATGGAAGAAATGGAATTCCAGCGATTTGTGGGACCGCTAAGGGACTCCTTAGAAGCTTACAGGACTGAGCAGAAGGGCAAAAGGGGAACATCAGAGCTCAAGAAAAAAGACAGAGAGAAGAAGGAAGATGCTGAAGACCCTGACAAGAATCGGGAAGAAGAAAATGAGGAGGGAGAGAGGATGGAGGAGGAAGAGGAGGAGGAGGAAACGCAGCAGCAAACTGAGGTGGAGGAGGAGGAGGAGGAGGAGGAGGAAGAGCAGCAGCAAAATGAAGAGGAAGAAAGGGAGAGCTGAGTTGCGGGGGGGGAGGGGGCGGCACTGAAGGGAGAAAGCCAATGGAAGGAAACACAACTGTCTCCTTGTATGCTGAAAATGGGTCAGCTGGTTCTGGGGGCTCCTCAGGGACACTTCTGCCTGCCTCCCCTCACCAGGTGGAAGGAAGGACTGGCATGCAGAGGCTCTGGGGAGGAGGGGTGCTGCTTCTCTCTCCTTACGCTGCTGGTGATGCTGGTTTTGGCTTAAAGAACCTCGGACTTTCTCCACACCCTCAATGTGTATTCAGCATTTAGTTGAATGGGGTTTAATTAAAAGTCATATTTGCAGAAAAAAAAAATCTCCAGTGATGGAGTGCCCACAATTTCTGGAGGCAAGCTATTCCACTGGTTAATTGTCCTCACTGTCAGGAAGTTTCTCCTTAATTCCAGGTTGCTTCTCTCTGATCAGTTTCCAACCATTGTTTCTTGTCTTGCCCTCTGGTGCTTTGGTGAATAACGTGACCCCCTCTTCTTTGTGGCAGCCGCTCAGACACTGGAATACTGCTATCATGTCTCCCCTATTTCTTCTTTTCTTTAAAGTAGCCAAACCCAAGTCCTGCAATCGTTCTTCGTATGTTTTAGTCTCCAGGCCTTTAATCAGTGGTGGGATTCAGCTGGTTCGTACCAGTTTGGCAGAACCGGTAGTTAATTTTTTGTTGCCCAGGCCCAGAATGGATTTCCAGAAATGGCATCCACACATATTTGAATTCCACCACTGCTTTTAATCATCTTAGCTGCTCTTCTCTGAATTTTTTTCCAAACTCTCAACATCTTTTTTGTAGTATGGTGACCAAAATTGGTTGCAGTATTCCAGGTGTGGTCTTACTAGGGTTTTATAAAGCGGTACTAATACTTCATGTGATCTTAATTCTATGCCTCTGTTTATACAACCCAAGATTGTATTAGCTTTTTTGGCTGCTGCTGCACACTGCTGGCTCATAGTCAAGTGATTGTCCACCAGGACTCCAAGATCCTTCTCACAGTTACTGATTTTAAACCAGGCCTTGCCTAATCTGTACTTGTACCTTTGATTTTTCCTGCCTCAATCTAAGACTTTGCTTTTCTCCACATTGAAACTCATTTTGTTGGATAGGGCCCATTGTTCAAGTTTGTCAAGATCTTTTTGGATCCTCTTCCGGTGGCTCCGCCGGCGCTGCTGGGTCTCCTTTGTGAGACTCCGCTCTCTGGATTTGTAAAGCCGCGAAAAACAGCGCGCATCAGCTGTTTTTTCGCGGTGAAAAATCCCCTCTCCGGGCAAAGGAGAGGTGTAGAGCATCGGGAGTAAGGTTGAGCCTTCTTAGATCCCTGGAAAATAAGTTTTCAGGGATTAAGAGTGAGCTCCCTATAGCTCCGGAGAACGCTCCTTTCCAGAGACGCCTCTGTCTTCTGACAGAGAAAGACGCCGCGACCACCTCTGCTTCTTTTAAGTTCAACACTGGAGAGACTGTAAGCAGGCTGAATGAATACAGGAGTTTTAAATGGATTGCAAGTATTTTTATTGTTTCTTTTTGGCTATACATTTCTAACGTTCACAATCAACATAATGCTTCAAAATGGCGCTTAACTTTCACTGCTTTCATTGCTAGGGAAAGTGCTGGATAGTGAAAGTGGATTTGTTACTTCTCACTTCCTGCTTCTTTAAGTGCAGTTAGAGAGATGGCTCTGACTGTCTGAAATTTAAAATGGAGCGGAATTTACAGTTAAATGCTGAACCTATGTTGGATTGTACTGATGAATTTTATGAAGAAAGACCTGATACACAGGGGATTTTTATTTTTACGCAAGAGTTTAAAGAGATTAATGCACTTTTGAAGGAGGCTTTTACAGAAATATTTACTATATGTACTAAATTCCTTCCTTTAAATGAAGCTGAACAACTTACTGCTGAACAATTTATATCACAATTTGAATATGGAGAAGAGTTAGAACATTCAACTGGAATCTCTCCTTCAAATGAATTACAATCCTCTGTTGAGTATTATACAATACAAGAGGAATTAGGAGATCAACAGGGAAATGAAGAGGATACTTCTGAGAATAAAGACTATAACTGGATTTTGCTTGATGAAAAGTTTATTTATGGAGAGGAAGAGGTTTTGTTTCAAGAAAAGGAATTCTATCCAGCTAAGCACCAAGAAGAGGATTTAATTCACAAAAGAGAGACATTGTTTCACTTCAAGAAGCAATTAGGCTACAAAGTGAAATGGACTTTGCTTGATGAGCAGTTTATTTATGGAGAGCAAGAGGAATTGATTCAAGAAAGGAAGATTCAGTTTCAGAAGCAATTTATTTACGGGGCTGAAGAAATAACGAAGAGAGACTTATTATTTGAAAGGGTGGCCCTGTTATGGCGGCTTGTTTGGTTAGGAAAAAAACCTAGAGTTCGTTTGAAGTAATGAAATTTAAACTTGTATGTAAGGAATTATTGGCAATTTAAAATTATGGATTGAATTGAGGACCAAGATTAGGAGTAAGATGCAAGAGAAGATGTTTAATGGTTGACATAATCAAATAGACGAAGGATGTATTTGTTTTGATGATCTGGGTTTGACATTAGATTGACTTAATGATGAGATAGATAGACTGGATAAAATTGAAGGAATGTAAGTTAGAAATGCTATAAACAGTTTGTTTGTATTATGGAGGTTTATTTGTTAGATGAGAGAGCCCAGAAGTCGATTGATTAAATGAAATTTATAGAATGATAAATATTATTCTTAACAAGATGAGTTAATTGTTTAATAAGGAATTAAGCTTAATTTAAGATTATGGGTTGAATTAAAGATAAATATTATAGTTAAGGTTTTGGTGAGGATGTTTAAATGAAGATATATTAAGATATATTATGAGAAATTAAATTGATTAGAATGTAATTGATATTGCTACTATTATTATTATTATTATTATTATTCTTTTTTTGAACTGAGGGACTTATTGATATTGTTATCGTTATTAATATCATCTGTTTAATTCTAATAAGATGAGTTTTTTTAGAATGTAATTGATATTGCTACTACTATTATTATTATTATTTTTCTTTTTTTTGAACTGAGGGATTTATTGACATTGTTATCGTCATTAATATCATCTGTTTAATTTTAATAAGATGAGTTTTTTTTAATGGATTGTTTTGATTTAGAGAATGTATATATTACATAGTTTAAAATTCTTGTTAAGATTATACAATAATTATGTTTGATGTAGTGGGGTTTTCTTTTGTTATACCCTGTAAGCATTCTGGGAAGTCGTGGGTTAGGGAGGGATTATAATTTTAGATATGATGTTTTCTCAACTGTATTTGGGGTTGGTGGAAGAATAATTAATTATTGTTACTAAAGGGTTGTCTGGGTGGCCTTTGGTGGAGTGAAGATTGATTTAAGTGGAAGTTGATAAGAAGGGGGAATAATAGGATGGAGATAGAGAACGATGAAGGTTATTTGTTTGAGATGTTTATTTTCAGTTGAGTTATTATCATTAGATGTATTGGAAAATGTATTTATGCTCTGTTTATGGATGATTGTTTATTTTAATACTATGATTTGATATGACTAGTCTTTTTTTTCTGTTAAAATTTAAAAAAAAACCAATAAAAATATTTTTAAAAAAAAAGATCTTTTTGGATCCTGAGTTTGTCTTCTGGGATGTTGACTACTCCTGCCAGTTAGGTGTCATCTGTAAATTTGATGAGTTCCCCTTCAATTCCCTCATCTAAGTCATTGATGAAGATATTGAAGAGTACTGGGCCTAAGATGGAACCTTGTGGTATCCCACTGCTTACTTCTCTCTATGTGGATGTAGTGCCATTGAGGACTACTCGTTGAGTATGGTTTGCCAGCCAGCTACAGATCTTGTTTGTTGTCTAGTCCATCTTTTTCTAGCTTACCAAGGAGTAGGTTGTGGTCTACTTTATCAAATGCCTTACTGAAATCTAAGTATACACCTCCACAGCATTTCATTGATCTACTAGTTTAGTCACTTTATCAAAAAATGAAATAAGATTGGTTTGGCACAATTTGTTTTTAATAAGCCTGTGCTGGCTACTAGTTATAATTTTGTTTGCTTGTAGTTGTTCGCAGATCTGTTTTTTAATTATCTTTTCTAGGATCTTCTCAGGTATTGATATTAAACTGATTGGTCTGTAGTTTCCTGGGTCTGTTTTTTTCCCTTTCTTGAAGATGGAAACCACATCAGCCCTTTTCCAATCCTCAGGTACTTCCCTGGTGCTCCAGGATTTATGAAAGATGTGGTGCAATGGTTCTGAGATAACATCTGGCAGCTCCTTCAGAACTCTGGGATGTAATCTGTCGGGTCCCAGTGATTTATATTCGTCAAGGTCGGATAGGTGTCCTCTTACCATTTTCTTGCTTATTTTAATTTTTGTTTCTAGTTTGTCTTCTGCAGTGGTTTTTTTGGTATGTTGGGGTATAGTTTGTTTTTGTGTGAAGACTGATGCAAAGTATGAGTTAAGCAGCACTGCTTTCTCCCTGTTGCCTGTTATTTCCTTGCCATCTTCTCTCTTTAGTGGACCTACAGTTTCCTTGACTTTTTTCTTGTTAATATGTTGGAAGAAACTTTTTTTTATTATCCTTGATTTCTGTTACAAGTTTTTGTTCATTCTGAGCCATTTTTGTGCTACAGTTTTGCTGAGCCATGTGAGACTGATAGCCGTCCAGTGTTGTCCTATGTCCTATGGTAAGATGGGCAGCCAACAAATGTAATAAATAAAAAATAATAAACATCCTAGGAAAGCCCCATAAAAATGGGACCTCTCTATGAAGCTATCATGCAGTCTCCTTCTGCATGATAGCTTCAGCACCCATGGCTACATAGGTTAAGGGGCAAAAGATAAGACAAGATAACCCTTATTGTCATTTTTATACTGTGGGCACAATGGCACACATAAAAAATGAAATTTAGTTGCCCGCTCTCAAAGTGAAACACATACATGACACACTCCTAAACATACTATGAACAACATATGTATAGACCCACATCCCTACATATATATAGCAATAAATATTAAGTATTGCATTAATAATTAGAAAGATGAGCCACCAGCATTTAACCGTGCTTAATGAAATTACCAATAATGAAGGTGACCAACTTTTTTACAATGAAAAGGAGGACACAAATAAATTGAAGAAAAAATATTGTAAATAAAATTGCGCTCAGCAGCAATGAAAGCCAATAGGGGGAGTTGCACAGCTCATGCAAAAGTTGAAAAAAACCCATCCAAAAAAAAGGTGCTGGAACACCGTTCTGAGCGTTCTATGAGAAAAAAAAGCCCTGCAGATTAGTCTTCAAATATCGAAAAGGAGGACATGTAGGAGGACACATTTCTTTTTTTTTTATAAATATATTTTATTAGATTTTTATATGTGTAGGGAAAGATGGGGTCGGAAGGGGTACAGGGAAACTGGGATAAAGGGGGCCGGGTGTGGATAGTAACAATAGATATGTGATTCAGCGAACAAGTTGTCGTCCGGGTCTTCATATTGAATATTATTATTTATATAATACTAAACATTTATAAAAGTAAATCGGTATAGTTACAACAAACTTTTGGTAAAGCAGTGATATTCCTTTAAATAATTAGCATAGTTAATAGCATAGCAACTATTTCTAAACATCAAGCTTAATACTTAATATAATAAATCTCTAATGTCTCTTCTTATTCTAACGTGTTTCAACCCACTGATAAAATTTTCCCCAGGTTTTATAGAAGATTGAATCCTCTTTCTCCTTCATCTCTAACGTTAATCTGTCCATTTCTGCACAATCTAGAATTTTCAAAATTATAATCTGATCTGATGGTAGGTTTTCATTTTTCCAAAACTGGACGAAAACTATTCTTGCAGCCGTCAATACATGTAGTATTAAATAATCATTTTCTTTACCATAGTTAGGTCTTAATATACCTAACAAGAACAGTTCTGGTTTAAATTATATCTGAATTTTCATCATCTTTACTAACCATCTATGAATCTTAGACCAATATTTTTTTGCAATAGAACATGTCCACCAGGCGTGATAATAAGTACCCAGTTTTTGCTTACATTTCCAGCATGTATCTGATAAATTTTTAAACATTTTCGCTAAACGAAATGGTGTCATATGCCACCTATAAAACATTTTATATACATTTTCTTTGTATGTTATTGCTTTAGTAAGTTTAATATTTTTATCCCACAATTTTTGCCAAGCTTCTAATTCTATAGAATATTCAAAGTTCTTTGCCCATACTATCATTGTCTCTTTTACTTGTTCTTCCATTTTCCAATTTAATAAGTATTTATAAAGTTTCTTAATCAAATGTTCATCTGTTGTTAAAAGTATTTTATCAAGTGGAGTCAGCTCTTTGTAAAATCCCATTGTTTTTATGTCTTTTTCATATCTTGTTTGAATTTGCAAATAGGACCACCATGTTAAGTCAATACCTTGTTGTTGAAGGGTTTGCCTGTCTTTGAGTTTTCCATCCTTGTCCAAAATGAGGAGGACACTTTTCGAGGGAGGACAAAACTTACAAAAGGAGGACTGTCCTCCCTAAAGGAGGACGGTTGGTCACCTTACTAATTCATTCAATCAGTTATGGTTTCTTTGAATCTCATTAGCACAACTGGAAAGTTGTGTTTCAAAGAAGTATCCCTTTTTACACTCTATGGTCTTTTCTAGATTTCTGAATGATTGTCTTAATTTCAAATATTAAAAGTAAACTTTGCATGCCTGAGTATATGTGAATGTAACACTGATTCTACCAATTAGAGAGGGTTATATTAGTCTTGTAAGACTTCCCCTTAATTCCTGGTTCATACGGTTTTATTCTCAAGGATTAATGGTAAGCCTTTGCTGTCTTATTTTCCAATAAGCCCTTGATGAGCTCTCTCCTTTCATGTATCTAAGATTATAAATCAATAGTATTTTTATTTGTAACAAATAAGTATGCATTAAATTTTCATAAGCAAGTACTTTACTTGCCATTTTTCTTGATCATTTCTTGGATATAGTTTTTAATTCTGCAGTGAATTTTCCCTTTCATTTTTGTATTAACCAGTTTAGAATTTTTTGACAGGAAATTACAAATCTTGGTCAGTTAAAACATTGTCAGTCTAGAAATTTCAAATCTCTGCCAGCTAAACCAAGCAAAGTTGGTTTAGTTTCATAAATCTTAAGCTAATTGTTACCTATTACAGCAATGTTTTGATATAAAATCATAAATCTTTTATGAACTAAAGTATAATTTATAAAAAGCGCTTATCTATCAGTGTTTGTAGCATAAAATCTGAAGATTGGGATACTTTAATAGCTATATGTGGTGTTTGTTCATTACTTAGAATTACGAGCCTCTGCAAGATTTTAACCAATGTTTGTTGTGCAAAATCAGAAGCCAGTATTTGTAGTAGGAAAGCAAAAAATCTCTTTGACTTAAACCCTTGTTTGCGGTATTAAACTCATTAGTACATTAGTACAAAAATTAGACTTTTCTCTCTCCCCCTTTCCAGCAAAGACACAAATCAGTCATTCAAACCAGTGGTGTCATTTTCTGGCCATTTTCAGTAGGCAGAAAGGGCAAGGAAGCATTGTTCCCAGAGCCTAACTTTATAAAGCACTGCCCATTTCTCCAAATTTGAACCATTGCTAAACCTTGGTGCTACTTAAACCCATTTAATTTTTTAAAAATTATACACATTTTTAAGAATATAATAAGCTTTATATTGTGGCCTGTCTACCATGAAAGTCAACCAAAGTGGTGAAGTCAGCATTGCCTAATTTGATACCTTCCAGATATGTTGGGATGGCAGTTTCAAGAATTCCAGGCTGTGTGACTGTTGAAAGCATTTGGGGGAAGCTAAGCTAGAAAAGCTGTATTAGCTAAAAGAAAACATCTTAAAGATATCGGGGAAACATGAGTATATTGGTATACTCCTGTGAGTCAAGCTCAGCTCTTGGTGACACATTCCTTCCTGTGGTAACAGTATGGAATTCGTTTACTATTGCCTTCTTCTGATATGTTGCAGGTAGTGAATAATTCCTAATTAGAAAGATGTGGGGATGGGGTATTAATAAGGTGACCAACTTTTTTACAATGAAAAGGAGGACACAAATAAATTGAAGTAAAAATATCGTAAATAAAAGAAACATTTTATTAATTGCAACAATAATACAGAATACACTATAATATGATAAATGCATAATAAAAAACATTTGTAACAATAATATTTTATATGTAATTATGCTTACATGCCACGCCCCTGCCCGCAGCAGCACTGCCAGCACTGCTGCCCCACCGTGTAGAGCAGGCCCCGCGGCTCCCAAAGCATCAGCTGCACCAACTACGGCCCCAGGGAGCAGCCCGCCATCAACACACCCCATCTGCAGCCGCCCCGCCAGCACCACCGCCCACCCTGCACAGCCCTGTAGAGCAGGCCCTGTGGCTCCCACAGCACAGGGGGGCAACCGGCCACCACTGCCACTCACACACACCCGCCCGCAGCAGCCCTGCTGCCCCTGCCTCTTGCACCCACAGCCATTATTGCCGTAGCAGGGCCGAAGATCAAGAGAAAGTTACCATGGCGTCGCCGCTCCAGTTTCCTCCAGGTATCTTTGGGACTAACTAGGAGATGGTGTAATTGGGTAGCAGGGAGGGGTGCAAAGTTCCTGCCAATTCGCCTTTGCTGCAGACAACTTACATGTGCAAAGTTTGCTGGCCAGGTGTTTTGGCGCCCTCAGCAGCAATTCCTATTGGCTTTCGAAAGCCAATAAGAGGAGTAGCACAGCTCATGCAAAAGTTGAAAAAAAACAACACACCATCAAATAAGGTGCCGGAACGCCGTTCTGAGTGTTCTATCAGAAAAAAAAAGCCCTGCAGATTAGTCTTCAAATATCGAAAAGGAAGACATGTAGGAGGACACTTTTTGAAGGAGGACAGAACTTAAAAAAGGAGGACTGTCCTCCCTAAAGGAGGACGGTTGGTCACCTTAGGTTAAACTAATTTAGATACCTATATTAAGGCCTCTGAAGACCAACATGAAAAAAAATGATCCATTTTCTGTTTATAAATGTTATACAGGTAGTCCTCAACTTACAGCAGTTCATTTAGTGACCATTCAAAGTTACAATGAAAAAAGTGACTTATGACTGTTTTTCAGACTTAAGATTGTTGAAGCATCCCCACAGTCATGTGATCAAAACTCAGACGCTTGGCAACTGACTCATATTTATGATGGTTGCAATGTCCCAGGGACACGTGATCACCGGTTGTGATCTTCTGACAAGCAAAGTCAATAGGGAAGCCAGATTCACTTAACAACTGTGTTAACTAACTTAACAACAGCAGTGATTCATTTAACAACCATGGCAAGAAAGGTCATAACATGGGGTAAAATTCACTTAACAAATGTCTTGCTTAGCAACAGAAATTTTGGACTCAGTTGTGGTCCTAAGTCAAGGACTACTGAATAACAAAAGTGCACCTGTGTTTTATAACTGTGAAACTTGATTATGCCTAGTAACTTCTGATGTACACTAAGATACAACTTTCACCTCACCCAGTATCTTCCTTGTGCTGTGATTTTATAATTTGCATCTTACTATTTAATTCAGAAGTAGACAATTTAATAATTAAGGATACTGAAGGCTGAAAAAATAAAAGTGGTGATTATATGCCATGTTTTTGACTTCTAGCAATCCCATAGACTTTCTTCATAAAAAAAAAAAAACTCTGTAGAATCCTATACAATGTAAAATCTCTATAAAACTTTGATGGAAAAATACCATATTCAAATTTGGGTAGGTTACAGCTGTATGTTAGAACAATTACCAGGCACTAGATGGCACTGGGTACTTGATCACAGAATAATGCTAGATTCCAAGTTTAAAAAACAATCCTGGGAAAAAGTGATAAATTTAAACAAGATCATAAAAGGATAAGGATATTTCTGTGTCAAAAATGCTCAGAATATCTAAGCAATAGCCTTTTAAGCGATAATGTTTGAAAATACCAGCTAACTATTGAGAACAATAGAATGAAGGGAAACCCTTTCAAATTTAGAGACAGATACCAAGAATACCATGGATTAGAAAAAGAATAATTTGTTTGGAGGAAATTAAAATTGACTACTTATTTGATATGAACAGTAAGCAGACATTTGGATATATAATCAAAGAAGATAAGTCTAGAAAGCAGTAATAGTATTTACATATTTGGTCAATAATTAGCAAAACATTGGCCTAGAAAAAGATTGGCAAATTTGAAAGAAGTAAATGAACAAGTGAAAAACAGGAAAGGTCAGAGAGATTACTAGATTATCCTTTAAAGAACTGAAGATTTTCCTGGGAAACTGGTTAATGAAAGCATTTATCTGCTTAGATACCAGAGATTGGTCCAACTTGATGGCTGCATGGATATTTGCTTAAAACATAAAAGTAGAACAATATAGAAGTGCTGAATTTATAATAAATGTATAATGTTAATTTTGCAAAAGAAAAATTATGGCATTGCTTGTCAAATTACCACCCTCTCCATGCTTTCTCAAGTGCTAGACTATTTTAGGTTTTTCCTGAATCAGTATATTTTTGAAGGAATTTATACTGAAATTCAATTTCCCCCACATAGCATTCATTTATCTATAAATTTATAGATTATGTGTGAGAAAACAAGCAAGCACTGCTAATCTCTCTAAGACCATTAATTTCCAAAACAGGAGCTTGCTGAAATCTAATCTGTCATCATAGCCACAATAAAACCACACAAACTGTTTATTTCCAGGTGACATGTAATTGGTAATGATTTCAGTCATCAAAAGCCTTTGAAGCATAGTACGTAGGCAGGATTTTTCAAACTTTTTCAGGTCATTCAAATCAAAAGTGCTTTAAAATTTATTTTGTTGAAATATGACAAATGTCAGATTTGTTATGTGTAGATTGAATAACAAGTACAGTCATGCTTCCCAAGTTATAGACTGCCAGCAGATGGAAATAGTGATGCATTAAAAAAACTGGTGTGTTCCTTAGCATCTTTCTGTCACTTTAGTTGGGAAGAAACTATTATAGAAAAAGATTGCATTATTTGTAAAATGGAAGTCTGCAGTAAGTTTTGAGCAATGTGCTTTAAGCATTGTGCCATGATTGAATTTTGACTGTCGAAAGAGTCCCTCCAATTGAAATTTGCTGCTGAATTATGTTGTTTCTCTAATTACTATGTTGATGTTTACAGAACTGTGTACCTTGGTCAAAAAATGGAAAGATGGTGGACCTGGAAGAGCTTGTTGTGTGATCAAGAATGAAGTGAACAACCTGTGACAGTAACTGACAAGTTTCATGTCAGAAAGGTTGATGAACAGATTAAGTGACAGAAAACTTAAAGAGAAACTGCTGTCAAGCTTGGCATTTCACTGGAAGATAGGAGTTACATTACTGATATTCAATATTGAAAAATTTATGCAAGATACGTTCCTTGCATGCCAGCAGCAGATGTAGCAAATGGTATTAATTATGTAAAGAAGAAAATTCAGATAACAAAAGAATTCATTTCAAGAATTATTGTCTTAGAGAAGGAGGTGGGGCTTCACCGGCGTTGCTACAGCCTCCTTCAGAGGCTCCGATCTCTGGAGTTGGTAAAGCAGCAAAAGCAGCGAACATCGGCTGTTTTTGAAGGCGAAAAATCCCCTCTTCGGACGAAGAAGGGGTGCAGAGCATCGAGAGGGGGCTGAGCTCCTCTGAAAACCCCCTGGAAAAATTTGCAGGGGGAAAGAATGAGAGCTCCCCTGACGCTCGAAGTAGCTCCCACCCAGAGACGCTACCGTCAGCAGACGGGACCAGACGCCGCAGCCAGCCTCTGCTCGAGAAAAACTTTTTAAAAGAGACATACAGGCAGGAGGAAGGAAGACAGGAGAAAACAGGAGTCTTAAAGCGCAAGTACTTCTTTATATTTTACTTCTAAGCACAGATCCCTACAATCAACAAAATGTACCCAAAATGGCGATCGCTCTCACTCTAAGGAGAAAGTGACGGAAGTGAATGCGTATCCTTTTGCTTCTTTGTTGCTTCTTCTTTCTCAGTACAACATTGGAGGGATCGCTAAGAGACAGGCTAGGTGTTTATTTTAAAACCCTATAAAGTGCAACTAAAGAAGAGAAGAAGAGGATATTTACAGAATGGCCACCAGGCAGACAAAAATAGTTTCCTCAAAGGTGGCGGGAACTTTTCCAGCTCAGCCCTCTAAATTACCAATAGTTAGCCTCTCCGCTCCCCCATCCCCCTCAACTCCTACAGAGCCTCAAGCCACCTTGTCTGCTCAAGCCTCTCCAATAATGCTTACAATGAAAGACTTACAGGATACACTGTCAACAATGGCTGATAATTTGACTGATAAGGTGACTGAGAAAATGGATAAAAGGTTTGAGCAACTGGAGGGAAAAATGGAGAAAAAGATTGAGGAACTGGAGAATAGGATTGAGAAAAAGATTGAGAACCAAAGCAAAGAGGTAACTGTTGAACTGGGAAAAATGACAGAAAAAATGAAGACCCACATTATGGAAATAAGAGAAGATATGGTGGAAGCTGTTAAGGGGGTTTGGGAGAGTGTTGAAGAGAAGGTGGAAGGGATTGAGCAACAAATGGAACAAGTGGAGGGACAACTTGCTGAGACAAAAAGTAATATACAGGACCATGCACTTATGATGCAATATCATTCCATGATGTCAGCTATAAGAATCAGAGGACTGAAGGAGGTACCAAATGAGAATCAGGAGGACCTGAGAAGAAGCTTTTGAAAAAATTCTAGAAGGGGCTGCAGAAAATTTCTCTTGGCAGATGGACAGAATCTACAGGGTTAATTCATGTATCGCAAGACAAAGAAATCTACCTAGAGATGTTGTTATCTACTTTGTCACAAGGAGATTCAGAAACAAGGTTCTCACAATATCCTATAATAAGAAATTAAATGTTGCTGGTCAGGAGGTGGTGGTTTTGAAGGAGATCCCTCCGAAGATATTAAGAGCAAGAAAAGACTATGCATTTTTGGTTGATGAACTTAAAATACGTGCTTTACAATATAGGTGGGAGGTACCAGCTGGACTGTCTCTATTTTACAATGGTAATAGATAGTGCTTGAATTCTATCTGGAAAGCGAAGGACTTTTTTGAAAATGTGCTGAAGGCTGGTAGACCCTCATCCCCAACACCAAAAAATGCAGATTCACTACAAGAAAGAGAACTGGATTTAAACCAACAACCACAGTTTTCGGAGTCAAGGCCACCTGCAGCGACGGGAGTTGATAAAGGAGCGAGGGTGGAGTTACCTACCCGAAGTACTGACATCTCTCAGCCTTTAGAAGTAGACAAGCCTAAAGACCAGAGGCAAACTAGAGCGACTACTAAACGTAAGGAGCAACACAAAATGAGACAACAAGGTCACGCATATACAAGTCGGGAAGCCATGGGAGCACGACCGAAGAAGAAAGGAGATGGAAAAATTGATTTGGTCTTGCAGAAGCTTTCTAAAGAGGACCATGTCAAATAAATATTTGACATGGAACGTTAATGGTTTAAATTCTCCACAGAAAAGGAAGAAGATATTTCATTACTTATCTCAGTGTAAAAATGATGTAACTTGCTTACAAGAAACACATATTAGAACTACGGACCAGAAATACTTAATATGCAATAAGCTAGGCACACATTTTGTTGCAGCGGCCGCTGAAAAGAAAAATGGAATTGTCATCTATGTGAAAAATCATATAAGAGCTAAACTAATAGAAGCGGACTCACAAGGTAGATATTTAGCAATTGAAATCTTAAAAGATGACAAGAAAGTTCTTTTGATAGGCATATATGCACCAAATCAACAACAAGGAAAATTTTATAAATTGTTACATAAAAGGCTAACACAATTTGATTATAGATCCTGTATTTTAATGGGAGACTGGAATGGTGTTATAGATATTGGTTTAGATAAAAAGAAGACATCACATACCCCTCAAACACGTTCCAAGCTGCCCAAATCTTTTTTCGATATAAAGGATGATTTTGACTTGATAGACATTTGGAGAGAAAGATATGGTAAAGAGCAAGAATTTACCTTTTTCTCAGATAGACACCAATCTTTTTCTAGAATCGACTTTATATTAACATCAAGTGAATTTCTTTTTAGCTTAAAGAAGGTGAAAATCCTACCCAAAACTTTTACAGACCATAATCCAGTTTGGATGGAATTAAGGATCGGACAGAGACCTAAGAGATCCTGGAGACTTAATGAAAACTTGCTTAAATATGATATAAATGTGAACGAATGCAAAAAAGTTATGAAGGAATTTTTCACGCTAAATATGAATAAGGACACACCTATAGAAATGATATGGGATGCAAGTAAGGCATACATGCGTGGGATTTTAATTGATATGAACAAAAGGCACCGTTGTAAACAAGAGCAAAAAAGGAAGGAATTAGAAGAGGAAATAAGAAAGAGCAATTACTAATAAAGAGACCGGATGACAAAAACATTAAAGAGGGAATCAAGATCCTACGGAAACAATTTGACTTGTTGATGGCAGATCAAGTTGCTAGGAATATACAATACGCAAAACATAATACATTCTATAACTCTAATAAATCTGGTAGATGGTTGGCCTATATGCTAAGGAAAAAACAAAAATCCTGTATAATTGAAAAAATAGATTATAAAGGGAAGGAAGCGTTTCAACAAGAAACGATTAAGAAAGCCTTTTTAGAATTTTATTCCAAGTTATACGCTGAAGAGAAGACACAGGATAACGAGATAGATATGTTTCTGCAAAATGAAAAGGTATTGATAATTACCGATGAACAAAGAGATAGATTAAATGCATTGATCACGTCAGAAGAAATAACTTCAGTGATTAAACAATTGAAAATGGGAAAATCCCCCAGGACTGATGGGCTAACGGCGATCTACTACAAATATCTTCAAATGGAGATGGTGGAACCTCTTAGAGAATTATTTGTCAACATACAAGAGGGTGGCCGGGTACCACCGTCATGGAAAACAGCCTATATCTCTCTAATTCCTAAAGAGGGAAGAGACAACGCTAAACCAGAAAATTTTAGACCTATTTCATTACTGAACACGGATTATAAAATTTTCGCCAAAATTTTGGCTAACAGACTAATGACAGTGTTACAAAAAATAATCCACCCAGACCAAACTGGCTTTCTACAAGGAAGACAGATGAAAACTAATGTTAGACAACTTATTAACATAGTAGAATACTTGGAAAAGCATATCCAGGTGCCCGCTGTTCTTATGTTTTTGGATGCAGAAAAAGCCTTTGACAGACTGAACTGGTTGTTTTTGAAAAAATTAATTGGGGGGATGAGAATGGGAGAACAGTTTATTAACTCTATATTGGCAATTTATCAGAAACAAACAGGTCAGATTATAGTGAATGGGGACCTAACGGACTCATTTAGTATCGAGAAAGGTACTAGACAGGGATGTCCCTTATCCCCTTTGCTGTTTGTCTTAACTCTGGAGGTTTTATTGAATAGGATAAGAGCAGCAGAAGATGTAAAAGGGATACGGATTAGACAACACGACTACAGATTATGTGCTTTTGCGGATGACTTGCTCGTGACTTTTACTCAACCAGCACAATCAGCCAAGAATCTGATGGAGATAATCAAGGATTATGGTAGGGTATCAGGCTTTAAATTAAATATATCCAAAACAAATATGCTAGTCAAAAATCTAGATAATAATTCAAAACATGACCTGGAAAGAATAACGGGTTGTGAAATAGTTAAGAAAATTAAATATCTAGGAGTTGATATTGAAGCTTCTAATGGGAAGCTATATAAAAACAATTATGAAGTGTAATGGAACAAGATACAAACAGAACTGGAGAAATGGAAAAAATTACAATTATCTTTGTTGGGCAGGATAGCGGCAGTAAAAATGAATGTATTGCCAAAAATTTTATTTCTTTTTCAAATGTTACCTATACTTAAAACAGATGTGAACCTGGAGGAGTGGCAGAAGGGTATTAACAGATTTATTTGGGATGGCAAGAAACCGAGGGTTAAATTAAAAATTATCCAAGATACAAGGGAAAGAGGTGGTCTAAAAATGCCCAATCTTAAGCTTTACTACCATGCTGCGGTTTTAGTTGCGCTAAGTGACTGGGTTAATCTATCTAATGATAGAATACTGAATATTGAAGGGTATAATTTACCATATGGTTGGCATGCATATCTAGTTTATGACAAAAAGGTGGATAGGAGATTCAAGGACCATCTACTGAGAAGCTCTCTGTTGCGGATTTGGAAAAAGTATCAGTACTTACTAAATGAAAAGATTCCCGTTTGAACGGTCCCCAGACACGCAATAGAGAATATAAACATAGCACAAGCTCAAGACGTGGTGTCCTATGATAAACTCCTAACTAAAGAAGGGAACCTGTTGTCATTAAAGTCCTCGAATATGCTAAGAGATGAAGGAAAAGTTTATACTTGGTTTGCATATTTACAATTGCAGTCTAGATGTCAAAAAGACCTGAAGATGGGTATATCTCAAACAGATGAGAATTTAATTAAACAAGTTAGAGACCAAAGGTCTATGCATATTAAAAGATTGTATAATGTATTGATAGAGATTGATTCTGAAACTGAACTAGTCAAGGATTGTATGATAAAGTGGGGACAAAACTTTGGACAACCTATTATGATGGAAACATGGGAGAGAATTTGGGTGAAAAATGTAAGATTTACGCAAGCGCAACATTTAAGAGAGAATTTTTACAAAATGTTTTATAGATGGCACCTAGATCCGAAAAAATTATCATATATCTATCCTGACCTTCAATCTAAATGTTGGAGATGTGAAAGTATGGATGCTACTTACTTTCATGTATGGTGGACCTGTAGAAAAATTAAGGCCTTTTGGAGAAAAATATGGTGGGCACTTCAGACCATTTTGAAAAAACGTATTGAATTTCTACCTCAGTTGTTCTTGCTAGGTATTACAAAAGACTGTACCACCCTAGAGACGAACTTAATTTTGAATCTGATCACAGCAGCAAGACTGTTGGTGGGACAATATTGCAAGAAGCCAGAATTACCATCTATTGAAGAGTGGACTTTGAAAGTCATAAATTTGGCAGAAATGGCCAAAATATCTGCATATTTGAAGGACCATTCAAATGAAAAATATATGTTGGTCTGGAAAAAATGGATAGATTACATACAAGGGAAATATCAATCCAAGAAACTGTATCTAGCCTATAGTTAAACGTTTAGAAACTGAGTGAAAAATGTTTACAAGTTGATAATGTTTGTATTAAGTTGAGCTGCACTCAACCTGACTTTTTCTTTGTTTCTTCTGTTTACATTTATAACTATATAATTAATATTAAAAATAAAAAAAACAAAAAAAAGAATTATTGTCTTTTTAAAAATTTATTATAATATCATTTAAACTAAAGTTATAGAGACAGAGGATTATTTTTAATTGAACCCTAATAAATTTGACCCTGTTTAGCATTTTGGAATCTCCCAAGGTGCGTCAGGTGCAATACTGTAAATAATTTTAAAGTAAATTTATTCACATAGATTTGTATATATTTACATAGATTTGTACATATTTACATAGATTTAAAGAACACCCAATTCTGGACTTTTTACATAAAGTCAGAAAAATAAAAGAACAGACTATATGGACCTTTCGGGGATATTATTTCAGGGTGTAGGAACCATGTCCAAGAAGAAGCTACACTAAGTATGTCGATAAAAAAAAAAGCACGATCGATGCCAGCTCAGTACTGTGTCCTGGCTTGAAATCCAACAAGAATAGATCCAGATCATCTATTTCCTTTAGGATACTCTGGAACTGTTACATCACAAATTTTTCAACAATCGTCCCTAAAAAGAAAGATTGGAGACTGGACAACAGTTGTTCAGAATGATGGCTTCTTAAGGAGGGAACATACTATTATGTCCTTCAGAGTCACAGGAACCACCCCATTTCTCAAAGAAGCTAATGGATTCAACCACAAGTCACCTCCCTAGTAGTTTTAACCACCCAGGAAGGGCCTAGCTTTAACAGTTTCCCAGCTTGCAATCTGAAAGACCTGTCCAGTTAATCAGCATAAAAATTAAAAAGAGCAGCAAGCATAAATATTCCTTATTCTACTTAAAATAAATTATATACCTCTTTCAATTGATATTTTCTTAGTTTTACCAGTTTTAGTAGTAATCCATAACATACATAATATAGTTTTTATAATTGTTTCCCATTACCTATATGTTATCTTTTTCTTTTCCAATAGGCAATTAGATTCATTATGTTGGATTAGTAAACTGGGTTACAGTAATGTAGATAACAGAAGTACTCTCTTCACTTTGGCCATATTTGAGAAAGTTTGTTTGAAATTGATATTAAAAAATTCATAGTTGTTTAAATTTAGTTTAACTGTACAGAAAACAAACCAATTATAAAACTTGTACAAAATTAATTCAGTTCTAATCTTATTTTCTTTATATTCCGAAAGATGCTGTTGGAAAAGTGATTAAAATACCAACAAAATTGGATTGGTAAAGAAAAAGAGTTTATTCTGCAGAAAATAGAAAAGTGGTTTGCAAAGCGCAGTAGATCCTGGTGAGAGACTTCAACAGGAAGTTCTAAACCCAGAGACCACACCAAAATATTCAAACTCATAACATTATATACACTCCTATCGCGACGTCCCTGTCCCCTCCCCTTAGGCCCCATTTGAGAGGACTTCCGTGGGCACAATCTGTCCGATCCACCTAGCCAGAATACATCATCGCCCCCCCTTGGTTACATCGTTCCGAACTTCCCTCTGCCATCCTTTTGTCTTGTTAACTGTGTCTTCTAGCCAAGCCTCCTGGAATCTAGTGCCTACGTGCAGGGCTTGGCTAATCTTTCTATTGTTAATCAATTGTGACTGTTTTATTTTTAAACTTCTCCGTTTCTCACAATGCTAAGACAAAGACTGTAGAGAAATATGTCTGACATGGGGACTTGACGGCACAGCGGCTTAATGACGCTGAAACTGCCAGCTACAAATGGTCTGCACTCCAGCGGTTCGAGCCTAGCTCGAGACAGCGTGAGCTCCTTTCACTCATTCCCTAGCTCCTGCCCACCCAGCAGTTTCAAAGCAAGCAATACTGCAAGTAGATAAATGGGTACCGCTTTGGTGGGGAAAATCTTGCTGCGTTCATGCGTGTGCAGAGAGCCGAAATTGGTGCTGGGCTTGGCCAAACACAAGGCAACGTAACACACTAGGTGAGGTGAGACTGGTGGAGGAGCCAGCAAGCTCAGCTCTGTTAGACAGCTGGTGTAAGCTAGTTTGCTCCCTTTGGTGCATCAAGGATAGGCATGCAAGTGCTGAACAGAATGAACTAGCAATTAAGGCTGTCAGGACTGCATTGTGTCTAGCATTTATAGATTTCCCTGACATTGTATACCATACAATAAATAAATAAACGTCAGACCTTTCTGCTATTACTTTGCAGACATGAAGCATCCTACAATTTAACATACCTTCAGCTCTCAGATTGTGTATTTAGAATGCATTTAAATAAACTGCCACACAAGAGTTAATTACTAGTTAGCAGGCAGGCAGATCTATTATGATTGTAAAAAAAGTAAATTATAACTGAAAACGACCTGTACTATCTAAGAGTGGTCTCCTTTAAATTAAATTACTGTTTCTTAAGTCTACAGATTCCCATATTATCATTTAAAAATAAATTTATAATTTCAGAAGTCAATTTTAAACATTTGTTAAAATGTACAGTGTACATAATGCTCTTGATGAGAGTAGTACAATGCATTTCTTACCAAGTTACAATTAAGTTTCACTGTAGTTAATTTATTAGGTTAATTTAATAGAAAGCATTTGGATCTGGGAGGGGCCAGTTTGTTTCGTTACTATTAGAACAGCATAAAATGAAAACAAAAGCCTCTTCCTGTCCTTTTCCGAGGACCAATTCTCCTTCCTCCCAAGCCTGCCCTTTCTTCTATAGTCTTAAAGACTGACCAAGGACTGCGGTTGCGCGCCAGCAGGGAGACGCGCAGTGGGGCGCAGGGCGCCTGCGCAGTTCTCTCCCCCCCCCCGCACACATACTGTTGCTGCTGGTGGAGGCTGAACTTCATCTGCGTGGTGTCTCCCTGAACCACGTTCCGGGTTGCGTCGTACCGGTAAGAGTCGCTGTGAGGTGGGAGCTCTTGTTCCCTTTCTTCAGGCTGACCTGTCCGTCCTTCCTCGCCCTGCGTGGCTTGTGCTTGAACTCCTTCGGGGAAGACGAGAGGTAAAAACATCTTCTCCCCATGGAGGACGTCCGCGCGAGTGCAGGGAATATTCCAGTATACTAGCTCTCCCCAGTCGAGCCCTTAATCCGTAATAATCAGGGCGGCCATCTGGAAGACACCTCGATTGGGGAGGCTACTGCCGCCTCTTCGCGTGGCCTGGATGTTTCCGCCTCTCCCCGCTTTCCTCCTGTTAGGTACTTCCAGGCCCCCTCGGAGGGAAATATTTAATACCTTGCAGGTACAATGCTTCTCTGGAGTCCTTGGGGCGCTCTGAGCTTGGTTGTTTGCCGATGTTTTATTACCCGAACCAGATAAAGATCGTCTGTTCTAGCGGTACAGGTTTCTCTGCCCTTAGGTGGGATGGAGAAGGGGGTGGGGATTCAGTGCAGAAGGAAAGGAGAAAGGACCCCTAGCGGTTGTCGATATCTGGCCATTGAATGAAGCTCAGGGCAAATGCCGCCGTAGCCACGCTCTCTTTGTAAAAGATTTGGAAAGAAGGAGTACAGGCTACCCTCTTCTGCCGCTTTACCTTGTGCATACAAAGGGAGTCCGACTGAAGACTGTTTCGGAAAAAAGCGGGATTTTAACATTGAGAGAAAAATTGTTCAGACAATCTCAGAGGTCTCAGTAAACTATAGGTTTTAACGCGTTACAGTTCTTAATTGATATATTTGTAATCTCTCTCACAACCTACCTGCATCCTGTCTCCCTTTGCTCAACATCCCCCCCCCCAAAGAGCCTAGCCACTCCACATCTGAGGAAGTGCGCTGCGGTTTACAAAAGCTTGTGCCTTCTAATCAAATGCGTTAATGGGGAAAGCTGCTATCTTCTGTTGTTGTTTTGCCACCATAGACTAACGCTGCTCTCCTCTTGCAGTGGAGGCAATTGACTGAGGGTAGTAAATCTCTTCAAGGCGGTAAAGTCCTAAAACTGGTGGGATATCTGTGTAAATATGTATTAGAAGAGATTCTTGTAACAAAACATTCTTTGTGCTATAAAGATCTTCCACCCTTCATCTTTTCTAATGTTTAATGTTGCATGCCTTTGTTGAGAAAGAAATGTAGGTAAAGCTACTAATAAAAATAAGAATTATTGTGTTTGCAGGCACTCGCGGGAGAGTTAATGAATAGCCACATTAGATTTTTCTCTTGGGAGTCAGTCTCAAGTGATTTACAGCTCAAATATAGTTGCATCTCTTATTTGACTTGGATTTACCTGGTTTGTTTCAGAAACAATTCTTGTGATCATTTGTTTGTGATTGGAAGCTCTGTTTCCAGTTAATATTTCACAGTGGGGTTGTCATCTGAATCATCCCTCCTTGCCCCCCCCCAATGTTAGTGGGATTTCCCTTCTTTGCTTTTTATGCTAGCCTCTTTTTTCTTACGTGTTTTAATAAAGGGACAAATATTCTGTTCTTTTTCTAAAATGTGGAAGGGGATTCTTGTCAGTGTTTATAGAAGGCCTATTACCTTTCCTCATAATCTGTTGACCAGCAACATTGAATGCAGTATGTTTTCATAGTATAGCCAATATTCTTGAAATTGTTTACTGAGGACTTTTTTATACAACAGAAGAAATTGCTGGAAGGTTAAAATTAAATGTGCAGTTTGTTTATGATATTGCACCAATTAACACTCTTATAAGGTAGTTTGGTAAATTAATATTCAGATCACAGAAGATTAAAAGTCTTTACACTGTGCTGATTAGGCCACCTTTGGAGGGCTGTGTCCAATAATGGATGTAACATTGTAGATACCCTTGTACTATGTCATTCATTGTGGATGACATACCGGAGCACATCCAGATGAAAGTAATCATGATTAAGAGTTTTGAGAAGTAACTCATATAAGAATCTGTTGAAAGACTATGTGTTTAGTTTGATAAAGATCAAATGAAAAAATGTTTCTACATGTGAAACTCTGATGCAGAAATGGCCTGACATTTGTTATATGGAGCATTAAATGGTAGGATTAGAGGCAGTCCACTGAAGCATCCAGATTTCAGCTAAATATTAGAAAATTCTGAAGGAGCTTTTGGAAGGGATGCAGACAACCCTCCCCACTTTTAAGATCATGACTGCAGTCAAAGAATATTTATTAAATTTGCTTGCTGCCCATCTCACTGCAAGGCGACTCTGGATAAAAAGTGTCCTGAATCTACAACTCAGGATAATTTTCCTCCATCCAACCTAATTCTAGACAAGAATTTTGTTTCTTGTAAACTACCTCTACCTCCCAAGGAGACTCTGTGTTAGATTATAGCAGGGGTGTCAAACTGCCAACCCACGGGCTGGTTTCATCATGCTGAAGCCACGCCCACCCCATTGTCAGCATTGCAAAAAGAGTTGCAATACGTTGGGACACATCACATGACGTGGCGAGTTTGACACCCATGGATTAGAGTATCTTCAGGAGGCTAGCACAGAGTGAAAGCTAAATGTAGTCCTAGGGTATTCTCAAATGTCAAGATTCCTAATAAGTAAGTAAGTATTAATTAGTAAAGTTTTATTTTAAATGATAGCTGAACATTTTGGACTTTTTTCTTCTGGAATTTTTAATGTTCTATAATTGGCATTGAAGCTAATTTCACTATTCTGTGTGTGTGTGTGTGTGGGTGTGTGGGCTTAGCTTTTGGAGGTGAAGTTGCTTGCATTCCCCCTCCCAGGTTTTTACAGCTAGATTGTTTTGGAAGGTGATTGCTTCCATTTCAGCAGAGATTTGAATAATTGGGGAGGTTGCCCTATGCGTTGCGATTTTTCAATTGAGGAGTGGGTTGGAATAGACGATCTCCAATATATTTTCTGTTTTATGATGTTTATTTATTGTTAACATATGTATTACAAATCCTATAATTGACTATAATTGACCTAAACAAATATGCTTGTGCTGTTTTATTATGCTATCATGAGGCTGTAATCTGAGGCATAGGTACAATATAAATCCCACTGTAATGTACTATAATATTTTTCATAAATAGGACTTCATATTGGATCACAGCCATATATTAATAAACATCGTTCATTAGTTTGATATTTGCAAAAACATGGATATTTGTGGGAGACTATTGGACATGTTCCTAAAAGGTTTAGTGGCATACATGGATGGGGAAAAGCTTCCTTAGCTACTGAAATGTAAAGATATGATTACTAGAGCCTATAGTCTGATATGGAAAAGAAGAATGAAATATGTATATTTATAAAATGTCACTTTCTGGCATTACATAGGTGCACCTTTATTTCTGAGTAGTTCATAGGCTGAAATAATTTAATTTTTAGAGAAAGGGAATCGTCTCTTTTTCGAGTTAAAATAGCTTAATTCCACCATGACAATTGCAATGTGGTCTTCATGGAGCTGCCCATAATGAGTGTCTTGAATTTCAATCCAAAAATCAGCGGCCAACCTTCTACATAGTGCACAATGCCAGGTGATATTAAAAGTCTTGCATACATAGCAAGTTATTTTCTGGGCATAATTTAAGGAATTGTTTTTACTGCAAAATCCTAAATAGCTTGAAGTCTGACTCTCTGAGGTATATTTTGCTATGAACATGCTCAGTCATTAAAGACCATCCTCAAGTTGCCTCCAGTTTTTGAGCTTTTTTCTGTGATACATGGCGAGGGGGATGGCTTTTTCTGTATTATTCCACCTCTTTGCAGTTGTACTCAGCTCCCATATTTTTTACTTTTAGGAAAGAAATGCCAACTTTTCTCTTTACCAGCCTTTTTAATATTTAACTGATATTTATCAGTTTTTTTCTTTGTTATTGTTAGTTATTTTGAGTGGACCTATCATAGGTCTCAGTTTCATATAAGAAGTTCCAGTTCAAAGCACTGTCTTTGGATTGGTCTCAACACCTAGAGCAGACATGTCAAACTCGCAATGTCACGTGACATTGTGTGACATACCATGACTTTTTCCCCATTGCCGGCAATGGATTGGGCGCAGTTTTGTTGTGGTGCATTCGGCCCAGGGGCCAGCAGTTTGACATGCCTGGCCTAGAGAATTTATCAAAGTAATGACAGTCCTTGTGGAATGCTCTGGGTCTCAATGTGTCAACTTTTATGTTTGCTTATATGTTCTGCTTATCTTATCAGAACTCTCTGTGGAGAAAGGAGTGAGAGGCTTCAATGATGCTTCAGAACCTTCAGAGCACAATAATGTGGTAACACTTACTCAAATAATGCTCACAACCTCAAAGTTGATGATGCTACATCTGGGAGATACTGAGTGGCGTGGTTAAAAAAACAGGACTACTTAAGGTAATGTATCTCAGGATTCTATCCCTCAAGCTTCAAGGATCTGTAAGAGCTTCTCTAGAATCCAGAAAGCCAACCCTCATGAAGCTGACAAGATTATATGAATTAATGATCATGACTGTAGCCTTAATACAGTGAACCATTTCCACTCCAAATGGCTCCAGGGGCTTCTTCAAGTCAGTCAGTCTGGAATACTGTAGCTTCCAGATATTTTGAATTACAACTCCAACAAATGCTTATCATTGGCCAATTCTACTAAGGAAGAACATTACCTTAAGTAATCCTGTAATCTTCCCAATAGGCTTATCTGATTACAACTAGTATTGTATTAGGTAATTTCTTATTTATGTGTAATGGCCTATATTATGCCATTATGTCTACAAGCCAACTTTTAAAAAAAAATATTTTATTGATTTTTAACATAAACAACTTGATATTTGGTAAACAGCATGTCTGGGTTTATGTTTACAAAGTAATCGCTAACAGTTTATGTAAACAAAGTAATCGCTAACAGTCAGTTTCTGTATTCCAAAATCTACATAATAGCTTTGCTTGATTTTCTCTTCCAATAATATTCTCTTTGCAACCTTAAATTAATACAATTCTTATTAATTTGATAGGTAACAAATATAAAGATTTTTCTAAAATTTCTACCAATAATAATCACATCAATATCATGCTTCTTTTCTATCTGGTTATCTTAGTTGCCTTGTCATGAATCCTATTTATAATTCTTATTTAAATTTATTTTCCCTACAATGTTCAAAACATTCTTACTGGTTAAAATTTTCCCAGAGTTAATCACCTTAAAGTATTTAAATCTATTTTCATGTCTTAAAAAGTAAGTAAGTAAAAGACAAAAGAAAAACAGAAAAAGAAAAGAAAAGAGAGGGAAAAAGAAAAAAAGGGGAGAGAAAAATAAGAAAATAATATACTACTTCAAATACATATCCCTCTTGAACTAGTATACGCTTATTTCCAATTTTTTTCTGTTCTTTTTACCTATAATTAAACATGTTTAATCGTTAAATGTTCCATATAATAAATCCAATCATCTAATCAAGACATGTCAAACTCGCGACGTCACATGACGTCACGCGATGTATTGGAGCTTTTTCCCCATTGCTGGCAATGGGGTGGGTGCGGTTTCCTTGTGACGTGTCCATCCCACAGGCCGGCTGTTTGACACCCCTGATCTAATCTTTTAACTCTATTCAAAACATTTTTTTCCTTTTTAGTCATCCATTGGAATTTTCTTTAAATCAATTACATTTAAATATCTAAAACATTTCCTTTATATTGATCATCCCAAACATTTTTGTGTTTCTCATATCAAAAAACAAAATAAAAAAAGAGAAAAGAAAAAATACTGTCTTACTTGGAGGGTTCATCTCTCTTAATCTAAAATCTTTTTTTTCTTCAACCATATTCAAACAAGTGCTTAATTTGTAAATATTCCCTTTGATACACCCCATCATCTAATTCCTCAATTCTCACTTTAGCCCTCTTCTTTTGCCTAGCATCTTTCCCAATTAATATATTCCGTTGAATCAAAGAGTCTTTCCATAATCTTGTAAATGTTGTTATAGATAATAGTAGGCAAATCAAACATGTCTTTGTAAAACAGCGGTTCTCAACCTGTGGGTCGCGACCCCATTTGGGGTCAAACGACCATTTCACAGGGGTCGCCAATCAATGCTGTCCGCCATTTTTTTTCCTCAACGCTGTCCGCCATTTTTTTCCTTAGTTACGCTACTTTCTATTGGCTTTTGAACGCGAATAGACTCTATTCAAGAGACTATTCTATTGGCGTTCGAAAGCCAATATAAACTAAGGAAGTTTCGGTTTCGGAGCACATGGCAGAAAGCGAGACAGAGGACGAGCGGCAGAAAGCGAGAGAGAACAATCGGCAGAAAGCGAGACAGAGAACAAGCAAAAACAGTAAGTTTTGCCTGCTGCTGAGCTTCCTCTGCTTGGCTGCCTGCTCCCCGTCCTGCTCCCCTTACCCATCTGCCCGTTCTCCGCCTCCCTTTCTCGCCCGTCACCCTCCGCCGATTCTCCGCCTCCCTTTCTCGCCCGTCGCCCTCCGCCGATTCTCCGCCTCCCTTTCTCGCCCGTTGCCCTCCGCCGATTCTCCGCCTCCCTTTCTCGCCCGTCGCCCGTTGCCCTCCGCCGATTCTCTGCCTCCCTTTCTCGCCCGTCGCCCGTCGCCCTCCACCGATTCTCCGCCTCCCTTTCTCGCCCGTCGCCCGTCGCCCTCCGCCCATTCTCCGCCTCCCTTTCTCGCCCGTCGCCCTCTGCCGATTCTCCGCCTCCCTTTCTCGCCCGTCGCTCGTCGCCCTCCATCGATTCTCCGCCTCCCTTTCTCGCCCGTCGCCCGTCGCTCTCCGCCGATTCTCCGCCTCCCTTTCTCGCCCGTCGCCCTCCGCCGATTCTCCGCTTCCCTTTCTCGCCCCTTGCCCTCCGCCGATTCTCTGCTTCCCTTTCTCGCCCCTTGCCCTCCGCCGATTCTCCACTTCCCTTTCTCGCCCCTTGCCCTCCGCCCTCCGCCGATTCTCCGCTTCCCTTTCTCGCCCCTTGCCCTCCGCCGATTCTCTGCTTCCCTTTCTCGCCCCTTGCCCTCCGCCGATTCTCCGCTTCCCTTTCTCGCCCCTTGCCGTCCGCCGATTCTCTGCTTCCCTTTCTCGCCCCTTGCCCTCCGCCGATTCTCTGCTTCCCTTTCTCGCCCCTTGCCCTCAGCCGATTCTCCGCTTCCCTTTCTCGCCCCTTGCCCTCCGCCGATTCTCTGCTTCCCTTTCTCGCCCCTTGCCCTCCGCCAATTCTCCGCTTCCCTTTCTCGCCCCTTGCCCTCCGCCGATTCTCGGCTGAAGATGGGGGGGCGGTTGGGAGCAGCTCGCCCTCCCTGTCCATTTGGCGCCGTCTGCCTTTCGCTCTCTCTCTCTCTTCACCTGGACTGGAGGGAGAGAGAGAGAGAAAGAGGAAAGAGAAGAGAGAGAAAAGAGGGAGAGAGAGAAAGAAAAAAGAGAAAGAGGGGGAGAGGAAAGAGAAAAAAGATTGAGAAAAGAGAAAGAGAAGGAAGAGAAAGTGGAAAGAAAGAAGAGAGGAAAGAAAGAGAGGAAAGAGGATAAAAGAGACAGAAAAAGAAAGAGGAAAGAGGGAAAGAGGAAAGAATGGAAAGAAAGAGAGAGAGGAAAGTGACAGAGAAAGACCCTTTTGACATCTAAAATGAAGATAACACTGCAGATATCCTTTTTAACCTTTATTTTATACACACACACACACACACACACACACACACATTAAAGGTAAAAAAGGATGTCTGCAGTGTTATCTTCATTTTAGATATCAAAAGGGTTTTTCAGCTCCAGTGATTTGTTTTCGGTGGGAAATGGGTCCAAGTGGCTCTTTGAGTGTTTTTGAAAAACACTACCCCTGGGGTGGGTAGACTCCCATGTGCTATTAACTTTGTTAGCAAATGGGAGGGGGGGTTGAACAAAGTGGCTTCATTTATTCATTCATTTATTGCACAATAAAATTATTTAAAAACAACATTTTGTGCTATTCTAATGCACAACTGCACAAATATACATGTAATCTCTGAGGCTATCACATCTGGGCTACAAAAATTTGGTTAAAGCATTCTTGTTTGCTGATATTTATTTCCTTTTATAAACTGCTTTGATTCTTCCATTTATTGTGGTTTAATACTTCCATTTATTTCCTTTTATTCCCTTAAAACTAGTTTGAATCTTCCATTTGTTGCCATTTATTCTCTTAAAAAGATTTAATTGTTTTGTTTATTTCTGATCCAGGAAACCTATAACCTCCATGCCATTTCTCACTCTTCTTATTCCTTTCTGCTTTGCTTTTTATTCCCTCTCTTTCATATATTTTCTTTCATCTTCGCTGAAAGAAAATCCCTCCAGGTCCCCACTATAATTTATGGTTCAAATGAAAGCAGCCTGTTCTTATTTATTATTTACTAACTTTCTGTAAATTTTGGTCCCACATTTAAAGGCAGGGTAAACATGCATTAAAATACATGCATTAAAATACATGCAGCATTAATGGTGGCCGGGGCTGTCTTTCTTGCCACGCCCACTTGGCCATGCCCACTTGGCCACGCCCACTTGTTGGTCACGCCCACTTGGCGGCCACACCCACTATGGTTGGGGGTCACCACAACATGAGGAACTGTATTATGGGGTCACGGCATTAGAAAGGTTGAGAACCACTGTTGTAAAAAGATTTTGCCCCTTCATATTCATTGAAGATTTCTCTCATCATCCCTTGTCTCCCGATTTCTTGTGGTACTCCCAACAGCTCAGCAATCCATTTTGTCAAATCTTTTTCCTTATCCTCAAGTTTACTTTGTGGTCTTAGAATACAAGTTATCTTTTCCATGTTCAATATTTCTTGTAAGTCCTTCTCCACCTGAGTCTCCACTAGTTTATATTCAGTTGTCTGCTTTACATGATCTCTCTCTTTTTGTTTTGTTTTGTTTTGTTTTCTATTCTATTCTATTCTATTCTATTCTATAATTTAATCTTATTTATAGAAATATACTCACATAATCATGAAATTCACATTGTCTTTCTACAAAACCCACCACTATTTCTAAAGATCATTTTGTTACTATTTCATTACTCTTTCCTCTGGAAGCTCAAGAAAGCATACCAGTGTTGTCCCTTATTTTATCTTTAGAGTTATTAGTTTGAGGCATGTTAAGAGTGAGACAGCAGTGATTGATCTAAAACTATGTTTTTCAAACTTGGCAACCTTAATTGTGTGGACAATTTCCTTCTCATTTTTTCAGTTTAATATCAGAGTGTACAAAGTGGTTAATCAATTAACCAGTGGAACAGCTTGCCATCGGAAGTTGTGGATGCTTCATCACTGGAGGTCTTTAAGAAGAGATTGGACAGCCACTTGTCTGAAATAATATAAGGTCTCCTGCTTAAGCAGGCAGTTTGACTAGAAGACCTTTAAGGTCCCTTCCAGCTGTATTCAAAAGTTTAAGTATTTATTGAGGAAAGAACAGCCCTTCCAATTGATGTTATGAACATTTAGACAGAATAAACTACTGCTCACATGTCACTTCCTATCAATCTCTTCCAAACTAGCCCTCCAGGACAATTTTATTTATGTATGTGGGAAGTGGTAGAATCAATTAAAAATCCATTCTGCTAATGAACAACATCTGTTGTCAGGCTTATGTCATTGAATCCAAATCTTAGGTAATCGAAATTGAATTAAACATCTTTTTTCATTTTTGATTTGTGGCTGATTAAGTATGCATAAATATGTTTCCCCATTTCAACATTGAGCTTCCTTCCTATTTGAAATACATAATTTTAATTTAAAAATTCTTTGTATAAATATAACTTACATTTTTGAAAGCCATTAAACTCCCCTTTTATGATCCTGTAATCCCTTAACTTGGGATAGAGTCAGGGCAACTGAATAGAGCTGAGCGTTTACTGGCCAGATGCCAAAAGTCATTCAATTCCATTTATGGGTTTTCTCCAACTATTCCTAGGTTTAGGAAAATGAACAATATACTGAGAAAATTTCCAACATGCTATTCTCCAGCACTGGAGACATAGAATCCACCAATGGGTTAACTCTGCCTTTCTGCCCATTAGACTGGGTCAGCCGATTTGTCACGCCCGTCCTGGGGTAGTTCCTCCCCATTCTTGACTCGGTCTTCACCCAGGTGGACGTGATAGATTGGCTCCCGGTCTAAGGAAGGTAATAGAATTAAATATTGGTGGATTCTTGTCTCACTCCACAACTACTCCAGCAGAGCTGAGTCCAGCTCAGCTCTGTGAGAATCAGTCTGTGGACAGGCCTGGGGAAGGGGGTTTCTTCCCTCCCCAGTCCTGGGTGTTCAGCTGGTTAATGAGTTTTAGGGAAATCCTCGGATGTTCAGCGTTGGGACCAACACTGAGTTCCACTCTAAGCTAAACTCCCTCCAGAGGGGAAATCCAGACAGCTGCTCAGTGTTACTTACAATGCTGCAGCCGGATTCCCCCACTTTCTGGAGGGGCGTGGGGATAAGGCCCCCCTCATTCAAGATTTAATTTTAGAGGGGGGAGCAGATCTGGCGGGTATAACAGAGACCTGGTTGGGACCAGAGGGCGGTGTCCCTCTGGTGGAAATGTGCCCACCGGGTTTCCTTGCATTCCACCAGCCGAGAGCCCAGGGCAGGGGTGGAGGAGTGGCGGTCGTGATTAGGGAAGATTTTAGGCCAAGGGAGGTCACTGTCCCTCAGACGGCGGGCTGTGAATCCCTCCTGGTGAAGTGGGACCTTGGGGGTCCGAGGGCGGTGTTGATTACGTACCTGGCTCCCTGCCACGTGTCAACCGCCCTGCCCAAGCTCCTGGACGTTATCGCCGCGGTGGTGGTTGAGGTCCCTAGGCTGATAGTTATGGGTGACTTCAACCTGCCGTCCGTGGGCGGGGTGTCCGGTGAGGCTCGGGAGTTCATGGCTTCCATGACAGCCATGGACCTGGCCCAGGTAATTCAAGGCCCCACACACACAGGGGGGAACACGCTTGACCTGGTTTTTGTCTCTGGACAGTGGCTGAGTGGTCAGAATATAGGGGATATAGTCATTGAACCCCTGTCATGGTCTGATCACTCTCTCCTACGCCTGGACTTTCTGACCGTTGCACCCCACCGCAGGGAGGCGGAACCGGTGAGATGGTACCGCCCCAGGCGGCTGATGGAGCCCGAGCGATTCCAGGCAGAGCTTGGGCCAATTCCTGAGGTTCGGATACACGACTCGGTCGAGGAGCTGACGGCAGCCTGGGATAGGGCTGCGGCCGGCGCTCTAGACCGGGTCGTGCCTTTGCGGCCTCTGATTCGGCGTGCGTCTCGATCGGCCCCTTGGTATAATGAGGGGCTGAGAGAGATGAAACGCCGGAAAAGACGCCTAGAGAGCAGTTGGAGATCGAGCCTTGCTGAATCTGACCGAACACTGGTAAGAGACCATATTAGGTCCTACCTAGCGGCGATAAAAGCAGAGAAGTGTTCTTACTTCACTGCTCTTATCGCGTCATCAGATAACCGCCCAGCCTCCTTGTTTAGGGTGACCCGCTCCCTCCTTCATCAGGAGGTGAGAGGAGACCCCTTAGAGGGTAGAGCTGAGGATTTCGGAAAATATCTGCATGATAAAATCGCTCAGATACGGGAAGGCTTTGATTTCAACTGGGTGTGTCCGGTGGGAGAGACGGAGTCCGGTCTTGAGACTGTTATCTGGGCTGAGTTTGACCCCGTGACTTCCGAGGACGTGGACAGGTTGTTTGGGGGACTTAGGGCGACCACTTGTTCATTGGACCCGTGCCCCTCCTGGCTGGTGCTGGCATCCCGGGAGGTGGTACGAGGCTGGTTCCAGGTAATTATTAATGCTTCTTTAAGTGAGGGTGTCTTCCCTGCCGCCTTGAAAGAGGCGGTAGTGAGGCCCCTCCTTAAGAAGCCAACCCTGGATCCAGCTGTTTTATCAAATTATCGTCCTGTCTCCAACCTTCGCTTTCTTGCGAAGGTTGTCGAGAGCGTGGTTGCCAGACAGTTCCCACGACACCTGGAGGAATCGTTATACTTGGATCCACACCAGTCGGGCTTCAGGCCTGGCTACAGCACGGAAACAGCATTGGTCGCGTTGGTGGATGACCTCTGGCGGGCCCGGGACAGAGGTTGTTCCTCTGCTCTGGTGCTATTGGACCTCTCGGCGGCTTTTGATACCATCGATCATGGTATCATGCTGCAACGGTTGGAGGGGTTAGGTATAGGGGGCACTGTTTTGCGGTGGTTCGCCTCCTTCCTCTCCGGCCGGATGCAGTCTGTGTTGACAGGGGGTCAGAGGTCGACCCCGAGACCCCTTGTATGTGGGGTACCTCAGGGGTCGGTCCTCTCGCCCCTACTGTTCAACATTTATGTAAAACCGCTGGGTGAGATCATCCGTGGTTTTGGTGTGGAGTACCATCTGTACGCTGATGATACTCAGCTGTACATTTCCACGCCGAACCACCCCAACGATGCTCTTGCCGTGCTGACCCAATGCCTGGAGGCCGTGCGGGTCTGGATGGGGAAGAACGGGCTCAAGCTCAACCCTTCCAAGACCGAGTGGCTGTGGCTACCGTCGTCCCGGTTTAGTCAATTGACTCCTTTGTTGTCTGTTGGGGGCGAAACAGTGGCCCCCGCGGAAAGGGTTCGCAATTTGGGAGTCCTCCTGGATTCACGGCTATCTTTAGAGGACCATCTGGCGGCCGTGGCCGGGAGGATGTTCTATCAGGTTCGCCTGGTACGCCAGTTGCGTCCCTTCCTAGACCGGGACTCGCTATGCACAGTTACTCATGCCTTCGTCACTTCCAGGCTGGACTATTGTAATGCTCTCTACATGGGGCTCCCCTTGAGGTGCACCCGGAGGCTTCAGCTGGCCCAGAATGCGGCCGCGCGGGTAGTGACAGGAGCATCGTGGCGCTCCCATGTAACACCGCTCCTGCGCGAGCTGCACTGGTTGCCGGTGGTCTTCCGGGTGCGGTTCAAGGTGTTAGTGACCACCTTTAAAGCGCTCCATGGCATCGGACCCGGATACTTACAGGACCGCTTACTGCTAGCAAATACCTCCCGCCGTCCGGTACGCTCCCACAGAGAGGGCCTCCTCAGGGTGCCGTCGGCCAGACAATGTCGACTGGCGACCCCCAGGGGGAGGGCCTTCTCTGTGGGAGCTCCAACGTTTTGGAACGAGCTCCCCCCCGAACTCCGTACGATGACGGACTTACGCACCTTCCGTCGGGAACTTTCCTTTTTCAACAGGCCGGCCTGGCATAGAAGCTCTGGCTCCAACCGGGTGAAAATGTTTTAGGGGGATTGTGCAATTTTTAGGATTTTAGGACTTGTATATATTGGGTTTTATAGATTTTATGGCCTAATTTGTTTAATTTATTTTTAAATATTTTAATTTTGTACATTTATATGTTTTTTAAATTTTAAGGCTGTAAACCGCCCCGAGTCCTTCGGGAGAGGGGCGGTATAGAAATTTAATAAATAAATAAATAAATAAAATAAATAATTCCCCATCGGCTCTCATAAGAAGAGTCAGGTGAACGGCGGCCACGGTTTTTTCCAGGAACCGAATTCAAACTGCAGCTGGATTTCCCCACGCTCAGGAGGGGGTGGGGATTCCCCATCGGCTCCCTTCACAGGCAAGCCAGCTGATTTACATGGTTGAAGTTAGAATATAACACATCTGAAGAATTATGAGTTATGAAGAACTGAAGTTGGTTAAATTTCTGTTTTTAAAAGTCAATCAAAGACAAAAGCCTTGAAACCACAGGTTTATAGAAAATATTTAATGTGATCTTATAAATATTGACTGAAAGGGATATATTCATCTTAGGTTTTTTATATATAATGTATTTGACAGCATACACTACTTTAGGCTGTTTGGGTGTCAGGACAGAGACACAGATCCAAATTTTTAAAAAATAAAAATAAAAAAATTCTTCTAAACTACCACTATGCTTATATAAAGTGGAGGGAAAACTATCTGAGTTCATAGCTTATTTGGCAACTGAAGAAATAAGGCAATGAATTGAATAAATAAGGTCATGCTTGCTCATATAACTTATTTGTTACATGCCCAAATTATATTTGTGACAAATCTTTTTTAATAGCAGCCAACAGGGACAGATCCCCTACATTTGTTCTATATGTATATTGGAATGTGTGGATGACTTTGTGGATGAGGCAAAGAGATAACCAGGAAATAATCAGACAAAAGAGGCAGGAACCCTAATGGATTAACAGTGGTGGTGAACCTATGGCACGAGTGCCAGAGACGGCACTCAGAGCCCTCTCTGTGGGCACACGCACCATTGCCCCAGCCCTGCCTCCCCCTGCAACCCCCTCCCCAGCAGCCTCCCCGGAGAGTCGACCCCCGACATAGCCCACGCAGAGCAGCGCAGCCAAGCACATGGCAGCTGGTCAGCAGGAACAAGATTCCGCCCTTGCGTCCCATTGCGTGCAGATGATGCTGTTGGGCATGGGCTGCCATGATGCTGCAGGGCTGCCTGGGCGATCTGCGGCAGGCCATGGAGGCAGTGGGTGGCCCTGCGGGTGGGCGGAGTGGTAGCAGGAGGCGCAGAGGGAGCGGGGTGGTTTTTGGGCACTCAGTCTCTAAAAGGTTCGCCATCACTGACTTCGATGTTTAGTTCAAGTATATTGATAAATGGAATTTCACATCAACTATGTTCTGTTCCCTTGTGAGAATCCTAGTGTCTATATAATGATTTTGTATAACAATAAGTAAAAGTGTATTTATGGCTAAACATTCCATTTAATGTCTGTGTGATGTAAATGAGAGAGATTCTTCCCATGAATTGTATGATGTAGTACTTAATAGTTATAATAATGAATGCTCCATTTTAAATATCTGACTAAATCAACGTGATCATTATTTTTAAATGAGCCCCTGCTAGAATTTTATAAGTTGGCGGAAGCAAGCTTCTAAATTTGTATCTAAACTTTGATGTAATACCTTATTTATTTCTGTACTTCCCTTTTATTTGAAAAAAGGGTGCCTTGCAAGCATGTGAAAAAAAATCAAAATTTCTACACAAAATTAATTTTAACTTCTTGCTATTTTAAAATATGTATTTAGTAACCTAAATATTTTCTGAATAATGCCCCTTTTGGATATCAGGCATAAAACTTAATTTTTCTGAAATTAGAAAATAATTCAAATATGAAATAAATAAAAGACCTGCAGATTTAAAGAAGGAAAAGCTTACCAAATAATCCAAACTTTTTACCACGATTCAGTGTATTTTTTTTTTTTGCTATCTAAATTTTTATCATTCCTGAGTTACAAAAATGTAATTCTTATATTTCCCTTCAATATGGTATTTCAATTCAAATCAAATACTTCAATACAATGATTCATATTGCATTTTAGGTAAGCAGTTAATTCCGATTTACCAATTCTTGGGGCTATTTTATTTTTTACTTAAACTTTCAATTTTTAAAACTGCCTGAAGACTCTAGTGTCAAAATAATGCATTCATTATTTTTAAATAAATGCATTTTTAAATAAATGTGATCAAAGTTTTCTTTTTCAGAATTTGCAGTATCTAATTGATCAGGCATGACAAACTCATGACGTCATGTGATGTCGCGTGAACTATCACAACTTTTTCCCCCATTGCTGGCAATGGAGTGGGCGTGGTTTTGTTGTGATGCATGCGGCCCGTGGGCCGGCAGTTTGACATGCCTGTAATAGATTGATAAATGAGTAAGTGAAGTTCTTGTTCCTCTCTGGTCTAGGTTGTTTGTTTGTGACATGATGTTGCCCAGCTAGGTAATATTCTTGCACTATTTGGAAAACAAAACAATTGCAGGCAAGCAACCAACAAAACTCAGGAGCATCAAGAACTCCACAGTTCAACCCTGAGCAACAGATATTCCCTTCTATTGAAATAAATTAGTTACATGTCTATTTCACTTTTATTATACTTTAAATAAGCTTTTATTTTAACTAATAAAAGTATATTACAAGTAAATATGGCCAATTACTATGATGGAAAGATTTAAGAAAATTCTTTAAACATGCAATTTTATTTTTCATAAAGGAAAGAGCTGTTTAATTTCTTCTAGAAGTAGTTTTCTCATATGACTAACTTGTCATTTGGTTCTATTTTTTATTCAGTTCCAACTGTTTACTCTTTTTGTAGACCTTCTCATAATCTTAACCTTGGAAGTGTTCTGTTTGGATTCAATTTTCTTATGTAGTCTGCGCTGAATTGTGAATATGCTTCCATCTTCCTGATTAAAGGCTTAAAATGCTACATTGTTTTTAGTCTCATTTTTTTATCCTATATTTCTTTATCCAAAAACTTAAGTGATGAGGCCCTCAGTCTAGTTTAGTACCAATTTGGTTGGGAGAGAGAATAAAGTTCTTAATTCATATCATTAAAGGCAGATCAAATTATTACTTCAGCATCCTTAAATTCATGTTTATTGGTTTTTTAAAAAATGCCAGACTACATTTTCTTAAAAATATGAAATAGAAAACAGAAATAAATCTACTAATAATGTGATATTAACCTTTCCAAAATTTCAGTTCTTATTTACATGGGAGATGGCTGAGAGTGACAGTTGTGACACCATGAATGTATAATGTTTTGAATGTGTTACATTCAAGCTATACTAGTCTTAATTGCTACGTATGTGCTATAATGCTATTTCACGGAAAAGGATGACAAATCTAGTTCTTGGTTACCTATATTTTAAATACAAAACCCTCAGGCTACAACTTTAAAGTTTTGTTCAGTGATTTCATTGGCATGTTGGGTGCTAGTATAGTGTAAGAAATAAAACCTTTTTTTTAGCAAAAATAAGAATATTGATTATTATGCTTTACAGCAACAGAAACTATGAATCATGGACATTACATAACTTTGCAAAGGTGTACTCAAGAGCACCGTTCTGATGCAATCAAAGCTTTCTATCCTATCTAGCCCTAATTTTGTTCATTTAACCCCTGCTCATCTTGCTTCATAAGAATTAGTTTAGGAGGATAATGACTGGCAGTTCCAGAAATGGTGAACGTTAGCATCAGAGTGGTGCTGCAGCCTTGAAGGAAGTTGGCCCACCAGCTCGTGAAGAAAACCTCTTGAATCCAGAGGATTTTATCAACTATTATCTAATTACAAACTTTCCTTTTATGCATGAAGTGCTTGAAAGGGTAGCAGCTCTGCAGCTGCAAACATTAATGGAAAGCACCAATTATCTTGTCCCTTTCAGTATGAGTTCAGACTTGATTTGAGGATAGAATCAGCCATAGCCAAATTGATCTCTTGCAGGAGTGAGACAGAAGCAATGTGATTATCGGTCCTGTTTGATCTCTCAGCAGGCAATCTCAAAGAATAGTACTATTGATTCTGAACTCTGGCAGCTATTCTGTGAGATACCATAATGCATTAATTTATGTCCAGTAGTATTTAACATCTGTAGAAAATTACCAGAGGCATCACCAGGACTTTTGAAGCTGGGTGTCATCAATGTATACATGACATTTGGCTCTGCTTCTGCATAACAACTTAATCAGGATAAGCTGTATATGTTCTGAACCAGAATACTACCTACCACAATAGGTAGATGAAGGCCAGTACCGTGAAGTAAGACTAAATTTCAGCAAAACATTGTGGGTGAGTTCCCAGGTTTGAGAACTATAGAATGTATCTGCTCTAAATGGGCTGCACTGAATCAGAAGAAAAAAATTCATTATTAGAGGTGCTCCTAGAATCATTTCATTGGAGTCCCAAGTAATCCCTGAAGCTTGGATTTACTGTTGCCTGCTTCAATTGGTAGGTAATTTCCTGGCAGGAACAGCCTATTTACACTTGTGATGTAATGTGCATGTGGAGAATCAGTGGATAAGAGTTTTGGCAACACAGAGTTTCCTAGAGAGAGGCCCAGATTAAGAGACTGAGCAGTCCTAAACTGGAGAGGAGAGTGAATTCAGGGTAGCCACACTCTAGAATCTCTCAGGATATATCTAGTAGGTTAAAATAGCTTTAGTTTAAGATTTTATCCACTAGATATAAGCAAATAAATGTTTGGACTCAATTGGATTTTGCTGTGTCATCTTTGGATTGTCATCAGTAGTCTATTTGCTGGTAACTTCATATGGAGATTATGCAGTATATTCTGTTTGTGGCTATTCTTGAAAATGCAAGGTGGTACAGAATGTAGAAACCAGGTTATTGAGTGAGCTACTCAGTCATGTTACCCATTTGTTGAAGGAACTGCACTGGAGATCAATTTGTTATGAAGCCAGATTCAGAATTTTGGATATAAAGCTTTAAACATCTGAAAACCAGGATAACTGTCTTTGTATTATTGACCTGATTACTTAATTGAAATCATCAAGTTAGGTGCTACGATATGTACTGAATGCTGCTGAATCCTGGTGGCTGCATGCAGGTGGCTTTTCCCTCTGGCAGCACTCATATTTTGAAATGTGTTCTCCTGTACTTTGGGAAAGACCTACTTTTAGGTGCCTGTTTAAAACTTGCTTCTTCACCCTTCCCAGCATGGAAGAATTAATTAAATATAATGATTGATTGAAAAAGCTGACATGCTGCAAAACAATGGCTTTCATTGTTAAAAATACCTCTAGGCTATATACAGGCTCATTGTCATTCCAAGAGGATAAAATGGTTAGTGCTGTGACCTACTGTATCCATCTGTTAAACAGGAAGGGCAGGCAAATAAAACTTATATGTCTGAGTTGCAAAACCCAGATGCTCATTAAATAGCAGCAACAGGCTAGAGTTTATTGAATCTCTTTGCAACTATTTAGTGTCATCTTGACTTTAGGAGCCAAGGCATGGTAACCTTTTAGAAAGCAATATGGGTAGAATGCAATAGCTTTACCAATTCACCTCCTGAAAATGGGTTTTTTTAATAGCTCATTTTGGCAACCATTTTATGAATAAGTAAACTCTCCACATGGTGAAGTAACCATTTTCTGAGAACGCCTACAACTCTATGTCATATTTCAGATAAATTCACCAGCCCAGGAAAAAATATTATGATCCAGACTTAACTGGGCTACGGTAGATGGGTAAAATCTGACTTGAAAGCCCCACACTAAAGACTTCCTCCAGTCTCATTCTATTTTTAATACTTTTTATTTGCCTGCTCAGTGTTGGAGATTTAAGATGCCAAATATCAGTCCTAGAAAAAGGAATAGTTGGACAAGAGACCTCGTCAGTCAGCCTGATGCTGGGCTTCTCCTGCATTTGCAAAGAGAGCACATACAGTTGCCTTGGAAACAACAGTCAACTATATTTACCAGTTATGGTGAACAAAACCTGAAGCTCTCTGGATACTGCTCTTTTTAGCATCATATGATAACTTAGTTCTTGAATTATCCCAGCTGTTAGCTTTCTAATATTAAAGTCATAAAGAAATGAGTTAGAGACAAGGGAATCTAATTAACACAAACATTTAAAAATAGGACGGGGAGGGGAAAAGTATATACAGAAGGGTTCATTTCTGAAATAGGGCTCTCCTGGGCATTTATTATCAAGAGATAGAGCTGTAAAAAGTGCCCTCACAAAAAATAGTGATAGATAATACTTTAGATAAATCAGGCAGTAATGAGTTTTAATGAGTAAAGCTGGGTACTGCCCCAATTCCTGTTGTGCTGTTTCATTGTGGGGGGAGCAGTGTTCCTGGGAGGGATGAGCAAAGAAGTCAAATGTATACGTTTCTAACCAGATCACTCAAGGCATGGAGGTCAAACCAGTTGCCCAGCTAAAGCAAGCAAGCAAACACCTACATGGGACAGCAGAGATAGGAAACATACTTTAGAAGAAATTCCTTTTTTACCAAAATCTCTAGTACTAGAACAGCGGTTCTCAACCTATGGGTCGCGATCCCATTTGGGGTCGAACGACCGTTTCGCGGGGGTTGCTGGACACCGCGGTCCGCCATTTTGGTTTTTGGGGGGTTTTTTGCCCGTCGCGCGGGCACCACGCATGCGTGGTTTGGGCCATCGCGCGCATGCCACGCATGCACGGATCGGCCCGTCGTGCGCGCGGGTCAGGGTCGCGCCACGCATGGGCGGGGCAAGTGGGGCCTCAGCCTGAAAAAGGTTGAGAACCACTGTACTAGAAGATGAAATTAGATCAGCACTCCAGTCATTACTTGAAAGTCTACAGGAACTGATGGAATACCCCCCAAGATGTGGCAAGTAACAGAAGAATCAGTAAAGGTTCTAACCAAGCTGTGCCAGGAAATCTAGAGAACATCACTGGCCAACAGATTTGAAAGTCTACATTCTAATTTCAAAAAATAAGAATATGCAAACTACTGTACAATATCCTTAATTTCACCTGCTAGCAAAATCATGATTACAATCATCCAACACAGATTAGAGCCTTATATGAAAAAAGAGATATCAGACATTCTTTTTTCAATAAATGTATTAAGAATTATATTAAACAGATAAAACGAATACAAAAACCTAATACAAAATATATTTTTAAAAAAGGAAAAATAATTATTAAAAGGTGTAGAAACAAATCCCCTGCAAAAAGAAAAAAGGGAAGTTGTAAGCAAAACTTCCCCCTTCCCTATTTCCCCCTTCAACCCAACAAGTATATTCCAACATTAACAACTTATCACTGCCTCTTAAAATGCAAACAAATACATCTTCATCCCATACCTCACCGGATTTTCTATCCTCTCTAAATGTTTATCTCTCCTTATTAATCAGCAAAAGTTCAGTAAAAACTATAAAAATCCCCTGAAGATGTTACCTAGCCTGGTAACAAAATGTTCGGAAACTAACCCACAAGCTCGGAAAACGAACCTTCACCCTTACTAACAAAAATACCTAACAATGTTAAAGTGTATAATGTCCCTTTCCATTAATCTAAATCTCCTTCATTCCTCTTTTTAATAATCAAAATTAATCCCATTAACAAACATTATAAAAATATAAACATTATCAGAAATAATAGCCCCTTATTTACATGTCAAAAATAGCCCCTTATTTACATGTCAAATATTACAGACTAAAACAGCCAGTTTAGTATAGTGGATTAAGACACCAAGCTAAAAACTAGGAACTCTTGAGTTTTAGTCACCATGAAACACCAGGTGAGTGACCTTGGGCCAGTCACTCTCTCAGTCCAACCCACCTCACAAGATTGTTGTTATGGGGAAAATGTGTTATGTTATTTGTAAAAATAATAAAGGTGGACAAAAATAATAGATAAATAAAAATCAACTCAGCTCATTTCCCCAACAAAAATATTTATCCTGTCAAACTAACCATTAAACACCATCAGAAATTGTTCTGTCTGGCCCCTCTCAGCTCATTAAAATCCACATAAATATGTCTTTAAGAGGTTTATTTAACACATTTCAAAAGAATTCACTTCAAAGCACGCTGCTGGCATTTTGCTGGCAGAAACAGCCAAGTCTCATGTATTTACATTTAGATTAACACATGCTCCTCCCACACCTTCCAATTAACTCACTCTTTCTTTATCACATTGTCCAAGGCCTCATTATTCTCCCATAGATTTCCAAAACATCAGAAGACTGAAGTCAAACGCACGGTTCCAGATATCAGGCTCCTCCTTGATTAACGTTGCTCGTGACAAAGGCGTAGTCTCTCTGTCCCCTTCTAATATAGTGTCCGATACGTCACTTCCCCTCATTACTTCCTTTTTCCACTTAACTGACACCGTCGCTTATCAAACCTTCGGAATCTCTCTTGATCCAAATCTGACCCCTCACTTTGTGAATCTGATCCAGACTGCCTGTAAATCTCCTCCCTGTCTGGCTCAGCTGCCGGGAGGGGAAAATACCCAGAGGGGCCTGGCTGCTCTTCCTCGGCTGCCGGGAGGGGAAAACACCCAGAGGAGCCTGGCTGCTCATCCTCATACTCTGACACTTCCCAAGCTGGTCTAGGGACACTCACAACAGAAATATGTTTTTTTTTTCTTCAGAGGGACTTGTTCCCCTCTCATAATAACTTTTGGTTCCAAAATGCTCAAGCATTTCTTGAATCACAGATTAGTTTCCTTTAAAGTAGCCATCTGGGTCTCTTCTTAATGATCAACCTTCAAAGACTTGTTATCAGTTTGAAATGCAAATACTATAGGACAGATTTCCTATGTGAGACTATCTTTCTAATTAACTTCAAATCCTTTAATCAGTTTCATCCAAAATTTTCAAGACTTTCCTAAAATAACACTATATATAATCGCCCTTTTACTACATATCAATTTTTTTTACAAAGCTGGAACATGTAATTTTCTTTTTAAATGAATTGAAAAAAGACTCACCTAATGACTATTAACCTTGTGGTTCTGAAGGTGTTTTCAATCTTAAACAATTTTTTAAAATCTCTAAGGTGACTAAAAAGATGAGATTTGATTAAAACCCAACTCTTAGCAAACCTGCATAATTGGCTCAGGGCATAATCAGGGCATGATGAAACTTGCAACTCACAGCTGATCGGAAACAGCTACAAAAATGTTAGTTTCAGCTGTCTCACAAAAAAACAGCTATCTAGAACAGAGGTCCCCAACCTATGGGCCGAGGCCTGCTACTTGGCCATCTGGCCATGTGAGTGGCTGGCCAGTGCATGTTTTAAAACTGAATAATAATTTTAAAAATGTGAATTTAATTTGTCAATAATAAATTAACTTTATTAAAATATATTGAAGATGTTTTTTGGGCTTTTATTTTATGTTCCTGCTGTAATCCTAAATTTATATAAACTAGACCTAGTTCAAAGGATGAAATCCAGTAGAGGAAAATCTAACAATGCAAAATTTTTAATATCTCAACTTTGTTGGCCTTAAATCAATTTGTAAACATTTTCACAGCAATAAAATAAGTGAATGCATATATAATTATTCTTTTTATCGCCCTTAGCTATTACTAAATACATAATACTTAACCTTGAATAATAAGAAAGTTAAATTGCATTACACTACTGCTATTTTTGTATAATGCTGTCTTACAGAAAATATGAGGCATGGAATATCTTAAGTATTTGTCTGATTTAAATGTTTAGCATCTTCTTCCAGAAATATCAATTGATGTTTATGATTCAGCCGGACATAACATTCATCTTTGTGAAAAGAGGAAAAGGTTACTATTTCTAGAGGCTTGAACTATCTGAGAATCCATAGTCTATAGTTTATAATATTTTTTTTTTGATCTTGGATCATTTCCTGCATTGTAAACCTTTGTTTGTTTTGCTTTTAGGAGGAGTACTTTGCTATTCAACAGTGAATCTCATTGATTTCAGTAAACATGGATGAATTGCAAGATGTGCAGTTAACAGAAATTAAACCTCTCTTAAATAATAAGGTAAAGAAAGTTATGTCTGAGCATGAGAAAAACTAACAATTTTGTACTATATGTTAACTATGTGTAGGAGGAATATATATTACAGTTTTCTCCTGTTGGATGTAGAATTTAATTCACTGAAAAGGTCCATTTAAAAGTCTTGAAAGTTTCAATATTTAATGCAGAAAGACAATTCTTCTCCCAACCCTTTCTCTTTTGCTCCCCTGAAACAAATTCTAGGTTTCGAGTTTCATGGAGCAAGCTCTTAATCTTTGCTGTTGCTCATTGAAGTGCCATATATATTGATTTCAAATAGTCTTGTGGCATTTCAAAGCAAACAGATCTATTATGGTTAAGCTTTTGTTGATTGAAGTCTACTTGAAAACATCAAAGGCATAATAATTGTTATAAAAATATTTATAAATGTTCGGGCATATTTTTAGTGAAATCTTCAAAGCTGAAGGGAAAAACTCAAGTGGATAGGAGGCTACAGGGCTTTATTGCCCAAATAGTTATCTTTTTAAATGTATTTGTATCTCACTGTTATTATTTCACAAATATCTCAAGACAGTGAACATATGCAACACATCTTCCTCCTGCTGTTTTCCCCACAAAAACAAGCCTGTGTGGTGGGTTGGAGTGAGAGAGAATGACTCTCTCAAAGTCATCCAGATGATTTTTCATGCCTAGAGGGGCTCCCGCATTCTAGCCCAGTGCCTTAACCACTTGACTAACTGGCTCTCATGACCTTCCAGTTGGTAGGGTAAACAGAGTATATTGTGCAATAATCTTGGAATATATTTATACAAAATGTTGATTTCTACTTTGCATTATGCAGTTACAGATACATAGATACCCCAAAACAAAGGCCTTTGTTTTGTTTTTAAGCTGTTGATTAAATTAACTGTTCTCTATAGACAGCATAGAAGGAATGTTTCTAAGTAAACAAATTAGAAGGCTAAATTAACTTCAACAGTACTGTTTTGATGAAGTTTCTTTAGCTAAAAATTTAAAATTAGTACACCTTCAAGGGGTATATTAAGTTTTGTGTTTGTGAATAATTGATTTTTTTTAAAAAAAATCTGGAGTGAAATGTAGTGTATCTGCCAAAAGGGGGGAGATGGTTTCGCATGCACAACTTAATCCCACACACGCTCATCTGCCATTTGCGTGGCCCGTTTCCAACGGGCCACAGATCAGTACTGGTTTGGGGGGGAGGCTGCCTTATAAGATAGCATTCCAATGATAATTCTTGGAAACATTTTGCATGCAAAGCAGCCATCATTCAGCAGTAGTCCCATTGTTGTAATGTATGCATACTTTTAGCCTATATAATTTTGATGAGTCTTTCAAAATACAATTGAAAATAAAAACTTGAATTTATAGCCAAGAGATTATCTTAAAATTTGGAAGCATTTGTTCCTTGAGAATCTGCATTTTGATGTTAGAAATCCTGGCATTTCCATCATGATATGGAATAGATTGATTTCTAGGATAGAAGGCTGGTGGGGTAGGGGTGGGGGAATTCTTACTATTCTGCATTTTTTATTGCAATTTAATACAGGAAGCTTCAGCTCTGTAGTATAATTTAGTTATAACTGAGGTGTTGGAATAAGCTTTTCAAACAGGTGAAAAGCAAAGTTTATGGTTTGTTGATCAATGGCCATTCTTATATTGACAGAATTCAGCTCGAAACTTCCAGGACTTTGACTGTCAAGTAAGTACTCAGACTGGAATGTTTCTGCTTTGTCAGTCTTTTCTATTTTTAAGATAAATTTTTGAGAAGAAATTGAGAAAGCTGTAGACCATTGCTTCCCATATATTCATTTTTAGTTATCTGCATGTTGAAAAAAATGTATCTGGCTATCACTAAGCTACAAGAGTCTGGTTTGGAGATGATTGTTTCCCATCAACCCATGAAGCAAAATGGTTACATTGCTACAGTTGTATAAAGTCTTTCTCAGATGCAAATATACATTTCTGTTAAGGCTGTTTTCCCTCAGTATGGCCATATCACATTTTGGACTTTTTTCCTATCTAACTCCTAATCTTTGAAATCAAATTCCCCCTCAGATCACATTTGGAGTCTGATTTTATCAGGCTTAAAAAGCTTAAAAACTGTCTTTTATAAAAGTGGAAGAACCATTCTTTTTAATTATAATACCTGTTACCAGTTTGGATAGTGCTATGATTTAGGAAAGAAGAAAGGACACTTATTTATGCCACAAGTAGTCATCGACTTACAATTGGGACCAGAATTTCTGTTGCTGTGGTTTTTTAAGTGATTTGTATCCAATGTTATGAGCGTTTTGCAGTGGTCAAGTGACTCTCCAGTTGACTTAGCTTTTAGAAGCCCCCGAGGAAGGTTTTATTTAACACCTTTATGGATTTTGGAGAAAAGCAAATTCAACAAATAAATATTGTTGATTTGGATCTTAAACAATTGTGTTTTGTGATGTTTGTGTTATGATTATTCTAAAGTGTGTTTTCAGTTACTTTTTGGATAACAATTTTTGATATTCTTTTTCTCTATTTTGTACAACTGCTTACCTCAAAAGATAATGATATGAAGGGCATGTCCATAGGTAGTTTTTGACAAAGGTATACAGAATAAAGAAATGTATTTCCTTGCACGATGTCAAACTTTACTAAAGAGTGAATCTTCGTAATTACATGGTAAGCAAGGCACACTGATATGTATATGACTATAATGCATAAATTTGTTCAGACTTGATGACCTAATTAAGAAATATAAAATAATTTACAGTAGTTGGGAACAATCACCTCTTCACCTTATTTTGTAATCCCAGTATTACTAGTTGTTGTTTTGGAATCTGAGGGGCTTGTCCTGCTTTTGACATCTTTTCTGCTAATACACAGTAGTTTTTTTGAAGCTGTAGAATAGAGATTGTCCTATGGGTCTTCTTAAGATGAATGAGCATTACGATATTCTGCCCTTCTTCAGTCAGAAAGAAAAATCTTTATTCACAAAGACCAGTGAATAATAAAACTCAGTGGTGTAAAACAGATATACATATATAAAAAAGAGAATGATAAAATTAACAGGGCTTATCATTTAGTTGGCTATGATGGAGGTATGTTGAGGGTCAAGAAGGTACACGAGATTCTCAAGTGTATGTAAGGAAAGATCTCTATTATATAAGAAAATCATGATCCAATAGTCATGGGTTGTCTAGTAATCCATCTAAAAATGGATGTAAAAAATATGGAGCCTAAGCAAAGTCATTCTGTTGGTTGAACAACATTCTGTATTCACATGCTAGAATAAGTTCAGACAAAAATCTTGATTGGATTCTGTTCTTTGGCACATCTTGAGTTGTTGGAGTCATTGTGTACATAATTGGCTTACATTTCACAAAGTAATCACTCTAGATTTACACTTTCATCTATTTATATAGAATACCATAGAAACCAGCATTGCCGGCATAGACTCTCATGCTGTCCTATTAATAGTTTTGTTCTGTGTGAGTTTGAATAATTTAATTTACTGTTTAATTTGAGCAATTAGCTTACCATGATTTTTTACTTCACAACATAGTTTTGCATTTGGACTATTTATTCAGAATCTAAGGAAAATGTATATCTATAAAAGACTAAAGCCACGTATTAGATGGAATCTTGCTCCTGTTTGTCAGAATTTTTCAAATCTTAACAACTGCTATAGGTGAGAAGGAATTCTATGTGGTTGTTGCTGTGTTCAGACACAAAGCATTTAGAAAGTTAGTGATCATATGCAGCCAGAAAGTGTCCATTGTATGAAAGTATTGTAGTTTAAAAATATTTCAAAAATATTCCAATATTTTGGCTCAATAAGCAATTACATGGAAGGATTTCTTGTGATTGTAGCATATAGGCTAGATCTAAGTTGGACAAAACAGAGTTAATGAGATTCAATATAATCAATTTGTCTGGCATAATCTATTTTTATAATACAAGCACAAACTCTTTATGAAGATTCTTTAGCATGTTAGAGTTGTAGTATACTCTAAAGAGAGCATCAAAGCATGCCCATTACAGTAATATATTCTCTATCCTTTTTTTTTTACAACTTAGTGTTTAGAGTGAGCCCTACAACGTTTGAAAGCATTTTGAATTTCAGTTGGACTATATGTTACTGCCCTGTTTTCAGTTTTTCAGATTCAGATTCAAGCTAAAAACTTCAATGTATAGCTGCTTCCCCCACCAAATATAACTCCTATAAGAAAGCCCAAACTGAAAACCTATATATTTTCATGTAAGATGTGTTAGTATCTTCTTCTTCTCAATCAATAAATGGATCCCATGAAAGAACTAAATCTATAGAAAAAATGTGTGAATCCTGCTGGGTGTATGTATTACACTTTGAATACATTAGGAAAGTGCATATGCACTATTCTTGTCACATTTCTTTAATGAAAACTGAAAGAAAAAAAAATGAACCTTTCCTGTTTTAACATCATCTATATAAAATTCCTTTCTCTGAGCAGTTCTTAAAATGTAAAATTCACAATTTGATGAGAACTTTGTAAAAAGATGATTTCTAGGATCATTGTTTTCTGATTAGGAGGCTTTTCCTGCAGATTAATAATATCCTTTTTATTCCCAGGTGTTTTCAGTTTTTGAGCTATTTACTGAGGACTATGTCATGTTTTCTCTGTAGAAGTTATTCCTCTTTAATCTGAAAATTGACATTTCATTCTGTAGGAGCATGATATAGAGACAGCTTATGGAGTTGTCCATGTCACTATGCGGGGCACTTCAAAAGGCAATCGTCCTGTCATCCTAACGTATCATGATATTGGCCTCAACCGTGAGTCCTTTTTTTTCATGGTATTTTCATATGCTGACTCACTGACTATATTGTATTCCTATTTTCAGAATAGAAGTGTTTGATGCAGAAACTGTTCTTTTAATTTACCACAACTAGAAAACAAACACGAACCTTACCATTTAACTTGTAGTTACTTTTTATCGAAGTAAGAATCAGGAACTGGAGTGGTGCTTCTCATGTTCATTTTGTGGGTTTGTCCTACAGATAAGTCCTGCTTCAACACTTTCTTCAATTTTGAAGACATGCAGGAAATCACACAACACTTTGCTGTATGCCATGTTGATGCACCTGGACAACAAGAGGGGTCTCCTCCTTTCCCTTCTGGGTAAGTATAATATTCCTTTGATCCAGAATGTTTAAAATTGAAATAGACAGGGGAATAGCCAGATTTCCAGTATTGGCTTAATATATGTAAAGAGATACAGTACTGATTTGGGAGATATAAAACAGACATGTCAAACACAAGGCCTGGGGGCCGGATGTGGCCCACGAAGTGGTTTCATGTGGCCCGCGAAGCCATCCTGGAAATAGTGAGGGAACGGCCCCCTCTGCCTTGGCCCTGGCCCAGGCCCAGGCCAGCCGGGAGTCAATGTACAATTTTGTGGTGGCCATCTATGCAGAAACGCATTCAGTCTTATCTCCATAAGCCCCTTGAAAGTGTTTTGATCACTACAAATCCGTACTCTGATTAAACATGTCCTAGAATCTCTTACTATGGAACTGTTGAATCTCCTTGCAAAATGGCATATATTGATAAGTTAGCCTTGGAATAAAGTCCTTTTATGTCAACTTCATCTTTTCTGATTTCAGATACCAGTATCCTAGTACTGATGAACTCGCTGAAATGCTTCCTGCTGTTCTTATGCACCTGAGGCAAGTACGCAGAATAACCCAATCACAGATGCTAAATAGCCTTTTTTTGATGTTCAGAGGAAAAAGAACAGCTGTTATCATATTGCAATAAAACCAATGGTTGTAAAGTTCATTCAGATGCCATTTGTAGAATCTTATTTCTTACCATAAATCATATAAAAGAAAATTGTATAAGTAGTATGATACTAAGGTTCCATAAATTTGATGGGTCCTGCTAATAGAAAGTATACTAAGGGATTCTCTTCATTTTCAACTTTTTTTCAGCCTAAAAAGTGTAATTGGAATAGGAGTTGGAGCTGGTGCCTATATTCTCAGCAAGTGTGCGGTAAATAGCATTTGTTTGTGCTCATTTCTTTGTTTCAGCTAATTAAGTCTATTTAGGCTCTAGATGTCCATGTAGAATCCAAACATAAGAGTGATACATGTAGTAGTGAGCGGAACGTTTTGCCAATAGTGGCAAAAACAGACTCATTCTTTAGAGGTATAAATGCCCTAAAATGATGAGTAAATTTGAGGCAGTTTATTCAAGATTATGGTTATCATGCTATTGTAAAAAACAATTAGTGCATCATCATCATCTCATAAAAAAGAGTAGATTTACTTTTGAAAACTGCTATAAATTTGCCAGCATTTCCTTGTGTTCTAAGTTATATTCCCTAACACTATGGCCACCTTAAAATTATGTTTTAGTCATTCCTTTTTATTCATAATTTATACTTCATTATTAGATTATTTTGTACAACTCAAGATGGCAAACATAATGATTCCCACAATAAACTGTTTATTTCCTATGTTTATATATTTATTTGATATATTTATTATACTGTCATAATAAAAATAAACCTGAATGCAGCATAAATAATCAGAAAAATAAAACTTTAATATTTTCCATTCTGTTTTTAGTTGAATCATCCAGACTTGGTAGAAGGCTTAGTGCTAATTAATGTTGATCCTTGCGCAAAAGGTTGGATAGATTGGGCAGCATCCAAGGTAGGATGGAACTCTCTGTTTTGTGACCAAGGTGATAATATTGTCCTGCAAGACTAGAAATTCAAAAAAATAATTGAATAAGTATTTGTTATGGACTATCACTTTTTTTCTTTTCCCAAAGGAAGATGAAAGAATAGAGAAGTGGCTTTATTTATTTAACATACTGAAATGTATTTTGATACATTTTATGTAGTTGTATTCTAGAGTTTCTGTCAGCCATAAACCTGGCCTTGGGTCAAACAATGCACGATTTAGAGAGAATATCTGCATGTATTTCTAATACTAGAATTACAGATGGATGAAACAAGCATGTGAAAAGGCAGGATGTGTTAATATAGAACTGAGCAGTGCCAATATGTAATTTTGTTTTGTTTTGTTTATTTTTTCAGCTTTCTGGATGGACAACTAACCTTGTGGATATTGTTTTAGCTCACCATTTTGGCCATGTAAGTTAATTACAAGTTTTAATATTGAAAATGCCAGTATATATAAAATCAACCTTATATACTAATAAATTGTTCTTGTTCCTAGCTCAGGAATTGTTTATAAAAATGCTTATGGTTTCATAACTTTAAGTTTTATTCCTGAGATAGGTGTGACAGAAGACTGATAGATAGTAAGTATAAACTGGAACTCAGGACTTCTGCTGTTATATAGTTTTTACCTGCTTGTAGTCTGCAGCGTACATTACCTTCTTAATTTTTACAAGATGACTGGAGTGTGCTTACTTTTTTATAGTACAATTAACCAGACAAATAATTATAATATTTGTCATTCCTCAGGAAGAACTGCAGGCTAATCTGGAGCTAATTCAGACATACAGACTTCACATTGCACAAGACATCAATCAGGAAAACCTTCAGCTCTTTGTTACCTCCTATAACAGGTAATGTGTCTATTTTGGATCCACACTGAAAAAAACTTTTATTTTTTCCACTCTAGTTTTGAAGGTACAAATAATGCTTTAAGCAGTAGATAAAGAACATTCTCAAATCAGTATATTTAAAGTGTTCCATAATATTTAGCTTTAATTTCAACTGTAGAGAGCCTGCAAGATAGTTTAGGGCAGGGGCTCCCAGCCTTTTCTATACCCCACACTCGTAGAGCACTTCTGATGTATTCTTGCACCTCTTACAAAAGTTTAAAACAACAGCAACAAATTATGCATATACACTATAATTTTGAAAACCCAAGTTTTTGCACCCCTGGAATATCATCTCACACCCCCTAGAGGTGCAAGCACCCCCTGTTAGGAAACCCTGATTTAGGGGAAGAAATATTATTTTGTTTTATTTTTGTCTTAGTTTTTCAGTTTTATTATCATTATAGTCAGTAATGTTGTAGATTTTTTTTCTCCAGTACAGGAGATGGAGAATCCACCAATGGGTTTTCTCTGTCTGCCTGCTCTTGAGAGCAAGTAGCCAAACTTGACACGCCCCCTCTTGCTAGGAGACCCAGTCTTGACTTGATCTCAAGCTCTTGAAGACGCATCAGGGTTGGCTTTCTCAGCAGATTAGCAGGTAGTAAACCATTGGTGAATTTTCCCTTTAATAGTAATATCCCTCAATATAATTTAATAATCCTCACAGTCTGGGAATCATTTCCTACAGTTCCCCTTTAATTCCTTCCATTTTCCTCAGGGTTCTGGGGGAAAGGAATTTGTTGTTTTTTTGTGATCAGCTCACAAACTGCCTTAGGTGAGATTGTCACCTCCCCTCTTAGGACCCAGGGAACAGCGTTCCCACCTCAGATTGATTCTATTTTATTTCCCAGACCTCCGGAGCCGTTTGGGACGCTGCGGGCACCATTTTGGCTGCCGTTTGAGGCAGTAAAATTTAAAACAACTCCCAAGGCTCCATTTTTTCCTTTCTCACAATCGGAGACAAATTGAAGCAATTTCCCACAGCCAGTGCACTAGCTTCAGCCAGGACCTTCCCAACGTTGGGGAAACTTCCCCTGTGTGGTCCCAGTAGTTGTTTTCGGCGGCAGAGCAAGTGGCGGCCACCATTTTGTTACCGCTAAAACAACGAAGAGTAAAACGTTTTCCTGGCATACCTAGGCTGTTTAATCTTCCTCCTGTGATTTAATTGTTTCTGCCTTCTGGATCTTTGGTCCCTGGTCAGATCAAACAGCCCTAAAGTCCCTAACTTCCACCCGAATTCTGATGGCCGCCATTTTGAATGCCACGTTTTTAAAAAATGAACAAATAAATAAATAAATTAAAATTAAAATTTAGACCTCATCAGGCCAGAGCCTTATAGTCACAAAGGCCTGAGTGAATTTTGAGGGACGTTTTGTTTCGTAATATTATACATTAAATTAATCAAGCTTCTATTGCTCCTCATCTTGCCTTGCCTGGCCTCTATTCAGGCCCTCTGCGCCCTTCATTGGGCCATCTGGTGCACTTTGACTGGCCACCTAAGGCCTCCGAGTGGAGCCCAGAGCGGGTCCCCAACCGTGCCTTCGGCATCTGCTGCCATTGCCGTGACCAAGCCCAGATAGAGTTGCCTTTTTGGTCAGGTGGTCAGGGGAGCAGTCCTCATTACTTGCTCCAATTTCGCTTCCGCCAACTGCTTGCCTGCCAGAGCTTCGCCTCAGTTTCTCTGAGACAGCTCAACCTAGGATGGAGGACTCCACTGCACCTCAACCCATGTGTACAGCTCCTCTATCCTCTCGTTACAGCCGACAGACTACCTCCAATCCGGAGGGAGCAGGCAAGCCCACAACCAAGGCTACGGGCACTCTCAGGAAAACTTCCAAGTTGGCGGGAAAGCATGCAAGCCGTAAGCTGGAGAAGGAGCTCTCCAGAGTGTAGGGACAGGCAGGATTAGAGATGGACCAAGTGGCGGCCCCTGAGTCCTTTGACCTCAGCTCAGGGCATGTGGTCTCTGACAGAAGCTTCCACCACAACTTCTGTACCACCTCAGTATACAGTTACTAATCCCTCACTTCACCCGGGTTCAGCCCCTGAGGCTACCTTTACTCCAATTGCAGCAGGGCTCAGGGGTCCTGACCTCAGAGATATTTTCTCCGATGGACGAATGAAGGCCCTGTTATCCAAGGTGGTGGACTGCGCTCTAGCAGAACGATCTCTCCATCCACCTGAACAGGGGGTATCCACATAAGTTCCTGCAGGGATCCCTATATTTCAGGAGCCCACATCCCCCGTATACTCCTCAATGAGCGGATACTCATCTCCGCAAGGGTGAGGACCAACCGGACTTCAATTTTTCAGAGGAGGAACTCCCCCCTGACCCCTCCCCTCCTGGAGGTCTGTTCAATCCGGCCCTGTTTTCTTCCCTTGCTTCGCAAGGCCACCTCAACTGCCAATATTGGGTTGGATCAGTCCCCTCAACCGCAGGCCACATCAGATTTCAGTCCAAATCAGATCTTCCTTGAAATGGTGGCAGCCCAGCACCACGCTCCCTCTCCTTCTATATTTCTCAAGAGGATTAAAAAGCAATGTGTCTCCCCTTCCTCATTTCCTTCCATAAGCGAGTCAGATAAAAAGGATTCTTGGTACCTCTACAGACTTAAGTGAGGCCCTTGAGGTCCCCAAGGTGGATGAGGCCTGGACCCCACTGGTAACCCAGACTGCGGTCGCTGGGGATATGTCTGAGGCACTTAAAGTGGACGACAAGAAGGGGAACAGACTTTTCGTAAGACTCATCAATCAGCGGCATGGGCTATCAAAACGGCCACCTGAGCGCCAACTACAGGCCAGAGTCCTTCCTGAGGACATTTGGATTCATCAGGACCTAAGTACAATGGTGGCTACAACTGAGTATGCAGCGGAAGATACTCTTCAGTCGGCCAACTTTGCTTTCGGATCCCTAGTCTCCAACATCACAGCCAGAAGGATGCTGTGGCTGAAATACTGGCAGGCCGACGCCAAAGTCAAATAGCGTCTCGCCACTGCCTCATATCTGGGCAACAATCTCTTTGGGGAGGTACTGAATCCATACCTTGTCGAGAACAAGGATAAATGGAAGGTTATGGCACACTTTACTAGACGGTCTGACAAACGTGCCAATCCATATTTCCGCAGGCAGTTCCTTCGAACAGCAGCAGGTTCAACAACCCCCAGCCCCCCCCCCCCCCGGTCGTACACACTCTGGCAGGACAGGCCATATGACCGTCCGTATGATAGACCGGGCTTTTGCCCCAGGCAGCAGAACCAATCTAAGAGGCCAGTTCGAGGGGCAGGACGTCCCTTCAGGAAGTCCAAAGGACTCTCAGTCCACACTCCCCATAGGGGGAAGACTTGCCCACTTCTTCCATCGGTGGGAACTCACATCCACGGATGTCTGGGTCTTACAAACAATCCAGTTTGGACTGTCCCTGGAATTTCTGGCCAGTCCCCCGGGTCGCTTCATCTCCTGTTCCACCTCTCAGGATCCGATAAAAAAAGGGACTTATGCAGGAGGCCATTCAACATCTAGAGATTTAGGCCATAGAACCAGTTCTGCCGAACCACGTAGCCAGGGGATTCTACTCCGTCCTCTTTGTGGTTCCCAAGACCTCGGAGGAATGGAGGGCAATTCTAGCCCTTAAGGATCTGAACTATTACATTGCTTACAAAAGGTTCAAAAAGCAATTCCTCCAGTCCATTCTGGGAGGCATCAGACAAGGAGACTTTCTGGCATCAATAGACCTCACGGAAGCGTATCTCCATATCCCCATCCATTCAGAACACCGGCGGTTCCTCAGGCTCTGTTACAGGGGCCTCCACTTCCAGTACAAGGCCCTTCCATTCGGCTTTTCCTCGGCACCCAAGGTGTTCACCAAGATCCTGACTGTTCTGGCTGCCCACTTGCGGAAGGTACCAGTACGTGTCCAATGTTATCTGGACAATATTCTGATCCACGCATTCTCCTTCCGGGTGGCCCAGTTGGACCTGCAACTAACTATTCGGGTCCTCCAGCAGCACAAGTTCTCGGTGAACTTCCAAAAGAGCCAGACGGTTCCCTCATCCAGGCTCCTGCACCTGGGAGCCATCATAGACACCACAAACTGCATAGCCATTGTTCCCTGGGCCAGACTCCACCGGCGGGAGCGCCAATGGTTCCTTCTTCCATTCCAATGGTTGAATGTCAGCGCATCCAGCCGGCAGGTGAGGCTCCCGGTCATACCCTCAGGTCTCTACGCTGGTGGTTCTCACAAGCGGTAGCCCTTTGAGCCCATAGCTATTATACCACTGCAGGCTTTATCTCTTAAGGTTACCTTCTTGATCGCCATCGCATCAGCCAGGCGTATCTCAGAACTGGCTGCTCTCTCGGTCAGGGAGGGCCTTTGCACCTTCCACCAAGACCGGGTGGTCCTTCGGTTGGATCCCACCTTCGTGCCCAAGGTCAATCCACCTTTCCATAGAACATAGGAAGTCATCTTGCCTGACTTCTGTCCTGATCCCTCCCATGACTTGGAGCGGAAGTGCCATACGTTGAATGTCCGCAGGGTCCTGCGGCATTACATTAAGCACACAGAACCCTTTCGCAGATCTGGGGCCCTTTTTTTGTTTCCTTCTGTCTGGCTTCCCTGGGACAGAAGGTATCCGCTGGCACTATCAGCAGGTGGATCAGGTCCTGTATCGCGGAGGCGTACCAATCTTCCTCCTTACCGACTCCAAGTCGTATTACGGCCCATTTCACTCGCAGCGCTGCGATATCTGCAGCATGGGCCACTCAGGCATCCATCAAAGAGATTTGCAGGGCTGCGACATGGTCATCGCCCTCCCCTTTTAGACATCATTATAGGATTGGCCACTTTGTTTCAGCGGACGCCTCCTTTGGTCGGTGGGTCCCCCAGCAAGTGGTCTCCAGGGATGTAGATTCAGCCTTATCTGTTTCCCACCCATCAGGACAGTGAGGCTTTGGTATGTCCCATTGGTGGATTCTCCATCTCCTGTACTGGAGAAGGGGTGTTGTCTTACCTGAACGCCTTTTCTCAGTACGGAGATGGAGAATCCACACCCACCCTATGGTCAGTTAGGCCGTTATTAGGGAATTGAGAGCCAACACCTCGTCCTTGCATCAGCCACTTTCGCCCTTGTCAAGACTGGATCTCCTAGCAAGAGGGGGCGTGTCAAGTTTGGCTACTTGGTCTCAAGAGCAGGCAGATAGAGAAAACCCATTGGTGGATTCTCCATCTCCCTACTGAGAAAAGGTGTTCAGGTAAGACAGTGCCCTTTCCCCACAACAAAACCTCTTCCAATTATTTCTTCATAATTTTCTACTTTTTTGTTTAAGAAAGAAGCAGCACATGAGTATCCCTTTAGAAACAGGATATTTAGAGAGGGCCCCCTCATCAAGCTAAACATGTAGTGTGAGAGTTGCATGCTCTATTCTCAATAGCTTCTCTTTATTTCAAAAGTGTGTGTGTATGTATTTTAAATATCTGTTATTTTAACATACGTGGTCCAGTGGTTTTTAAGAACTAGCTTAAAAAAATTAGAAATTATTGGGACATCTGATTCTGTGTAGCCCACGTTATATATTATTTAACAAGGGCAATAAGCATATATCAATCCAATCTTCGAACATTCATAGCCATAGTTTGAGACTATCCGTTTAACTACCAGTTCTGACAAAACTAATACTGAGATTAGATGGTTTTAGCCCCATATTTTTATCACCAAGGTTCAGTACTTTAGTAGTTTCATATTTTTGCCCATGATAAATAGTCATAATCTAATGACAGAAGATTTATGTCTTAGCCAGTACTTCCAAGACTGCAATTGCTTACTTATTTATTTATTTATAAAGCTTCTGTATCACTTCAATCACAATAGACTAAACAAGTCTTGTCTTTACCTTCAAGTCGCAGAGATCTGGATATTGAAAGACCAATCTTGGGTATGAATGAAGAAGCAGCAAAAACACTCAAGTAAGATGTTTTGGCTGTCTTTCAAGCATATTGCACTACAGACACATGCAAAATATTTAAAAACTCCTTTTTGAAATGAAAGTTTTTAGCTTTCATAAGCCTTCAGCTGAATGATGTATTGTAGGGTTGATCTTTGCCCTGAAGCAATGTCTGTATGAATTCATCATGCTGAGTATATTCCTGCAGCATGGCAGAGACTCTTGTAACAAAGAGGTGGGAAACGGACTAGAAAGTAACAGGAACATTGAGCTCTCCAAGAACCTACTGAAGTTTATTATTCCTAGTCCCTTGAACATTCAGAGAAAAGGACTGAAAACAAAACAGACTCTTTGGGGCCTCAGCAGTCCAAATTTAGAAATCAGAATAATGCTCAAAACACGGTATCTAACTAGGAAAGTAAATGGATCTGGTGGCAGCAGCGGGTTGAAGCTTGTTCTGCTTTCACACCAGTAGTCTAAGTAAGTTTTCCAGCTTTGTCTGTGAGCCTATAGACTTGAATAGGGCCCCTTCCTTTACTCTTAAGTAAGACTTTCCAACTATGTCAGGGTAATGAGCTGAATCCTGGCCAGGCACTATGGGGGAGCAGTTTGTTTGCCTGATGAGGTAATCCAGCAGGTGTTTTTTCTGTAGACTTCTCTCTGTTGTCTTCCAACTCACACACCTGCCTTTTATTCAGAGCAGCCTTTATGTTTAGCAGGCACTGAGCTGTCAGGCATTCAGACTGTGGTATACTGGTTTACTTATAGGAAGGCTCATATTTTCTCTTCATTACACCCAGTGCTGCTACCCCTCAAACATTTTGACAGCTGGAAGTGGTACTCTGATATATGGCAAAGTATTTAAGGACTTTATGCCCAATATATATTAATTTATGTATTGTAATCAAATGCTGAGTAAGATTGGAAAACTTGGTACTCAAAGCTCTGTCCTCATTGAAATGGAGTTTGAACATGTTCTGATGCCCTATATGTTCTACTTTAACGTTGCATTATTAAAACATGATCCAGATATGAGCATGTTCAAAAAATTAAAAAGCAGGATTTTGACAACAGAAGATGGTATTAATGCAGGTATATCCATGGGGAACATCACAGAGCAGCAAGTGATGAAAGCATTGCAGCACATCCCAACATATTTTGTACATAATCATTTTGCACACACATAAGGGATGGGATTTGCATTATGATAGCACACAGTTAATTTCAGCATTTTGGCAAAGCTTTGGAACCTGTAGAAAACTCATCTGATGATTGTATAGATTATAATGCTAAACTGTGGCTTCTTTACAGGTGCCCTGTCTTATTAGTAGTTGGAGACAGCTCTCCTGCAGTTGAGGCTGTGGTAAGTAACCTAATCATTAGTTAGTTATTTCCTCAATGCTATCTTGCTGTAATTTCATTTATGCTTTTTCAAATTTTCCTTTACTGGAGGAAGTAGAATTTTCTAAATTTGGAATTTGCTTTATTTGAAACATGTACTGTGAGGGAAGAAATTATTTGATCCCCTGCTGATTTTGTATATTTGCCCACTGACAAAAAATGATCAGTCTATAATTTTAATGATAGGTTTATTTTAACAGTGTGAGAGATAGAATAACAACAAAAATCCAGAAAACGCATTTCAAAAAAGTTATAAATTGATTGCATTTTAATGAGTGAAAGAAGTATTTGATCCCCTATCAATCAGCAAGATTTCTGGCTCCAAGGTGTCTTTTATACAAGTAACAAGCTGAGATTAGGAGCACTCTCTTAGTGCTCCTAATCTCAGCTTGTTACCTGTATAAAAGACATCTGTCCACAGAAGCAATCAGATTCCAAACTCTCCACCATGGCCAAGACCAAAGAGCTGTCCAAGGATGACATGGACAAGATTGTAGACCTACAAAAGGCTGGAATGGGCTACAAGACTATCACCAAGCAGCTTGGTGAGAAGATGACAACAGTTGGTGCGATTTCGCAAATGGAAGAAACACAAAATAACTGTCATTTTCCCTTGGTCTGGGGCTCCATGCAAGATCTCAACTTGCAGAGTTTCAGTGATCATGAGAACAGTGAGGAATCAGCCCAGAATTACACGGGAGGATCTTGTCAATGATCTCAAGGCAGCTGAGACTATAGTCACCAAGAAAACAATTGGTAACACACTACGCCATGAAGGACTGAAATCCTACAGAGCCTGCAAGGTCCCCCTGCTCAAGAAAGCACATGTACAGACTCGTCTGAAATTTGCCAGTGAACATCTGAATGATTCAGAGGAGAACTGGGTAAAAGTGTTGTGGTCAGATGAGACCAAAATCAAGCTCTTGGCATCAATTCACCTCACCGTGTTTGGAGGAGGAGGAATGCTACCTGTGACCCCAAGAACACCATCCCCACCATCAAACATGAAGATGGAAACATTATGCTTTGGGGATGTTTTTCTGCTAAGGGGACAGGACAACTTTATTGCATCAAAGGGACAATGGACAGGGCCATGTACTATCAAATCTTGGGTGAGAGCCTCCTTCCCTCAGGCAAGGCATTGAAAATGGGTTGTGGATGGGTATTCCAGCAAGCAATGACCCAAAACACACAGCTACGGCAACAAAGGAGTGGCACAAGAAGAGGCACATTAAGGTCCTGGAGTGGCCTAGCCAGTCTCCAGACCTTAATCCCATAGAAAATCTGTGGAGGGAGCTGAAGGTTTGAGCTGCCAAATATCAGCCTCGAAACCTTAATGACTTGGAAATGATTTGGAAAAAGGAGTGGGACAAAATCCCTCCTGAGATGTGTGCAAACCTGGTGGCCAACTACAAGAAATGTCTGACTTCTGTGATTGCCAGCAAGGGTTTTACCACCAAATACTAAGTCATGTTTTGCAAAGGGGCGAAATATTTCTTTCACTCATTAAAATCAATTTATAACTTTTTTGAAATACGTTTTTCTGGATTTTTTTGTTATTCTATCTCTCACTGTTAAACCTATCATCAAAATTATAGACTGATCATTTCTTTGTCAGTGGGCAAACATACAAAATCAGCAGGGGATCAAATAATTTTTCCACTCACTGTAAATAATTTATCTGCATTTTAATAATATACTATTATTTTTAATATAGGCAGTTTTCTGATTTTAAGATATAAGATACAAGCAAAGGTTCCTAAGTGGGGAATCTCAAGAGTCATTAATATAAGTAACTAAAGAAGTTTGAATTTTCCTTTCAAAATGGAATATTTGTCTATTCAGCACCACATAGCACTTTGTGATTTTAATGGAGACGATCTAAATTGCATGATTTCCTGTATTCCTCTGAGTTAGTTTAGTCTGCAGATTGTGTACAGACAAAGCAAATGCCAAAAGCATCTCTGAAGGAGTTGGTTATATAAATTGGATTTGTCACTTCCTAAAAGTTTAGGGATTCTTACTCCCATCCACATCTGACTCTTTATGTTGCAGACTACATGGGATTTTCCTTTTTTTTCTTGATAACAATCTTGATAATTTTGTAAAGATTAGTTTGTGAAACAGAGACATGCCCAGTGAATTTTTTGACTGGGTGGTTATTGAACATACATCTGAGTCCAACATGCTATTTGCTACTACAGCTGTTGATGTTGAAGCCTTCTTGAAAGCTGACAGAGTGGTGATGTGATCAGGTTTGTTCTAGCAGTCAGATGCTGAAATGCAACGGTTATTACAGGAAATTTAGGATTATTGTCTTTAAAATTAGTGACTGTAACTGTAGTATTTTAGTTTTAAGTCTTTTGCTTCTAATATATAGATGCTGTTGTTGCTGAGGCATTGGCTTCCTAGGGAGGGCTTTGAATTATAGTTAATTTGTCAGATATAACTATATATATATTCATTATTTTATGTTTCATAGGTTGAATGCAATTCACGCCTAGATCCAATAAATACCACACTCCTGAAGGTAACCAAAAATAAAGATTTCTGTAATGAAAGGTGATCCCCTACTGTGGGCTTTCTATGAAACGTGTAGTAGGGGATTATGGGAAGATTTCTTACAACCATTCATTCAGCAACTGTCTAAAATTACGCTAGAAGTTATGATAGCACTGAACAAAACAACTTATCATCCATGCCCACCCAAAGTTATAGCCAGTGCAGTGCCCCCAGGGTCACGAGATAAAAATTAGGGTGCTTGGCAGTCTGCTCATACTTACAACCACAGGGGTGTTGCAACTGTCCCATCCACCTATTTCCCTCCACATCTGTTCCCTTTTAGTCCTCTGCAACACCGCACAAAGCAGCCTCTTCCAGAGCTAGAATATGCCAAAATACTACTTTTTAACCACACTCTTGGACTGTTTGGGGATGGTTTTGCATTGTGAAAAAGGAACAAAGGGCTAGGAGCAAGAAAACAGCAGTGTGAAGGTGAGCTTGGGTGGCAGAGCGCATGGCAGCAGGGATCTCAGTGTGCAGTTTAGCAAGGGTGATTAGGACTGGACTGGGGTGCCTGCAGCTTTCTGGAGCATGGCGGATCTGGGACTACTTGCTGCCCAGCAAGGCAGAGTGCTGGACAGTTGGAAGGGCAGAGATAGTGCAAGAGATGGGGTGGGAGCATTAGAAACCTCACTGAAGTTTGGAGCTGGGTGGTACCAAACCCAGAATGGCTTGGATTGTGATGGGTTCTCAGCTAACAACTGGTGAAATTCACATAACAATGGCAATAGGGATTGCCAGGCTGGTGGTTGCTAAGGAGTATAGTCACATGAAGGCTCACTTTACAACTATATTGCTTAGTGAAATTCCAGTCCCAATTGTTGTAAGGCAAGAAGTTCCTTCCATAGAAATATTTAGGGCAGCGGTTCTCAACCTTTTCCGGGGCTCGACCCCGGACCACATCGCGCATGCGCGGCGTGACGGGGCACATCACGCATGTGTGGCACGACGGGGTGCATCGCGCATGCGCGGCGCGACGGCCCACATCGCAAAGGGGAAAAAAATGGCCGACCCCCCCAAAAAATGGCTGACCCAAAAAAAATGGTGGGCCCGCATCACGCATGCGCCGCACAACGGCCCGCATTGCAAAGGGGGAAAAAATGGCCGACCAAAAAAAAATGGCCGACCAAAAAAAAATGGCCGACCAAAAAAAAATGGTGGGCCCGCATCGCACATGCACGGCGCGACGGCCCGCATCGCAAAGGGGAAAAAATGGCCAACCAAAAAAAATGGCCGACCAAAAAAAATGGCGGGCCCACATAGCGCATGTGCGGCGCGACGGCCCACATCGCAAAGGGGAAAAAAATGGCCGACACCCCCCAAAAAATGGCTGACCCAAAAAAAATGGTGGGCCCGCATCACGCATGCGCGGCACGACGGCCCGCATCGCAAAGGGGAAAAAATGGCCGACCCAAAAAAATAAATGGCCGACCAAAAAAAAATGGCCGACCAAAAAAAAAACGGTGGGCCCGCATCGCACATGCGTGGTGCAACGGCCCACATCGCAAAGGGGAAAAAATGGCCGACCAAAAAAAAATAGCCGACCAAAAAAACAACGGTGGGCCCGCATCGCACATGCGTGGTGTGACGGCCCGCATTGCAAAGGGAAAAAAAATGGCCGACCCAAAAAAATGGCGGGCCCGCATCACGCATGCGCGGCGCGACGGCCCGCATTGCAAAGGGGAAAAAAATGGCCGACCCAAAAAAAATAAAAATGGCGGACTGCGGTGTTTGGCGACCCCCGTGAAAATGGTCATTCGACCCCAAATGGGGTCGCGACCCACAGGTTGAGAACCGCTGATTTAGGGATTTATATATGTTTATAGCCCCCCAAGTATTAATTTTATAAATCTTCAACCAACATGGTTCACAAATCTCTTCCAGCTTAAAATAACAAGTGCTGATGTGTTATTTATTCCATCCTAGTAGCTAGGTGTGAGTGCATTTATTACATGTTTTACATATCTATTTTGTCTTTTCCTGTTTTTCCAATGTTATGTTTTATTGTCTCCCTGTTGCAGTATATCAGGGATTTGTATTTACCTAGAAAAAAGTTCAGTTTTAAAATGTGTTTTGCCTCTCTACGTATAGTACTCTGATGGAATCACTTAATGGATTTATAGCTCTTTTTTTTTTTTTGACCATCCATTTTTCTCTTCCAGATGGCAGATTGTGGGGGATTGCCCCAAGTTGTTCAGGTATACTTTTATTCTAGGAAATGTCATACTTAATGCATCTAAAGGATATCCATCTAATCATTTATTGCAGTTTTTAAAAAAATACCAAAAGAATTTGTAATGTCTAACAAATTAATTAATTATGAAATACCAAAAGGAACAACAAAAGGAAAAAAACTAGAAAATTAGACTGGAAAATATCCTGAAAAATCAACAAATATATATCTAAACCACCCAAATATAATTATTTAAAAATGTAATAATGCCTCAAATTGTGTACAGCAATACTTGCATGTACTTCTTGATGATTATTTTTCTTTTTCAGCCTGGGAAGCTAACTGAAGCTTTCAAATACTTTGTTCAAGGAATGGGCTACAGTAAGTGATACTATATTGTCTTTGCATTAATTTCCATTTGGAACCCACTAAGTGACTGAGATTATTTATGTCTCAATCATAGATCCTATTCTGTACTTTGGCCATCGCAAATTCATACACATGATTGTACTGGAAGATAGTTTTGTCTACCACAGTAGGACATTTGTAAAGGAAGATGAATCATCAGTCCTTGAATTACAGTTCTGCCTTTTAATGATTTGTTGGCTAGTTTCCAAAAGGCTGTTTTAGAGAGACAAATATCTTAAAAGATTATCATTACAGTTTTTCCTACCAATAACTTTATTGGCAGAGGTGATGCATAGGCTATTCTTAAAATGTTTATCTGTAAAGGAAATACGCATGAGCATTTCTCCAATGTGGAAATTAATATCAGATTCAGTAAAAGCCAAACAACTGAAACCATGTTGTAAATTGCCCAGAATATTCTTTATTGTTTTACTAAACAATTCTTAAAGTTTATAGAATTCAAAATAGGGAAACGCTTATGGTCACGCAAGACTTACATTGTCTCAAGTTTGTTATAACTACCCTAACTTTGTTTCCCATTCCCTCTCTTATCTCTGCTTCCAGTCCCTTACATGCAGCTCAGTCACCTGAACACTGAGTCAGGTATCTACAAGTATATGTCTGATTTGGCCGAGTTCCATTTTTCTTATGCATTATGCCGCTTATAGCATGGCCTGGTGATCTTTGGCACTCCAAGCCATCTCATTGTACACTTTTTGTGCTACAATCTTTTTTAGTGGTTTAATTTGCATTGGTTTGACTATTGCATGGTTTGCAGCTAGATGTGGTGCAGGAATCAAATAAACGAATTCCAGCTTTCTGAAAAAGCTTCATGGGCTATCCTTGTGTATAGAAGGGAGAGGACATGACTGTTTTGCACAGAATGTTTGCTGATTGACTGTAACAGGGTGTTTGTTCCCTGATCAAAGGCTTGTACAACCATTTCACTTCTTAGAGTGAAATTATATGTAGGAGAAACATTATTCCTAACTCTTCTTCAGCAAAATATATAGGTAGTTGGAGGGTATTTTAAAGAAGCAGTTACAAGTAAAAGTACAAAGTGAAAATTAAGCTCAACTGGGAGGGAGAAGTGAAAAGGAATTCTATTTGCAAGCAAGATATGAAGATGAGAAAGGGTTTAAGCTGTTTCTACATACAAATGTTCCTGCATTTTACCCCAGCAAGTACAGATTAATAAACTGTGAACAGAGTGATGCCCGATTTGCTTTTCAGCAGCAGCTCTCTTTTTCTTTCTGCCTCCTCCATTATAAGACCTCTGAGGCAGTTAAAAAACATTTGTTATTTCTGGCATTCACTGCCTCTCTCCTTACAGTGCCATCTGCAAGTATGACCAGGTTGATCCGTTCCCGGACCCAGTCATCTTCAAGTGTAGGCTCTGGAGAAAGCAATCAAGCACGGTTTCAAGCTAACAACCTAAGGGAGGCGAACATGGGAATACCTGAAACTACTGAAGTCCATGGCAATCCTCAGACTATGGAAGTATCCTGCTAAGCAAGCATGAGAATCCAGACCATTCCTTTTCTCTCTTCTGCACCCATCCAACAAATGGCATTAAAAGTTTTTCCCTCTCATATGCCTGCTAACTTTTCACCTGTCTCTTTGGTGTTATATTTAGTTATCTTTGTACAGAAACTTTAGCTGCCTACAGATGTACCGAACAATAGCTGCTGGAGGTACAGGAGTGATTTTTTTTGAGCTCTGATACTTTTTTGCAGGCTCTAGATCAAAAGCTAGCTCTCTCCTTTTGCCTTTCTCCCCTCCCTCCAGGGAAACTGCACATTTTGTTTTAATTCCTTCCACCTCTCCATCACACCTTCATATTTATCTGCTTGAAATACTTGGTGCTCTTTAAAAGATGTTCCCTGGTGTGGTGGTGGTGGTGGTTTTGATTTCTTGAAAATGGCTGTTTGGTTCAGCCAGTTGATTCTATGTGCAGAACTTTGCTCTGTAACATGCAAGGGAAAGAAATACTTTCATGGATGATGCAAGGGCTTGCTAATTAATGCTGTATAAATCCAAATCTAGCTTGTTCTCAGTTAAATATGACAAAATAATGTGTGTGTCATAAATGTGGTAAATGCGCTTCCACAGTGGGCTTGCCACTGAAATTGTATACATCTGTATGCGTCCATTAACTACTAACTTCAATTGGTGCTAGGCAAGATGAAGATGTCTTCATTTCCCCTGGCCTCCTATGCTATCCGATCATTTGAAAACAGTGAGTCTCTCCTGTCTTCTTGAAATCCAGATGATCATTTTTTGACTTGGAATTGCTTTCTAGTGTGCTTCTGCTAAAAGGCGTTAAGGCTTTTGACTGTGGTCCTAACAATATCTTTGGAGTTCTGATTGGAGACGGCATCTTTGATTCAGAACTCCAACAGTGGATCTATTTCTGTTCTAACTCTTGAGATCATAACATAATGTATGAATTGTACAAGAGTTCTACATTTCATAACTGATCAGGAGAAAGTAAGCTGTTTCCTGTTGGTTTATTCAGAAGGACTTCTCACTAGAACAATTAGGTTACAAGAAGAATGAGGTATTTAGCCCAGTTTAATTTCCAACAAAGAGGGCATATTATTCAACTGTGTGTATAAAATAGGCAAAGTTACATTATAGTAGATTTAGAAATAGAACCAGATGATATTTAGTATAATTCCCAACATCCTATACGATGAGTTTCTGAAACTGAAAACAAACAAACAAACAAAATCCAAAAAAGATACTAAACCAAATATCTTAATTTTCACAAGTGATTAGTAACTTTGACAATAAATTATGCACCCTTAATTTCTAAAGGGAATTAAATGTATTAATTCAGAGATATATTTATAATTATTGAAATAAGATAAATTATATTAAATTGAACAACTTAATTCTAAATTCTGCTTTTGAATAGTTGAGTAAGAAGACAATGCTATTCATATTGACCCTAAAAATAAATCTCATTGAATGTAATGGGTTTCCTTCCCATCTAAGTGTATGTGGGGACTGGACTAAGCTTGAATGAATATATATAAAATGGAAATTATTCATTCTGTATTTGAAAGACTAGTTCAGCATTATATTATAATGCTAATTCTGTATCTGTGAAAGACCATTTGGTTCTTTATGTAGATTTTCCCTCCACTATTTTCATTAAAACAAATATTTTACTATGGACTATTACTGACAAAAAAATTCTCTTAACTTAGAAGGAAAATATGTACACACATACAAACACGTACATAAATATATATAATTTATATTCTGATGGAAATAGATTAAAATTAATGATTAAGTGCACTAAGAATCAGGCAGTTTGGGAAATAACTTAAAACATCTGCTTCACTGGGATTTCAGAATATAATTCTAAACAGACTATAGAATTGAACTAACTCAGGATTTCTGAACCCATAGCTAGTTTTTGTAGCCTTTCTCTCAAGCAGATGCATTACTAAAAATACAAAAGGGAAATATCTAAACTGAAATATTTGTTCTTCTTGGGTTATATAAAGCTATTATTTCATTTAAATAATAGTTAAAGGAATGCTTTGATGTACTTTATATTGTAAAAGTATGCTCTGCTTATGGCCTGTATATTATATGTGTGTTTATAAAGGGTATCTATGTGTGCATGTGCGCACATGTGCGTGTGCGCACGCACACACATTCCATGCAGTGCTATTAAATTTAATTATCTGCTCCTGGTAGATATGGAAAATTTTTACCATGAGAATTAGAAAGTTTCTAAATCATATTATTTTCTTGAATTCAGAATAATTTTGTGTTTTCTGATTTTAGCTGGTAGAGAAAAAATACAAATCATCTTTAGACAGTGAGATTGCTGCTATTGGGAAGAGAAATGCAGCAGCATTTTTCATGAAACTATGGCAAAATATCTACTTTTTACTGTGTGTATTGTTTATAAGGCCAAGATCTTCAGGAAATGTCAGATTCAATTCTGTTTCAGGTAGAGGAAAGGGACTGGAAGATTTTGCCAGGGGGGAAATTTAAAGCAGTTAAATAAAGTATAATCAATTTTAATTGTTAAGGTGATTGTCTCTGTGTCCTTTGTTCCTCCCTTTTGGCTTGATATACAATCACTTGAATTCCAAAATGATCAAATTAGTTTCCCCAAGCTTAAAGATAGCACAAAAATTTAGAAGCTTTCCTCCTTTTTTTGATGACCCAATTGCCAATCAAATAGAAATGTTGGACAGGAAGCAAGAAGGAGAGAAAGCAAGATGGCTGCCTGGGAGCTCAGCCACCACAGTTCTTGTGAAAAAGAAGCTGAATAAATAGAGCAAAGTCTGGAGATCAAATAAAGAAGCATTTTTTTAAAAAAAAAATAGACATAAAAAATAGATGTGATGAGAGGCAATAGGAAAGGAGGCAGCAAATGAGAAAACTGAGAGGACAGAGGCATTTATTTCCTCCCTTCAGAAAAATGTTTTTCTTCCCTCAGATGGAATGCAAATTTAGAAGCTGAGAAGACTGAAGAAGGCCAGTCAAGAACAAACAGAAAATTAGAAATGTACATTTTTCTTTTCATCCAAGGAAGTAAACATTTTTTTAACAAAAACAAAAGCACTTTTTAAATAAAAAAAACCCCGAATTTAATAAAACCTTCAAGAGAGATAATACATGCGATAACATGATCTAAGAAATCAGAGACAGTCTTCTGGTATCTTTTTTTAATCACGTGTGAATCAACTTCTAATTTTGTATTAATATCCAGTGTACATAGATTACCCCCCCCCCCCGCCTATTCTCACATAACCTTTCATTGTGCCAGATTCAAAAGCCAAGATTGTTCCAAATGTGACTTGTGAGTTCTCCTTTGCATAAACTCTAGATATGTTTAATTATGCTGTCAAAAAACTCCACTTCACCCTGGTGGAATTTTTGTTTACTCTTTAAAGCTCTGGTGTTGGTATTCTGAGACACTATAACTGATTTTTCAGTTTTTCAGAGTACTTCATTTGGAATACCATACGCTCTAAAAAGTTTGTTTGCAGCGTGTATGTTCAAAGAGTTTGGTTTGGTATTTTGGTAAAAATTATGAAGCCATTTTTTGGGGAACAGCATTGCAGAGTAAATGACCTATCTGAAAATAATTAGGCAAGATACTATTATTCTCACAAGCTTAACTGGCTTTAGATGTTAGAAAAATGTACAAAATACAAGAAAACTGACCGAGCAAGAACACAAATATGTTAATATCACTGATCTCTGGCTCCACCTTTTTTTCCAACCATTGTTGCTCTGGTTTTATCAGAAGCTTGGTTATGTAGTTTGTATTTGTGCACACAGAAATGTGCAGGGTTATAGTTCAGCTAGATAGGATAATTTATGCTACTTTTAGCCTCCTGGAACAGATAAGATTTCATAAGTGACCAGCAGGGACTAAATAATCCCAAAGCTTCCAGCTGCCAGTAAGAAGGTGGCATGATGGTGACAGATATTTAAACTTGACTATGCTTCATTCGCAAAGAGTTCAAGTCCACTTTAAGAATAAATTAAGTCTAAGGTAAGCATGTATAGCCTTCAAGAGAACTTCTATTTTCTCCTGTGTAACAATATTTTATTCACTAATATGCACTAATCCACACTTTTTGGAATCTGAAGACACTTTTGAAATTATTGAGAGTAAACAGCCAAATGGTTGCCATGGTAGACATGCTGCAAATCATCCTTTTACCACAGTTTTTACCCCTGTAAAATTGTTGTTATCCCTTTCACCTTTTATGTTCTGAGGGGAAGATTTGCAAAACAACACCGACCAAGGAGTTGTTTTTATAATTAGGTGGTTATGTCCTAACAACCTTCTTAGAAATAAAGATTATTTTGGAGATATACTTTGCAATGCTCATTTTATCATTTAATTTCTTTTAAAAAAATTAAAAACAGGACAAAGATGACTATAGTATAAAGTGCACTTTCTACCCTTGTGCACTAATAGCAATGTCTTTGGGAACCAATTTATCACACAGTGGTTTTCTGTGGAGAAAAATGAAACAGTCATCAACCACCTTTCCATTACGTCAAAGGAAACTGAACTATTTGTGAGTTCTTAGAATTTAACACTTCTTAATAACATGCACGCAAACTATAAAAGTTATACCAATGTGCTGTGTATCATGCTTGGGCGCACTTGGCATTAAGAAGGATCAAGATAACATTATTGCTTCAATATTATTTGCACCTGTATTCTGCATGACAACAGTTGCCTGAAAGACTGCAGCAAAAGATCCAAGCCAATAGAAAAATAGTTTGCAGGCAACTCATGACATTTGTATTCCAAGAAACTTCCACTAAAGAAAAAGTCTTTCTCTGGAGCACCCATATGAATTGTGCTCTAGTTAGAATTGGGTGTTGTCATCAGTTTCCAGAGCTCCTACAACCTACATTGAAAGAAAAATTCCCTACATTGAAAGAAAAAAAATCACCTATCTGAAGACCTGGCTATTGTATAATGAAAGGTGAGTACAAACCATTTTGAGTTAAACAAAAATATGAGATACTGTACTCTAGCTAGAATGCTTTTAAAATGGGGTAAGTTAAGAACAACTGCATGAGCCATCGACTGGCATAATTATAGCTTATTATTGTGTAGCAAAATGTAAAAGATGATTGCTAGGAATAGTGCAATGGAAGCCAGAGAGATAGGATAAAGAAGAAGAGCATGGAACTCCATACTTTTTTCAGGAAAGAGCCATTAACTTTTAACAAATTGCAATAGGAAAAGGTGCTTTTAGAACTTTTTCTTATTCATAGGATTATGCTAGTAGCAGATATTTTTAAAAATATTTTTTTTTAACTAACATGAACATTTCAGTATCAGTTATTAAGTTCATGCCTTCCAAATTACAGGACAAGAGGCTTTTTTTAAAGGCAAATTCTTAGAAAAAAGGGCTTTGAGATGGAAGCCATCTTAATTATGCTGCACTGTTATCGGACAACTTTTTGATTAGTGATGCAAGACATACTGTATTCCTGAACAATATTCATCCATCCATGCTTTCCTTTCCCCTGCCTTCAGAGGGTATTGCTTCTTGTTTGTGGTATGCTTTAATTATTTCTCTTTCAACACTAATAAAACATCCACCTTAGAAGAAACTAGCAGTTGATTAATTGTAACAACATTTGGTTTCTTTTGTATTTTCCTAACAGTCTTCAAGGACAATAATGTGACTTTTTATGTTTCTTTTCTGCCTTTTGTTGATAGGCCTCTCTGAGTGGTATGCTAGAAGATTGCTGTTATCAACAAATTGTGATGGGAAGCTTGCCCAGTAAGAGGAAACAGATTGCTAACCAGACAAGCCCACAACTGAACACATGGCACAGCCAGAGCTATAGCGTAAACCTGCCAGGTAGGGGTTATGCTGTGCTACCATCAGTCTGAGTCTTAAAACAACAATACATATATACATACACACAGATTTTGCCTGGATGCCTATGTCTGTGCCAGACTAAATTCATAGTATCTCAATTTCTAGTCCAGTGACTTAAGCACCACACCAAAGTAGCTCTCTATAACAGCAAAAGAGGGATTTAATTGTTTATCTCCTTAATCTATGCTTCGCGATATTGATTTTGGGGGAAAGAGAAAGAAAACACCTCCAAGCAGAAAAATAGGGGAAAACATTTATAGGCTTCTGGACATCTCATTTTTGTATGCAATGATTTATTTTCATGCATAACAAAACAAGTCATGTGATTTATTACCCGAAAGGTTACAGTTACATGATATACATACATATGAAGTATTGTTTGTGAAATTTATGTCGTGTACTGTGATCTGGTTCTGTGTGCTAGTGAAAATGGAAGTCTTTAGCACTTCCATGCTAGTTATCTAGCAGCTTTTATTAATTTTGGTTGAGAAATTCTAAATCCTTGATTGAACATGAAGCTCATTAACATAGCAGCTATAACTATTTAGTCTGCCTCACAATGCAGCAGTGAGGAACAATGTGGGACAGATGGTTCCACTGCCAGATGGATTTTCAGTTGGCCAATTTGGAGTCCTTGATGGGTCTATATCCACATGGAGGAAGTTATCTCAGGGTTCTATCCTGGCCCTAGGAAAAACTAGATGCACAGGTATGAGACAGATGATACCAGCCTTAGAAGTAGTAACTGTGAGAAGAATCTGATAGATCACAGACTAGCTTTCCGGAAAGTGCTGAAGACGCATCTGTGCCGACAGGCTTGGGGCATATGAGCTGTGCTCTGCCCCTCGGCCCTAAGAGTGTCCCTCCATCAGCGACTGCGAACTGATTGTGTTTGTATGTGGTATGAATGTGGTTAATTTTAAAATTGTTATTGTATTCTTGTTGTGAGCCGCCCTGGGTCTTCGGAGAAGGGCGGCATATAAGTTTGAATAAACTAAACTAAACTAAACTAAACATGAACCCCTAAAAGAGACTGCAGGTTTCGGCTTCATCACAGAGGTATAGTGTCAAGTTCACAGGAAGTAATAGTACTGATCTATGCTGTATTGGTCAGACCAGAATATTGTGTGCATTTCTAGTTGCCACAATACTGTATAAAAAGGATGCTAAGGAACTAGAAATAGCTCAGAGAAAAGGAACAATGATGGTAAAGAGTTTGAAAATTAAAACCTACAAACAGCAGTTTGGTATTATTAAAGGTATTATTAGCCTACAGAAGAGGCTAAGGGGAGATATGACAGCTGACTTCCAATATATGAAGGAATGTCTTAGCGTAGAGGCTATAGATTTCTTTTCCATAGCACCCAAAGATAAAAGGAGAACCAATGGGGGGGGTGTATCTTAACACTAAGAAATAACAGATTTGAAATAAGGAAGTACAGTATTTGCTGATTGTGAGAACTATTGAGCAGCAGAAAAGCCTGCCTTCTGAACTTGTGGATGCTCCATCACTGTAAAATTTTTTAAAAAAATATTTTTTTGACAACCCTTTGTCTAGGATAGTATGATGATCCTGCATCGGGCAAAGATTGGATTAGATTCTACAAAGATCAATTGGTTCTCTGATTATTATTTTTTACCTTCCTTGGAATAAGGAATGTTGCAAGGGTGAAAATAATCCTGTTCCTAATACCCAGTAAATAATGACCTGAGATCAAGAGATGGTGTTTTGATAGCTTCCCCTGAATTTGTGAGGGTTGAGTAAGAATGAGAATTGAATAAAAGACCTTGTTGCACTTTCAGTTTACAGATAGTTTTCTTCACATCCTTAGAATTCCATCAACCCCTCCTGAACTGGGAAATGTGTGAGAAAGGCAGATTAGAATTCTCCTTAGTTCAATGCTCTTTCTTTACTACCTTACATTTAATCTTCCCCTCATTTTTTAATTTATTGACTGATCTCTAACAGTTTCTAATTAATCTTTGTACTTTACAAGAGAGACTCAGTTTGGTTTAGTAGAAGAAAAAATCTCGGTCGTACGTAGAGAAGCCAGCTGGGTGACTATGGGTCATTTTCTGTGACTCTAGATTGGACAATCGGAAAACATCCTGGAAGAATGTAGTTACACTAGCTATGAAAACTGCATGGATTTGTCCATATAGTTACCAGAAGACTGACTTGTAGAACCATAATCATAAACTTTTAAAAACAAAAGAGCCAGTTTTAGTATCATTCTTAGAGAATTAAATAATAAAATAAGTAGCAAAAATATTAATTACTGTAATTATAGCTATTAGGATGAGTATTCATCATCAGTTGTGGTAAAATAGATGCAAAAAATAGGTGATTAATTTTAAAATGTTTTAACTATCAAGTAAACAGCCGAAACTGAAAGGTTGAAGTAGACAAGGTGAAGTGCCCTAGCAAGGGAATTCCGCTGGTGGTGTCTGGGTATAGAGAGTTCTGTCTGGCATTCTCAGTTGAGTGCTTCAGCCTGGGGGGAGGGCAGTAAGGGAAAAATCTTTCTTAGTATGAATACATTTGTATAAAAAAGGTGGCTGTATAGAATCCTGGATTTGAATTATGTAGTGCTATAATGAAATGTTTTGTCTTGACCACAAATGAATGGGAAACAATTTGTTGTTGTAATAAAGTTATTCAATATTGTTAGGAACTAGCTTCTATCAACACATCATTCACATTTCTACATTCTCATCTAGAGGAAGCTGTGAGATAATCTTCAAATGAGACATACAGTATGTAAAGCACTTGGCAAGAATACTTCAAATATTGAGAGATTAAAATCACACATTGACCTGATCAGTGTTTATTTTTTCTTTTAATCTGCAGTTGCCAATTCGCCCATAGTTGTTGCAGTCAGTGATTTTCCTTCTAGAGAAACAGAGCCATTACTAAGGATGGGGGAACAGCTGAGTTTGGTATCCGAGTGAGTATTAACAGACAAGATAATGGACAAAACATGAGGTATTTGCATCAAGCAGTGCAGTTAACATGATGGTAGTCATCAAGAGGGATATGTCCTGGAGATGCTAGGGAGATCCCCATTGCAGGATAATTCCATATCTTCAAAACATCCATGGTGAGACCTTATTTTGTTTTTCATATCTACTTTGTATTAGCTGTCCAAATTAGTTTATTAGTTGCCGATTTTCCATTTTTCCTCTTTACATTTTACAGTATTGTATTTATGTTTAATGTTATTGATATTTAAAATTAAAAATGGCACAGTACAAGATAAAAACACTCCAGCCTCATCTTTTTGTTTTTACACATTAATATATAACTAGCCACTTCTATAGTGACAAATCTATCTAATCGACAAAACCAAAGTCAAAGTTTCATTTTGTTTCATTATTTGAGATGTCCTCTGAGCAGTTAGAAGGGCTAATTCAGGCTTTTTCAACCTGATGTTCTTCATTTGCATTAATACAATTCCCAAAATTTCCAGTTGCCCATGTGGCTGTTCAGTCTGGGGACTGTAGACCCAACACATCAAGATTAAATTAACCCTCCATCCTTCATGCTTAAAGTCTGGATACTTGCAGAGCATTTTTCTGAGAACAAAGCTTGCTCCTTGACTAGAATTTTAGAAAAAAAGGGAATTTCTTCAAGAAGTACAGCAGAATTTTACTTGAGGTCATGGCTTTAAGTTACATTTCTTCTCCTACAGAGAGGGTGAATGGTGTCAAGTCAAGTCAGTAGCAACTGGCCAAGAATGCTGTATACCTAGCAACAGCATAGTTAAAATTTCACACAGGTAAGCATTGTGGTTTTTCTCTATCAGAAGTAACATCACAGAACATTAGGGGGGGGATGTTTCTCTGTATTCCAAGAGATCCTCAATCCTATAAGGAAAGTAGTTTTCCCCTTAACTTTCACACAATCTTTTTCATAGGCAACTGACCCCTGCAGTGTTCTTGTCTTCAGGTGGCTCTATGACGGCATTGATCGAGCCAAAGCTGAGGAGTTGTTACTGTTGCCTGCAAACCAGGAAGGTTCTTTCATCGTAAGAAAGAGACAAGCGAAGAAAGGTATGGATTCTACATGATATCCAAAGGAATCTCCCAGTTCTGTAAGTGTGAGGAAATATAAGGTACACCAAGTCTGTGAGCTTGGCATAGCCTACCAAGGATTAAATGTGATAACATATAATTAAGCTTTGAAATTAATAGTTATGTTTTCTTCCTCAACTAAGACATAATGCAAGTTTTAAAGATAGTAGCATAACTCTAAACATCAGAGAAAAGATCTCATTGCTTTCAAGAGAATTTAATGAAACATAAACATTTCACAAATCTCTCTGAGCAGTAGGATTGAGTGGACCGTTTTCCTGTCTAAATACGTTACAGATTGTTTTATTCTGATAAACAGGTTGCTACTCTTTATCAATCAGATGCACAAATCATGAATCCTGGAATTGTGTAAAACACTACCGCATTAACTGTTTGGAGAACAGCTGGCTTTATATCTCCCCCAGCCTTACATTCCCAAGCTTGCACGAACTGGTAGACTATTATTCTGGTAATTATTTTTTTAAATTAATTAAAGGAAATTATACATTCTTTTCAGTTTCTGATTGTGTCAATCTTTCTCTCTCTCTGTATGTGTGTGTTAAAAAAAAAAAAGACAGAATTGCTTTACAGCATGTTGGCCACTAGGCAAAAACTTCACCCCTTTGGAAATGGCCAAAGATCTGTATTACAAAGATCACACATTCCAGTTGGTGACCAACATTTGGGAAAATCTATTATGTCCTGTTACAATACCAACTTTTCAGAAACCTACTGTCAGAGGGAATTTTGAAGTTCATGGAGGAAGGTTGTTTTTCAGCTCTTCTCATGTGATCTTTTATTAATTTGACCTTTGCTTGTCAATAGGTTATTCAATTCTACCATTTGTTGTCTGTCATGTGTGCCCAGCCTGAGCCTCAGAATGTGTTAAGGGCTGTTTCTTGGCTATATTGTTAATTGGTTAACTCACTTGGCTGCTGTATTTTTTGGATGTTTTTAAGTGTTTTTATGGTTTTAGAATTTTAAGCCACCCAGAGTCACTTGTCTGAGATAGTTATAGAAATTTAATAAATAACTAAGATTTGTAAGAGTGTAGTGAAAAGTCTTGGTCTGGATTCTGTTCTGTGATCATGCTGTAAGATTTTTTTTTAAAGTTGGGTATTTTCATCAAGAAAATCAAAAGCTGGAGAAACAACATAGTGACTGTTGCACTTGGATTTCTTTCACTATAACAATAGTAACAATAGAATTGGAAGGGACCTTGGAGATCTTCTAGTCCAGCCCCCTGCTCAGGCAGGAAACCCTATACCATTTCAGACAAATGGCTGTCCAGTCTCTTCTTAAAAATTTCCAGTGTTGGAGCATTCACCGCTTCTGGAGGCAGGTTGTTCCACTGGTTAATTGTTCTAATTGTCAGGAAATTTCTCCTTAGTTCTAGGTTGCTTCTCTCTTTGGTTAGTTTCCATCCATTATTTCTTGTCTTGCCTTCGGGTGCTTTAGAGAATAGCTTGACTCCCTTCTTTGTGGCAACCCGATATTGGAACACTGCTATCATGTCACCCCTCGTCCTTCTCTTCATTAAACTAGACATACCCAATTCGAGTAACTGTTCTTTATGTTTTAACCTCCAGTCCCCTAATCATCTTTGTTGCTCTTCTCTGTACTCTTTCTAGAGGCTCAACATGTTTTTTACATCATGGTGACCAAAACTGGATGCAGTATTCCAAGTGTGGCCTTACCAAGGCATTATAAAGTGGTATTTTCACATGATCATGATTCTATCCGTTAATGCAGCCTAGCACTGTGTTAGCTTTGACAGCTGCAGCACACTGCTGGCTCATATTAAGTGATTGTCCACTAGGAGTCTGAGCTCCCTCTCACACTTACTATTGAACAAGGTACCACCTATACTATACCACTGAGCAAGGTACCATCTATACTATACCTGTATATTTGGTTTTTGTTGCCTAAATGTAGAACCTTACTTTTTTCACCATTGAATTTCATTTTGTTAGATAGTGCTCAATATTCAAGTCAAGATCCTCCTGTATCTTAAGCCTATCTTCTGGAGTGTTAGCTACTCCTGCCAGCTTGGTGTCATCTGCAAATTTGATGAGTTCCCCATCTATCCCCTCATCCAAATTATTGATGAAGATGTTGAAGAGCACTGGGCCCAGAACAGAGCCCTGGGGCACCCCACTACACACTTCCCTCCATGTAGATGCAGTTCCATTGAGGACCACATGTGGAGTACTGCCGGTCAGCCAGCTATGAATCCATCTGGTGGTGATGCTGTCTAACCCACATTTTTCTATCTTATCAAATGCCTTACTTAAGTCCAAATTATATCCACAGCATTCCTCTGATCCACTAATTTTGTCACCTGGTCAAAGAATGCAATAAGATTTGTCTGGCATGATCTGTTTTTGACAAACCCATGTTGGCTTTTGGTTATGACTTTGTTTGCCTCTAGGTATCCACTGATTTGTTGCTTGATTTATCTTTTCCAGAATCTTCCCAGGTATTGATAGGTCTGTAGTTTTCTGGATCCATTTTCCCCCCTTTTTTGAAGATACAGTACAGTAGTAGGCTGTCAGAAAATCTTATATATAAAAATCTATCATGTTTATTTTCTTTAATAGAAACTAGTGATGGCTTATGTTGCTGCTTGAAGAAACCGTGCTTCATCCAAGGAACTAGTTCCAGCTTGTTTCAACATCTTTCCAAACCTGTGGCAGTAAAAAAATCTGTTCTCAACTGGCAACAGATCAAGAGGTTATTTTATTTTTTATATTCAACTTATACTCAACCTTTATCAACAATTCAAATAATATGGCTGGCTGGATTGTTCAAATTATGCTAAAAAACAATGTTTTGCAAAACCATGTTTGCACAATTTAGGGATATTTATTTTATTAGGTTAATATGCTCCTCCAATTGTGCCTGATTCTGAGCAGTTTAAATAGTAATCATATTAAAAACTAAATACAATTTGAAAATATGAGCAACCAAATAATTTCCTAAACGCTGAATGGCAACCTTAGTATATGTATCTCATTACTTTATATATGAGACAAAACAATTCCTCAGTCCCCCTTGGAAGTAAACAATCAATAATTTTATAAAAAATTGACAGGTATTATACAGGTAAAGAAACTGAAACTCAAAACTGCTTGTTCTGGACCAGTTACAGCTTCCAATAGTCTTCAAAGGCAATCTCATGTTGTATGCATTGCAATAATCCATACAAGTACTAAGGCATAAGTGATTACAGGTAGTCCTCGGGAAACAATAGGCCATTTAGAAAAGTGACACCAACCCCCAAGTTATATACGCCCGTTTCAAAGTTATGACAGCTGCAGTGCCATTAAAGTCATTCACCCTTATGACAAACCATGGGAATGCTATAGTGCCTCCCCTTTGCCCCCCATCCTGTCCCAGCGGGACCCCGGAATGCTCAGGACTGCTTTCCATGCAGCCTGGAAGCCGCAGCCATTTTCAAGTCTCTTGCTGAAATGATAGCTGCTTTCAGAGCTTTCTGCGCCAATCAGCTATCTGCTTATTGGATAGCCATCAAGAGGCTGTAAAGCTCTTCTATCTCTCTAGGTTTTGGGAAGACAGTTCTTGCATAAAAAGCAGCTTCAGGACAAGCTTTCCAAGTTTTCTTTTGCTTAACCCCTCCCTCCCTTGCCCCTCAACCCAAAAGCCACATTGCTTCAATAAAAAAACCAAAAAACCTGAGGGACAGATTTGTCGATAAACCCCTCATCCCCAATAAGTTTATAGAAATGTTGATAGAGGTCAGACAAATTGTGTAATTTGGATTCACACTGGAACTTCCCAAGATGACCAGGACAGGGTTAAAGAGGTGCTTTCAAAAAGAAAAATGTTTTCCCCTCTATAGTGAGCTGGAGCTGTAGTTTGATGGTCCTGCAGCCGTAAATATATGGAACACAATTGGCCTAAGTACTATATACTATTCTGAAGAAATTGTATTCAGCAGGATGTGAGATTTTTGAAGATGGGATCAAGTCACTTCACCATGGCTGAATTCTCATCACTTTCTCAAATGAAGCAGAGATTTTTTTTTAAAAAAATGTATAACTTGTCAGTTTTAACATTTCACATTGCCAACAAAAGCAAATAAAGATAGAATATCCCCAACAATCTCCAAACTATTTGAAACGCCTTGATTGTGGAAAGACAGTCTGATAATTTTATGATTATTTTAGCTTTTAAGAGCCATAGTGGCCCAGTGGTTGGAATGCAGTACTGCAGGCTAACTCACTGCTAACTCCAGGAGTTCGATTCTCACAGGCTCAAGGTTGACTCAGCCTTCCATCTTTCCAAGTTCAATAAAATGAGGACTCAGATTGTTGGGGTCCATATGCTGACTCTGTAAACCATTTAGAGAGGGCTGTAAAGCACTATGAAGGAGTATATAAATTTAAGTGCTTGCTTTCTAATATACTGAATCTTTCATTTAGACCTTAACTCAGCAGATGCAAGGACATTATTTTATGTTTTAGCACTCCTTCAATTATTGCCTGGCACTGGCAAATTGAGAGACTGTGATTGACTCAAATCTCTCAAGGAGCTTTTGCAGCTGAAGGTGGCTTGAAGTCAAATCTCCTGGGTTCTATCTAATTCTACAATTTACCAGTACTCCAGACTGGTTCTATATCGTTTTAAAAATAATCCATGAGACAAATTGTTTCTTTGCAACTCCAGAATCCTCAGCTGTAACAAGCATAAACCACTGCAGCAAGGAATATTACCTCTGTTGCTACAAGGAAGAATCCACGCCATTAGCAAAATCCAGTACATTAGCCATGAACTGAAGCAGAATATGCTGATAGTATTTGCGTGTTCTTATGACAAGCATCATACATTATTTGAAACAAAATAAAAACAAAGCCATTATTATTTTAGCAATGTTGCTCAGAAATGTTTTCTTCCATCTAGCTCAGACCTGTTGTCAGAAGAACCACTAACAGAAGACTCACCCATCAGTCTTGGCTTGCGAGAAGCAGTTACTACTTACCTATTTATGACTGATGACGTGTCATTACGGGGCTCACCAAACAGAAAAGGAAAGCAAACCAAAGATGCATAAAGCTAATATTGGAAGTATTTCTGGAATATTAAACTGGAACACAAGATCTGTATTTTTATCAGGTTGATTCAAGGTGGTTATCCTTAAAACAGTGTTATCATAGTTAACTTTTCATCTTTTTCAAGAAGCTTGGCTCATTCAAATATTGTGTGTATGTGTACTATATTTATATGTATTTTCCCTGCAGGTTTTGCACTTGGTAATTCATAATTGATTAGTAATGCAAAAACTGAATAAACCAAATAATTGTTTCACCAGGCTGCAATGGATATTAATGTCAACAGTTCAAGAAACAAAGGAAAGCAAGGAAAAATGCTTTCTCTGATCTGAGAGAAAGAATAGTAGGAATGGAACTACCAAAAGTAGAATGGAAATGCCAGTGTTCTATATACAGCATCCACAAATGGCATATAAAAGGCACATACAAACCTATGGCAGTTTCTGGCCGCATGCATAAACTGCATGGTTTGCTTAATGAAGCCACAATACATTGATTTTATGTTAAAACTAAACAAGCCAAACATGTTCACCACCTTGAGTTATTTCTAAAAATAATAAAGGAGGAATACAAGTAAAATTTAAAAAATAAATTATAATGGAGTCAGCTTGGTTGTTTGCAAATGTTTCATTACCTGATTAGCACTGACCTTAGTTGGGTAATGAAATGTCTACAAGCAAACAACAGAGAGCACCAAGAAATATATGAGTTACATATATTCTTTTATATTGTAAGTCATTATAGCCTGAACAATCAGGAAATCAGTCCAAAGTTACTCTTAGTATTGAACTTGTCTAGCTCCTAGTTTCCTACACAGATTTCAGGAATATGCAACCTCTGATCTTCCAGATGTTAAATGATAAACTTTTCAGTATCCCTAAGCACTGGCCATGCTAATTAGAATTTTTATCAGTTACAATTTGTAAGACTTTGAAAGTTACATATGTCTAACCCCTGCCCTATAGTTTTAGGATTATCTTCAACATTAAAGGGATATAGCTAGAAATATGTTATTCAAGTCTTAACAAAATGCACTTGTTTACAGTTAAAAGATAGAGAAATATTTTTTTCAGGGATATCTTGTTATTTAGAAAACTCCGCATAATGTTATTGTGAGACAATTGGATGTCATTTAACAATCACAAACTTTATTCCAATTTATTACAGCAAAATAATTTTTATCTGCTGTACAGTTGCTATACTTATAAACTATAAGAGCTAAATAATTGGAGACAAATTATTCCCTGAAATTAGTCTTGGCATAAAGTCTCTATCAGAATGCAAAATAGTGGACTGTTTTTAAATGAATGCAAAATAGTGGACTGTTTTTAAATGAGATAAGCTGGTCAGAAAACTGTTACTTCTATGACAAACATTAGATAACTGAAATCTACATAATTTTGCAGCATATAAACATTACGGATTTTATTCATAATTACCAATTTGTACACTAAACAGGTCTTCAACTCACAAATGTGCTTTAATTTAAACTTTGGTGGTGTCAAAAACAACTCCAATTTCAAGGTAGGAAAAGTCCAACATTCAGAACACCCAATGCAAAAATACCCTATTCTGTCCACCTTGAAGTAATCTCTTGTCCCAGATGTTATCTAACAAAAAGGAAGTAGTGATGGAAATATGATCTCCAGGCAAATGATATTCTTAAACATATAAAAGTTACAATACACCAATGTTCAAAAAGCTACTATATAACGTAGCTTCGATGTAAGCAGCATTTCTTCACTTTGATCTCACAAATAATGCTAGTAAGGAAACTAAAAATAAAAGTACAAAAAGGGGTTTCAAAAACATTGTTTAACATAATGTCCCATTGCCTTTGGGAACAGTACCTCATGCATAGACCTTGACGCTTTGTTGTACACAAATATAAAATTAACTGATTCCCAAAACCACACTTTACAAGTATCTACAATGAAACATTTATAATATTGAAAAGATTATGTTTCAAACTATAACCGGAATGGCAATTATTAACAGTAGGGAAGAAAACAATACCATGACCATCACTGGCCATGGCTAGATCTGAATCTACAGCACACCCTTTCTTGTGTAGACACTTTTATACCCTGCACTCAGGATATGTCATCAGTACTAGGTCATGGGAGGCACAGCATGGCCAGATTTAGAAATTCAAGAATGCACAGAAGCTCAACATAAATGGGTGTCCCAGTACCATGAGAATCATGCTACAACGACATGATAAATATGGAAAATGATAATTTACTAAGAAAAGAAGTGCAACCAAATTGGGACCTTCTACTGCATCTATTTAAAATAGTAGATTAGTTTCAGGTCATATATGCAAACCTCTTGTAACAGTTTACTATAAAAGTAGACATTCATACTTGCTAGGTTTGAAAATAATATCTTCTATTGATTAAATACTGTAGTTATGCATAAACTATTAGGATAAAGTATGAGTTTCTGACACATTAAGTTACTTAAATAAACTAGGTAGAATGTTAACTACAGCCTTGGATTGCTAATTATTTTTTGGCTCTTAAAACTTTGTTCTCCAGTGGCACAATTTTGTCAGTATATATATGCAAAGAACATTAATGGTTATTTCAACTTGATACAAGGAATGAAAAAAATCCTTTGCCAACTTGCTCCTACCTTTTGAAGACAAGAATAAATCCCTTTCCATAATGTTAAAAAATGCCTAGCAAAGACCAACTGAACAAAAGATAAGGGCAATCTCTTTACTTTTATGAAGAGTAACCCTTGCCCCTAAATAATTCCCTGAAGTCAGTTTTGTGTCCCATGCAACAAGCATGCTATTCCATTAAAATAGAGAGAGCTCACGACAGGCTCCAGCCATCCAGCAGAAATTTCATATCATGTTGTACAGCAAAGTGCTATTTGTTGTACTTTGCCCAAGTCTGTGAGAAGTTGTTTTATACAATGCTTCAGTTGAGGAAGTCTTGCTAATGGTTCGGGTGGCTCCAGCTCCCCAGTATAATCCAACCAACTCTCTAAAACTGTAAAAGAGAAGATACATAACAATTACAAAGGCCTAAGGTACTGATGGCTAAATTTAAGTAGATCTGTATTAGCTATAAAGAATTTCAGTGGGATAGTGTAATCTTTCCTTTAAAGGAATCAATTTTTCAGGTGCTTTTTAATAAAATATATGAACTATCAAGCAATTCAAAATAGCAAGAAGTTCCTCCCTTAAAGGTTTGCTTCTTGATTATCTAGCTGTAACTAGGTAAACGAAGGCATATAGTTGAAAGAATACAGATGTGGTTTAACAGTTATTACTTATTTTGTTGTTTTTCATTTCAAGCTATACTTGGAACTACATCAATTTACTTTAACTGTATTTTCAGATACACCAAGCCTCTGTTTAGTAGAAATACCATATTCAATCAGTCTATCAATCAATCAATCAATCAGAGAAACCAACTGAGAAATCACAAGAAAAGTACTGCCAGTAAAGGATATGAAATCAAAGATATCCCACATTGTTAATAATAATAATAAGGTTGGAAGGGATCTTGGAGGTCATCCATCAAAAACTACTATAAAATCCAAGTCATGTCACTGCCACATATCTTTGGGATGCATGTGAGACACTGTAGTGCTTTAAGATAGCAATCCTGAAATCAGGGAATTGAGAGAATGAAGCTATCTGGGTGGCTTTGGGCCAATTACTTTATTTCAGATCTAGTGATGTTATGACTGACGATAAAGCACAATCTATGACCAGATTAGCTCAAAATTTCTGTTGTTAAATGAGGCAGTTGTTAAGTGCATTTTGCCCCATTTTATGGCCTTTCATGCAACAGTTAAGTGAATTCATGCAGTTGTTAAGTTTCATAGCATGGCTGTTAAGTGAATCTGACTTCCCCACTGACTTTTCCTTGTCAGAAAGTCGCAAAGGGTGATCGTATGATCCCAGGACACTGCAACCATGATACATATGAGTCAGTTGCCAAACGTCTGAATTTTGATCACATGACCATGGGGATACTGCAATGGGGGTACCTGTGAAAAATGGTTGTGTCATTTTTTTCAGTGCTGTTGTAACTTTGAACAGTCACTAAGTGAAAGGTTGTAAGTTGAGGACTACCTGTAATGATCACAGCAGTTCTACAATCTGTGAATAGTTCCTATTAAACTTAAGGCTTAAATTTTCTTTGAAGCACTACAAATTCAATTTACATCATCGTATAAAGCAGACAGCTGTATTTCAGAGAGGTTTAGTTGCTATTCAATATAAGCAACTTTCTTCAATACCTATCATCAATTTTATTTGGCAGCTCATTGTCAATGTGTCTTTTCTGCTGTACCCCCACTTCATGGAACATCCTCCCTCCCCCACACAGAGGCTGGCCTTCTCTGTTTTAGCTTTCTGGAGGTCCTTCAAGACCTGTCCCTTAGCAAGCTTCAGAACTGGAAAAATTGTGGGATGGCTCCTGAGTAATTAACAACTCCTTTTTGCTTTATTTCTTTTTATTCTGGGTTGTTTTTTTATATTAACAATATTAATTCACTTGATTGTTAGATGGCCAGCTATATAAATATGATGAATGTGAATGAGAATGCCTCTTTTAGTTACAAAAGCTAGAGAGCTATTTCAGTATGAAAAACTGCAGTTAAATTTAAGGGAATATTATATATGATAGAAGTCTACCTGGAATCAGCTCCATTTTAAAAGATTTAACCTGATCCACTTTAGAGGACTTGCAGCAGCCTGCACACTAATAGTTTCTTCCAACCTATTGTAATATTTGAAAAGCATCCTGGGATGACCAATGAGGAACTTTTTTAAAATCTTAAGCAATTTTGAATACACAAAAGACTAGATAATGAACTCTGGACAGGTCACCAGAAAGACATAAGAGAAAACACTGGCCCTTTCAGGAAGATTCTAAACTCAGTTTGCCAACCAATATAATTATGAACCTATATTAAACAGATTTAATGTTAAGAAATAGAACACAAGAAAAAAATAATTGAACAGACCTTACAAACTCTTAACATTTATAGCAGAAAAAAGCCATTACCATCTAGTTCCTTTTCAATTAAATCCATCCTGTGAGTAACTTCATCTTGCAGGGACTCAACGTGGGTTAAAAGGTTAAACTGCCACTGCAGCTGGGAATTCATAATTCCATCTTTGTCTTTTTCAAGCAATTTTACTTCAGTATCTTCTTCTGATGTAATTTTTTCTCTTACCTAGAAAAATGCACATGTTAACATTTCTTATAAACAGTGAATAATTTTAAAGAAAAACTGTTCAAGAGATTATATATGAGGAGCTGTGGTGGCGCAGTGGTTAAAATGCAGTATTGCAGGCTAACTCTGCCCACAGCCAGGATCTTCCATCCTTCCAAGGTCGATAAAATAAGGACCCAGATTGTTGGGGGCAATATGCTGACATTGTAAACTACTCAGAGGGCTATAAAGCAATGTGAAGCAGTATATAAGTCTAAGTGATATCGATATATATGCTTAATTCCTAATATTTTTGGTTCAAAAGATTAAATGATAATGCCTGCCTGTGAATGAAGTACAAATTAATAAGTCTAATATATTATAGTTAAGTTATAAATATACACATGCATGTACTATACACATGCAAACATAGTTATACTAGACACATGCATCACAGACATTCTCTTTAAGTCAGCAAGTAAGTTGCAAAGAATATAATGCCTTGGTAAGGCCACACTTGGAATACTGCATCCAGTTTTGGTCATCATGATGTAAAAGAGATGTTGAGACTCTAGAAAGAGTACAGAGAAGAGCAACAAAAATGATTAGGGGACTGGGGGATAAAACATACAAGGAATGGTTGCTGGAATTGGGTATGTCTAGTTTAACGAAGAGAAGGACTAGAGTGACATGATAGCAGTGTTCCAATATCTCAGGGGCTGCCACAATGAAGAGGGAGTCAAATTATTCTCCAAAGCAACTGAAGGCAGGACAAGAAGCAACGGATGGAAACTAATCAAGGAGTGAAGCAACCTAGAACTAAGGAGAAATTTCTTTTCTGAAATTTCCTTTCGGGGAAACAAGGTATGGGATGTTTTGTTTTTTATATTTATGATTGACATTGTTTTTGTGTGCTGCCTGGAGTCACATATTCAGATGTGGGGTCATACAAATTGAATAAATGAATAAATAAACATAATATGTGTGTTTTGCTAATTCTTCAGCTTAACCTAATACAAAGGATTTTTTCTTGCATCTTATTATTTGACTTGCTAGGGTTGATTAGCAATGTATTTTTCATTCTCTCTCTCTCTCTCTCTCTCTCTCTCTCTCTCTCTCTCTCTCTCTCTCTCTCTCTCTCTCTCTCTCTCTCTCTCCTCAACTTTTCTTAGCTACATAAACCCAACTAATGTAATCATCATCACAACAGGATAGGAATTCTAACTTTCCATCTGTAGTGTTAAAAACTAGAAAGGGTCCAATAAAACATACCTTAGAGTAGTTATGTTTTGATTCATTTTCCAACTTGCATATTTCTCTATCCAGTTCCCATCCTAATCTCTCCACTACGGCATCATCTCCATTTTCTCTTATCCTATTAACACCATCATCAATGTCCGAATTTCTGGTTTCTACAACAAGTCTCTGTTCTATAGCAGGATAGTAAGCTCGAGGTTTTTGGTAACAATGCTCACTAGTGATATACGATTCCTCTACAAAAGGAATGGTTGGAGGTTTCTCAACTGTTCCATTAAAAGTTCTGTAACTTGTGGTCTCTTCTTTGCAACTGTTTTCTTCAATGTGAATGAGTCTAGTGGCATGAGATTTTTCTTCTATTTTGAGATGCTTCCAAGGCTGACACCAAAGTTTCAAGTCAGGATGTTCCTTGCTTCTGTTAAAAAGATAAATACATGGAAGTTACACTGAAAACTTTTATTAGAATTCAGCTTATAACTTTTATCTTCTAAACTCATCTGAAATAGCTGGAAATGAGCCAACATGAACTTTCTATCAGATTTCAGAAAATTCAGGATAGTATTAATGCTTGGCAGGTGCATATTAGAAATGTCTTACTATTTATCAGCTTAAACTTAAACTTAACTTAACCAGAATAAGTAGAACAAGTAAAAACATCATCTGACATAAATGAGCCTATCTGAATTTAATGTCAACTCTTAACATAGTTCTTCAGTGATACCATTGATACATTCAATAAAAGCAGATTCTTAAAAATCATACAGTAAATGTTTAGAACACTTTAAAATGGAAGACAAATCTTCATACTGGCTTCAAAGAAAAGATGTACAAGTTCAAGCATGTGTTGCAGTTATTTCCAAATTAAGTGCGGTAGAACATTCCTCAAAGGCTCCCTATACATGGTAAGAAGAAAAGCTACCCTATGAATTTCAAGACAGTAACAGATTATTTTAAACATCCCTTCAATGATTAGTGACTCCTACTTCAGTTATTTAACATAAATACAGCCATTTTCAAATGTTGCAAACGAAGTTTCATTCAGCAGTGGTAAAGAGGAGGAGCAGATGGGGGGAGCAGACATTTTAAAATGTAGGGAACTGTACTAGCTTGCTATTTCTTATCAGTATTACTTGATATAACAACAAATCATTATCCATCTAAAGTTTGGTTAATCAGAACTATGGCTGATTCTACTTATGGCTTTGTTCCAACTATTTGGGTTTGGGTATAGATGGTGTATTTTTCTACCGATACATGAAAACAAAAGGTATTCAAGGTCAAGTTGGACCATAAGAGGGGAAGTGCTGTAAAAATGGTTTAATATTATCCTGAACCAACTTAATAAGCATACCAATATCTAAATGTTAGGATATACAATAGCTTTATGAAATTCAATTATATTTAATTCTTTGAATTGTATCACTATAATTTAAGCAAATACATCCAAATATAGCTTACTGTAAGATGCTCATCTTCAACTGAAGTCCATGTAGCACTTCTATCACTTTTTGTACATCGCCAAGAAGCTGGTGCGTAGCTACTATTTTCTTAGCATTTTGATGGGAATAGTTTTCTCCCAAAAATGCTAAACCATGCATGTGGCCTTTGCATAACCATTCCTTTTCATACCAATACTTCAAACTGGATCGCTTGCCTAAAGCAACAACGGGGAAGTAGATTAAAAATAATAAAAGCAAGTAAATGCTCATTATTAGCCAAATTCTAATTTGCCACTATTTTCACTTTTAAAATAAACAGTAAAAATTTGGCATATTGATTTGGCATACAAATTCAACCTCCAAATCTGAAAAAACTTTCAATAATAATAAAAGCTACAACAAACTACATTTTAATAATAATCTTTTGAGTAAATTAGTAAAAAATTAGTAAAATTATGAGTTTAAAATTTTAATTAAAAAAAGCACAATAACATAAATACTATTATTCCTTCTCTCCCAGACCATGATTCCTAATTCTGTCATCTCTAACTTAGAGAACTGAAGATACTTTTAATCAAGTTTCAGGCACAAACAGGAAAACATTAGGAATAATACACAAATCCTTTAAAATAGAGTTTCTTTTTATACTACTATACAGTGGTGTGTAAAAATTTGTGAAGACTTTTGAATTTTCAATATTTTTGCATAAATATTGATCTGTTCTTCATACAAGTCCAAAACTAGTTAAAGAGAATCTTACATCAATGAGTCAAAAAACTATATTGAATTATTGAAGAAAATGTATGGAGAACAGATCACATTTTAGATCACTTGTATGCAGAAATATTAAAAATTCAACAAGGATGAGCCCATAGTAGCAGTTTCCTCTTTGCCAGGACTGTAATAGGGGACTTGACAGCTGTCTAAATTCAATTTTTACTAATTAAACAAGAAAATTCACTTTTTCAACTTAAAGAAAAATATTAATGCTATGTAGACTTAAAATCAGTAAATTTCACAAATTATTTAATATATTAGCAGTTTAGCATATTCACTATAATGGTTATTATAGTAAATTAAACAATTTGCTATCAAATACTTGAAAAATTAAGGTATGCTGACAAATAATCAAAAAGCAGTACAATAGTACATAAAATAATATAATTATTACATACTATTAGAAGACTCTGCAACTTTAGAAATCTTTGTACCTGGAGGATCTTGACAAACATAACACGTATATTTCTCAGGTACATTTTCTTCTAATAAACCCATACAAACTCCATGCTGCCAACAGAGACATTCTTCACACTGTTAAATATTAGACAGAATTAGATTCAACAGATAAGCACAACTATCTGGCTGTTTCATAAGCTAAGCAAGAGATTTAGACTGTTTCAAACTCTCTCTATAACATTGGGGCAAATCAAGGTATGGTCATTCTGGGTATATCTGCACCATGTTCCATCCTATTGTTACCATCTCTGAAGCAAAACAAACAGGTACATTTAGGTTGTAGACAGTAAAGGGCTTGATTGCTTCTTCAACGTGGGAAAATCTGAGTTGGAAAACAAATTTAAATCTTGTAAATCATTACTGTTTTAAAATTGTGATAATTTTGATTATTTCTTCAGCTTGCTGGGTGACCAGTTCCCTTCTTTTTTTGTAGGAAAGTAATACAGTCATTATTCATAAATAGAAACATAAGAAACATAGGGGGACAGAAATAATACAAATAAGTTGACCTGAACTTTTAAGCATTTGTCCATGATCTACTAAAGTAAATATCTAGAACAAGTAACAAAACAGTAAGTTGAGGGGGGGAAATCTATTAGCTCTTCATGGTAGACATGACTAGGAATCCAAAAGCATGAAGGCCAATACTCTTTTTATTATAAGTTACACTAGCAGAATCTTCCAAGTCTGAATGTGTTTCCCCCTTCTTTCCCTTTATAGTCCTGAGAACCCTGGGAGGAACATTTTCTCAGGTTACAGTTCCAACTCAAACCATTGCTTTAATACAGGTAATCCTCAATTTACAACAGTTCATTTGACCATTCAAAGTTACAACGGCACTGGAAAAAAATGACTTATGACCACTTTTCACACAACTGTTGCAGCATCCCCATGGTTACGTGATCAAAATTCAGACACTTGGCAACCCACTCATAATTATGAGACGGTTGCAGTGTCCCGGAGTCATGTGATCCACCTTTTACTACCTTCTGACAAGCAAAGTCAATGGGCAAGCCAGATTCAAATAATAACGGTGTTACTAACTTAACTACTGCAGTGATTCACTTTAACAACTGGGCAAGAAAGTTCATAAAATTCATTCAACAACTGTCTCGCTTAGGGAAAAAAATTGGGCTCAATTGTGGTCATAAGTCAAGGACTACCTGTAACAGCTTTTCCTCTTGTCTCTCAACTTCATTCTGTCTAGCCATTACAAAACTGTACTTATCAAGAAGTGTTCCCAATTAGTTATCCAGGATGAAGTTGCAGTAATCCTATGATTCCTATTTCTTTGGGAACTGGCAATTTCTTTTATTATACTCTCATCTTCTACAATGTACCTGAATCATAAAGTCATTTTCTTCCTCTACTTCACAAATGCAGCGAACGATTTCAAAGTCATTATCATCATCTTCAAGATCTTCATCAGGATTGGTTGTTACATCAATATCTCTACTGCAGTCATCATCACTCCAAAACAAACTTTCTGCAGATGATTCACTCAGCGTATCATCTTCTGTGTGCAAACATTGAATTTGAATTAATCCAACAGATTGTGGATGGTTTATAAATTATTGCCTGCTACTCAATAGGTATTAGCAATATTTTCATACATTTTGATTTGCATACATGTGGAGAGCTGATGAATTGATAATTAACGACAGAAAGACATTGGTGCAACACAATCACAGATAAAGAACCATTCATTTCAGCAAAGGAATCCAATATAAACATATATAAACAATATAAACAGGGGCCCAAGCTAGGGCACACAACCACATTTGGGGCCTTAGTAAGGCCAACAGCGACACTATCAATCTAATTGCAGGGAGCATTATATTCCATGATAGAAAGGGTCTCCTGGACCTGCCAGTCAACAACTGAAGAGTCCCTAAATAATTTGGCCTTAAACCATAAAGGACTTTAAAAGTGGCCAGCAGCAGCTTGAATTAATAATACCTACCACTCCATAGTGCTTTACAGCACTCTATGAGCAGTTTACAAATGTCAGCATATTGCACCCAACAATCTGAGTCCTTATTTTACCAACCTCAGAAGCATGAATCAACCTTGAACACGTCAGGATCGAACTCCTGGCTGTGGAAGAGTTAGCATGCAAAATTGCATTGGAATCACTGCACTACCACGGCTGCTTGAATCCAGAAGCACACTGGGCGCCGAAGCATTCTGCAATGCAGTGGTGTCACAAGTCCCTAAAAATAGACACCACTAGTTGCCTGCAATTTTGCACCAGCTGCAGTTTCCAAATTATCTTCATGGACAGCACCAGGCAATGTGCAGCAATCCAATCTAGAGGTCACATAGTCACGTTTGGTAGAGAGGAATAACAGTAATAGTCGGAAGGAGGAGGAAGAACCCTACTTCTACTGAGTAGTCTTACACAAGAGCGTAAACTACTTCACAATGTAGTTTTGTTACATTAGATATTTTACCATTTTACAAAAGCTGTTACATTAGGTAAAACATGAACAGTTATCTGCTAACATTATCTTGGTACATTTTAATTGGAGTCCCATTAATTCCCATGCACTGCAGTAGATTTAGGGATTTTATGCAGACCTTAGCCCATGTATTTCATTAATAGAAATTAGAATTCATAACTAGATTGGAATACAAAGATAGCATGAGAGAGCATAATTTTCAGCTTATTTCACAGTGCTTTTTGGTATAAAATGAGTTTGGCTAAAACACAGTACCAGCTGCTTTTGGGATATAATGTGAGTTTGTTTTCAGTACAATGAACTCCTAGCTCTCAAGGATTACCAGTTCCTTTGAAAACAAAGTAGCTGAGTCAACATGCTTAAAACCAGTAAAGTATATAGGTGACATCTTCAAGGATGTGATAAGTTTCAACCCATTTCAATTATACATTCTTTGCTCTAGGCCAGGGGTAGGCAACCTCGGCTCTTTTATGACTCATGGACTTCAACTCCCAGAATTCCTGAGTCAGCATAGCTCTAGGCACATATATGAGATTTTGAGGATCATATTATTTCAAAGATGAAGGGTGTACTCTTGTAGGAAGATTCAACACTCAGATGGTAAATTCCCATTCTTTTATAGTAGTATTTCTTTTAAGGAGCATACAGGGGTTTTGGCTGCAGGTTATTGACTCATTGGAATTATAAGAGGTGACAAGAAATGAAAAGAAAAACTGAAGAAGAATGGAGGCTGTTTAATGAATATGAATAAGTTGAGCATTTTTCCAAAAACACTTCAATCAAATTCTCTTCCTCATTCCAAACAATATATAGAAAAACAGGAAGAATTACTTGATGATTCAAATGCACTGACTTGGAAAGTTACTTGGCAAAGGCAGAAAGCTAGAGTAAGACTGAAGAAAACAGAGGTTTTGACCGATTAGATGGGATATTACACTATTAAACAGATGTTTGAATATGGTTAAGAAAATAGATAACTGTTAGAAATAAAAGTATTATTATAATTAGAAGGATAGGATTTGTAACTAGAATATTCTACTTTGTTATGAGATGGGAAATATGAAAATTTTAAAAGGTTTGAATAAGAAAAGCTTTTGGTTACCCAAATATAATTTATTATGAGAAAATTATAAGTGATAGAGGTATTTTGAACATTGATGGGAAATTAATTTTTTTTAAAAAAGTGGGGAAAAAAGATATTGATTGAACAAATGGATTTTAAGTGCAAATGCAATTGAGATATGTTCTGGCTAGAAAAGATATTATAAACTGACACTATCAACATTATGTATAATACCAGAAAAATGTAATGAAGATGTCTATATTTAATTGTATATGTATTAACAGTAACAAGAATTGTATTTGCCCAGTGTGGAAAAATGCATACCATCAGAAGAGAGGATCAAGGAAGCACTGGATGGTGTATTAGAACTAGGCTGAGAAAGTTAATATGTACCACTGAATTACCAATGGACCCAAACAACATGTTGTTTATTAAGTACTCATGATTGTAAAATTAGAAAATTAATAAAATATGTATATAAAAAAATTATAGGAGATGAGTTTGTGTTGGGGGTACAAAGTAGGGATACACCTGCCAAGTGTGAAGACTGTAGATGCCATGGACCATCTAAATTAATTGCTGGGGGGAAAACAGCAGTCATGATCCACTCTGGCTGCAGTAATGTTGAGAAATATAGCTAGGAAGTCCTGGGTGTCAAATTTAGGCTACTAGGTAGCAAGCTAAAGTCTAGGACTGTCAACCAAATATTCTTACAATTCTCCCTGTGCAAAACTAGGCAGGCAGAGCTCAATGTTTATGTCATGAAAACAGTTTACTTTGGGTTAAAGGCAACAACCCTCCAAACATGAACTGCAAGAGAACAATGGTGGGCAGGGCATGTCTTCATCTCCTGTTTGTTAACAGCAAAAAAGCATCAATTAGCTATTGTGAGAAACAAACTGCCAGGCTAAGATGGGCCTTGGCCTGAGATAGCAGGGCTATTCTTACGTTCTTAAGTTTTGCAAGGAATGCCTGTTGCTGAATAACAAGCAATGCCCTGTCACTTTTTATGTAACTTTTTTCTTAAGTGCAGCCTTCAAGCTTAATGAATTTGCATATCCCTGATTTAAATAATTCAAAATTAGGCAAAAGAATAGTAATAACTAAAAAAATATATATGTATTAGATATCCGAGATATACTAATCTGCAATTCAAATGTCATGATTTAAAAGCTATCAACACTCAATCATAAACAGCAAGCCTGTGAAAATAATTCCAAATTATCATTAATATTTAGAATTATTTTTAATTTAATTAAAACCATCAAAGAAAATGCAAAAGTAGTCTTACCAGTGATTTTTAATTTCTGTTTACGATGCCCAGAATCAGAACTATGTATTTGCGTACTCAAATGCACACAAGATCGATCTGTTAAATTATATCTTGTTGTAATGGCAGACCTTGGAGGAGAAACATCTTGGGAAAAGTCAACATTTTCTTCACTTCCTGAATGTTCTGGAAAATTTAGTTAAGTGTTATTATCCAGAACTTCGTATTACAGAAAATGAATGCACAGAAACTCTAATATTAAGATTTATTGATTTAAACAATACATTTTTCTTCGTTATTAAATTTATATTTTGCCCATTTTGCCTAGGAGACTCTAAGTGTCTTACAACCAAGTAAAAGTAACAAGATAGAATATTAAAATAAATATTAACATTAAAACTGACTTAAAATTAAGAAAGATGGGAAGGAAGGAAACAAGATGCACATGGGAGATGGAGTTTTATCTCAGTCCATTAATCACATAATACATAACCCACATATTACCAGAAACAGCTGTAAAATAGGCAGACTATACCTAGTGTTTCATGCTTATATTTCTAATGAGCAGGTGATAACAACTACTGTAAATAACTATTTAAAAGCTTTATACCCTTCCACATTTGTGTTCAACTTTTAATATTATTAATAATAATCTCCTTCAGTTACCACAGGTATGGAGAATAACTATACCCTCTAATCTTCCCAGAAGTAACCCACTTGAATTCATTTGGGAGGTAGAGTGGGAATTATGTTTTCAAAATCAAAATTATATGGAGGCTGTTAATTGCCCACTCCTGCACTAAAGCAGCAAGCTTCTCTTACAGAACAAAAATTTGACCACTGGGTAAACCGGGAGACATTTTCAGATTCTTTTCCATAATTAATTGCTTCACACTTCTATGGCTCTCAAGAAGTTTTTTGATAGAAAGACAATTGCATGTAGGTATGTCTTTTTACTGGCTTTAACCTGTTAGGTTTTAGATATATTCTGTCTCAAATGATACAAACTGCTTAAGTAAATTAAAAGACATCCCCCCCCATTAGCAATTTTCTGTTAAAAATATTCCATTAATATATTACCTGATTTTATTTTCTTTTTTTTCTTTTTCTTTTTCTTTGATTTTGATCTTCCAAAGTTTCTGGGTTTCTTTTCTTTGTTTTTATCCTTTTCTTTAGCAGCTTTTTAAAAAATAGATACATCATTATGTCTTACCCTTTATAGTTTAGATAGAACCTGGGTCCCCAACCTGTGGGCCACAGCCCATGACCGGGCTGTGGTCTATTTGCAACCGGGCCCTCTCTTGCGTGAATGGAGCTGCACGTGCACGCATGCCAGCCCGCTGCTCTCGTGGCCCAGTCTCTCCTCCCCCCCAGCCAGGCCAAGCCGCATGCTCTAGATTCTCCAAAAATGGAGCAGTGAGAAGGGGCGTTGTCTTACCTGAACGCCTTTTCTCAGCACGGAGATGGAGAATCCATCAATGGGTTATGACTGTATTCCTGCCCAATCAGATCAAGTCAGCCAAAGCTGCCACGCCCCCTTCCTGGACCCTTTCCCAGATTTGACTTGATCTGGCCCAGGACGGACATGAAGCGTGGCTCCTAGGCAGATACAGTCACCTATTGGTGGATTCTTCATTAGTTAAGCAGGTTTAGAAAATTATTCAGGCTTAAGCAGGATTTAGAAATAATTAGGCTTAAGCAGGGATTGGGAGCTTGGGCTCCTAGCCTCCCCATAAGGAGGCAAAACTACAAGTAAGCAGGGGAGGGGGCTCCTTTCCCCATTCTCCCCCACTGGCTTCTTCTCTTCCTCCCTCCCTCACCCAAATCCAGCGTTGGCCATCTGAAAGGACCTCGGAAACATAAGTACCCTTCGGTTGGCGCGGGGGAGGGCGGAGCGAAGGGGAGGGGGGTCCCCTCACCCTTCGCCTTTCGCGCCCCCCGTCCGCAGAGGGCTCGCGGGAATCGCGGGGAAGCCCCAATCGCGGCGCCGATCACCTGATCGGCGCTCTGAGCGCCCTCGGCGGCTTGATTCCAAGCTGCGGAAGTTTTTAAATAGATTTTAAAGAAGACCGCTGACCAGCTGATCGGCGGCCACGCGGCCTGGACAAAGCCGCGAAATAGATTCTCCAAAAATGGAGCAGTGAGAACAGAGGCTGAGTGGGACGAGCATGCCATGGTCAGCTTTGCTGACTTACCAAGGCTGCCTGCATCGGATTCCTGATCCACTTTTGAAGCATCGGGCAGCCTTGGTGAGTCTGAAGCACAAGACTGGTCCCCAAAGATTTCTCTTCTCTGTGCCAAAAGCTTTTGCAAATGGACAAAAGGCTTTGGGGGAGCGATCTTGCGCTGCTTCAGGCCTCCCGTCTCTTTGTACATTTTTGGCATGGAGAAGCCTGAAGGAGCCAAGACTGCCCAAAGGCTTCTCTTCTCTCGTGTTAGTGGAGTTGTGTGCGTGCGTGTGCCAGCCCACTGCTTACACAGCCTGGTTCCCCTCTCCTCCCCCCCAAAGCCAGGCTGCCAAGCTGCAAAGGTTGGGGACTGCTGGTTTAGAAGCATTAGTTTTTTTACTCAGGTATACTTTAGATATGATGAAATATCAAATAATTTCAAAAATAAACCGTGATCATCCTCATTTCATATATGTTAATATTTTTGCATAACACATTAATTATGTGAAATTGATAGCTTGTGTTGTTTAAAGTACTAAATTGAAGAAAAGCAGGAAGAATTTTAAAAACACTGGCCTTTAAAGCAACATAAGTGATCTGATTCAAAGTAATTAAACATATTTTTTTAAAAAGAAAAAAATACCACTTACATAAGCAACCAGATGTGGTCCGCCTTCTATTACAACCTTCCTGACTAGCCTTTTCAGAAGCCAAGGAACCTCTTGTTTGGATATTTCTTGTTGCAGGATTCTGTTGTGGTTCTGGTGATTTTTCAATTCCATGGAAATACTTCATATGATAATGTAGCAGTTTAGCTTTTCGAAAGGATTTGGAACAGTCTAAGAACTTGCATCTAAATTTAGGCTCATGTTCAATTGCAGCTTTGGAAGCAGTAAAATCATCAATTCTCTTAGAAGAACAGCTTACTACAAAAACAACATATATTAACAGTTTTAAAATCCTCCATTTTAATTATAAGATGCAACAGAAATTAAAAGCATGCAGGATAAGAGACTGGCATTACACCACCCTAGCCCCATTAAAATTCAGGGTGTACTTTCTCCTCAAAGACCACCCCCCTCAAATTAACCTGTAACAGATGTGACAGAAGTCTCTTGCAAATGGGATGAGGAGGAAGACTCTGCTACATTCTCTTCCTTTAATCGGCTATCATTTATTGAAGCCTGAGATACTTCTGAAGGTGGAGATGACTCTTTAGTAATCTTTTGGTCAGATTTAGCACAAGCCTCTAAGAGATCTAAAAGATAAAACAGAAGAATAAGCTTAATCTAGAGGATTCCACCATGTTATAGAAGGAATTTTTGAGCAACTGTAAAAATGTATCTTAATTACATGTTTGCACTGAGTGTGCAGTTTTAAAATTAGAATTTCAGAAATAGAATTGTTTCAAACTAAGGAACAATAAAATCCAAGCTAGCATGAAGAGAATTTTTATCCTCCAAGTATTTTAGTTTCAAAGTTTTCCTCAAACGTTTACATTTTCCCTCCCGTAGCCCTCATTCTATCAGGTATCAACTCTTTTCAGTGCTACAATCTGTATTAAAAATATTTGAAGTATTTTGCAGTGCTACAATCTGTATTAAAAATGTTTAAAGTGTTTTGAACAGCTTTTAAATTGTACTTTGTGGAGCAAGCAGAGTTAAACTGACCATGATCCTACTATTATTTCAGGAAGCCCTATAAATCAGGCTCTTCTCCCAGGCAGGGTGAGTTAACCTTGCAAAGTATTATTAATTTATAATGGATCTTTTCCTTGATTGTAATTCTATTTTGCTTTCATGTTGGTTATATATTTTGTTGTTATATTGATATTTTTAACTGTGTTTGCCACCCAGAATTAATTTACTGGTGAAATAAATAAATTTAGAAAGCTATGTGGTCAAGAAGTTACTTGAATTTATGTCTACCAATCCAAATCTAATACCTTAACCATCATTCCACTTAGCAGCTGCAAGTGAAAAAGCTCTTTGGAAGACTAATATTAATATTGTCCTAAGTTTCATTTTTAAAAACTATTTTTCTTGACATTAAGTACTTTTGGCAACTATCTTGAATCCTTCCCTTCCACTTTCATCTCTTGAAAAATAATGTAAAATTACTTTTAGGTCACTGGACACAATTCCTAGGTGATAGCTAGGATCTACAAGGAGGAGCAAAACACCTCTTTAAGAACTTTAAAAAAGATAAAAAATGGTTCTGGGCAAACTGCCACATGGTTCCACAACACTAGAACTAGGCTTTGATCCCAAAAGTTACTGACAACAAATATAAAAGAAGCTTTTTTTACCTTCACTAATTTCTTTTGGAGTAGTTTCTTCAAAGGGCCCAATTTCATCCAGAAGTGGTGTGGTAATGCTATTATCTAAAGTGTCATGGCTACTGGTAGTAGAATGTCTTGATTGTCTCTTTATGGAATCTTTTTCACTGTCTGGAGCACTTTTCAACTTCTCTTGTGCTAAAAATAATTGTTAAATAACAATTGGTACACTAGTATCATACATATATTGCTATACATACACAAAATAAATAAAAACCAGTTATCTGATAAAGGTAGTCTCTCTTGAGTTAAGCTTGACATCTGGTGTCTACATAGATATATATAAATTTCTCATAACTACATGGAAGTGATTTCCCATTGTTCTGTGGTAGTGCTTTTTGTGTATGTGATGTTCCAAACTAATCTTCGGTATTTCCTGGCAGTTTCGCATCCACCTTTTCTAGCTCTTTCAAGGTGAACCAAGGTTGGATAATATTGGCACCTACCGTGAGATTTATGTATACATACTTATTTAAAAATACTGCCTCACTAAATTCCTAAATGAAATCTAGTTATACTATACTTGTTTTTTCTAACATTTTCTATTCTAGTTAAATAAACAGTCTTGACTCACACATATTCTTCTGAAGCCGGGGACGTTTTGAAGGGACTTCTCCTCCTTTAGGAATTTTTCGTCTTCTCAGTTCTAAAGTTATAGGCTGCAGTGTTTGAGAACCTTGTTCTAAATATATAAATAGAATAAAAATATTTCAATACATATGAAAGAGTTCATTCTTGTAAGATAAAGTAATTTTATATAAGGCTTTTGCAGGATTTAGGATTTGAATCTTGTAGTTTTTTTAGTTTAAATTATTCATTATATACTGTAATTATAATAAGTCAAAAGGAAATCTCCATGTCATCACTGTCTTCAGTTCCTTATAAACTATGCAGTACTTTTAACGAGATTGCTATTGTATTGCTGATTCCAACAAACTAGTCCTATCCAAATACATTATGTATGATTTAAAGGAAATGGAATAATCATAGATAGTCTGTAACACTTCAAACATTTTTAACACAGAAAGACAGCCAGTTTCTATAATGATTGTGTGCAAATATGGAGCACTGAGTATTAGTTTCAGACTAACTAATGTACTATGAGCTGCATTCCCAGAAGTAGGTAGGCTCAAGGTTAATAAAATTAGAAACCCAGAATCAAATGAAAATGTTATTTCATTTCAATAAAAGCTAATTCATGCCAGTGTGCATAGGGAATATGATTAGTTCTCATATATTTAACAATTTTCTCTTTCTAGCATATGAAAAAATATAGTTTCTTCACACTTTTTGAAGAAGCTGCATATGACCCTGGGACCTTATGTTGTATACCTTTTGTCCCAACACTTAGTTTTGACTGACCTGCTGGCGGCACCACAGGTGGTCTACCACGTCGTCGCTTAGTTTCTTTGATGTTTTCTGATGGGGCCTTCACACTATCATTTTCTGGTTTTTTTTCAATCTGGGTATCTATTGAGAATTCTCTATCATTTTCAGATATATTCTCCTTGTCTTCTTTCCCATCTTTAGATAGGGCTTTTTCAGAAACTTTATTTTTATCTGAAGAACCAATTAGTTTTCCTTCTTTATCAGTTTTAGACCTTCGTTCAATCTTTAATAGCTTTTCATCCTTGTCTTTCTTATTATTTTCAGCTGTTTTCCTTTGCTCTTTAAATTTTTCCCATCTTTCAGGAGATGAAGGAATTTCATTACATCTCTCCTTAGGTTTTGAATTATTCACAACAGACTAAAAACAAAGAAGTTGGTGATTTATTTTTTATTACAAATTAATTTATTAATTTATTTATAGGGTGGGAGGGAGATTAGATATACAATTAAACTAAGGAAAAAGCTAGAAAAACAAAATCATTTAATGCTAGAGCATCAATGATCAATACTGAAAACTGTTAAATTCTACAAAAGAAATATACCTGACAGAAGAAACAGATGGCAATCAAGTTTGAAAAAGCAAATACCTTCTTTTTAAAATGTTACACGCCACACACTAGAAATATATGAATCAAAATTAAGATTGATAGAAAACTTGGATTCTGTGACTATGTTTGCACATCATGCTAAAACTATGTTTCTAGTGCAATATACATATATGGAAATAATTAAAATTCATCTTATGTTCATGTCCTAGATACTTTTGGAAGCTTTTGTTTCCCTTTTTCAATAGTTTCTCATGTTGACAAGAACAAAAAAACATATTAAATAAACTGTGGATTTAGACATGTTCTTTAATCACATAGTTTCATTTGTTTTAACAACACAGTAATAAATGAAATTACTGCGCCTTATAAATATGTGTATGGTTAGTGATGTTACATTGTAACAAACTGATTCAAACAATCATAGTTTCATATGTTATTAAAGACAAATTTACTTCAAGGTATGATTTTTAAAATTTTAAAACGGTTATTTTTTTCTCATATATGGACAACATGCTAAAACCCTGATTAAATAGAAGCAAAAAATATATATTTCCTATTATGCAAGTAGAGAATTAATATGTAAACCTAGATTTGCTAGATATGCATTTTATATTCACAATGATGTTGCATGACATGCAAATGTAGTACATACCTTAAACTGCAAATCAGCTTTGTAGCATTGTCTACATATAAGATCAATTTGACACACATAAAATTTCAAAATATGTTTCCTACCTGATCTTTGGAAAAAGCTTTGACGTGTATATTTTTGACTGTCTGAATCACACCATCATAAAATTTCACAGTGTAAGTTCCTGAAATTTAAAAGAAAAAAAAATAGTGTGACAGCCTCCATTCAGTCATGGCTTTCCACTTGTTGCTCTCATGTACAAACAAAACCCCAAACAACTGATGTGCATATTAAGAAGCTGGAAGTATAACATTTTTTACTTTCTCTTAGTGTCAAACTCGCCACGTTACATGATGTGTCGGACGTATCGTGATTCTTTTTGCATTGCTGGCAATGGGGTGGGCACGGCTTTGGTATGATGAAACCAGCCTGCGGGCCGGCAGTTTGACACCCCTGTCTTAGGGCATCTTCCCAAAGGGGAGAGGGGAAGAGACCATAGATACTGGGTTGTCCTTAGGGGTAACCTAAAACTATGAGAGGAACTCTAGGAAGAACTCTGAGAATGGAGGTAATGGCTGGGAACTAATATGAACTTAAACAGCTCTGGCTGATGAAGATCTATGGTTTTAATAAAGAATAAGGTAGGGTGGCAAACTGAGTTGGACTGAGCTGAAGGCCTGTTAAGTGTGGGCCACAAGTCCACAAAGCAGAAGAGTGCAACCCTGGGGTAATTATCAAAGACAAAGAGGAGGAAGCAGCTCAGGACCTATCTACCAAATGCAAATTTGTTTAACAAAGTTAAACAATTTTTTAATTTTTTTTTTAAGTTTAACGAAGAGAAGGATGAGGGACATGTTAGCAGTGTTCTAATATCTCAGGGACTACCACAAAGAAGAGGGAGTCAAGCTATTCTCCAAAGCACCTGAAGGCAGGACAAGAAGCAACAGGTGGAAACTAATCAAGGAGAGAAGCAACCTAGAACTAAGGAGAAACTTCCTGACAGTGGGAACAATTAACGAGTGGAACAACTTGCCTCCAGAAGCGGTGAATGCTCCAACACTGGAAGTTTTTAAGAAGAGACTGGACAGCCATTTGTCCGAAATGGTATAGAGTTTCCTACCTGAGCAGGGGGTTGGACTCGATGACCTCCAAGGTCCCTTCCAACTTTATTATTATTATTATTATTATTATTATTATTATTATTATTATTATTATTATTATTATAAATGTCACTGATGGTGGTCAAAGATAAATGGGAAATCAATAGTTTTATCAGGAAAAGAAACATGTTACACAGTAATATTCAGGAAAGAAAGAAAAAAGTTTAGTCACTCTGCAATTTAGCATTATAAATGGCTCTGCTCCTTGAAACAAAAGGAGAGCTTGGCACCTCCAGCTGTAAATATCATGCCTGTTCTACTAAGGAATGTGGCTAGCAAGTTAAAAGCAAATACTGAATAAACACTTGTTTTGTTGTGGTTATTTAATATGAAAAATTCTGCAATTGTGTTTTGCATTTAGTTTCTTTCAAAAGTACAATTGTTCTAATGCATGAAAAATCCCGGTTTCTACTATATTTTAAAATTCTTTCTTGTTATTACCTCCCATGCACCTTATAGTTTTCATAAATAATGCTGGTAATAAATCATGATAACAATGAAGCCATATGTTACAATGTAATCAAGGATATGTCATTATTACAGGTAGACTTCATCTTATGATCATAATTGAGCCCAAAATTCCCATTGCTAAGCAAGGCAGTTATTAAATGAGTTTTGTCCCATTTTACCATTATTATTTTTTTGCCACAGTTAGCCAGTGAGATGGCTCAGTGATTAAGACACTGGACTTGGCAACTGGAAAGCCGGCAGCCCAGGTTCAAGACCTGAGAGGTGAGTGACAGAGTGAGCTCCTGTCTTAACTCTAGCTCTTGTCAACCTATCAGTTTGAAAGCATGCAAAGTAGATATATAGGTACCATTTCAGTGGGAAGGTAACAGTGCTCCATGACATCATGCTGGCTACATGACCATGGAACCATCTTCGGACAGGGCTGGCACAATGGCTCTTGTAACAGAGATGAGCACCACTCCTATAGTAAGCAGCAACTAGCAGAGTAAAATCCACAGGGAGTCCTTTCTTAACCCTTTGTCAGAGTTGCAAATCACTGCAGTTGTTAAATGAATCACATGGTCATTATGTGAATCCAGCTTCCGCCATTGACTTTACTTGTTGGAAGCCAGCTGGGTAAGTTACAAATGGGGATCACATGATCCTGGAACAGTTCAACTGTTACAAATGTCAGCTGCCAAGTGCTTAAATTTTGATGTGACCCTGAAGATGCTACAACACTTGTGTGAAAAACGGTCATAAGTCACTGTTTTTGATGCCATTGTAACTTTGAATGGTCACTAAATGAATGGTTGTAAGTCAAGGACTACCTATATTACATCTTTGTTCCAAATCTCTAACACAAACATGTAAACTATTGCATTTGCACAATTATCACATACACCTCTCTACCTGCCCTTCTTTTTGCCACCTGCACTGATGCCTCTGATTCTATGCTCTGATTCATAACAGACAACCTCTAAAGCAGCGGTTCTCAACCTTTTCCGGGGCTCGACCCCGGCCCGCATCGCGCAAAAAATAAATAAATGGCGGGCCTGCACCGCGCATGCGCGACGGCCCGCATCGCGATAGGGAAAAAAATGGCCGACCAAAAAAAATAAAATAAAAAATGGCAGACTGCGGTGCTTGGCGACCCCCGTGAAATGGTCGCGACCCACAGGTTGAGAACCGTTGCTCTAAAGCAGGGCTTTTAATCGTTTTCACAGATTGTACCATTTTTAGGACATGACAATATTCAAGTCCCACCAGTGCTTAGTAAGATGTCAAAAAGTTGATGACTAAAAAAAAGGGGCGTGGATTTTGGGCGTTACTGGTTAGATTCATTTGTTGTTATAGAAATGGCTAGTTTATAATATTATGGAAAAGTAAAAAGTTGAGGTTCAATGTTAATGCTTCCTTCCTATTGCAACAGTGGAAGTCAGAAGTCAATGCCTTTTCTTTTCCCCTTCTCCCTTTTTCTCTTACCCTTTGCTTGCAAAAGCCGCTGCCTCTCTTTCTCTCTCATTCACTCACTCTTTGCTCGCAAAAGCTTCTCGCTCTCATTCACTCACACTCTGCTCACAAAAGCTTCTCTCTTCTCTCACTCACACTTTGCTCGCAAAAGCTTTTCTCTCGCTCTCTCATTCACTCACACTTTGCTCGCAAAAGCTTTTCTCTTGCTCTCACTCACTCACGCTTCACTCGCAAAGGCCACTCGCTCATTATCTCCTGCTCCTTTTATATCTTTTCCTCCTCCTTTGTCTTCCGGGTGCGACAGAAGCCCCAACCAGAAAGCAGCTGCGCACGCAGATCCTGGGGCTTCTGCCGAGCCTTGAAGCTCCAGCTGTTCTCCCCCAGGTCTGCACGGCGCTGCTTTAGCTCGTTCCCTTCCCCACTACACTTGGCTAGGAGTTGTGAACCACCTGCAAGATGTTAAAGTACCACCGGTGGTACGCCCTGCTCTAAAGAGCTAAAGATGATCTCCAAAAATGACCCATACCTGGATCAGAAGCTTTCTTAGACTTTATGCCAGTAACTTAAGAAGTTAATCTCCCTAAAATCATCATTGAGATATATCTCAAAGAAACAATACAACAAATACTTTATGTTCATAAAAATCAGGAACAATATATGAAACAGAATGATACTGTTTTCTGTGGTACTCCTGAATGTTGTAATGGAGAATACTTCCAGATATTAAAAAGTTACATATTATATCTTACCATCTTTGTTAACAGAGGTAACCTTTGCTGGATAAAAACGACAATCAGACCAGCAAGCTAACACCTGATCATTTATGTGAAATTCCTAGAAAAACAGGAAGCATTGATCATTCTAAGGTGTATAAAAATATGCTACTGCATTGTAATTTTAAAAAGTCTATTGTTACAAACTAATATTGCCAACAACAAATATCATTAATTACTTTCTATTGCACTATAAACATGTTATTCAGCTTATTAGGAAAATCACCATCATACCATAATAGCATCTCATAACAAAGATTGTGCTTCATATAATTAAAATCATCAAAATCAATGAACTGCTATGAAATGGCACAAATATTTTAAAACTGAATAGTGCTACCCTCTTTTCAGTTAACCAGAGGCTAATCTAAATAAAATTTTATCAGAGTAACTATCTGTACAGTTTTACAAAAAAATTAACTTTGAGCAGAAAAATGTACTGTGATGAAGGAAGCCCTAAATGAAAGTCAATACATTTTATTCATCAGCTTTTCATTAGAAACTAGCCTTATTAATAGAAAGCAAGTTATCATTCTTTATTACACTAACTATCGTTATAATTAAGCAAAATAAATCTGTGTTTAAAGTTAACAACTTTTCATTTTATTCTGGTTTATTTTCCTTTGCAGGTAGTCCTCGACTTATAACTATTTGTTCAGTGACTGTTCATTTAGAACTGTGCTGAATAAAGAGACTTACGACAGGTCCCCAAAATTATGCAGCTGCAGCATCCCTGCAGTCACATGATTGCAATCTGGGAACCTGGGAACCCATTTGCATTTAAGACTGTTTACCAAGCCCCCAGCAATCATTTGTCATTTGAAATTTTCCCTGCTGGCTTTCCCAAAATGTCAATGGGAAAGCCGGCAGGGAAGGTTGCAAGTGGATGTGCTAAGTTTTCCATACCGATGCACCCACCCCAGTCTCTTTGAGCTCATGCCAGTCACTTGCACAACTCCTCCCCATGTGGCACTTCTCACACACATCACGCACCCTAACTAGCACCTTTCACACCTCATCTACCTTCCCCAACCCACATACTTCTCATACAACCTCCTTCACCTACATAGTACCCCTGCACCTCCTTCCCAATGCACATGGCTCCCCTCAGGCATTCCCAGTCTTCCCAACCTGCACCTCACCTCCGTGCATCCTCTTTAATTTAAGTGGTCCCTTTTCTGACCCATCTGCATACTTGCGTATTCTCAACATGCATGATGCCTCTCGTACATCTCCTCACATCTTTCCCACATCCCATAATCCTTAAATTCCATTTCACATAGCAGCAGCCACTTATCTGCTTGCTGATCTGGGACTTGCAAATTCCTGCTGGCTTTTCCATTTGTTTTGGTTGTGGGAAGCTGGCAAGAAGCTGCCTCACCCAACAACTGCAACAAATTCAGTTAATGACAGTAACCAGTACTGTAGAATTACCAGTACTAAGTGATGCAGCCACACTTTAAACTATATTGCTTAGCAATATACAAAAATTCTGATTCCACTGTCATCATAAGCCAAGGACTATCTGTTCATTTTTATCTCATTTGTTCAATAAAAGAAGGAAAACTGGTAATTGTGTTTCTAAATTATATAATTTATGTGGACATGTAATTGTTACTAGACCAATGTTTTTACTTACTGAAGATCCTTCTTCCTCATGCAATCCTTCTTTTCTTAATTGTATTTTTTCTAAAGGACGTAAATAAGGACTGTCCCAGCAAAACCATTCATCGTAGCGGTGATTCCAACGTTTAAAATGGATAAGCACCTTTCCTTCTTCATAATCAATTTCTTCAATGTGAGCTGGATACCTATATATAAACAAAGTTAATGTAAAGTATTTTTTGCCAAATATATTTGAGTAAAACTGAAAATATACATTAAATAATGTATCCTTGCACATTGATTTATTTAATCATTTTTATATAACCGCTCATCTCACAGACAAGTGGGGGCTTCAATAAAAAAAGGCCTGTTGATTAGGACCCACCAAGTGAAGCTCCCTAGCCAATGGGACCTGCAATATCTTATTAACTGTAAGAGGTTTATGAATCTGTGAATAATTTTTTTTATCTTACTCATAACAATTTCTTCAAATTATTCTAAAAAAATAAGTAACTGTTTTTCATTTTCCAGCTCAAATCCTAGCAGGTGTGGCAAAACTTATAAAATACAAATACAAACACTGAGGCAACAGTGATTGTTATTCGTGCTTTTGCTCAACAGACCTTGAATGTTTTACAATTAACCTTTTCATAAATATCGTGGTAATGACATCAGCCAAGTTTGCAGCAGTTAAGAAGCACCTAAACCTCAAGAATTGTCTGGACAACCTTTGGATGGCCAAGAAATAATTCAGGCATTTGGCAGTCTGCCCGCTCTTATGACCAATCACACAGGGGAACTCCAGCTGTCCTTACCCTTCTCTCTCCCTCCCATCTTAGCTGCCCACCTGGACCAGCAGTGTACACAAAGCCTCAGAATCTTGGAGCCTAGGTCTAGTCCCCCTCCCACCACACTTGGGAAGCCCGGGCTGGCCACTAAGAGTCCATCAGTGCATGAAAGTCTGCTGCGTGCAGGAGACCCAGATTGGCTACTACAGTGCCCATTGGCTGTGGAAATAAGCCATGGTCTGGGAGCCTGGGCTTGAATTACAAGGCACACCAGCGCATGGAAACTAGTGCCACTCTTGCGATCATTTGGGAAGCTTCTTCTCCAAACTATGCAATTTGGAAAAGGAGCCCTCTGAACAATTGCAAGAGTGGCACCAGATTGCAAAATGGTACGAGGCAGCCTCTGTAAAAAGTTTGTGCTTCACGTTGGCTCGAAGCAACTGTAAACAACTGCAGAAAAACGCAAAGGTAAATGGAGCAATTTACACATGCTGCATGATTAATATAATGTGCAAATCCAGAATTCTAATTAGTAATCCTGATATATGTAATGCTTATCAGTTTCTCTTTAGTTTAGATATCCTGAAATCTATGTTTTATTAAATCCCAAAGCCTCTTAAACCAGATGTGCCATGGAAGAGAAGTACTGAATATTGAAGGCCACTGCTGATTTTCACTGCAAGGCGTCATTACATGTAAAGCAAACCATTTTTTTAAAAAAATACTCTCTTTATATAATTTATTGTAAATACCAATATAAATTTAGCTATTTTTGGTCAGTACATTATATTAAAGCTTGGACATATGTCACTATGACATTTTATTATTAAATCAGCAAAATAATGTAAAAGTTTTTCCACATGAATACAGCCTGCAAGTTCAGGTAAATTACTTCCTTAAATGTTACTGGAATAAAACCAAAGAAGCTAAATAATTAAATACATAGCTAAATCACAAAGAGATCTGAATTGGAACACTTGTTGGTTTGACTCCTTGTTTGCAACACAATGTGACAGCATTACAAAAAATGTTATCCAGATTTTATCATGAAATAAGAAATACCAGTTTTTTAATCTGTCTCGGGCTTCCAACTGGGCTCCCACTTCAAAGCTGATACCTCTTCTGTTTGGTGGATGTTTTCTCATTTTGTTATAAGCCGTTTCTTTTATTCCCCTGAAAAATGTAATTAAACATCAATCACCAGAACTAAGAGTTATGTTATTTTTGATAAAATTAAAATAATTCACATCCATGTTTCAAGTAAAAACAATCTGTAGCATTATGCTGAAGAAAGCATATGTTAATATATGGTCTTCTCAAGGCAAAGACAATATCTGTATTAAAACAGAACTGTCACAGTTCATGTCAAACATATTATACAAGAAGTTCCATCTCAAGAGTTGTGTCTCCTATCTGTATGAAATGAGTTAAAATGCAGACTGTATGGAATTAGATTATCTTGCATACGTAATTTTAGGTCATTACTTGTTATCAGCATGTAATGTCTGAGAAGACAATTTAATATAGTGCTGGTACAAAATGATCTACTCTATGTATCTTTACTTGCTCCATCTATTATCTTTCTGAATGTTTTACTTCTGCATAGCTGCAGGGATTAAGCACAATTAAATAGTACAGATAAAGAATATCTGCCACATGGAATAGCTATTATAGGTAATAGGTAACTATTTCAAATGGCTTCCATTTAGTAGTTGCATATAATATCGCTATACTTTGCAATAATATATACATGATATAGTGAATTATAATTTACAAAGTACAACATAACTTCTCAATACTATGTGATGTTCTAGGAGAAAAATGTAATATCCTAAACCTTATTACTCGGTTTTAAGGTGCTAGGACGTATACATTACATGTAACAATGATATGTGTTTGCATTTAAAATTACAGTGATGATGAGTAAGATCTGCAGGACCAGGTTGGGAACAGATTGTCCTTAAAAGTATCTTTATGATCAACACTGACTTGATGGTATATAATTAATCAATAATCAATGTGCTTTTGCCACTGCATTTTTGCCACTGGTTTCATAATTCTACTGTATTTAAATCATCTAATGGTCAACAAACTATCTGAGCAACAGATTTGAACTTTCAATTTTGGCCAAATTTCCTCTAAACATTTACGATATTCATATTGTTAATTTGGGGCATAAAATGGTTTACTAAATGTAAGACTGCAAACATTGTAACCCCAGTGCGTTATATTTAATGGAACTCACTTGTTTAAAAGTTTGCAAGTTTTTCTCAAGGAATATGTAATTTTCCCTACAGTTTCATCAGCTTTACAGTTCTTTATAGTTGTACAGCAGCGGTTCTCAACCTGTGGGTCGCGACCCCATTTGGGGTCGAACGACCATTTCACGGGGGTCGCCAAACACCGCAGTCCGCCATTTTTTTTGGTCAGCCATTTTTTTCCCCTTTGCGATGTGGGCCCATTTTTTTTTTGGTAGGCCATTTTTTTTGGTAGGCCATTTTTTTTGGTCCGCCATTTTTTCCCCTTTGCGATGCGGGCCGTAGCGCCGCACATGCGTGATACGTACCCGCCTTTTTTTTTGGTTGGCCATTTTTTTGGGTCTGCCATTTTTTTCCCCTTTGCGATGCGGGCCGTCGCGCCATGCATGCACGATGCGGGCCCGCCATTTTTTTTGGTCAGCCATTTTTCCCCTTTGCGATGCGCCCGTTGCGCCGCGCATGCGCGATGCGCCCGTTGCGCCGCGCATGCGCGATGCGCCCGTTGCGCCGCGCGTCCGTTGCGCCACGCATGCGCGATGCGTCCGTTGCGCCGCGCATGTGCGATGCGTCCGTTGCGCCACGCATGCGCGATGTGCCCATTGCGCCCGTCGCGCCGCGCATGCGCGATGCGCCCGTCGCGCCGCGCATGCACGATGCGCCCGTCGCGCCGCGCATGCGCGATGCGGGCCGGGGTCGAGCCCCGGAAAAGGTTGAGAACCGCTCTTGTACAGTTTATGTACAACTCAAATTATAAAATAGCTTTAAAATGCTATTCTAAATACCATAAACTAAGCTCCTGATCAGAATTTGGTTATTTCTAATTTGAACTAATAAAACTACACATTGAAACAGCATCACATCAGTACAAATTGTTTTATGAGATTATACAACAGCTTTAACTGGCATAATTTTTGTATATTGTACAGTACTGTTAGTTTTAATATAGCCACAAATATACTGTATAACTTGATTAAAACTTGCAATTCTATAAAGGGCACAATATTTCTATTACTGCTATAGATTAGCAGCTAAAGTGTAAAGCCTATAGGGTCTCCTACATGGACTAGAAGATCTTCAGATCCCTTCCAACTCAATTATTCTATGTTCTATTCTGTATTCTCCAATTTGAAGTTGTAGGGCAGAGATATTCTCTAAAATAATGCTTTATGTCCTTCTGAGATTCCATGGAAAAGTCAGAGGCCTTGTTATTATGTTTATTAGGTAAGACTTTTACCATATAGATTAAAATTATCCCTTCCAGTACAGACAATTTAATGAAAACAGAGCAAGTAATTATCTCCTTTATGAACACACTGTACATATTACTCTTACTATTCTTTATAGATGTAGAAAACAAATTTACCTAGGGGATTAAAAGCTAAAATACATCTTGAAGTAATTCTTGCTATCTCCTTAAGAAAATTACCTTCTATTTCTAAACAATTGTACAAGTAGAGCTTGACTTCTATAAACCTTTATTTTTACTAATGGTTTTGTTTCCATCAAATACTAAGCTACACCAAGGTTAATTTTAACATGCTGTTCAACCCAATCCAGGCTGAAATTAGTGTTAAATCGCTCTATCTTAATCATAAACTGGTACCATGGCTTGCAGTAAGTTCACTTACCTCAGCCATGGCTCTGAGTGCCACTGCAGAAATAGCTGCCAGGGAGACAGTGTCACCTCACCAGAGGAGCGTAACAGACCATAGGTCCATAAAAGCATTCAAACTGAATGGATGAAAAAACATGAAAGAGCATCTGTACAAACTGTTATAAATAAAGGACAAGTAAATACATGGGGCAGTGTTTACTGCTGATAGCATGTACAGAAAATGCTATGCTAAAAAGCGTAATTTTTTAACTCTGCAATGCCAAGAATTGCTTTTGGGGAGATGGGCAGCTATACAAATTTGATAAATAAAACTATCCTCCCTGATACTGCCACAAAAGTAATTTTTCTCAGATGAGTGAGAAAATAAGTTAACAAATACATTAAAAAGAGAAAACTACATAAATATTCAGGGCGTATATTCCTAATAATATGCATGCTATGAACAATATACTCCTACACATTGTATCATCATTTATCACAAACACTTCTCTACCAAACATATCTCAAAAACTATTAACAACCAATGAATATATGCTGCACTTATAAATCAAAAGCTGCTGTGAATATTCAATCTTTTCTCTACCCAATTCTCTACCCCTTTTTCATAATATTGAAAATGTTATAATAGTCAACAACATCTTATTTTCTTGATTGTATCAGAGGGAAGAAGTGTGAATTTTAGTCACTGAAGCCAAGGACCAGTAGTCCTCGACCTATTACCACAATTGGGGCCAGAATCTTGGTCATTAGCTTATTAAGTGAGACATCATGTGACTGCTTCGTTCAATGACTGGAACCTTGGAACTCTTGGTTGCAGATGTTAAGTAATTACACAGGTCATAAGTGAAGTCCCAGATTAAAGACTGCAGGGTGCCTCGGGGTTGGAGGAGACTCTGGGAGACTAGACATAAAACCCAAGCAAAATTTTCAGCCCCTGAATGGGAGATATTCTCACAATCTGGCTTTCCAGGACCTCACCTCACCTCTGAGGCATCCTGTTCTTCATACCTTAGTATGCCTCTCCACTCAAGAGCATAAAATCCTGCTTGGATTTTCACTCCCTCACATCTCTAGGGGCTGGTTGAAAGAACTCCTGCCAAAGGATTTCAGGCATGGAGCTGAAATCCTTCAACAGGGTGCTCTTTCAACCAGCCTCCAGAGGGAGTCCTCTTGGCAGGTGGCATAGCTTGCAACCTCCCCTCTTGAATTTCTGGGGAAGCTGGCAGAGAAGCTGGCAAATGGTTAACACATGATCGAGGGGCGCCTGGCAACCAGTTGTAACTATAAACAGGTTACCAAGCACCCAGATTGAGATCACAAGTTGGAGTGGGAGACATTTTGTGATGGCTGGAAATGCTATAAAGCATTTATGAACCATAAATCACCCTTTCTGAGGCCATTATTAATGAGAACGTTAAAATTACGGACTACCTGTGGTTATTCTGGGAACTTTTAAAAATTTAGATTAGCACTTTTGGCCAGCATGTGTCTTAATACGCTCCTGAAATTCATCTCACCAAACAATAAGTATTTCCAAATCACCTTTCAATCTTCAGGAAAAAGATTTAACACATATATTTATAGCTCTTCAATGCCTACTACACACCTTGCTGAAGTCTAGAAATGAAACCAGCACACATTGTCTGAATTCTACATTAAATACTATCTTCATAAATCTGCATTTCAAATTGGAAGATGAGTTCATAAAATAAATCTATTATTAGCGATGATTTCAGTTTCTTACACAGATAATTGTTTGTAAAAAACAGTATACAAGAATCACAGCAAGTAACAATGGCCAGATTCCTGCACTGAGTAAATCACTGTTGTAAGCTGTAATAATATACACTGAATAGTAAAACATACTGCATGTCATCAAGAACAATTATAAACTCAGCCAGTTCATCCCCTGCAATTCTGAATGGCAGTGGTCATTTGGTTTGATAGGTCAATCCAAAATAGCAACAGCAAATGTCTGATACTTGATCTTTGCAACTGAATGACTTTTATACTGTATTAAAAAATACATTTCCAGGAAAGAAATGGCAATGGCTAAATAATGCTATGCCACCATGTAATTTTTCTACAATCACACTATTTTATAATTTGTAATAAAACAATAGAGTTCCTGAGGCAAATAAGTATTTTAAATGTAGATCATTTTCAACCTATATTTGTTCAATTCCAATATAGAAATTAATTAGAAACATCATTGAAATGAAATATTTGGGTGAGTAGAATGTACATCCAAATTTATTTGCAGTTCTAATTTGGAAAACTTCTTTTTATATATTGAATCTGGTCAAAGAAATCATGCCCTTTAATTCTTTTTGTACCTGGCTCAATTTGGTAGAGTCTTGGAGTTCTAAAAATTGTTTATTTTTAAAAAGGTTCAAATCAGACAAGCCTAAGAAATACTCAATTCTGCTGTAATCATACAAAATATAAAGGTTTAGTGCTTTTTAACTTTTTCCCAACCTTTTAGTATATTTTTATGAGCAACATTGATCAGTTACTTTATTATATGTATTCCTAAATATAGCAATGATTATAAAAAGCTATATACAGAATTTTAATGAGTACTTATTCTAAAATGTTATGAATATCAAATAAATATGGAGATAATTGATGGTAAGGAACTCTATGTTTAGAATTCCAGTATTTTTTGATGCATGCTAGCACTGTATAGACTCTAGATCAGCGGTCCTCAACCTGGGGGTCGCGACCCTTTTGGGGGTCACACGAGCCTTTCACAGAGCTCGCCTAAGACCATCGGAAAACACATATTTCCGATAGTCTTAGGCAGGCCTTGTCAATCGCCTTCTCTCCCTCCCCTCCTCTGCTCCACCTCTCTTGTTTGTGGAAAGGGGCGTTGCCTTACCTGAACGCCTTTTCTCAGTACGGAGATGGAGAATCCACCAATGGGTTTTCTCTGTCTGCCTGCTCTTGAGACCAAGTAGCCAAACTTGACACGCCCCCTCTGCTAGGAGATCCAGTCTTAACGAGGGCGAAGTGGCTGAAGATGAATGAGGTATTGGCTCTCAAACCCTCAAAAGGCCTAACTGACCTAAAGGGTGGGTGTGGATTCTCCATCTCCGTACTGAGAAAAGGCGTTCAGGTAAGACAACGCCCCTTCTCCAGTACAGGAGATGGAGAATCCACCAATGGGACATACCAAAGCCTCACTGTCCTGTTGGGTGGGAAACAGATAAGGCCGGAATAGTGTCCCCAGAGACCATCTGCTGCAGGACCCTCTGACCAAAGGAGGCGTCCGCTGAAGCAAAGCGGTCAATTCTGTAATGGCGAACAAACGGGGAGGGCGAGGACCATTTCGCAGCCCTGCAAATCTCCTCGATGGACGCCTGAGTGGCCCATGCCGCAGAGGTTGCGGCGCTGCGAGTGGAATGGGCCTTAAGATGATGTGGAGCCGGCAGGGAAGATGATTGATACGCCTCTGCAATACAGGCCCTGATCCACCTGCCAATAGTACCAGCTGAAGCCCTGTGTCCAATTGAAGCCGGGCGGAAGGAAACAAACAGAGCCTCCGACTTACGAAAGGACTCCGTACACTTCATATAACGCCGAAGTGCCCTGCGGACGTCCAACATGTGCTACTGCTGCTCCAGGTCATGGGAAGGATTGAGACAAAAATTTCGTAAGATAACTTCTTGTGTTCTATGGAAGAGCGAATTCACTTTGGGTGCAAAGGTAGGATCCAGGCGAAGAACCACCCTATTGCTGTGGAAAATACAAAGGTCGTTTCTGACCGATAAGGCAGCTAGTTCAGAGATACATCGAACTGACATAATGGCGACCAGGAACACCACCTTAAGGGACAGATACCGCAACGGAATGGTTGCTATGGGTTCAAAGGGAGGTTTGGTTAGGGCACGAAGTATGCGTGGCAACTCGCATGTGGGGGGGTGGTGAGCTAAGGGAACTGAATCTACACAAGAAAGTATTGTAGACAAGGCGAATGGTCGCCGGGGCGAGGCCCTTGTCCAGGTTGTGTAAAAGGTAATCAACTATTTGAGGAATGGTCAATTTGGAAATATTCAGGTGTCTCTCACGACACCAATGGCAAAAATTCTTCCAAGTGGAATTATAAATACGATTGGTCGCTGGGCGACGAGAGGCCTGAATCATGTCAATGGCTCGAGGGGAAAACAGTTCTTGAGTCATTATAGAGCGCTCAAGTGCCAGACAGTCAACTGTAACCACTGAGGGCCCGGGTGTTGGATGGTCCCTTGGTGCAATGACACATGATGGGGAGGGATTCGCCAAGGGGGAGACTGGGAAAGATTCACCAGATCGGCAAACCATGGCCTCTGTGGCCAATAAGGGGCCACGAGGATTACTTCCGCCTGCTCCTGAAGCAGCTTGCGGATGGTCGCCGGTATGAGAGGGAGGGGAGGGAAGGCGTAAAGGAGGCCTGGTGGCCACTGAGTCCGCAAGGCGTCTGTCCCCTCCGCCCCTGGCAGGAAGTAACGGGAGAAGTACCTGGGAAGCTGGGCATTGGTTGCTGACGCAAACAGGTCTAGGGGTGGATGGCCAAACTTGTGGGAGATCTCGGAGAAGAGATCCAGATGCAACCCCCACTCCGAGGGATCGATCGTGGAGCAACTTAAAAAGTCCGCTTGCCGATTCATGACCCCCGAGATATGTTCGGCCCTGATTGAGGCTAGGTTGGATTCCGCCCAAGAAACTAGGAGCCATGCCTCGGACATGAGGGCCCTGGATCTGGTGCCCCCCAGGCGATTGACGTGCGCCTTGGAGGCCACGTTGTCCGTGAGGATCAGCACATGGCGACCCCTGATCCAGTGTCTGAATTGGCGTAGAGCTAGGTGAATGGCCCTGTGCCAATGGCCAATTGATATTGTGTCTCAGATCTGCGTGGGACCAACGGCCCTGAGCATACTGAGACTGCAGATGGGCTCCCCAGCCGAACAGACTGGCATCTGTTGTGATCGTGATGCGATCCGGTTCTTTGAAGGGTGAGCCTTTGGTCACCGCTTGCGAGAACCACCAGCGCAGAGCCCTGCGGATGTGGATCGGAACCCTGACCTGGCGGTTGGATGCGCTGGCATTCGCCCGCTGGAACGGAAGAAGGAACCATTGGATGTCCCAAAAGTGAAGTCTGGCCCAGGAGACCATCTTTCCTAGCAATTGTGAGAGTACGACCAATGGAACTGAGTGTTTCTTGTGTACCTGACGGGCCAGTTCTCTGATGCTGGTTATTTGCTCCTGGGACAGATGAACCATGCAGTTTGTGGTGTCTATGATGGCTCCCAGGTGCAGGAGCCTGGATGAGGGAACTGTCTGGCTTTTTTGAAAATTTACCGAGAAGCCATGTTGTTGAAGGACCTGAATAGTGTTCTTTACATCTGCCTGAGCTGCCTGAAATGTGGACGTTTGAATTAGGATGTCGTCCAGGTAACACTGGACGCGTATTGGTATTTTTCGTAACTGGGCAGCTAACACGGCCAGGACTTTTGTGAATACCCTGGGTGCCGAGGACAGGCCGAATGGAAGGGCCTTGTACTGGAAATGTTTACCCCCGTAACAGAACCTGAGGAACCGTCGTTGCTCTGGATGAATGGGGATGTGGAGGTACGCTTCCGTGAGATCTACTGACGCCAGGAAGTCTCCCTGTCTGCTGCCCCCTAGGATGGACTGGAGGGAGTGCATCTTGAACTTTTTGTAAGTGATGTAATGGTTGAGATGTTTGAGGTCGAAGATCGCTCTCTACCCTCCTGAGGCTTTGGGGACCACAAAGAGGATGGAGTAGAATCCCCCGCCCTTGTGGCTTGACGGGACCGGTTCTATAGCCTGAATTTCTAGAAGGTGCTGGATGGCCTCCTGCATGACACCCTGTTTGAGTGGGTCCCTGGACATGGAACAAGCAATGAATCGGTCCGGGGGTGTGGAAAGAAACTCTAGGGAGAGACAAAACTGGATGGTTTGTAAAACCCAGCTGTCTGTGGAAGTGAGTTCCCACTGGTGGAAAAAGTGGGTTAGCCTCCCCCCGATTGGAAGGCTTGTGCAGGAGTCATTTGGACTTCCTGTAGGGGCGTCCTGCCCCTAGAAATGGCCGCCTAGCCTGGCCCTGTTGTCTGAAGCGAAACCCCGGCCTGTCATAGGGGCGGCCATACTGCCTCTCCTGTCTGGGAGTGTGTGAGCGGGAGGGTTGAACGACTGTCGCCCCAGTTGCTGGCCGAAAGGACTGCTTGCGAAAGTAAGGAGTGGGACGCGTATCAGGCTTTTTATTCAAGTGCACCATGATCTTGCGTTTATCCTTATTTTCAACAAGGTACGGTGCCAGGACCTCCCCAAAAAGGTTGTTACCCAGGTAAGGGGCAGTCGCTGGACGCCATTTGACCCTGGCATCAGCCTGCCAGTGCTTAAGTCACAACATCCGCCAAGCGGTGATATTGGATGCTATGGACCTGGAGGCAAAATTGGCTGAGTGAAGTGTGGCATCCGCCGCATATTCTGTGGCCGCCACCATTTTACTCAGGTCCTTGTGGGTCCGAACGTCCTCAGCGGGGACTCTGGCCTGTAACTAGCACAGCCATAAAAAAGTAGTCCTAACGAAGGATGTGCAAGTGGCCGTTTTAATTGCCCATGCTGCAGACTGATGGGCCCTCCGAAAAGTCTGCTCCCATTTCTTATCCTCTGCCTTTAGCGCCTCCAACAGGTCACCAGCTATCGCAGTCTGGGAAACCAGAGGAGTCTAGGCCTCATTGACCTTAGGGACCTCCAATGCATCAGTGAGGTCTGTGGAGGTGCTAAAGAGCTTTTTATCATTCCCGCTTGCAGAAGGAAATGAGGAAGAGGAAGCCCATTGTTTCTTGATCCCTTTGAGGAAAATAGAGGGGCACGGGACATGGTGTTCAGTTGCCAGTTTCAAAAAAGATAGGATTAGGACTGGAATCCGATGTGGCCTGCAGTTGCGGGAACTGATCGGATCCAATGTTAGCTATTGATGTGGCCTTGCGCAACAGTGTCAGAAATAGGGCCGGATTAAAGAGGCCCCCTGAAGGAGAAGGTTCGGGAGGAAGTTCCTCCTCCTCTGATAATATAAGGTCCGGCTGTTCCTCACCTTGAGGGGAGGAGTAACCACTCTTGGAGGAATGCGTTGGAGAAGTGGGCTCCTGAGTCATGGGGGGCTCCGTAGGAGGACCATAGGATGGCGTGGGTGATGTAGAAGGCCCCTGAAAGGAACGCTGCGCCAGCGCTCGGTCCACGACCTTGGAAAGCAAGGCTTCCAGATGGCCCTGAGCTGAAGTTGAGGGACCTAAGGGAAGGTCAACTTCAGGAGCCACCAATTGATCAGTATCCAGTCCGGCCTGCCTCTGTGCCCTGGAGAACTCCTTCTCCAGGGCCTGGTGCCTACGGCTGGCTTGCTTTTCCGCCAGCTTGGAAGGCTTTTTAAGGTGCTTTGTCTTGGATTTAGCCTTGCCTGCCGCCTCTTGTCCAGAGGATCTTTGGCAGCTGTAATAGGATGGAGAGACAGTACCCGAGGTTTGAGGCATCGAGGAGCCCTCCATCCTGATTGAGCAGTCTCAAACAGGTGAGAGGATCACTCTGGCAGGCAAGTAGCTGGCGGAAGCGGAATTGGAACAAGTACAAGACTGTTCCCCTGGCCACCTGACCAGAAAAAAATTTCTCTCTGGGCTACGGTCACGGCTCTTTGAGTTAGATGCTGAAGGCACATTTGGGGCCACTCTCTGGGCTCCGCCCGGAGGCCTTAGGTGGTCAGGCAAGGTGCACCAGAAGAAAAAAGGGGTGAAAGGAAAAAACAACAACCAAGGGCTTAGAGGCCTGGAAGGGACAAAAAGGTCCTGATAAGCACAAAATCCAATCAATTGGTGGCTGATGATGGAAGGCGCTCCCTAATGCAGCCTGAATCTACCCTATTTGAAATTATTAGGGCCCAATGTTCTCAGTTTCAGCCCTCCACATGGCTTTAAATATGGCCGCTGCTACTACCAGTAGGCCTCGTTGGGCCTACAGAGGCCCCACGTGGAAGGTGAAAAATGTTCCCTATGGACGCTTTGGGAGCGCAAATCTCCGCGATTTGGGGCTTGACTGGGTTCCCAACTGCTTCTGCACCTACAAGGGAGCGCAGTAAAGACCTAGGGATGACGTTTGCGGCCCCCTGCTGTGATCGGCGAAATTCAAAATGGCGGCCGCGACTCTTTCCGCGTTGGAAACAGTCATCGGGGCTATTAATTTTGGGCCCTGTGGCCGATCTAAGACAATAGCAGCGCTAAACGCTGCTCCTAAATGAGCCCTGCGGATCTGCCTCCAAACGGCAGGCAAAAATGACAAAAAATATGTTCGTGCCTAAAACGGCAACAAAATGGCGGCCACGACCATTCCCAGCTGCCTGGGAGAGGTCCGACGATCTGGAGTCCAAGGCCTCACAGACCAGCAGGCTGGAATGAATTTCCAGGCATCAAATGGAAAAAAAAGGGGGGGGGAGAAGAGAGGTCTGGGGAAAGTTCCAAGCAGACCCTGCTTGGAAGCTTTTCCCCAGAGGGAAAAATTAAAAATTATCCAAGATACAAGGGAAAAAGGTAGTCTAAAAATGCCCAATCTTAAGCTTTACTACCATGCTGCGGTTTTAGTTGCGCTAAGTGACTGGATTAATCTATCTAATGATAGAATACTGAATATTGAAGGGTATGATTTATTATATGGTTGGCATGCATATCTAGTTTATGACAAAAAGGTGGATAGGAGGTTCAAGGACCACCTACTGAGAAGCTCTCTGTTGCGGATCTGGAAAAAGTATCAGTACTTACTAAATGAAAAGATTCCCGTTTGGACGGTCCCCAGACACGCAATAGAGAATATAAACATAGCACAAGCTCAAGACGTGGTGTCCTATGGTAAACTCCTAACTAAAGAAGGGAACCTGTTGTCATTAAAGTCCTCGAATATGCTAAGAGAGGAAGGAATAGTTTATACATGGTTTGCATACTTACAATTGCAGTCTAGATGGCAAAAAAGACCTGAAGATGGGTATATCTCAAACAGATGAGAATTTAATTAAACAAGTTAGAGACCAAAGGTCTATGCATATTAAAAGATTGTATAATGTATTGATAGAGTTTGATTCTGAAACTGAACTAGTCAAGGATTGTATGATAAAGTGGGGACAAAACTTTGGACAACCTATTATGATGGAAACATGGGAGAGAATCTGGGTGAAAAATGTAAGATTTATGCAAGCGCAACATTTAAGACAGAATTTTTACAAAATGTTTTATAGATGGCACCTAGATCCCAAAAAATTATCATATATCTATCCTGACCTTCAATCTAAATGTTGGAGATGTGAAAGTATGGATGCTACTTACTTTCATGTATGGTGGACCTGTAGAAAAATTAAAGCTTTTTGGAGAAAAATATGGTGGGCACTTCAGACTATTTTGAAAAAACGTATTGAATTTCTACCTCAGTTGTTCTTGCTAGGTATTACAAAAGACTGTACCACCCTAGAGACGAACTTAATTTTGAATCTGATCACAGCAGCAAGACTGTTGGTGGGACAATACTGGAAGAAGCCAGAATTACCATCTATTGAAGAATGGACTTTGAAGGTCATAAATTTGGCAGAAATGGCCAAAATATCTGCATATCTGAAGGATCACTCAAATGAAAAATATATGTTGGTCTGGAAAAAATGGATAGATTACATACAAGGGAAATATCAATCTAAGAAACTGTATCTAGCCTATAGTTAAACTTTTATATACTGAGTGAAAAATATTTACAAGTTGATAATGTTTGTATTAAGTTGAGTTGCACTCAACTTGACTTTTTCTTTGTTTCTTCTGTTTACATTTATAACGATATAATTAATAATAATAATAAAATAAACTGTTTTAAAAGAATTCACCAATGGATATTTTTCCTAACCTGCTATCTGCTGAGAGCCAAACCTGAGACGTTTGCAAGAGCTGAGACCCAGTTAAGACTGGGTCTCCTAGCAGAGGGGGCATGTCAAGTTTGGCTACTTGATCTCAAGAGCAGGCAGACAGAGAAAACCCATTGGTGGATTCTCCATCTCCTGTACTGGAGAAATATGCTGCTTGGCGGCAGTCTGCACGAACTCTACCAAATATGCCCTGCAGGGGGTGCATGAAGAGCGCAGGCGCAGAGCAAGGCCCCGCCCTCCCCAGACTCATTGTGCAGCAACCAGATTGACTTCTTCTTGTGCATACAGGTCAGTGAAGGAGAGACGACAGCAGCACCCAACTCGTGTGCCCGTCAGCTGGCGACCCCCAAACTTGCGCTTGTCGGCCGGGAGATCTGGCGACGGCCGCTGTCTCCTTTGCCACCCCGCCCGCCCTTGACTCCTCCTCCACCCGTTCATCTTGAGCCTGCCGGGACTTGACAGGGAGAGAGGGAGGGAAGGAGAAAGGGACTCCTCCTCCTCTCCTAAGCTTCAAAGCACGATCGGTTTCCCAAGGGCGCCACAATCCTCACGAAAGCGGAGAAGCAAAGGGGGCGAGAAAGCTCACGGCGGGCTCGAAGGAGAACCTGTCAGCGTTGGTGATGACAAATTCTCCACAAACCCAGGGAAGGGGTGGAGAAAAGGAGCCCCCCTTTGGGAGGAAACTGCCACCTTCTTCTCCTTGGCTTTAGGCTCTTCTGTTCCTCGGCAGCCGGGCTGCCAAGCCTCTGCTGGCTGGAACTTCCTTTCCTTCCCTCCCTCTTGGTCTCTTCCTTCTTCCCTCCCTCTCTCATTGTCCCTTCCTTCCTTTCCTTCACCTCCCTCTCCCCTTGTCCCTTCCTTCCTTCCTTCCCTTCGCCTCCTTCTTTGTCCCTCCTTCCCTTCCTCTTTCCTCTTGTCCCTTCCATCCTTCCCTCTTGTCCAGGATCGGGACTAAACTCTACAGCTGATCCGCGCTTTTGCAGAGCAGCCAAGAAGCAGGTCAGCTGCAGCAGCTCTCCTTGGCTCCTGCCCATCAAACATGCTCGAGCTTTGCTAGAAAACATGCCGCTGTCAAGCCCCTGGGCTTGGCATGGGCCGGGAGATGGGGAGCACGCAGTCAGCAGCCGTCCGATGCCTGTCCGTGAGTCCTGAGTGCCGCCCGGCTCCCGACAGTCAGCTAGGAGTTGGGGTGGCGTCTGAAGGTCGCTGGAGGACTGGTGAGGCCGCGAAGACCAGTCCGGCTCCCGACAGTCAGCTGGCTCCCGACAGTCAGCTGGGGGTCGGGTCGGTGTGCACCTGCCACCTGGGAGTCGATGGAAGCAGCAGGCGCCGCCCATCATCCGAACGTCGGCCCAGCTCCCCAGAATCAGCTGGGAGGCAGCTCGGCTCTTTGCCGACAGCAGGGAGCCGGCACGGCCGCCAGACGCCGTGGGTGCCTTCCTCTGAGAAGCCAGACGCCGGAGACACTCCTCGTACGAGCTGGACATTGGGACTAGACAAGCAGGACGAGGGGGGGATTGTACCTTACTTTGGCCACCTCTCCCTTCTTCCAGGAGCAGGAGGGAGGAGGCAGAACACAGCTTGGTTGTCAAAACAAATGGCTGGGATGGCTGAGGCTACGTGGGTGTGTCTGGAGGGGGGGAATCCGGGTGGTGAACTATGCCTATTATCCACACGAACCGGATGCTGGCTTGATAAGTGAGGTGGGGTTGGTGGGTGGAGCACGTCTATGTAAAGCACTGGGAGCAATTCACTCCCAGTGCTGACTTTTCTTTTTCATTAAAGTTTGCTGGTCACCTGTTCCTTCTGTGTCTGGAGTTTATCAGCAGCTAGCAGGGGACAGCTGACAGCCACTTGCTACTTTAGCAGAAGCGCAAATCAGCTGTAGCCCGGCATTGATCCTGGGACTTCTGCTAACTTAGCAAGAGCCTTGTTTTCTGGCAAAGCTGAGCAAGTGAGCTGGGTGGAGCTCTCCTCTGCCTCTGGAAGCCTGTCCCCCTCCCCTTGTCCCTTCCTGGGCATGGAGGGGGGGGAGAAAGGAAGGGATGAAGAGGGAGGGAAGCAAGGGACAATGAGAGAGGGAAGGAAGGAACAATGGAAGGGAGGGAAGGAAGGAAGGGACAAAGAGGGAAGGGACTAAGAGGGAGGGGAAGGAAAGGAAGGAAAGAAGGGACAATGGGAAAGAGGAAGGGAAGGAGGAAGAGACTAAGGGAGGTGAAGGAAAGGAAAGAAAGAAGGAAGGGACAAAGAGAGGGAGGGAAGAAGAGACTAAGGGAGGTGAAGGAAAGGAAAGGAAGAAGGAAGGGACAATGGGAGGGAGAGAGGGAGGGAAGGAGGAAGAAACTAAGGGAGGTGGAGGAAAGGAAGAAAAGAAGGAAGGGACAAGGGGAGGGAAGGAAGACAGGCACCCACCTCAGTCCCATCCCAGAGACCCACAGATTCCCCCCCACAGGCACTCTGCAACCTGAGTGATCAGCTGGCCATGCCCCCTGGCCATTGATCACGTGACCCTGGGACATTGTGAACGTCATAGTATGAATCAGTTGTCAAGCATGCAAATGTAAATTACATGACCCTGGGGATGCTGCAACAATCATAAGTGTGAAAAATGATCATAATTTGCTTTTTCAGTGCTGTTGTAACTTCAAATAGTCACTAAGCGAATTGTTGTAAGTCGAGGACTACCTATACTTTCCCATCTTTTCCTTTTTTTTTTTGGTCAAGTTTTTGATAACCCCCGGCCAGCTGGATGGGGGGTTGGGGGTCACCACAACATGAGGAACTGTATTAACATTGTCCCTTCCTTCTTTCCTTCCCCTCCTTAGTCTCTACCTCCTTCCCTCCCTCTCTCCCATTGTCCCTCCCTTCCTTCTTTGCTTCACCTCCCTAAGTCTCTTCCTCCTTCCCTTCCTCTTTCCTGTTGTCCCTTCCTTCTTTCCTTCCCCTCCCTTTGTCCCTTCCTTCCTTCCCTCTTTGTTCCTTCCTTCCCTTCCGTTGTTCCTTCCTTCCTTCCTTCCTTCCTTCCCTCTCTCATTGTCCCTTACTTCCCTCCCTCTTCATCCCTTCCTTTCTCCCCCCCTCCGTGCCCAGGAAGGAACAAGGGGAGGGGGACAGGCTGCCAGAGGCAGAGGAGAGCTCCACCCAGCTCACTTGCTCAGCTTTGCCAGAAAACAAGGCGCTTGCTAAGTTAGCAGAAGCCCCAGGGTCAGCGCCGGGCTACAGCTGATTCGTGATTCTGCTAAATTAGCAAGCGGCATGTTTTCTAGCAAAGCTCGAGCAAGTTTCCTGGGCAGGAGCCAAGGAGAGCTGCTACAGCTGACCTGCTTCTTGGCTGCTCTGCAAAAGCGCGGATCAGCTGTAGAGGTTAGCCCCGATCCTGGACAGGAAGGAAGGAAGGATGGAAGGGACAAGGGGAAAGAGGGAGGAAAGGAGGGACAAAGAGGGAAGCGAAGGAAAGGAAGGAAAGGAAGGAAGGAAGGGACAAGGGGAGAGAGGAAGGGAAGGAGGGACAAAGAGGGAGGTGAAGGAAAGGAAGGAAGGGACAATGGGAGAGGGAGGGAAGGAGGAAGAGACCAAGAGGGAGGGAAGGAAAGGAAATTCCAGCCAGCAGAGGCTTGGCAGCCAGGCTGCCGAGAAACAGAAGAGCGCAAAGCCGAGAAGAAGGTGGCAGTTTCCTCCCAAAGGGGGCTCCTTTTCTCCACCCCTTCCCTGGGTTTGTGGGGAATTTCTCATCACCAACGCTGACAGGTTCTCCTTCGAGCCCGCCGCGAGCTTTCTCGCCCCCTTTGCTTCTCCCTCCTTCCCCGCTTTTGTGAGGATTGTGGCACCCTTGGGAAGCCGATCGTGCTTTGAAGCTTAGGAGAGGAGGAGTCCCTTCCTCCTTCTCAAGCCCCAGCGGGCTTGACATGAATGGGCGGAGTAGTTGAGGACGGGCGGGGTGGCAAAGGAGACCGGCGGCCGTCGCCAGACCTCCCAGCTGACAAGCGCAAGTTTGGGGGTCGCCAGCTGACGGGCACAGGAGTTGGGTGCTGCTGCAGCCTCCCCTTCGCTGACCTGCATGCACGAGAAGAAGTCAATCCAGTTGCTGCACAATGAGTCTCTGGGGAGGGCGGGGCCTTGCTCTGCGCCTGCGCTCTTCATGCACCCCCTGCAGGGCATATTTGGTAGAGTTCGTGCAGACTGCCGCCAAGCAGCATATTTTCCACAAACAAGAGAGGTAGAGCGGAGGGGGGGAGGGAGAGAAGGCGATTGACAAGCCCTGCCTAAGACCATCGGAAATATGTGTTTTCCGATGGTCTTAGGCAAGCCCTGTGAAAGGCTCGTGCGACCCCCAAAAGAGTCGTGACCCACAGGTTGAGAACCACTGATCTATATGATCACTAAGAGTTGAAAACAACTGGATGGCATATAATCATAGGCACGATTAAATGAACAGAAGGCTTTGTTTATGGTTCTAAAATACATGTTCCGCGGTTAAATATAAATACAGTATCTTTATATATTATTCTAAATATATATTGCATTTTTTCATTGCTACATTGCTAATCCTCAGAAAAAACTTACTCAATTGTTATTTAAAAATTAGTTTCATTAATATGGAAGCAAGACTGAACTAATTTTTTTCAAGAGATTATTTTCAGGCTAAAATAATGTACAATTCTACATGTTTTCCACTGGCAAGATGTTTATATAACACTAGGTTTTCTGTGCTTTTGTGTAGGTGAGTGAATGACTGACTCCACTACAAGAATAAAAATGGTTTACTTCTGGTAACAAATTGCATCAAATTGTTAAATATTAAGTGAGCTAACAACTCATGCGTTATTTTAAAATCAGCTTTAGCTTATTATTTTTTCTCTCTTCAAAATATCTTTGTTAATCTCCTGTACAACCAAGAGATACTCTTTCTTAGGTTAAAATCTATTTTCATTCTTTTTCCCCCTAACTTCTCATTTATCCTGGCAACATTTTTCTGAAAATTGTTTCTATTTTTTCAAACTTCCAAAATTTTGAAAAATGGATTTGAGATAGCAGATATGCATTTTTAATGATACCGCTTAGAATTACCTGACAGGTAATCCAATAATATACGAATTAGTATGCCCCAAATTTATCTGAATTTTTAAAATTCAAATAATTTTAATTCCCTTATAATTGTAAGATATCAATGTTTCAAATAAAATACATATAAATCTCCATCATGTTTTTGCTTACCGTATAGTTTGCTAAGCCCTCTTTATTTATTGTCATTTGAAAATTTAAAGGAAATTATTTGCATATAGGTAGTTTTGCTTAATAATCATTTGTTCAGTGATTGAACTTACTTACGACAGTGTTGAATGAGTGATACTTATAACTGGTTATGTTCCTGCAGTCACAGGATCGCATCTAGACACACAGTGATTGGCTCACAACTATGATGTTGCTGTGTTTTGTGGTCATGTAATCATAATTTGCAACTTTCACTGCCATCTTCAGGGCAGAGGGATTCACTTAACAATGGCAACCGAAGGTGTTGGAACTGGCATAGCTAAATGGCACAGTTGCATGACATCACCATTTTGATAATGTTGCTTAACAAAGGAAATTTGGGTCCCAAGACCATGTTAAGTGAGGATTACCTGTATTATGAAACCAAGTAACAGGCAATGGAACTAGAAGCAGAGGTTTTGAAACAATGATTTTAAATGCAAATATTTTAGTGGCAACAGTAAATTGGTTTAATCATGTGCAGAAGATCATCCTCAATACATTTATTTAGCAGCTCATACCAATTCTTTGTAGGAACTGTTCCTAAATCTTTAAATTAGCTTGACAGATACTTAAGGAATGGTATAAATTTTCCTTACTAAAAATCAACACATCTATTCAATATTACATAAAATTCTTTAATGATGATGAAGATATCTGTTCAGTTGTGTCAGAGTCTTGGCGACTTCATAGGTCAGGTCTCTCTACATTTTCTGATCTTACATTGTTTCTTTGAGATTTTCTATATTATGGCTAGCATCAGCTTTGATGCTGTTCAGCCATCATATTCTTTGGCAGACTGGTTTCCTTTTAGCGCTAACTCTTCCCAACATAAATTGCTTTCTCCAGTGAATTTCCCCGCATGGCCAAAATAAGTGAGACAAAACTCTTTAAAGAATCCCATTGTGCATAATATAAAAGAATCAATCCTGGGAGAATTTGTTTGGGATCGGAATTTAATGGATTTTAGGAAAAATTTGTGACATAAAAGTTGTTTTAAATTATAAAATCATCAAATATTGATCTGGAAAATCATCCAAAACTGCATTTCATACCACTAAAATTACATGACATAAATTTTAACTCACAAGATTGGGTTGGTAGGATTATAAGATACTTAGAATCAGTTCTGATAGAAATGCTCATTATCCATTCCTTTTGGTCAAAAGTTTTGAAGATATTGGTGAAATCATCCAGAAAATGTTCATAGGACTCCTACCACTGACAATATTTCTTAAGGCACTTGAAGTGTTACAAGTAAGAAATATATTCAAATTCTGATCTCAACAAACTTGAATGCTGAAGTACTCTTTCTTTGGTCCAGTGTATTTAAAAATTTGGGAAATAGCTTTTAGTTCAAACATTAAAGGCAGGCTCAGATCTTTGAAAAATCCTTCAATTACTGATCAGTTTATTTAACTTTGATTACTATTTTTTATCTATAGTATTTGTTGTTCCAATAGTTTATTTCAGGTTATATAAATGTACTTGATAGTATTTGTTGTTCCAATAGTTTATTTCAGGTTGTATAAATGTACTTGATAAAAATATTGAAAAAGTAAGATGAAATGCAAAGATTTTAAACATATATATTCATATATATGTTTATTTCCATTTTTTATCTTAGTTTTTTAATTGCTTGCTATTGTTTAATTTGCTTGCTATTGTTTAATTTTTAAAAATATAGAAAATATATACCTAGAAAGGCATTATTTTGAATGTGGGGTTTCTGGTTGATTTCTCACATTCAACAGTCAAACCAGAAATGTGTATTTTTTAAAAAATAATAGTTTCCCTTTTTTTCCGTTCGGCGAGACCCGCAATCATGGGCTTCCGACCAGCACGTTGTTATCGATACTGCAAGAATAAGCCTTATCCTAAGTCCCGCTTCTGCAGGGGTGTTCCTGATCCCAAGATCAGGATATTTGATCTGGGCAGGAAGAAGGCGAAGGTTGATGAGTTCCCATGCTGTGGGCACATGGTGTCAGATGAATATGAGCAATTGTCATCGGAAGCTCTAGAAGCTGCTCGTATCTGCGCCAACAAATACATGGTGAAGAGTTGTGGCAAGGATGGTTTTCACATCCGTGTGCGCCTGCACCCCTTCCATGTCATCCGCATCAACAAAATGTTATCCTGTGCTGGAGCTGACAGGCTCCAGACTGGAATGCGTGGTGCTTTTGGCAAGCCTCAGGGCACTGTGGCCCGTGTGCACATTGGCCAAGTCATTATGTCCATTCGCACCAAGGTGCAAAACAAGGAGCATGTAATTGAAGCGTTGCGCAGAGCCAGATTCAAATTTCCTGGACGTCAGAAGATCCATATTTCTAAGAAATGGGGCTTCACCAAATTCAATGCTGATCAGTTTGAAGAAATGGTGTCTGAGAAGCGCCTTATCCCTGATGGCTGTGGAGTTAAATACATACCCAACAGGGGTCCTCTAGATAAATGGCGTGCCTTACATGCAGCATGAGAGTCTGATCTAACTAGAGGACAAGCGTGTTAATTTCTTGACAGAAAAGGCATCAAAATAAACAGCTCTGTATAAAAAATAATAATAATAATAATAGTTTCCCTTATATTCTATACTTAAGGACTTTAGTTTAGACAAGTATATGCCAAACTAAATCCAAAAGTAGATGAGGCTAAGACAAAAGCTAAACTACACTTAAATTACATCTTTATATTTTTTTTATTTATATGACTGCTCATCTCAAATTTATAACTCTGAAAAGTTATCAGTTGAAAACACCGTAACAATAAAAACACACCTACATAAACAGCAGTCAAGATTAAAAACAGAACAAGCATAGTAGTAAGAATTGTATTTGTTTAATGTTGAGAAAATGGAAACATCAAGGGAAGAAAAGGGGATAAATAACCCCCCCACTGGATTGTGTAGCATTGAATAGATTTATACTGACATTAAGATGCAACATTGAGTAACAAATGTACCTCAACATCACATTTGTTTACTAAGCATTTATGATTTGTAATAATAGAAAATCAATAAAATACTTATTAAAAAAACAAAACAAGCAAAAGAACAACAAAAGTCAATGATATTCAATAATTTTGCCTTTGTCTTAAGAACTGGAAAATAGTTTTCAAAGCCATATGTAGCCTGTGCAGTTCTAACTTAGACCACCTGTACTTATAAGCGGTAGATACACAGCACATCAGGAAGGCAGTACAAGATTGTACAGTATGGCAAACTGTGCCACAATGATCATCTTGGGCAAGCAGATTAAAATAAAGCCACACTTTGAGGAGAATGATTTTTCTAAGTAGCATATGCTGCAGGGAAAACATTATACTTTGGAATGAACTAGTCCAGTGATGGCGAACCTTTTAGAGACCTAGTGCCCAAACTGCAACCCAAAACCTACTTATTTATCGCCGGGAGTCAGGTGGGTGTGGCCCACTGGATGGGCATGGCTGTGGTCATGGCAGATTGGGTGGGTGTGGTCACCTCGATGTTGCTCGTGGGGAAGGATGCCTGTGGGGGCTGGGCAGGCTTGGGGGAGATCCAGGGGCTCTCTGGCAGGTGGGTGGTGGGCAGGAGACTAATCCTGAGGGGTGAGGCAAGGATAGGCAAGGCAGGGGTGCCATGTTTCAGGGCAAGGCGAGGCAGGGGCGCCTGCTGCCTCACACCATCAGCCCCCATACAGAGGGGGGCCGATGGTGTCCGTCAATAGTCACAGCCTGCCGGCCCGTCGACCAGCATACTCTGGGACTATGCAGCCCGCGACCAGAAGTTCAGAGAAGCCACTTCTGAACTAGACAGCCAGCCAACAGCTGAGGAGGCGATGCAGTGGATCATGCCGAGGAAAAGGAGAGCATGTGAGGCCAGGAGGGATGGGGGGGAGGGAAACCAGCCATGCTGGGATGCATCTGGCCACGTGGGAGCTCAGCAAGTTAGCAGGCGGCTGATTGAAGAGGGACAGTTGCCATCTCCAGGGCATGGTACGCGTGCCCACAGAGAGGGCTCTGAGTGCCACCTCTGGTACGCGTGCCATAGGTTTGCCACCACTGAACTAGCAGAACATTTTCAAAAGTTTCATTACTATTGAATTATACAAAGTGATGAAGAAACATCATTATAAGAATATATTATTTAAATAAAATTTTCAGAAAAACAAAGGCAAAGTTTCCAAAAAAATACTGTATTAATATTCATTACCCCCAAGTTTGATTTAAAGCAGCGGTTCTCAACCTGTGGGTCGCGACCCCATTTGGGGTCGAACGACCATTTCACGGGGGTCGCCAAACAACGCAGTCTGCCATTTCCCCCCCTTTTCCTTAGCTGTGCTACGCCATTTTTTCCCCCTTTTCCTTAGCTGTGCTACTCCCTCTTATTCTATTGGCTTTTGAAAGCCAATAGAATAGACTCTCTTGAATAGAGTCTAATTCTATTGGCTTTCAAAAGCCAATAGGAATTGTCCAGGCTGTCTCCGCCCTGCTGAGCCCGCCAAAAGTCTCAGTCTGCAAATGGTGCTGCAAGTTGTCTGCAGTGAAGGCGAGCTCTCAGGAAGTTTCCACCCCTCCCTGCTGAGAACTACTAAAACTGTAAGTAAAAGAGGGCCAGGGATGGGAGGCCGGCGGGTGCAGGGAGGGTTTTTGGCGCGCGTGGGGTCTGGCGGGTGGCTTACCTTCCTTGGGCTGGGCCAGCTGGTGGCCCAGCCCGTGGTCGCCCTGAACCGTCGCCGCCGCGGCCGCCCAGAAGCACCTGGGCCTGCCTGCCGCCGCCCCGAACGGGCGGTGGCCTACGCCTCAGCCGGCGCAGGGGAAAGCACCGCGCATGCGTGCCGCAGAACCGTGCATGCGCGGGGTAGCACCACGCATGCGCGATGCAGGTCGTCGCGCCGCGCATGCCGGTGCAGGTCAGCCGCGCATGCGCGGTGCAGGTCGGGGTCGCAGCCTGAAAAAGGTTGAGAACCGCTGATTTAAAGTATTTCAGACTCCACTGTTGCCATGCTCTATGTTGAAATATGAAAGATCTAGTTACTATATAGAATCACTCTTAATAAAGACAGAAAAGTTAACATAGTTCAACTATTTTGTTCTACCAACATCTCTAGGTAACTTCAAAAACTTGACAAATGAATTATTCTGATCCCATTTTCCAAAGTGCCTGAAGGCAGGACAAGAAGCAACAAGGAGAGAAGCAACCTAGAACTAAGGAGAAACTTCCTGACAGTTAGAACAATTATCCAGTGGAACAACCTGCCTCGAGAAGTGTGAATGCTCCAACACTGGAAGTTTTTAAGAAGAGACTGGACAACCATTTGTCCGAAATGGTATAGGGCAGCGGTTCTCAACCTATGGGTCACGACCCCATTTGGGGTCGAATGACTGTTTCACGGGGGTCGCCGGATACCGTGGTCCGCAATTTTGTTTTTTTCATCGCGCGCACCGCGCATGCGCGGTTTGGGCCATCGCGCACACGCCACGCATGCATGGATCGGCCCGCCGCGGTCCGCCATTTTGTTTTTTCCCCGTCGCGCGTGCACTCCGCAGTTCGGGCCACCGTGCGCGCGCTGCGCATGCGCGGATCAGCCCGTCGCGGTCCGCCATTTTGTTTTGTATTTTTTTGTCGCGCGCGCGCCACGCATGCGCGGATCGGCCCGGCGTGCACGCACGCGCCGGGGTCGCGCCACGCATGGGCGGGGCAAGTGGGGTCTCAACCTGAAAAAGGTTGAGAACCACTGGTATAGGGTTTCCTGCCTGAGCAGGGGGTTGGACTAGATGACCTCCAAGGTACTTTCCAACTTTATTATTATTGTTATTATTAATTATTATAATGAATATGTTTAGTTGATTTCTTTGGCAGACCAATTAAGCCCAATTCAGTAAAAAAACAAATAAGCTATCAAGAATTCTAGGTAAAAGCAGAAAAATAATTTATTCCAGGTTGTTCTCCCATAGAATAGCGTGCAGACATTCGGTAAATTCAAAAAAGCTTGCAATGTCTATGGTCTATACAACCATTAAAAGGACTGACCTTTTCAAACAATAAGAACCCTGAGGGTAAGCAATTAGCAAAAAAGTAATGCTATATAACTGCAACATCCATTATGTCTGTCAAGTTAATAATACGCGCTCCCAAGTCCCAGCGATTCGTCAGCATTATTCATTAGTCTAACAATTTCAGAAAAGCTATTTCGAAAACATATCACAGCACAGCGATGACAATTATTGCGACCACTAAAAGGCTATTTTTGAAAAACGTTATCTGGAGGCGGTCCCTGCAATCAGGAGACTGAATGAAAAAGCAACCACGCGCGCCAAGGCTTGTCCTGCGTAAGTACAACTTCATGCCGTTTAGAAATCGAAGCGGCTTTGCGGCCCAATTGAAAGCAGACATTCAGATGTAAAAGACAAATGCGGCACCTCCGGCGATCAAGGTCACAAGTACTGGCATCCCAGAAAAAACAGCACTTCTTTAGTCAGGAAGAAGCGCGCTCATGCCTTGGCATTCTGCCGCGGACAGGGGGGCGGGCAGCATCACCGGCCTCCGACTCAAGAGAGGGAAAGCGGAAAGCGTGCTGCGGCCGGCAACACCTACCCCCTCCCAGCAGTGGAGTCAAGAACTCGCGAGGCCTCCGCTCGCCAAGCCCACGCGGGCGCTACGAGCCGGAGGGGCCGGCACGCCAGGCCCACGGCCAGCCCCCTAAGAAAGCCTTCAGAGAAGCCGGGAGCTCAGGAGCCATTCGCCTCCATGGTGCGTCGCCGGGCTCCGCGCTGAGCTAAAATCAGCCACCCAAACCTCAGCCCCCGCCGGTCCCCGCCCCTCTCCGCCTTTGTGAGGCCGTGGCGGGAGCCCTTGGTGTTTTCCGCCGGCTTTTCCCCGGCTGCTTTCTCCTGGGAGTTACCCAAGAAGTGTCGTGTTCTTACCGGGTTCTTCGCACGGAAAAAGGTGAGAGCGTGGAAGTGAGTCTTCCCGCTAGGTCCTGTTACCGAACCCAAACAACCGCCGACGACGACGCAGCAGTGCCACAAAATGGCCGCCACGGCTGCAGTGCCGCTAGTCCGATCGCCGTGAGGGGAAGGAGGGAGGGCCTTCAGTGGGAGGAGCGGGTGGGGGCGTGGCTTTTGCTCTCGAGCGGGAGCTTGGAGAGACGCTGTTTGCGAGGCAGCTTCGCTCGCCCTCTCTTGCAGTCGGAGCCTTCGCCTTGGACAAATGAGATTGGCGATCCCGCGCGGTCGCTGTCACCGGATCCCGAGTGTGTTGCAGATGTTTAGAAACAAACTCCCGGCTGTCTAGTCTTTTTCGACAAGTATCCCCAACAGCATCAGGCTGCTGTTGAGTAGTACACAAAGTACTACGTTATCGGACGGAGCAGAGGCCGTTTTCTTTCCAAAAATTACGCGCTATTTAAGCCTGCAAAGGAAAAAAGGATATTGCTGTGTAATATGGAATCACGTGTTCGGAGTGCAGATTTAGTTTTTCGTATCTTTAGCTGCTACAAAAATCTTCGGTAACCAGGTTCGGAATGACTTCGCCCTGAGACATTATAGTCTGTCACTGGAGGAAATCCTGGGCTGCAAATTAACCCCATGCATGGCAGCTTTATAGAATCACGTTTATCCCCATAGCAAAAGATCGTCAAGAGATGAGTGGGTGGATTAAGCCTTACATATACTCCCGTATAGTTCATTAAAATCGAAAGCTCACAAACTAGAAGCAATCCGAAATACTGGAAAATTCTTTTTATGCTCGATATAACACAATCACGAACTAATCAACATACTTATTGAAGATATTGCTGCTGTTCGTCACGTGGGAAGCTCGACGCAGCTGCCCCTCCCACTATAATTAATAGTTAATGACACTATTTAGTCAACGCTGCTTGTACATGTTACTACTAGGTCAGTGGTGGTGAACCTATGGCACGGGTGCCAGAGGCGGCACTCAGAGCCCTCTCTGTGGGCACATGCTCCATTGCCCCAATCCTAGGCCTTCCGCTGGGTTTTATAAAACCCTTTTCCCTTTAGGCCTCCGTCGCCATGTGCAAAAAAAAAAAAGTTCAATCAATTTCAACTTCTCGTGGCAAAAAAAAAGATCTTGCAAAGTTGGAATTGATTGATTGAACTTTTTAGTCTCACCCAGTCTGCCGTTACCACTGCAGCCATGCCCATCCAATGGGCCACACCCATCCAGCACTCAACAATGCATAAGTGGGTTTTGGGTTACAGTTTGGGTACTCGGTCTCTAAAAGGTTCGCCATCACTGTACTAGGTAATCCCATTAGGTCGCCCACTTATTACATTTATTCTTGCTCAGAAATCTGCAAGGATTTAAAAACAGGGTATTAAATGACAATTTTGAGACACATACTTCTTTGAAATTTGCCTTACACCCACTTTTTAAAGAATACAATTTTATATACCTAGCCTGCTAACCAGAAAAATCCGAAAGCATACACTGATCAAAGCTGGTATCAAAATCTGAAGCTGAAGATCTTGTCTTTTAAGTCCTGGATCAGTTCCTGGAGGCTCTAAGGACCTGATGGGGCAAAAGAAGCTCAGATTAAACCCTTCCAAGCTGGAACTGCTTGTCAGTAAACATCTGAGAAGTCCTGTACTGTATTTACTGTAGTCTTGTCATACACCCCTGAAAAAGTTGGTTTGTGACTTGGGGTCCTCCTGGATTGTCAGCTTCTATTAAAACAGAAGGAAGGCGTAGCCAGGGGGCTGTCTGTGCAGCTTTGATTAGTTACCACCTACCTTGATCAGGATGTACTGGCAAGTTACTCAATCATAAAGCGATTAGATGATCTATGTGTGTGTGTGGGGGGGTGCCTTTGGAGATGACCTGGAAATTTCAATTGGTACGGAAAGCAGTGTTGTAATTGCTGATAGAGCTAAACCCTACCCAGTTTTGAAGTTGCTGAATTGATTCCAGCAAGCTTCCAGGACCAATTCAAAGTTGTAGTCATTTCTTTTAAAACCATTCAGAATACAAGACTGACCATTAATCTGTTGAAAGTCTGACTCCTTGGCAGGTTTGTGAGATATAGACCAAGCAACAGATCTTTTCAGGAATGATTTCCATTATGAAATATGTACTACCCCAGTATGGGTGGCCCAATAGTCCTTGCCTTAAGGAAGCAATTTACAGTAAAGTACTGTCCCAGTTAGCTGTTGGCTCATTATTCTCTTTGAGTGACTATCATAGTGAGTTGTTATAATTTTAATTGTATTTTATTCTAAGCTGTTGTACTCTGCCCAGAGTCTGTATAGATCAGGGCTTTTCAACCTTTTCACCCATTGTACCACTTTTAGGATATGGCAGTATCCAAGTACCACCAGTCGCCTAGCAAGGTGTCAAAAACTTCCTCCTGTCCAAGGTTGCCATTGTTGTGAACATTTCTGTTGAGGATTGGCAGTGGGGGTGGGGTGGGGGGTGTTTGGTTTTTATTATCCCCGCCTGCTGGATGGTTGCAGCAGGTTTTGGTCACTTCACATGATCCTGGGACACTGTGACCGTCATAAATATGAATCAGTTGCCAAGCATCTGAATGTAAATCACAAGACCCTGGAGATGCTGCAACATTCCAGCTGATCGGTGCTTCTTCAGGTCTCAGCAGAAGCACCAAGATCACCGCTGAGCTCCAGCTGGAGCCTGGCACTTCCACTGAGCCCTGACAGTCCCGAAGAAGCACCGATCAGCTGGAAAGTGGCACTGATCCTGGCGCTTCCGCTGAGCCCTGCAGCTCCATCCATTTCTCACTCAGGCTTGTGCGGTGCTGCCACCGGTTCAGCTCATTCCCGTCCCCACCTACCACTTTTTTAGGATGGCCACATACCACCTGCCAGGTGCCAATGTACCAGAGGTGGTACCCGTACCACTGGTTGAAAAGCCCTGGTATAGATAGTCTGTATACATTAGGGCAGGGGTTCTCAACCTTGGCAACTTTAAGACTTGTGGACTTCAACTCCCAGAATTGAGGAATTGGCTGAGGAATTCTGGGAGTTGAAATCCACAAGTCTTAAAGTTGCCAAGGTTGAGAACCACTGCATTAGGGTATTTTATAAATACTGTATTAAAGGATATGATGATGCCGATGTTCTGATCTGCAACTTTTGGAATTGCCTCCCTTCTAAATGCAAGGACACATTTAAATCTTTCAGGGATGTCACGTGGCCTTGGGACTTCAAGTTATGCATCTCTTGAGTTAATTTGATGTGCTTAACACAATAAATGTTTGTGCTGCATTACGTGATTAAGATTAGATACCACCATTATAATTCACTCCACCCACACCTACTAGTGTATGATCTTGTCAATTAAATTTGGAGTCTTACCAGTTGCTATGTCATGCAAATTTGTAACACTATTGTTTTGCAGATAATAGAATTTGAAATCATAACTAAGACGTATTAAATAGCTAATTTATACTACAATTACATTACTTCCATTATACAGCCTAATAATGGAAACAGACTATTGTAGCCCCTGCAGTTTTCTTGGCAAGGCTTTTCAGAAATGGCTTTCCATTGCCTCCTTCCTAGAGCTGAGAGTGACCCAACATCACCCAGTTGGTTCTGAGCCTAAGGCAGGATTAGAACTCTGTCTCCAATTTCTATCCTGGCAGCTTAACCACTACATCAAACTGGCTCTCCTATACACTTGTCATATGTACTTGACAATTATGTTTTCTAATAAGCCACAGTTAAGCAAAACCATGGTATACTGTGCTGCATGTATATTGTCAAGTCATTTAATATCTATCATTTCACAGCATATCATAAAATAATTAGCAAATGTTTAAAGGGGAATGAAGAAAAATCCTTTGATTGTTATAAGTAATCCTCAACTTACAACCATAATTGGGACCAGAAAATTTATTAAGCAGTGCAGTTGTTAACTGAGACATCATGTAAACACACCTGATTTTAATTTTTTGCTGGGGTTATTAAGCAAATCACTGCTGTCATTGAGTAAGACAGCACACAACGACTTGAGACCTTCCCTGTTGGCTTCCCCATTGACTTTGGTTAAAGCCAGATGGAAAGGTTGCAAATGGTGATCATGTGGCCCCAGAATGCTGCAAGCATCATAAATGCAAACTGGTTGCCAACCATTTACATCATGGGTGTCAAACTCGCCACATCAAGTGATGTGTCGCGATGTATCGCAACTTTTTGCATTGCCGGCAATGGGGTGGGCGCAGTTTCAGTATGATGAAACCTGCCCGCAGCCGGCAGTTTGACACTGATCTAGATTGTAATAATGTGACCACTGGACACTTTGACAATTGTAAGTGCAAGGACCTGTTGTAAGACATTTTTTCAGCACCATTGTAACTTCAAACAGTAATTAAATAAATGGTTATAAGTTGATATTACCTGTATTAAAGGATGTCATATTTATAACAGGATGTCAAAAATGCCAAATATACATATAATTCAGGACTAGTGAGATTTTTCTTTTTTTTAAAGGATGGCACTATAAGCTTTAATAGTTATTTCAATCTGTCTCAAACAGATTTGTCCCTTGGGTGGTATAGAACAAAAATTGCAGTATGAGAATATTTATATAATTAATGCTTCAATTCAGTAATCAGGCATGCCATGTAACAATATTAGCAACACTAAATAAAATGTCAATACAATAGAAGCCATACTAAGTGAAATCTTTTGTTAAAGGATCTAAGTAATGCAAATGTAAAATGTAAATGGTTTTGCATTGTAGATTTAATTGACTACTGTATAGCACTTTTCATCAAAATTATAATAGACTTTTGAAATTTTCTTCAATGGAATTTCTAGTCTGCAGGAAATTGGTTTTTGCGTTGGGAAAATATAATTTCAGCAATTAAGGAAAGGAAGCTTTATCAAGTAACACATTAATTCATTTATACTTGTAACAAAGTAGTTTGGTGGATAGGATGGGGAACTCTGAATTATGGGAATATGAACAAAATATGAAAGATTGTCAGGGTCCACTTCAAAACCTCATCCTAAGAAAGCAGAACTCGTGGAAGCAGTTTCTTCCAAAAGGAACTTTTATTAGGAGAAGCTGATGGCAGGCATAATAGACTGGATCTGAGGGTTTCCTGCTCAGATCAATAGGTTAAAAGTGTCCCAAGCAAAACCCCACCCCATAGTTCATCTGGTCAGTTCAAATGGGCCAATCCCCAGGTGTTAAGTCCGTTTTGGGAAAGAGTAGATAACGCCTGCTTTCTCAGGGTTGCAGTGATGTTATGTTGGCTCTTCACACCTTCCCTTCCGAGCCCAGAGATAAACCATTTGCCGGAGGCACATTCCTTTCTCCTCCCCACTTCTCTAGCTGACTTCAAGGGGAGAGATAGTTCACAGAGGAAGTATGCAGAAATAGCAAAGTGTTACAATGTAGCGACAGGAAAATAAAGCAATAGCCTGCAGTGCTTCCCCCCTCCCCTCCAGGAGCATGGCAGAACCCAGAAGTAGAGAGAACAGAGTTTGAGTTTAAAGCAAGAAAGGGGTCCCCTTAGAATTAGAGATTATACAATCTCTAATTTTTGGCTATTAAAATTTCCTTCATGTCAGATATGCGCACTCCTTCGCATAAAAGCTCATGGTGTACTCTCTTTTTGTAACAATTGTATTGAAACATGGAATCCTGATATTATCTGTAATGGAGCTAAATATCAAGGAGGTAGAGAGGGACATTATCTGTGAATGATAACTTGTTCTGTTTTCTTCCTTTCACATTCTCACACCAGCCTTAGTGACTTCCAGGATAGATTATTACAAGGTACTTTGTATGGATCTGTCTCTGGAAAACTAGAATCCCAACTAGTGGCGAGATTTGATTTTATGAACGCATTGTCTTGTGCTTTATCCTTCCAATAGGGATGAAACTGACGTATCCAAACCTGTACAAGTATCCTCGACTTAGAACCACAATTGAGCCCAACATTTCTGTTGCTAAGAGACAGTTAAGTGAGTTTTGTCCCATTTTATGACCTTTCTTGCCACAATTGTTAAGTGAATCACCACAGTTGTTAAGTTAGTAACATAGTTGTTAAGTGAATTTGGCTTCCCCACTGACTTTGCTTGTCAGAAGGTGGCAAATGGTGATCACCTATCTCAGGACGCAGCAACCATCATACATATGAGTCAGTTGCCCAGTGTCTGAATTTTGATCACATGACCATGGTCATAAGTCACTTTTTTCAGTGCCACTGTAACTTCAAATGGTCACTAAATGAACTGTTGTAAATCGAGGACTCCATGTACTGCCAGAGATTTTGTCATTTATACTTGGATCACATTCTTGTTGGTTGATTACAGATGAGCTACTGGATCAGCTTCAGTGATATATTCATATATTTAAGTAAAAATTAGTATAAACAAGGTTGAAAGCAAAAAATAACATTTCTATATATTTCTATTCTATAAGGGTTACTTTGCATAAATGAGCTCCTATTATGAGTAGAAACAAATGAATACAGCACTAAAAAGAACCTGAAAGTACTTTTAATAATCATGGTGAAATGTTCAGATGACTGATCTGATACACTTGGATCCAACCTTACAGGTAAGATTATACTAATCCAGAATAATACGAATACTGGTTTAGTCATAGTGCAGTGAACTTAACTTTATCTGATTTTGTGCCCTTCAGAAGCGTAGGATGATAACATACAGATTTTCAAACTATTATGGCCAAGGCAGATTGGGAATACCAAGAGTTGTAGTTCAACATTATCTAAAAGGGTACCCTTTTGGGGAAATCGGATGTAAAGCTACAAATAAATGAACACGTTTTCAAAATACCAGGTGTAATGACCCAAATGTTTATTCTTTAACAACAACAGACAGTACATTTTGCAGATTCACATTTATAAGTATGCTGGGAAAAATCCAGTGTAATTTTAAACCTATTTTGCTGCCCAGAAGGGGTGGGGCAAAGCATTATTATAGAAGAGGCGTTGTCTTACCTGAACGCCGTTTCTCAGCACGGAGATGGAGAATCCACGGTTGGGTGTACACCCATCCGTGGATTCTCCATCTCCAAGTGCTGGAGAACAGTCAGTTTATGTTTGGATTATAGTGTAGTGCTGGGGAGAAAGGATTGTAACAATTACTCATAATATTTTAGTTGTCAACAGTGTTTAAACCTGGAATCACGTGCATCAGAGAACATCTTAACACAATAAATACAAAATTTAAAAAAGTAGGGTAGGTATATGATACCTTGCATATTGGTTAATATTTCCCATTGTACAAAGATGCATTATAGAAAATGTACAGCACAAACAGAACCAGTCTAAGGAAATCCAGAGTCTCCTACATAGTCATAGAAATAGACTCAAGAAATTCTTGTTTTGGCAAGTCTGAGAAATATGAAAATTATGATGGACTACATCTGTTATGTGTGAATGTATTTCTCCTCAAACAGCAATCACTTCTATTCCTCTCCTTGTCTTATGAAACAGATCTGGAGGACACCCAGAAGTTGCAAAAATAATTCTCAATTTGATCTGTCAGTAGTGTACAGTGGTGAAAGGATTGTTAGATACAACCCAATATTTTAACAGTCACATGCATGTTTACTCAGAAATCAATTCCACTGAGTTTAATGGGGCTTTCTCCAAATACAAATGAATAGGAGTCTAATCCTTATTACTTAGAATTAAGACCCCATTTCAGATTTTATCAAGAGTACTGGCCAAATTTTGGTAGAGAAACCTATTTGAATAGCACTTAACTCCTCAGAAATCTCAGGCTAATCGACTACATCAAATGAAATAGATATGTGACACATTGCCTTACTCCAGTTTCTCCCCTCCCAAATGGAAATGTGACAATTCAACTCTCAGAAGTTTCAGTCACAGTTGTACTATTTAGATAATTCTGCGAAATAAAATCTACCTATTTGGAGGAAACTGGAGTGAGAAATGCTGCATTACTTTTTCTGTAAGAGCCCGCAAATAGTATACCCTTTACCCTAGGATAATCCATACACTGCTGCATAGATGTATATATATTCATAACAGACTCTCAGAAGATGGCTTTATTTGGAATCTAGAAATTAATATTTCCAGATATCTTGAATTGTCCCCTGAAAAGAAGCCAAATTTCAAAAAACACTATGAGATAAAGAGTGAACAAAGACTTAGGCATTACAACATAGATCATCTTAAAGGAACTAATTTTACAGCAGAACTGACTCAAACAGGAAATAGTAGTAAATGTTAATTCCATTAATAACATGTGAGAACCTTCTAACAAGTATCAAAATTTATGGCAATAGAAGGAAAATATATATTTCTTTACCCAGTTAGATTATACTAACCAGTGACTTGGAAATACTAATAAGTCTAGGACAAATCCCATTCTTACTGGCACAGGAATTGCTTTTAGCACCAACTTGTAAAAATTAACAAAGCTGATTTTTGTTTTTCCATAACATTATTTCCTTGACCATTCCCACTTTCTTTCCAAAAAATTCAAGTCTGTTATTCTGTCCAGAACATTGATGAAAGAATTACACTCACTTCCAAAATGACATAAAGGAACACTGAAGGCTTTGGATACTGGGATGTGTTTGCAGTATAAGAACAAAACAAAGAAGCAGAACTGAAGTACCAGTCCTCCTCCTATTCAGCATGTGTTCCAGGGACTGAAAGAACAAAGAGAAGAGCAGTCTTTCTGAGATGTTTAGGCAAGAATAGAATGAAATCCAGAGTAAGACAGTGTTATACCATTTAATAGTTATAATGCATGATGTGAGAAATTTGTATTTGGAGCTCTCAATTTTTTTATTTAAAATGCAGTTGTGGGAGGTAGTAGGGATTTGATTTTGACTGGAGAATTGGGAAATATATATTTTCCTCTATGTACTGTAGTCTCAACTCAAATTATATTTTTGAAATTGCTACTGGTCAGAGAGAAAACAAAACAGATATAATTTGGCTTTCCCTCTTTCATTCTGCAGCTAACAGCACACTGGGGATATTTAGAAAGTGATAAAGGGAAGAACAGCTAATTTTCTCCAATCCTGCACTTTTTATTCACTTAAATCTCTCCACCTTACATCTTCCTTCAATCCATGTTTTAAAAGATAATTGATGCTTCTAGTTGTCTGTTTAGATTAGGCTGAATGGGAAATAGAACACAAAATCTTGACATTGACAGGAACCTTTAAGTAGTTATTCATGTTTCCTCTATAAAAGGCTTTATAGCACCTCAGTACCTGATTTTAGTTTATGCTGAAGAGGCCACAATCACTGCAGCTTATCCTACTGGATAAATCTCCATTCTGGAGAAATCCCAACCACAAGTTACTTTCATTGCAGTGATTCTGAATTAAAGAAATTCAAGGATTTCTTGAGTTTGAATCATCTAATCCAAACAATATAGGAGTAAACTTAAGCTAAAGGTGACTTAACGATTTAAACAGTCTCTTCCCAAATCACTGTAGGCAAACAAGGGAAATATACAGTTTCACTTTCCTGCTGTTTTGTTATGTACCAACATTCAATTCAAGATTCATATTGATGCTTGGAGTTTTACTGGTAGATATCCTCAGGCATAGCAAGAGTCATCCTTTCTCACAAGCTACAACTTATCTACTGCTTCAAAACTTCTTTTTTGTAAGAGAATTGTCCTTGAAAAGCAGAAAACATACAAGAGAAGCTGTTGAGAAGAAAGCAGTCAGCGATCTGAATGGCAGAACCAAGCAGAATATGTACTTTAGCAGCCTGAAGTAACAATCTTACCTGAGACATGAGACATGTCTAGTGAAGTATTGAATCTTCAGGTGAAGATCTGCAAACAGTTTGCTTCCAACAGACAATTCCACTTTTAATTTCACTAAGATTCCTCAGTGAAGTGCAAGCAATATAACATTTGGGCTTTGCATACACAGACAGAGCTGCTGGAAACAACTACTGCAGGTCTTAGGATTGGTCCAGAGCATGATCTAACATTTTGCTCTCTGGTTTCTCAAAACTCTTTCTAGTACGGTCTCTGATTTGAATCATTTGGGGATTGTTGAAGATTCATCAAACTTACTATCAGCATAAGTAAATAAAAGCATCACAAAGCACTGTAGAATCATGGAAACTCTAGAGGAAACAATGTGAGGCTCCAAAAATGAAATGCTGGAGCCAACTAATTGCTCTTTTTGCACTGTCTTGCCAGAAACCGATCCTTCACATAACTCCTTTGATAAAACTGGTGTCCAAGTGCACAATCAGCATGCGCAGGAAAGACATCTCTTTGCGGGTATTTTCAAAGATGATTCTGGGGTCATCAGACTGGCACCGTAGACAATTTGGAGCCATCACCATAGCCAAGTTGTTTACATCCATCTTGGTTTTGCCTACATTGATTGGCTGGGCAAAAATCTGCAAAATAAAACACAGCTCAAATAAAGAAGAAAAATAAAAGGTTTGATCCCAGGCAAGGTGACTTAGCTTCTCTAGCTCCTCAAAGGAAAATGTTCAGAGAGACAATGGAATCACTGTAGATAGCCTTGCACTGAAGGCTGATGATAGAAGAAATTTAGATTGGTGTTTCATAAAATCTGCAGATGTAACGTGAAATGATGCATCTAGAACAGTGGTTCTCAACCTTTTTCAGGTTGAGACCCCACTTGCCCCGCCCATGTGCGGTGCGACCCTGGCGTGCGTGCGCATCGGGCCGATCCACGCATGCGCGGTGCGCACGACGGGAAAAAAAACCACAAAATGGCGGACCGCGACGGCCTGATCTGCACCTGCGCAGCGCGCGCACGATGGCCCGAACCATGCATGCGCGGCACGCGACGAAAAAAACAACAAAATGGCGGACCGTGACGGGCCGACCGGCGCATGCGCGGCGTACGCGCAACGGCCCGAACCGTGCATGCGTGGCGCGCGCGCGACGAAAAAAAACAAAAACAAAATGGCGGACCGCGACGGCCCAAACCGCGCATGCGCGGCGCGCGACGGCCCAAACCGCGCATGTGCGATGCACGTGCGACGAAAAAAAACAAAAAAAAACCAAAAAACAAAATGGCGGACCACTGTGTCCGGTGACCCCCGCGAAACGGTCGTTCGACCCCAAATGGGGTCGCGACCCATAGGTTGAGAACCGCTGATCTAGAACAACCATATAGATTCTGCTTTTTTAGAATGATTCCTGCTAAGACATTCTATATCTATGTACCTGTAAAAAGTGGATGAGGTAACATAAGACCAATTTATTGAGTTCTGGTAGAAGTTCAACTACAGCCACTGCAGCATCAGGATTCTCATAATTGCTGACACATTCCTTGTAGAATTGTTGTGGGATGACAGGCTCTTCCAGTTCCCGGTACCACAGCTTTAGCAAAGAAGCTTCAAGGATAAGAAACAACCCAGAGACATTTACAACAATTATAGCATGCTGTCTGTTTTACCAACTTTATATATCTGTGTTTGTGTACCATGCTTATACTATCTTGAAATTGCTAATGTGGTTATTATATTTTTGTGATTTAATATAAACTGCTTTGATGTGCTAGCACTAAAATAAGTACATAAATGTATAAATAATATGTGGTGCTTACTGTTCCAAAGTGGATCTCTGAGTAATCACAATGCACTTTCCTCCTCTTTCTAGATAAATAAAGCAACTGACTCTATCCTTTCTAAAATGAAAAACAGCACCATATACTGAGCTCCACTGGTTCAGGCTTTTTACAATCACAGGACACAAATCATGAACAGAAAGGCTTAGGGTAGCAAATGTTCTCTTCGGAAGCAATTATTAAAAGTTTTGTAGAAACTGAAATAGACAGGAGACATATAGGAGATATATATTTACAACTTAAAACTACTAACCAAACTGAGATGTCCAACTACATTTTCAATAGTTTTGCTGTTCTCTTATTTCTCCATACCTGGTATATTGGGGTCACTAAGGTTGTTAGGAATCTTCCACTGATCCACCTGTAACTTTAGAGCATTGACTTCATCAATATCACCAGGAATTCTGAAAGCATAGACAGACAACAATGAAGCTGAATTTCAGAGGCAGAAAATCATACACACCCAGAAGAAAGTGCGATTAGTATCACAAATAAAAAATATCTGCAGCAATTCTAAGAGACAGATACATATTTAATAGTAAGTAGACAACCCATGACCTGTTGGGTCATTGTTTCACAGATATTTTCTTACCTAAACAGAGAAACCGAATGACTAATAGCAGCCTAAAATGTATCTTGAGTGATTTCCAATTTCCTGCCAGCTTCCTTGTAGTCTGACAAGGAGCATTGGAAATCCTTCCTTCCTTCCTTCCTTCCTTCCCTCCCTCCCTCCCTCCCTCCCTTCCTCCCAAGTACTAGTATAAAGGCACTTGTTTGGAAGAAGAAGCTTGTACAATGCTTGCATTTCCTATAAGTATATATTATTCTAAAACTCTAATGAAATTTTAGACACCTACTCTCAAGAAGAAGAAATATGATAAGTGATCAAATATAGATGAATGATCTAGTGTTGATGGCTGTCACTAGTGCATCATTTAAACAGCTGAGTTAGACATTCACCTAAATATTCCCTCAGTCTGTTCTCCCCCGAGTCGCAGTACTTGCTGAGACAACTGTGTTTGTACCCAGGGCAGCTTGTTATCTGGATACATGTCCTGCTGCCTTGACATGATTTCTTCCAATGAACTGCCAAACAATGAAGGTGTCACAATAGCATTCTTGGCATGAATTATCTCCTCAACTGTAGGCTTCCGAAGACCCTGTAAGAACAAAATTTTAAAAACCCTAAATAAACTTTCAATGGGTTAGAAGGATGTTGCACTTCAGCTTCCATTTAGATGGAATGGTCAGACAAAAAAAAGCATTTTTATAACCTTTAAAATATATTATCAGAAGAAGAAAGATGGGGATTTCAAAAGAAAGGTTATTTGAATATTTAAAAAAAACAGATACAAAATTGGATACTAAATATAGCCATGATTTTTCTTTTCAGGAATATACCAATTGACAACTTTTGAAGGAATATATGTATTAACTGATCACTTTTAAGCGTATGTATGTATATATATATATAAAACCATCACAAAATTTCTCTTTGGTATATGCAATGTTATGCAGAATAAGAAAAAAGAAAAAAGCTTAAGTCAAAGAATTAAAAGAATGAAATAATAATAAATATAGCTAAAAATAAATTATGAAAAAAAAACCACTATACTTTTTCCATAGCTTTCTATCTTTGTGAAGGCTATTGGCTTCCACTATACCCATGCTACACTTTATACATAGTATTTCATCTTTAAACTTTTGTTTATAGAAGTTCTTATTAACTTCACCCAGTCACAAATTTCTTGGTCTTCCCCTTCTTGACCGATTCACTCTTGCTTTGTATATATCCTTGACTCATTTTCTTTAAATGAGCAAATCACCTCACTGTATTTTTCATACCACTATTCTGAAAGTTGTACTAACTCTCAGTTAACTTCTAGTGCAATTCAAGGTGCTGATTGTCACTTTTAAAGTTCTATGTGGCTCAGGGCCTAATCAGAGCTGCCGGGACGTGTTATACTGCATTCAGCTGCTGCTAGAGTTGTAAGTCTTGGGAGACTCCACCAGGAAAGTAGCAGCCCATGTGCCGTTATTATATAACTAAAAATAAAAAACAGCAGCAGTACATTCAGGGCAAGTGCATCTGAGATTCCCTGTATCTAAGAATGTCTGGCTTAGTTCAGTGCAACACTTGCTTTGCAGCTGTCTTTCACAGTACCCTTTTCAAACTTGGAAACTGTCCTTTCCCCATCATGAGGATGGAGACTCCACAAATGGGTTTTGATTGTCTTCCTGCCCAATTAGACTAAGTCTGACAAAGTAGTCACGCCTCCTGATGTGCCCTCCATTTCCCAGACATGACTTAGACTTCAGCCCATCAGGACGCGATCGTGTTGGCTCCTTTATCAGACTTCTGGGCAGGTTGTATAATTTTCCTTCTTTCCCCTTCGTAGATTCTTCATCTTATTTTCAGCGCTGGGATCAGCGCTGATTCAATTGCCCACCAATTAGATCCCTTATCCAGATTAAAATAAATCCCAGCTAATTAGATCTAGATTTCAAAATAAATCCCAGCTGGTTACAGAACTTCCCAAGCCTGAGCTCAGCGTTCCAGGAGGGAACCAAGAGCCCTCTGCAATTCAGCTGAGAAACAGCCAAACAAATGCCAGCCACAGATCAGCTGAGAGTTGGCCGGTGGAGCACTGGTCACAGGCTGCCTTGCTAGCTCAACCCGGCACCGTTTGCAGCCTCCCAAGATTTTTGGGCGTTCAGCCTCGTAGCCGGCACCGTCGCAGCCTCTCAAAAATTTCGAGCGTTTAGTCTCGTAACCAGCGCACGTAGGAGAGCAGGAGGAGAACAGAGGAGGCTCCCCAGCCGAACTGTGGACCCAGGGATTCCTCTGCGCTCATGGTTTTGGCGCATGGTCGCCATTATGGACTACGCGGCCGGCAGAGCCAGGCGAGTTTAGAACTACCACCTTAGCTGAGCACCAGCTGATAAGCAGATCAACAGTAGGGAGACTAGTCCGGTCCTCGGGAGGCTCTCCAGCTGAGCCTCAGACATAAGGAATCCTTTGTTTGGGATCAGCCTGCAGCCGCCATATTAAACACACAACAACGCAGACTCATCCCTTTTCAAATCTGATTGCCCAGCCCTGCACAGAGGCAGTATTCTCCTAAATTGAATCAATTTAAACATCCAGCACCATCAATTGATTAAGGAGAAATCATTGAACAATTTATTCTAGTTGAGCATAGCATCATAATCAGATGATTGGCCCTTAAAAAATTAATTAAATTAAATTAGTTAATTCAGCAATAATCAATTTAATCAATTTTAAATAAGTTAATTACTGAATTAATTAAGCAAAGTTAATCAGGCAAACAATCAAGTTAGACAATCCGCTGCCAATAACAGAACGAGGTGTCGACGCTTGCCAAATTTGTGGTTTTGGCCGCCCCGTCCGCCTGATCACCGCACTATCAGTACACTCTCAGGCAACTTATAAAGCCATCAGGAGCAGTTGGTGTGAGAGAGGCCCACTGGTCCAGCGTCCACCATTGTGTAGAGCAATACTGGCCCAGCCAGTACCTGGGATCAAGACCATACCCAGCGCTCAGCTCCCACTCCTCAGGGATGATGGCAGACAATGCGGTACCTGAGGCCGCACAGCAGGCGCCCTGTACCCCGGTGCCAGGGAACAGCAAGTCCTCCAAATTGAAGGCTGCAGGGAAGCTTAAGGCCAAAGCCAAGGCTGTTCCTGGCAAGAAGCCTTCTAAGGCAGCAGAGAGGGAAGCCAGCAGGAGACACCTGGCATTAGAGAAGCAATTCTCCAAGGTCCAACAACTGGACACCAGTGAAACAGCCCAGGTCACCCTGGTCCCACATGATGGCTCACTATTCAACCCACAACAAACCCCATCCGGATCACCAACCCAATGGGCTTGGTCCCCGGCAGGCGAGGACAGACAGGGTGAAGGACCGCCTCTCAGTGGCAAATCCCCAATGGGTGGCCTCTTCGCCCAGGCCTCACATGACACCGGAGGCCACACACACAGTCACAACGGCCAGCCCCCGTGCCGCTGAGCCCCAGGGGATACGGCCAGAACAGTTGCAGGTGTTACTGGCTCAAGCGTTCGCCCAGGGAATGGCGTCTTCACTCAGCCAGGGAGCCAGACCAGAGTTTTCCTCCACCAGGGCCCCTCAACATTACCAGGCTTGAGACCTGGTACCCTGAGTCTATCTCTTCCGACCACTCCTCACAGGAGGGAGATTCTAGCTCAGAGGAGAGCGGTCAATGGACATTCTTTTATCAGAGGATGAGGAGACCATCTCAGATCCCTCACCTTTTGCGGGTCTTTTCGGTTCGCCGATCGTCGTTCGGGCGGCAGATAACAAACAAGGGACCGATCCCCTCGGTGATCCTGCAGCCCAAGCCTCTCAGGCTTGTAGGCCCAAAGGCCTCTACCAACTGCAGCCAATTCCTTCTAACTGAATTTGACCGTTTTAAAACCAATTGAATCCGAATTGTAAGAAAACTTGAAATTTTAGAGCTGTAAAAAATCAAATTGAAGTTAACAAGTACAACTACTCTGATTAGGCCTAACTAAGGAGCCTCAAATTTTTGCTGCTGCTGAGCTGTAGACTAAGTCAAAACTGGAAGACACTCCCTGAAGGAGGCGTGGCTAAAGTTCTGACTTAGTCTAGCTGAGCAGGAAGGCTATAATTACCCACTGGTGGATTCTACATCCAATCATGCTGGAGAACTTCTGTTTCTCTTAGTTTCCTAGATAAGCGTAGGTCTTTTTTTCGTTATAATTAATTCTTACTCTTTATCATTTATTATTCTTACATTTCAAGTCAGTCTTCCACTCGACATGATCATCCTCAGATGGGGTCATATAAATTGATCTTTACTGTCTAACATTGCTAATGTTTTTCAGTAAGGAAGAGAAAGTATAGACTAATTATTGTGGTCATAAGTCAAGGCACCACATGACTGGACTCAATTTTTGAGCATTTTTATGACAGATGCAAAGTCAATCACTGCAGCTATTAGGCCAGGGGTGTCAAACTGCTGGCCTGGGGGCTGGATGTGTCATGCTAAAACCATGCCCACCCCATTGCCAGCAATGCGAAAAAAGTCGCAATATGTCACGGCAAGTCACATGACTTCGTGAATTTGACACCCGTGTATTAGGCAAATCACATAGTTGTTAAAAGAATCCATTCTTCCGAATGGGTGGGTGGGGTTGTTGTTTTTTGCCGGAAATCAGAAACAAACATTGCAAATCATGGTCACATGATCATGGGATGCTCAAATTGCTAAGTACCTGCAAGGAGATCAGATGACTGCAGGGGATGTGTGGTAGTCATAACTTCAAGGTTGAGCTATAAGTAGCTTTTTTGACATAATTCATAAATTCAAACAATTGTTAAATGACCGATGATGAGGACTATGTGTAATCAGTTTTGGCAAATCTTAATCAGTATGTCACAAGTTCGACCAATCCAATTTTAGCCGAAGTATCTTATTATATGCAAGTGCAGATCTGTAATCTAAACTCTACTTTGTAACCCAACACATTGCTGCTTTCATATCATTAACCAGGGAACTTAATTAACTTTAGCTAGCATGGAAATACACGTAAATGCTCTTTCAAAGTTCTCGTGTTACATCAAGACTGGGATTATACCTTTCTTTTCCTCTCAAAAGCTGAAAGGTGATTAGATGTTTTGTTCATTCTGTTTTGTTCAACTAGTGCTTTTTTGCCTTTTTGAACTTGACAAATTAACTTTAACTCAAAAAGCTCTTTTTGACATATATTGTTTATCTTTACTGTATTTCCAAAAATACAATATCATGTTGAGTTCAATTACTCCATCAAAACATTAAGATATTCTGAAAATAAGAGTTATCATAGACTGTGTCAGAGGCAATTTGCATGCATTTATGCATACTCCAAGCTTGATGGCAGCGTCCATAGAATTAGCTGCAACATACTGATTCTAATTCAAAACACTGCTCTCCCTGACTCAATACTTTCAACACTAATTGCTAGTAGTTACCAGTACAAAATCTTATACAAAGTTAATTCTGACTGCTAAAGTATTTTAGTATGTCTATTCAACATATTTAAAAGAACCCCAAACCTGATTTTATTTAATAGTCCTTCTCAGATTTACTTTTCTTTTCTTCCATATTTTTTCCATAAAAAAGATCCAGTAAAATGTTTCAGATTTTGTTTTCAGTCCCTTAATAGTAGTACAATAAGAATGTACATCTGCACTTTTTAGTCTATTTATTCTCATTGCTGATAAAAACAATCTCAATAGTTATAGTGACAAAAAAGGAAAAAGAAAAATGTATTCATTTAAATTAAATTAGGATATTTCAAATTACTCACTTTTTTGCCTCCAGTGATTGCTACTTTTTGCAGCTTTCGGTAACAATACCTGGCATAAGTACTAATTGGTAGACCTAGCAGATAAAATGAACAAATTAGAGTGGCCTTGGAAAACTCCTTTAAAAAGAAAATGATCCAAGAGCATGAATATCTGTACATCTTCTCTAACCCTCAACCTTACCTTTATCATCAAATATTAAGAATTCTACATACATTCATAGAAACATTGTTGTTGAAATTTGGACAGATTTCTCCAAGAAAATAGTTTTGCAATTGTTTTGTTTTCTCAAAGTATTTTCTCCCTATACTTAATTCAGTTTTGGCAGTTTGACCTAGAAGAAAATTTTACATTTTTCGGTGAAGAGTGCTATAAAAATACCATATATTTTACACTGCTAATAACTGGACCATTTATTCGCCCAACTCTAAGCTATTTCTAAAGTTTGTTTTATTCTTAAATTTGTATTATTAACTCATCCAAAAATCATAACATATAAAAGACAAACTTTCCCCCGAAAGATTCATTGTTTATTCAAATTCCACTGCTTTTCTAAAAAAAACTGACTATATCTTCCTGCGTTTTGGATTAGAAAATACCTATTTGTTTTACCCATTAAAACAAAACAAAATTGTAATTGTTTTTTCACTATGTTTCGGGGAGATAGTTGCCATTATTAGCACTACTCTCAGACTAGTTTTAATATCAAATTCATTTTTGCTATTGTCTAGAACAGTGATGGTGAACCTTTTAGAGACCGAGTGCCCAAAAACTGCCCCACCCCCGCTCTGCCCACCCGCCCTGCTCCACCCTCATCCTGCCCACCCTCAGGGCCATCCATAGCCCACCACAGATCGCCCAGGCGGCCCGGCAGTGCCATGGTCTCCACACCCTCTGCCCGCGCCTCTCAGCATCATCTGCTGCCCAGCTAACATGTGCTTGGCTGTGCTGCTCCGCATGGGCCACACCCAGGGGTGACTCTCTTCCAGGGGGGGCTGCTGGTGAGGAGGGGGCTGTGATGGGAGGCAGGGCTGTGATGATGGTGTGCGTGCCCACAGAGAGGGCTCCGAGTGCCGCCTTTGGCACTTGTGCCATAGGTTCACTACCACTAGTCTAGAAAGTTTATCTTGAAATTATTACATAAGGTTGTCTGAGGAAATGTTGATGGTTCTAGCATGCTCCCAAACAACCATTTATATATGTATACATTTATTTAAAATGTATCTTATTTTATGTACCATAACTGGGTAGCCCATAACACATTAAACAAACAAACAAACTCATTCATACATATACATACATACATACATACATACATACATACATACTGTTGTATCTAGCCCTTCTCAGCTTAGTAAAATCCACAGAAATATTTCTTTAAGAGTTTTATTTAACATAGTTCAAGAGATTCACTTCAAAGCAAGCTGCTGGCATTTTGTTTGCGGAACGGCCAAATCTGACTTATTTACATTCAGCTTAAACATGCTCTCCCTCCCTTCCAATTAACTCACTCTTTATCTCTCAGGTTGTCCAAGATCTCATTAATCTTCCGTACATTCCAAAAACACCAGAAAACTGAGTTCAAACGAACCTCTCAAGGCATCAGGCTACTCCTTGATATTAACGTTACTCGTGACAAAGAATTAGTCCCTCCTTTATCTTCTAATATAGTGTCCGATACGTCACTTCCCCCATTACTTCCTTTTTGCACGTAACTGAAACCTCCGCCTATCAAACCTTCGGAATCTCGGATCAAGCCATATATTGTCCTGTTCCAAGTCTGACTCCTCGCTTTGAGAGTCTGACTCAGACTGCATACAAATCTCCTCACTGTCTGGCTCGGCTGCCGGGAGGGGAAAATACCCAGAGGGGCCTGGTTGTTCTTCGTCATCCTCTGAGATTTCCCCAGCTGGTCTAGAGACACCCACAACACATACATACATACATAAATCCACCATCAAAGCATCCCAGCACCCAACACTCCTCAACATTTAGATTTTGAACTCCACCCTCACCCTAAAACAATGCTTGGATTGTGTCATAATGTGCTATACTTAGAAATGATGATCTGTTACACACCTTTGGACTATTATTTTCAGCTAGTATAATGTGCTTGCTGCTATCTGCATTATTGGATAAGGCCTTCTAATGCTGTACACTTGATAATACCCTATTGTTAAATTAAAGCTATTGCCTGAGTCACAAGGCTCAAGCTTACTTCTTGGTAAAATTAACACAGAGCAAATAATGAAGGAAAAAAATGCCATTTTTGTGTTGCAGATAGTTTATCTTATTTAAAGTGTTTATAATGGTCACCCAATTCAAACAATTTTACTCTGGATAACGTAATTGACCAATGACAAAAAACTCTGAAATAAAATAAAAAGTACCAATTTAAAGCAAGTATTTTTTTAAAAAATCTGATGATATGGAGCTCAAATGTATTGTAGAAGTACTGATCATCCTAACCTCCAATTCTCAGGAAAAGTGCCAGACTGTTACTGCCTTTCTAAAGACTTGCAGTTGATTTTAGCAATACAGAGTGACATGCACTTTGGGAATAGTATTGAGGTAATAGGGAAAAAAATTCTGAAACAGATAGAAAGTTCTTATTAAAAGAATTATTTAAAAATAAGGAAAAAAACATAATACAAAAGACATGAATCAAGGGAAAATAAGTAAGAAACAACTGAGGAATATTTGGAAAGGAATCCGACATTAAGGGAGTCTGACTTGGCAGTAACTGACTGGAAAATAGTTCTGGGAATGATAGCAAAATGAAAGTGTGCTTTTGGCATTCAAGTGTAGTGAAAAAGAAAATATCTCTAAATCAAAATGCAAGTGTGCTATTGCATGTAAACGTTTGGGTACCTCTTATCAGATGTTTCAGTGAACCTCTATATAGTCTCCATTGTTTCAATTAATCTCTAACTAGTAGGTATGCACTTAATCATGCAGAAAGAAGTCATATTCACTTAGGGGCTCCTGAAAACATACCGTTTGAGCAAAACTGCCTACATTTTTGCATACAATTACACAAATATAGGGAGAATTACACTTGAAATGCTACATGCACTTTTGTTTGCCGCATCTACTAAAGGATATCATACACTGGAAAAACTACAGTAGATTTGAAAAAAAATCCTATATGGGAAGTCCCAAACATTTAGGGAATTTTAGTGTAAAAATATTTATAAAACTATACATAAATGTAGGGGGAAATGAGCCATCCAAGGATTATCCAACAAATCTCAATTATATAATGAATCTGATAGACTGAAGACTCAGGAAAAACAAAATAAAGCACTTTTACTAAGGCAAATAAGAAATTTCATAAATTAACCAGCATAAAATTTGGAGAGGATTACTAATATGAAAGAATTCAAAAAGGGATTAAACTGATTTATGAAGATAAAAGTATCAATGACTCTTAGTTATAATAGCTGCATGCAATCTCCAACATCAGAAACCTCCTCCTTCAAAAATCTGCTGTTGTTTGATATCATATTGGGGGCTTCCAATAATTATGTATATTATTTAATGTGAGGAATATGGTGGTAAAAGGGCCTTTAACCTTATATAATATGAAGGTGCCAATGTTGCACCAGTCAGAAGGAGCGCTGAGAAAGTATCTACAGACACCTCACAACCTGGACATAAACTATTTCAACTCCTCTCCTCAGGATGCAGCTATAGGGCATTGCATGCCAAAACAACTAGACACAGGGACAGTTTCTTCCCTTGGGCCATCACTCTGCTGAACACTTAATTCTCATAATATTGACTAATACTACATTTGATGCAAGACAATACATTAAAATAATCGGAAATTGCTCGAAGAGTAAAACAGATACCAACACTCTTAAGAGCAGGTGAAACACTTTTCTAAATAAGAATAATGAAAATTATCTAGGTAGAATATAGGTGTGTGTGTGTGTGTGTGTGTGTGTGTGTGTGTGTGAGAGAGAGAGAGAGAGAGAGAGAGAGAGAGAGAGAGAGAGGGAGAGAGAGGGAGAGAGAGGGAGAGAGAGGGACTGACTCTCAAAGGAAAAAAATATTTTAGTAGGTGAGGCTGTGACATAGCAGAAGCTGCCTGAACTTATTTTTTATAGGATTTTTAAAAGTAGGCATTAGCTATCGGACTGAATTTATGTTCCAAGACTATAAGGAAATGGAAAAAGACGACCATCTGCATAGAAGAGAAGTATGACCAAGTTAGCATTTTTTGCTGGACTTTTTTGAGGCTTGGGGCCAATGATTATAACTGATCCCATCTGGATGGAAAGATTCGAACTGCTTTATGAAAGTAAGGTTGCAATCCAATGTGTGTTTATTTGGCTACACATTCTTTTGAAATAAATGAGACTCTAGATTGAGGCAGTATTTATTTATAGTTAATCTCAGAGTTGTGAGATTGGGACACTACAGATGCCATGTTACTACATTAGACTACTATATAAAATATTTCACAGAATAATGAATAAAATAACAAAATAAATTCTATAGTAGTTCATTCTGCATTTGTTTCTATTTCTGTATTGCTGATTCTTGCATATGCTCCAGACTGAACTTACCTATATTAAAGTACAAACAACTGCAATAATGTGTGCCAGAAATCTGTGATACCCAAACAAAGATATATGCTGATTTTTATTTTCTTATATGTTTTACCTTCATCCTCTGTGCTTTGTTTTCTCTTTTTCCTGGATTTTGAGCTCTTTTTGTTTTTCAGATCCAGAAGTTCCTTAATGCGTTGAGTGACTGAAAATACAAAATATTTTTAATTGAGTGATGGCAAGATAGTCAAATATTCACTGTCCTCTTCACAGCATCACTTCACTGAATAAATCCAAAGTGCACCTTCCTGTGAAATATGTTTTGCCCATATGTATCTGTTGTTTTCCTTTACACTTATCACAATCAGAAGCATGAGTCTAAGGACCAAAACTTAATGTCTCACAAATTATTTGAACAATGTATACAATCGGAAAGACTTTTGAATTTAAAATGTTTTCTCAAATTATTTTTTTGTCTAAGAATATCTGAAATATTTGTTTCTCCAAACTTTTCAAACCACTATGAATTGTGTTCTATCTGGGCTTTATGCTATCAGAATCCAGGGATATAAAAGAGACTTCTAATTGTTTGCTTTCTGTAAACCTCAGAATACCAAACAATGAAAACAACTTCCTTGTATGGACATCCATTTTTTTCCAGCATTCAGCCTAAAACTTTAAACATATGACAATTAATTATATTTGCCTAGATGGGTAAACAATTTTGTCTGAGCTCAAAAGCTAAACAAGATTAGGCCTCTTAGGTCTTGGGTGGGAGATTACCAAGCAGTTCCAGGGACTGTAAACTAGATAAGGCAGTAGAAAAAACTTCCTGGAAGAAGGCAAGGGCAATTAACTTCCATACTGTTGTCAAGAAAACCTTCCTATGGTTACTAGCAATTAAATTTGACCCAAGTGCACTTTTATATATGTCATAATTTAATGTTAATAAATAGTTTTAATAGTTGAATTATGTTGATTTACTTTTTGTTTTAATTGTGTACGCTGCCCAGTCATATGCAAATGTGGTGACTATATTAATTAATTATATCAATCAAGCAAGCAAGCAAGAATTTTCGTGGGAGCTTTATAATTTCTTGGAACATTATCAAAAATGTTATTCTTTTATAGATGGGGCATTGTCTTACCTGAACGCCTTTTCTCAGCATGAGGAATGTAGAATCCACGAATGGGTTTTAGAAGTCCTCTAGCCCATTTAGACCAATCAATCAAAATTGCTACGCCCCTGCAGGGTCTGACCATGCCCCAGTTTCGAAAAAGGGCGAAGCCAATGATTGTGTGATGTGATGGCTCCTGAATTGCTGACACTGACCTGACTGCTAAAGGGAACAGGGAGGGGGTGGATTCTACATTCCTCATTCTGAGAAAAGGCGTTCAGGTAAGACAACGCCCCTTCTCCAGCATGTAGAGGAATGTAAAATCCACGAATGGGACATGCCAAAGCCCCTATGAGCCCACGGGTGGGACGCAGGCCGGTCAAGTGTCGGTGTTGAAATGGACCACTTGCTGTAAGATCTGGCAGCCGAATGCGGCCTCTGCAGAAGCAAACTTGTCAAGCTTGTAATGACGTATGAAAGGTGAAGGGGACAACCACGTTGCCACCCTACAGATATCAGCTATGGAAGCCTGAGTTTGCCATGCCGCTGATGTGGAAGTGCTACACGTAGAGTGCGCCATTAAGCGGCTTGGAACTGGTAAAGAATAGGCCCGGTAAGATTCAGCGATACAGGCCTTAATCCACCAGGCAATAGTAGAAGAGGAGACCCTCTGCCCTTTGGAACCTGCGTGGAAGGAGACAAAGAGTGCCTCCGATTTACGAAAAGGGGCAGTCCTCTTAAGGTAATGACACAGTGCCCTGCGCACATCCAGGGAATATCCAGGGTGTCCCATTGATCCTGAATGGATTTCAAAAACATGGGAGGGCAAGGGATCTGTTGGTTTTTTGTAACCAGTTCTGAGAACAGTGGGACAGAACTCTGACCAGAGTCTTGATTGGCCGTTTGGGGTTTCACCGATTCAATCTTTCCGGTGACATAGGCTTTGCGCCAGAGGGAAGAAAAGGAAGTAGGGTTAAACACACCGACCACGGGAGTGGCTTCTGTGTGAGAGTCCTCATCATCTGACCACAGGTCCTCTTCTAGGGCCTGTTCAGAATATTCCAATACCTCGCTCCCCCCAGATTGTGGTGGTGAGGCCGGATCTGGGAGCTCATAATCTCTGGGATATGTAGTCCCCGTAGATGTAGTGGGGTTTGACTGTCCTGGAATTAGAAGGGCCCTCACAGAAGAGGCCATGGCCTGAGCCACTGCCTGCGAAATCATGGCCTGGAGCTGGACGGTGAATGAAGGCTGTTCAGGGGGTCAGAGGCCTGTCGTCGTTGGAGTGAAAGACGCCGATGGGATCTGAGGAGGACCCACCACAGAAAACCCGCCCGAGGTTCCACATGCTACTGAGAATAGAGCGAGGTCTGTGGCCAGAATCAGATATTGGACCTGCATCCTCAGATCCTGATCAAAGAGAGACAGATGGTCCTGACTGTATCCAAGTAAGGGACCCTGTTCAAAAGTCTGCTCAGAGGACCAAGCCCATGCAAAGGGAGAGGGATATGGGCCCTCTGATGTAGATGCTAGGGAAGGGGAAGTGGAGACAGGTTGGACCTCCACTGCCCGTTGTTGGGCCTTGGAGAATTGTCATTCCAACACCCTATGTCTGCTATCTGCCTGTATGTCTGCTATCTGCCTGTTTCTCGGCTTAGAGACCTGTTTGGTCTTAGCCTTGACCTTTGCGGGCGCATCTTGGTTGGGTGACTTGCGTTTCATATTTCCACTGGAAGTGGAAGCCTGTGGAACGGTGTTATCCGCCATGTTGAACAAGAAACAGGAGTTTTCCAGTAGATCCCTGGAGCTGTCCTGGTCTGCAGGAGACGAGGCTATGGCCCACTTAGGTGGTACAGGCCTACACGAGGCTCTGTGAAGTCCGGCCCACCGTTAAGCGTGGAGTCACACTGCGCGATATAAGCCACGCGTCACCTAGGGAGCTGTCCTCTCCCCTTTCAATCGTTCAGACCCCTGGTTGTGGGTACTGAGAACAATTGAGTTAATATTGTAATTTATTCCAATTATTATTGACTATTATTATTAAAATTAATATTTTTAATGGGGGACCGTGTCTCACTTAGTGGCAGCTAGGACAGCAACTGCCAGCCCACTAGATGCAGACAGCGGAACAGGCAATGCAAGAAACAACCCAATCTATTGTCACTGGATGTTGCAGTCCAGCAGGCAGGAATGTGAAGTGCTTAACACTGTATAGTTTTAGAAGAGAAAGTAATGATTAATATAATATAATAGAAGATATTATAATATAATATGCTATAATATAAAATAATGAAGACAAAGTGATAATGATTATAATATAAATTATAATATAATATAAAATATAATAATAATATTAATATATTAATATAATATTAATATAATAATATATATAATATAATATAATATAATATAATATAATATAATATAATATAATATAATATAACATAACATAATATATAATATAATATAATGAAGCTGCACGCTGTAGATGTTAATTAGAAAGAAATACCAGAAGATTGATTCAGAGAATTTTCCCTTGCCAACCACACGGTTGCCTAAGATAGCGGCTGCCAGGAGACGGAGAAGAAAAGCCTGTGAAGAAGTAACCGGCAAAGGCAAGGAAAGATATTCTTAAAAGACCACGATCGCGCGGAGAGGCTCAAACGAACAAATAAAGGAACCCAGGGAAAGTAATTACGGAGCTTCCCTGTGCAGGGGGAACCCTGAAGGCGAGTTTGCCGAACTCAAGAGAAAAGAGGCTGGGAAGCTGTGACCTAGGGGGGAGGGGGGGCGATAGCAGCGACGATCAGCTGGCTATCAGCAGGAGGCTAGAAAGGCATGCTGAATCAGCCTGAGGCTAGAAAGGCATGCTGAAATCAGGAAAGCTAGAAGGCTTGCCTGGGAAGGAAATTGATGTTGAAAATGGAAACACTCCCCATGAATGGATAATTACTACCTGTCCTCCTAAGCTATAATCGGGAGCCAAATTTCCACGTCTCTTCAGGGCTGAGACCAAAAGAAACAGGGGCATGGTTAGATCCTGCAGGGGCGTGGCAACTTTGATTGATTGGTCTAAATGGGCTAGAGGACTTCTAAAACCCATTCGTGGATTCTACATTCCTCTACATGCTGGAGAAGGGGCGTTGTCTTACCTGAACGCCTTTTCTCAGTACGGAGATGGAGAATCCACCAATGGGTTTTCTCAGTCTGCCTGCTCTTGAGACCAAGTAGCCAAACTTGACACGCCCCCTCTTTCTAGGAGATCCAATCATAACGAGGGCGAAGTGGCTGAAGGTAGACGAGGTGTTGGCTCTCAAACCCTTAAATGTGGCCTAACTGACCTAAAGGGTGGGTGTGGATTCTCCATCTCCGTACTGAGAAAAGGCGTTCAGGTAAGACAACGCCCCTTCTCCAGTACAGGAGATGGAGAATCCACCAATGGGACATACCAAAGCCTCACTGTCCTGTTGGGTGGGAAACAGATGAGGTTGGAATAGTGTCCCCGGAGACCACCTGCTGAAGGACCTGCCAACCAAAGGAGGCGTCCGCTGAAGCAAAGCGGTCAATTCTGTAATGGCGAATAAACGGGGAGGGCGAGGACCATGTCGCAGCCCTGCAAATCTCCACGATGGACGCCTGAGCGACCCATGCCGCAGAGGTCGCAGCACTGTGAGTGGAATGGCCAGTAAGATGACTTGGAGCCGGCAGGGAAGAGGACTGATACGCCTCCGCAATACAGGCTCTGATCCACCTGCCAATAGTCCCTGCGGAAGCCTTCTGGCCCAGTGAAACTGGGCGGAAAGATACAAATAGTGCCTCAGACTTATGAAAAGGCTCCGTGCGCTTCATATAAGGCCACAGTGCCCTGCGGACGTCCAACATGTGCCACTGCCGCTCCAGGTCATGGGAAGGATTGGGGCAAAAATTTGGTAAAATGACTTCCTGTGCTCTATGGAAAAGCGAGTTCACCTTCGGCACAAAGGTGGGGTCCAGGCGAAGAACCACCCGATCGCTGTGGAAGATGCAAAGGTCATTTCTGACCGATAAGGCGGCTACTTCAGAAATATGTCTGGCCGACGTAATGGCGATTAAAAACGCCACCTTAAGGGACAGATTCCGCAGCGGAATAGTTGCTATGGGTTCAAAGGGTGGTTTAGTTAGAGCACGAAGGATGCGCGGCAATTCCCATGAGGGATACCTGTGTACCACGGGAGGCCTGGTGTTGCACGCACCCTTGATAAAGGCGCGAATCCTGTGATGGTGAGCTAAGGGAACCAAGTCTGCACAAGTGAGTATTGTAGAAAGGGCCGCTACCTGCTGGCGAATGGTTGTTGGGGCAAGACCTTTGTCCAGGCCCTCCAAGAGGTAATCTACTATCTGAGGGACAGTCAATTTGGAAATATTCATTTGTCTCCCACGACACCAATGGCAAAAAATTTCCCAAGTGGAATTATAAATGCGATTGGTCGCTGGGCGACGAGAGGCCTGAATCCTGTCAATGGCTTGAGGAGAAAACAGTTCTTGAGTCATTATACTGCGCTCAAGTGCCAGACGGTCAACTGTAACCATTGAGGGTCCGGGTGTTGGATGGTCCCCTGGTGTAATGACACGTGATGAGGAGGGATCTGCCAAGGGGGAGATCGGGAAAGGTTCACCAGGTCGGCAAACCATGGCCTCTGTGGCCAATAAGGGGCCACGAGGATTACTTCCGCCTGCTCCTGGAGCAGCTTGCGGATGGTCGCCGGTATGAGTGGGAGGGGAGGGAAGGCGTAAAGGAGGCCTGGTTGCCACTGAGTCCGCAAGGCGTCTGTCGCCTCCGCCCCTGGGAGGAAATAGCGGGAATAGTACCTGGGAAGCTGGGCATTGGTTGACGATGCAAACAGGTCTAGTAGTGGATGGCCGAATCTGTGGGAGATCTTGGAGAAGAGATCCGGATGCAACCCCCACTGCGAGGGATCCACCGTGGAGTGACTTAAAAAGTCTGCTTGCCGGTTCATGACCCCCGAGATGTGTTCAGCCCTGATTGAGGCTAGGTTGGATTCCACCCAGGAACCCAGGAGCCATGCCTTGGACATGAGGGATCTGGATCTGGTGCCCCCGACGACTGACGTGCGCCTTGGAAGCCACGTTGTCCATGAGAATCAGAACGTGACGACCGCTGATCCAGTGTCTGAACTGGTGTAGAGCTAAATGAATGGCCCTGAGCTCCAGCCAATTGATATTGTGTCTCAGATCTGCGTGGGACCAACGGCCCTGAGCATACTGAGACTGCAGATGGGCTCCGCAGACGAACAGACTGGCGTCTGTTGTGATTGTGATGCGATCCGGTTCCTTGAAGGGTGAGCCTCTGGTCACCGCTTGTGAGAACCACCAATGCAGTGCCCTGCGAATGTGGATCGGTACCCTGATCTGACGGTTGGATGCACTGGCATTCGCCTGCTGGAACGGAAGAAGGAACAATTGGAGGTCCCACAAGTGAAGTCTGGCCGAGGGAACGATGGCTATGCAGGAGACCACCTTTCCCAACAATTGGGAGAGTAAGACCAATGGAACTGTTTCCTGTGCACCTGACGGGCCAAGTCTCTGATGCTGGTTATTCGCTCTTGGGATAGATAAACCATGCAGTTTGTGGTGTCTATGACGGCTCCCAGGTGCAGAACCCTGGATGAGGGTACTGTCTGGCTTTTTTGAAAATTTACCGAGAAGCCATGTTGTTGAAGGACCTGAATGGTGCTTTTCACATCTGCCTGAGCTGCCTGGAATGTGGATGCTTGAATTAGTATGTCGTCCAGGTAACACTGGACGCTTATTGAGATTTTCCGCAACTGGGCAGCTAACATGGCCAGGACTTTTGTGAATACCCTGGGTGCCGAGGACAGGCCGAAAGGAAGGGCCTTGTACTGGAAATGCCTGCCCCTGTAGCAAAACCTTAGGAACCGTCGGTGTGCTGGATGAATGGGAATGTGGAGGTATGCTTCCGTGAGGTCTATTGACACCAGGAAGTCTCCCTGTCTGATGCCCCCCAGGATGGACTGGAGAGAGTACATCTTGAACTTTTTGTAAGTGATGTAATGGTTGAGATGTTTGAGGTCCAAAATCGCTCTCCACCCTCCTGAGGCTTTGGGGACCACAAAGAGGAGGGAGTAGAACCCCCCCCGCCCTTGTGGCTTGACGGTACTGGTTCTATGGCCTGAATTTCTAGAAGGTGTTGGATGACCTCCTGCATGAGGCCCTGTTTGAATGGGTCTCTGGAAACAGAGCAAGCAATGAATCAGTCCGGGGGTGTGGCTAGAAACTCTAGGGAGAGACCAAACTGGATGGTTTGTAAAATCCAGCTGTCTGTGGAAGTGAGTTCCCACTGGTGGAAGAAGTGAGTTAGCCTTCCCCCAATGGAAAGTCTTGTGCAGGAGTTATTTGGACTTCCTGTAGAAGCGTCCTGCCCCTTAAAATGGCCGCTTAGCCTGGCCCTGTTGTCTGGGTTGAAACCCAGCCTGTCATAGGGACGGTCATACGGCCTCTCCTGTTTGGGAGTGTATGAGCGGGAGGGTTGGGCGACTGTTGCACCTGCTGCTGGCCGAAAGGACTGCCTGCGAAAGTATGGAGTGGGATACTTGTTGGGCTTTTTGTTTAAATGAGCCATGACCTTGCGTTTGTCCTTATTTTCTACCAGGTTCGGAGCCAGGGCCTTCCTGAATAGAGTATTACCCAGATAAAGTGCAGTCGCTAGACGCCATTTGACCCTGGCGTCAGCCTGCCAGAGTTTGAGCCACAGCATCCACCTGGCAGCGATATTAGATGCTATGGACCTGGAGGCAAAATTGGCTGACTGAAGTGTGGCATCCGCCGCGTACTCAGTGGCCGCCACCATTTTACTTAGGTCGTGGTGGGTTCGAATGTCCTCAGTGGGGACTCTGGCCTGTAGCTGGCGTAGCCATAAAAGTGTAGTCCTAACAAAAAAGGACGCGCAAGTGGCCGTTTTAATTGCCCATGCTGCAGACTGATGGGTCCTCCGGAAGGTCTGCTCCCATTTTTTATCATCCGCCTTTAGCACCTCTGACAGGTCCCCAGCTATCGCAGTCTGGGAAACCAGAGGGGTCCAGGCCTCATCCACCTTGGGGACCTCCAATGCATCAGTGAGGTCCATGAAGGTGCTAAAGAGCTTTTTCTCGGTCCTGCTGACGGAAAGGAATGAGGAAGGGGAAGCCCATTGTTTTTTGATCCCTGTAAGGAAAATAGAGGGGCACGGGACATGGTGTTCTGTTGCCACTGTTTCAAAAAAGATAAGGATTGGGGCTGGAATCCGATGTGGCCTGTGGTTGCGGGAACTGATCGGATCCAATGTTGACCGTCAATGTGGCATTGTGCAACAGCGTGAGAAATAGGGCCGGGTTGAATAAGCCCCCCGAAGGAGAGGGTTCAGGAGGAAGTTCTTCCTCCTCTGATAAATTAAAGTCCGGCTGTTCCTCACCTTGAGGGGAAGAGTAACCGCTCATGGAGGAGTGCGCTGGAGAAGTGGGCTCCTGAATCATGGGGGTCTCCGCAGGGGGACCATAAGATGGCATGGCTGATGTAGAGGCCCCCTGATCTGGTGTATGAAAGTAACGCTGTGCTAGCGCTCGGTCCACGACCTTGGAAAGCAAGGCTTCAAGGCGGCCGTTGGAGAAAATATCCCCGATGTCTGGCCTCCTTAGTCCTGCAGCTGTGGGGGTAAATGTGACCTCTGGGACTGGGCCTGGAGCCATAGTGGCGTGCTGAGCCAGTGTGGATGGGGAACCAAATGTGAGCGGCCTCCCTGAGAGGGACCACACGCCTTGAGCTGAAGTTGAGGGACCTAAAAGAAGGTCAACTTCAGGGGCCGCCAACTGATCAGGATCCAGTCTGGCCTGCCTCTGTGCCCTGGAGAACTCCTTCTCCAGGGCCTGGTGCCTACAGCTGACTTGCTTTTCCGCCAGCTTGGAAGACTTTTTAAGCGTGTGCTTCGTCTTGGATTTGGACTTGCCTGCCACCACGTTCAGAGGATGTTTGGCAGCCGTAAACAGAGGATGGAGAGACAGTACTCGAGGTTTGAGCCCTCCATCCTGGTTGAGCAATCCCAGACAAACTGAGATAATAGCTCTGGCAGGCAAGTAGCTGGCGGGAGCGAGATTAGAACAAGCAACAAGACTGTTCCCCTCACCCGACCAGAAAAAAATTCTCTCTGGGTCTAGGTCACGGCAATTGAGTCAGATGCCGAAGGCACGTTTGGGGCCACTCTCTGGGCTCCGCCTGGAGGCCTTAGGTGGCCAGTCAGGGTGCACCAGTAAAAGGAAAAAAAAACCCCAAAAGGGTTTAGAAGCCTGAATGGACAAAAAAAGTCCTGACAAAGGGAGGATCAATCTCAATTGGAGGCTACTCAAATTGTGTGCGTGGTAGTAGTAAGGCACAGTCCAGATGTGGCCTAAGCCAGGCCAACTACTGTAAATGGGTATGCTTGGGCCTAAGGAAATCTGCACATGGAGTTCAAAATGGCCGTTAACTACAGAGACTAGGCCTCGTAGGCCTAGCTAGGCCCCACCCATGTGGGTTCGGACTAATAGCCGTCAAAAGGCGATCCGTTAACTTAGGCCCCTGAAGTAACAGGTGAGCTGGTTATGTTCTTAAATGGGCTATGGGCGAACCGCCGATTGAATTAGGACCGCAGGGAATGGACACATAGGCTGATGCAGCCTCGTCGTCCCTTCCATGCAATTCAAAATGGCAGCCGTGACTCATTCTATGTGAGAATGGTCTCCTCGGCTTCAACTCCCAGTCCTGGGGCTGTTTTCAGCCTGCTTGTGAGTTGTGGTGGCAGCGCAATGCACTGCGCTGAAATCAAACCCCCTGGGGCTGCTTCCAAAGCCAGCAGATGAAGGTTTTAAAATGAGTTTGTTGCCTTTTTCGGCAACCAAAATGGCGCCCGCGACTGTTCCCGGCTGCCTGGGAAGCTTTGGAACGATCTGAAGTCAAAAAAGTGACTTTCGGATCCGCAGCCTGGGATCCGATCTGGGAGATGCAAAATAGAAGGGAGAGAGGGAATCTGGAAAAAGTTCCAAGCAGACCCTGCTTGGAAGCTTTTCCCCAGAGCCCTGGGGAAAGGAACGCAGGGAAGCTGCAAGATTTCCCCCCCTTCCACCCCACACACCTCAACTAAAATTAATTTAAACACTGAGCCAATGTTGTGGAGAAATTTGTTAAAGGGAAAGCCAATTAGTTTTAGATAAAATATCACCAATGGAGTTTTTCTAACCTGCTATCTGCTGAGAGCCAAACCTGATACGTCTTCAAGAGCTGAGACCAAGTTAAGACTGGATCTCCTAGCAAGAGGGGGTGTGTCAAGTTTGGCTACTTGGTCTCAAGAGCAGGCAGACTTGAGAAAACCCATTGGTGGATTCTCCATCTCCTGCACTGGAGAATAAACGTTTTTTTGTTTTAATGAAACTGAATCTCTACAATTAAATCTAAACAGCAATAAGCTCACTGAACATTACATGGAATTTTCTTTTCATTTTGCCTAGGCCAAAGAAGCCAGGTTGTTGGGTAACAAATACTGCATTTCATTTTATAGGAAAGAAAGCAAGCTTTGGTACTGAGTACCTTTACTAATATGCTCTGCATTGTATTATGGTAACTTAGCCCTATTATAATTTACTTTATTACATCTACAGGGGTTTAAAATACTGTAATTTACTTTATTAAATAAAGCACTTACTATTTTCATCTGCAATTTCGCTGAGGTGACGATAGATGTAACCTTCCAAGTAAGATTGAAATTTGGGTGATGGGGAGAAAAAGGCGAGACTAATTGCCATAAGTTCCCAGCCCCATGCCAGACTTTGGTAGCACATATTGTCTGTTGTTTGTCTGATTAGCTGAATGTATAGTTCATCCCGTAAACCTTGAATACTCCAGCATTTGGTGATGGTTATCAAAGCCACATTATTGCGGTCCATTCTGGCTTGCCGGTCACCCATATAGATTTGTATCAGTTTAAATATTTCACAAGCTTCCTTTTTGATGGTGTCATTACTGGTGATAAGCATTGGCTTTTTGATGGAGCCACCATTCCAAGACAACATGTTGGCAATGGAGAGCCTCCGCCGAAAGATACCCTGAGTATGCATATTAAGATTTTTGGAAGCCCAGTCAGTCATGCTGCTTTGGGAGATGGGCTTTCGTATGGTGTGGAAGGGAAACTGATATCCGACGTTGGTTCCAGATAGAACGTTGTTCTCTTCTTGAGAATGAGACCCTATTGTTCCGCACTGTAAAAACAACAGATAAAAAAATCATGGAAAAGGTGTCTGAGCTAATAATTTTCTTTGAAGAAAAATTGCTGAATTTGGTCGTTTTCTTCATCTGGTACCTCTAGTATCTGATTCTAGAAAACTAGAAGGCTAACATTAGACTATTCTATTTTATTCATTCTAAGAATGTAACTCAATTCCCGTATTACTGCTTGCAGAATTTATTTCTTTGAATTGACAAAAAGAGAACTGTGGAATTCTGGGTGCTGATAAATGAGCAATAGGATAGATTGCTATAAGGCAAAAACCTCCTCATATTGTTGTAATTCTTAGGTTGGCTCAAATTAGTTACTGCAAAAATGATGAGACACAGAACTTGGCCATAAGGAATTCCTCTGTTGCAGTTTTTCAGTACTATCTCTTCATATTAAGTTGCCTTAGCAACATTTATATTGTTTAATTATTTTATTTGATTTTTAGCTCTCAACCTTAAAATGGAGTCACCTTAAAAATGGAGCCTCTTTAAAAACAGAGTCACACCTGCTTGCAGAATAGCATGAGGCTGCCATGAGGAAGAAAGCTGAGCCTTGCATCAGCAGGGTGCTTCTTCCAAAAGCTGCAAAAAACAGAACAGTAAGTTGGGTGCTACTGGGCCCTGAGCAGGCTGAGAAGCAGACTGAGCCCCACAAGTTCCAGAGTGGTTGGGTGGGAAGCAAGCTTAAGGTCTGCAAGTTGCAGCACCTTTGCACGAATTTGTAGCATCTTCGCCTGGCCTGAGGCTCCCCAGGTGGCTGAGGGGGAAGTAAGTCAAGGTCTGAGTAACTCGGTGGTATAGACAGATGGGGGACGAGGGTGCTGAACATCCCTGCCATTGGTCATAAGGACAAATAACTGTGAGGATGCTGGGTTGTAAGTAGCTTTTTTTTGGGGGGGGGAGGTCCTACTGTAACTTCAAATGGTTGCTAAGACACCAGTCATAAGTCAAGGATTATCTTTATCTGACAGCACTACTGTATAACAATTTTGAGTACGGGCATTTTTCAATATGATTGTTAGAAGTCTCATTTAATTTATTTAATAATATGTAATGTATTATGCCTAGCAAAATATAAGAAAATTGTCATTCTTGCAAAAATATACCAAAATCAATAATATTCTATGTAGGGCAATAATTTGGCATAAAATGTTTACAATTACAGCATAAACATTTTCCTTATGCTCTCTCTCCCTCAGAGAGAGAGAGAGGGGGGGGGGAGGGAGGGAGGGAGAGGGAGAGAGAGAGAGAGATGTAGGTAAAAATGCTATTTTTGTCTTGACCATCTACATTTTCAAGTGAAAACCTTGACTTAATTGTAGTATAATGTATTTAACCGAGGAATATTATTATTGAATAAAACTTAGCAATTTTAGTAAAACTTCACATTAATAGTTAACTATTAAACAAAAGACCCATAGCATTAAACCCATATAACTTGTATAATGACCTAGTGGTACAGATTAATTTTTGACTCCCAGCATAGTATAAACCATGCAAACGTGTTTTAATTATAAATTAAATTAAAAGTTATAATTGTAAGTGTATACCTGATGATTTCAAAATCTCCAGGGCTAGAAAATGCCTGACCTCCTGACAATAAATAAATACTCTAACAGGATTATGATTAAAATTGTGTCATATTAATAAATACCTGTGTTGATAATTGTGCTGTGTCTGATGATGATGGGTTTATCAGGCTGGACACATTCTTTTCTAAAGAATCTATTTTTTCGTAAGTTCTCTTCTGTCTCACCACATCTTGCTGTATTGCTGGATCATTTGAGAGGCTGCCTTTACCCTCCATTGTAGGCCTATATAATGACCTGTTACTAGATGTAAGATCATCTCTTGAGTTCCTGCTGTTACACTTTTTAAAATAGTCTGATTGAAACTTAATTTTATTACCCTCTGGCATACTCGTGTTGTCTAGCATTTCTGCATCTAAACTACCTTTGCTCCCCCTGTAGGCAGCAGATCTATTCACCACTGCACGCATTTCTGCAATAAGCTTGTCATTCAGCACAGTAAGTTCGCTATTGCTGCCTACAGAACCAGGTCTTCCCAGGCCTGGAGCATATCGTCTTCCTTTTCTCTTTCTTAAACTTGGAGAAGGACCTGTTGAATAGCCAGAGTCTTGCTGACTTATCACTGTGGGATATTCTTGAGCCTGAAGACTGCTCTGCCGGCTATTATGGACTTCCATATTTTTAAGAACATTAGCTTCTACGACTTTCCAAGACTGCTTGAAGCTCTCCCTAGAGCTAAGCTGACCCAATTGGGATTTATCGATGCCATCAATTATCATGGTGGTAGAATGAGTTTTTTTGGATGACTGGTCAATGTTGACCATGTGTTTAATATATTCTTTTCCCACAGGGCTATATTCCGTTGTAGAAGGGTTTCTCAAATGCTTTTTTCCACCCTGGTGTTGCTGTATACATGGAGGCTGTAATAATTTAATTGGCTGCACCTTCTTATTCAAGCTATTGCTTGGAGACAATTGTGGAGTTGTCCCATTCATATTTGCGACTCTAATGTCCATATCTATAGGAGGTTCATCATAAATTGGGGAGTCAATTGATGGTTCATCATATACTGGAGGCGGAGAAGCGTATTTGGGACATGCAGGCAATTTTTGTAACTGATTTCCTGAGGGAGGCTGAGGAGTATGCCCATTAGTTAATACCAGACAAAATCCTCCGTTCTCTGTCTTTTTAATTTTCATGGAACGCTTCATCTCTACTGGAGCTGTAGATTTCGGAGTTAATGAGTTTGGGACCATAGACTGAGACTGAGCATATACAACTGCTTTGGGATTCATTGATTCCTGGCTGTTGATGTCTGAATTGTTTTGCATCTGAAAGGAATTGCTTGAGGAAGAATTTACTTGTCTTAGGCTATTAACTTTGACCAGCATGGCTGCTTTAGTCCCTGGCAAAGGCTGCCAACCTGTAAGGGTATCTCTGTAGAAAAAAAAATACAATGTTAAAAAATAAAATACATACATACACACCCACAATACTGCTTTTGTCAGCCTATAAAATGCCCAAATAGTTTGAAGCTATTTATATCTTGGGACAAAGGCAGGGAATTTCACTATTTACATTGCAAAAATAGTTTCTATTTTCTGTCACAGCTATCACAGAAATATGAGAAATTTGAGAAATAATACCTGTTCAGAATATTTTACATTGGCTAGATTTTTCCATGTGCATATTTCTTTTCTGGGTAAATGAAATGACAGTACTGAGTGAGTTTATTCAATCTTTAGTGAAATAAATTTTAAATACAAATTTAAGTAGTTTTAAAAATTATTTTGGAATAAATAGCACAAGAGTGATAAGAACCTTAATGTTGGAAAGTTACAAGCAGACATGTCCAGATGGATTTGAAATAAGATTTTAGAATTAATTATAAGACTGCTTTCCATGGGAAAATGCTTTTGTTTTGAATTCTCTTAAAAAACATGATACAATCAGACTGAAGGATTGACACTAGAAGGAATAAAAAAACCCCTAAAGATTACAATTAAAGAATATTTTATTTACTAATACAGGGCAAAATATCTTAACAATGGACATACTGAATGATATTTTTGAACAATAGACTCAGAAGTTAATTTTAACAGTGCCTGCCTCTTTAGAGAGACTGTGTTTAAAAACTATTGTGGAAGAGGAATAATTTTTACTGGAATAAATCTGAAACTGATCTGAAAATAGATTTAAAAATGACAGGCTGCAAGAATGACATGGTAAAAGATACTATACTGCACATACAAAGGAAACTGGCTGATAACAAATATCAGACCAAAAGATTGACCTGGATAACTTTCCTTTATTGGGTTTACAAAAGAGACTTGTTGAAGCTTTGAAGAATTTTGTGAGAAGGAACAAAGAAAAAAATGAAAGGGACTCAAGCTCTAGGACATTATTTGAACACATTAAAGATCAAGATTTTAAAAATAAAAGGAAGGTATTATAGGTAGTCCTTGACTTAGGACCACAATTGAGCCCCAAATTTTTGTTGCTGAGACATTTGTTAAGTGAGTTTTGCACCATTTTACGATCTTTCTTGCCACGGTTGTTAAGTGAACCAGTGCAGTTAAGTCAGTAACAGAGAAGGATGAGGGGGGACATGATAGCAGTGTTCCAGTATCTCAGGGGCTGCCACAAAGAAGAGGGAGTCAAGCTATTCTCCAAGGCGCCTGAAGGCAGGACAAGAAGCAACAGATGGAAACTAATCAAGGAGAGAAGCAACCTAGAACTAAGGAGAAACTTCCTGACAGTTAGAACAATTAACCAGTGGAACAACCTGCCTCCAGAAGCGGTGAATGCTCCAACACTGGAAGTTTTTAAGAAGAGACTGGACAGGCATTAGTGGTGTAGAGTTCCTGCCTGAGGAGGGGGTTGGACTCGATGACCTCCAAGGTCCCTTCCAACTTTTTATTATTATTATTATTATTATTATTATTATTATAATAATAATAAAAAATCTGGCTTCCCCATTGACTTTGCCAGAAGGTCACAAGAGGTGATCACATGTTCCCAGGACACTGCAATTGATGAGTCAGTTGCCAGTTGTCTGGATTTTGATCACATGACCATGGAGGTGCTCATTAAATGTGAAAAACAGTCATAACTCACTTTTTTCAGTGCCTTTGTAACTTCAAATGGTCATTAAATGAACTGTTGTTAAGTCATGGACTACCTGTATGAAGTTGCTTTCTTTGATCAAGGTTCTAAAGTTACCAAAATTATTTATATTTGTTGTAATAAAGAGGAAGTCATTTCTTTTTATATTTCTTCTCCTTTTCTTTAGTATATTTTTTTATTTTTATTTCTTTTATATTTTTCTATGCACTATTTTTTCTTTTTTCTCTAGTTTCTATTAATTTTTATCTTTTTAACTGTAATTTTAAAAATCATTTCTTTTTGTTGATCCTGACTGTATCTGTTATCTTCTATTCCCTTTTTATTATTTTATGTTACTGGTCAAATAAGTATATAGTAAGATATTGATAAAGCACAACTGACATAAAAGTACAGACAAAATACTAGAAAGTATTACATCTTTAAGCCACTTTAAGATAAATCTTAAGCTATAAAAAGTATATTTGAGAAAAGGAAAAAAATAGAAATAAGACAGAAAGTTAACCTCCACACACACACAAAATTCAAATAAAATCCATCCATTTGGAGTAATTATCTACTGTATGTACTTAAGATGAAGGATTTCAGAAGGAAGTCTTCCTTTTTTCTTTCTCCAAGTAGTATCTTCGGTGCCATTAGAATGTGAAGGATAACTGCAAGCCCTCTTCTCTAGAGAATGACTGCTACTTTGCCCAATCAAGCAAAATGCTCTGTCTCTGATTCACCAGTCTAGCCATCATTTCAGAAAATCATCTAGTGGCTGAACAATCCTATGGTTAAATGATAAGCATGACTAGTTTTAGAAGGAATTGTATGGGAGAAGCTTTGGGGGAAAATAAAAAAATGAATTCCCTCTATTTGAGCTTTTCAGCATGAGATGATTTATCAGATACTTTAGATGGCACTGTTGTGCTACATTACGAATTAGGCATGTGTTACAAATATCATCTTGAATTTTGGACAAAACTCCACTAGGTTTTGTGCTGAGAAAAAGAAAATATAAAAGGTAGGTGGGAAATATTTTGAGGTTAAAAGGGATTCTGCAGCATTTCTACAAACTGTCACCCAATTATCCAAATGCTTGCAATTTTTGGCTTGCAGTTGTACTTTAATCTCTACAATCCATTTCATGCTACTGATTCTTTAACCGGCTGTGTGATAGATGTTCTTAATAAACACATATACAAATAAATTATAAATTACACAGGTAGTGTATTGGTTATCTTATATGGGGGAGCTTCTATATTAGAGTTTCCATCTCTCAAAAATCTTGGGATAAAGGCAATTTTCAAGCTTTACTTGCACAACATTGTCAGCCTGCTTATCTTTCTATTTTAAGCACTACTTTTCCCCTCCTCTATTAAAGTTGCTCTCTACTAGCTTTTTGAACCTATCATGTTGTTGTAATTGGAGAGTTATTCATGTAACAAATTGACAGGTTAGAACAGATGCATCCCAATACTAACAGCAGAAAGTAGTGCTGCCAGCATCTGCATTCTGTTAGGCTTTGCCAGCTTTCAGTTAGAAAAAGTGTCATAGGTGCCAACCCGAGACATACTGCAAAAGAGCTTGTGTTTTGCATAATTATTAGACAGGTGCTTTATCAGTTTTGAATAGCTGCCTTTGTTCATTATCAGAGGATAGTTAAAATGTTACAGACAGCTGTTCAAATGGATTATATGAACCTTCCATATTAAGGCTTTCTAGTATTTTTGTTTGTACTTCTATCTCCGTTGTGCTTTATCAATATCTTACTACATAGTTCTGTTTATTTTTCTTTAAGCAATAGACCGTACAGTTCCAGGCTCAACATTATAACTGGGAAATCCAATCAGGAGTACTTGCTACATGCTGCAAATATTATCAGTGTAATGACAATGGATGTATTCTACTGTTTTCCTAGAAACAATATGGAAGCAGTTTGCCACTGTTTTCTTCTGATCTGTTATTTCAACTTCCCAATCTAGTTCCAATAGCTTTGGAATTTCCTGATGCCGCCTATATTAACTCTGACCTTATTTAGCTTTTTCAGGATGGAGGCCCAAATAAAGAGTGACATTTGAGCATTATGGGATTTTAACACGGGCTTGATATAAAATCATATATGAATATACAATATACATAGCCACATGACATACAGGTAGTCCTTGATTTACGACCATAATCGAGCCCCACAATTATGGTTATAAGTTATGGTTGCCATAAAACATCTGATTTTACAACCTTTTTTGTGGTAGATATTAAATGAACATGGTGTCGTTAAGCAAATCTAGTATTTGCTATGGGGTAATTTTTTTCCAGAAACTGGAAGTAAATTTGGGCTGGTTGCTAAACACCCAAAATACAGTCACATGATCACAGAGGGGAGGCAACATTGGAACTTTGAATGCGGTTGTAAGTAGTTTTTATTATAATTTCAAACAGTCACTAAATGACCAGTCGTAAGTACATGCTTGCTACTAAATGTTTTGATGAAATGTAACAACATGCCCCTGTACAATTCTGTGCAGTTGCCAGGATTTTTTTTTCCAGATATGTGATACACTAGCACACTAAAAATTTTCCTTTTACTTTGCAAAACTATTGATTAATGATTAAAATTTTGGAACCAAGGACTGATCTTATGCTGATTTTCAATGAGATGACAGTGTTTTCTGTTTCTGTGAACTATCAAAGGGAAGAGATCAATCCTTCCTTTTCAGCAATGTGGAAATATATTATTTTAACTTCATTATTATCTATCTTTATTTTAATCTATTGCCAGATGCAATAGAGCTATAAACATACATTTCAAGTCAACATGGTAATTATATATGCTTGACAAAACTGTTCTATGCAATATTGGCCAACAATATCAACAATTATAATCGTTATTTAGCTCCTGTACTTTATCTCTGAAAAAGGTTTACTTCCTCATTCAAGGAAGGCTAGTTCCCAAACAGGAAAATATAAATTACTTTTACAGAATACAGTATGTCTTATAATCACATACAGGGAATAGCAATAAAAAAGCTGATTGTAAGTAAGCTGTCATTATCTTTGGTCTTGGCAATGCAGCCATTTAGTTTCTTAAAAGTTCAGCCTTAGGAAAAATACAATTTGTCCATAGCAACTGCGTTCAAGAATTTTTAATTTATTAGAAAGAATTAGCATTGTAGATTTTAATCAATGCCTGAAATAACCAAATTAAAAAATGTAACTATGGGTTAAAGGTGATTTATCTTATGAACATTTTGCAAGTAGTCTAATGGTATCAGGAAAATAGATTTCAGGAAAAGCTTCTTTTATTTAGTGCCCTTCAAATTCATTGGAATATATCTTTATTCACTGCTAGCCAATGAAGTCATTTCTATTTTCCTGGCATTAATATTATTTATTAGAAATTTACTGAATTTGTAAGATGACAGTATTGCAACTTTTAAAAGCTTTTGAAAATCTTATGTTAGAACCTTCAAAGTCCTCTAAACATTTAATATTCAAAACATACAATAACTCTGAAAGAAATACAGGAATCAGATTGAAGATATGTCTGACACACAATGGAAGAAGCCAGCATTATGATCAAGCAGCAGGGGAAATTACTAAGCCAGGAAAATTATTCAGAGGTAGTACTATGCCCATGTAAGTAAGTAAAATTACTGGGAAAGGCTCAAATAAATGTTGAAAGTGTGGTAAAGCAAAGGACCACACAGTGGTCCTGTGAAGTTGTACAAAGATTGTGATCAGAAATGATTAGAGAGATTAATAGTATGGATATAGAAAAATTTACTTACGTTTACTGACATTATTTAGTAAGGTAACTGTTCAATTCATAGGGATTTGGGGAATGGCTAGCTATAGTACAATATTGGAAAAACACACTGTAGAGCAGAGGTCCCCAGCCTTTTGGGCACCAGGGATGGGTTCTGTGGAGAAAGATTTTTCCGTGGACCAAAGAGGGTGTGGTTTTGTGTGCTGCCTGCATCCTGCTTTGCTTGTTTTTTTGAGGCTCAGTTGCTGGCATGCTGTGGCCTGGTGCTGGTCCACGGATCAGGGGTTGGGGACCGCTGCCATAAAGGCATTAATTTTACATCTTCAGTATTAAAAAAATAAATAGTTGTGGTGGAAAAAATAACATGAGATGTGTTAAAAATTAAGATGAGAGGATTAGGATATACCAGAAAGGTTTCTTTGGTTTTGATTTGTGAAAAAGTAATTTTTTCTGCAAAGCATAATAGGCCAAATTCCTCTTTTTGTTTTTCCCAATGTGTCCAAAAGCTGCTATTGGAATCTTGGCATGTTTTTAGATCTTTTTAACATATCTGCTGACTTTTAATTCAGTAAAGCCAAAAACATTTTTTGAAAAAAAAATTACCGATGTTTCAGATGGCAACTTTATTATGCTTCTCTGTTTGAGAATAGAGACATCTAAGAACTGGCTGTAACATTCTTTTCTTGGGAAAAAGGAGTGATTTGTGGCTTTGTTTCTATGTACCTACACTCCTATGACAAGCAGCAACTCTGAGAAGTCTGGGTGATTTCAGTTACAAATACTGTTTTAATCAAGAAGAGTAAGTTATTTGCTAAAAAAATATTTTTGTCAGGTGGCCAATTTTTAAAAACCAGATACTCGTTAACCCTTCCATTGATATTTCTGAGATGCTGACTGGCTTGTAGCCTCAGACTGGTATCATGAGTTGAGAGAGGATGACTGGCCCAAAGTCATTCAACTGGGTTTCATGGATGAGGTGGGACTTGAACTTCCTCTTTGTAGCCTGCTGCCTTAACCACTAAACCAAACTGGCTCTCTACTTACCTATTTGTTTTTTACACTAAGTAGCCAAAAGTATTTTTCATCTTATGAGTTTCATTTTAAAACAAGGATGTGCTTCCCTCTTCCCTCTATAGCTATAAAAAAGAGAAAAACGAAACAGAGAAATTAAAAAATGATTTACCTTTCAGTTTCTGGCCTCTTCTCGAGACCGATGTTGTCTTTACTCTTCTCCATATCCTGTAGAAGAGTTATCTGGATAGGAGTATTTCGTCCCTCACTACTTGTACTGTTCCTGTGTTGTGATGTCCCAAACTCAGACTGGGAATTACGTTTCATGGCTTGGAGCCGAGCTAGTGGCACAATGTCACAGCCCTGGGGCCTGTGCCACACAGTCTGCTGAGTGATGGCATTGTAATAATAGAAGCGATTGTTGTTTTGATCAAAGAGTTCCCACCACTGGTTTTCATCAGATTGCCGAACTCTGAGATTGGGTGGTGGATCCCAACCACACTCTCCAGTTGTCAAATTAACATACATTCGTTCTCTAGAACGGGGTTCAATAATTTCCACCCAATCTGAGCTGAAATAAAAAGGAAATACATAGTCAGTTCCATCAGAACCACAATACTTTATCCTGACTACAGAAAAGGTTGCACATAGGACCTGTGGCTATCTATTCTGGTGGATTATATATCAATAAGTATTTAGATTAAGTTTTTAAGATTAAAAGTGCTCTAAATTTGGGTAATAAATAAATGTTTATTTACATCAACTTTCTATTATAATATTTGGTAAGACCCCAGTTCTATCCTAGGAACCTCAGAGTTATAAACCACATAGAATGTAACAGAGGAAATTCCACACTATTTTTTTGTAGTGACTCCCCACAAAATTTAGAAAATTTTCAACATGCTGCAATCTTGTGAAACCAATTCAGAAAAGTTGTTTGCAAGGTAGAACTTCTACCATGTGGGTATATTTTAAAAAAGCTACATCTATATACGGTATTGGCTACTCAATTCAAGATTATACCTGCAAAATAGAAAATAATATTTATGGTTTTTATAACAAGAATTAATGCTTTAAATGTAAATAGGATAAACTGAATATTTATTGAGGACTAGAGAAGAGTTATCAGTAAACCGTACTAGCAAATTGGGAGAAGGGGCAATGGTTCAGAATTAATGCCTGAGAAATTTTAAATGCAAAAAACATTATTGTCACAAATCTAAGCAATCAAGAATCCACTTTTATCTAAATGCCATGGCTTTTTCATGGTAATTCTCAATATACTCAAAAAAGGCTTTTTACAGTATTAACCAAGTCTCAGAAAAGAACACAAAATTCCCTTTTGAAGTTTCGTAAACAATTTTTTTAAAGAAGTATTTGCTATAAAACATACTGCATTTTCTGCCTCCAATAAACTTTTTTCCTTCCTTCCTTCCTTCCTTCCTTCCTTCCTTCCTTCCTTCCTTCCTTCCTTCCTTCCTTCCTTCCTTCCTGTCTTCAAATTACTGCTGATCCCTGGTGAATAGCTGGACAAGTCCCCTGCATTTACTATTATTGACTATTTTACTTTTGTACATTTCTCATCCTGAAAGAGCCCAATGAAGAAAAAATTTAATAATGATTCAACAAAACTATTACCACGAAAACCGTAATAAAACATGACAGTAGAAACAATTTTACTTCTCCAACACCTATAGTCCTTATTTACTGACCACAATTGGGAATTTGATTGTTAAGTGAAGTGGTCATTAAGTGAAACTGCAACTGTGCTTATTACCTTACTTCAGTTTTCCTTTGCTTTATAGACTTGTGAAGATCATAAATGCAAGGATGGTCACAAATGTATTTTTTCATAACTCAGTTGCTATCTCAGTTGCTAAACAATGACTTCCCATATTCTAGTTTTCAAAAAGCTATACGATTTAACTTGAGAACATCTATCTGCTTTTAACTGTCTGGACGAGGAGTAGGCAACCTTGGCTCTTTTATGACTCGTGGACTTCAACTCCCAGAATTCTTGAGTTAGCTATGCTCAGGAATTCTGGGAGTTGAAGTCCATGAGTCATAAAAGAGCCAAGGTTACCTACCCCTGGTCTAGTCCAACATTTTTAACCTTGGATTGTTAAGATGTGATTTTAAAACACATAATTAGACATAAAAATACATAATTAGATTTTCTGATGAGTTTAGGAAGGAAGTCTAAGATTCACATTTCAACATGGGTTTTGACTGGGCTTCTCTTAACTTGATATCCTCCAAAATGTTTATTTTGACATGTCCACTAGTTGCCTGAATTTTGGAAATGAATATAAATATGATTTTGCTGACACAATAACTAACTGAAGATCTTAGCTTATGGCAAAGACTCATGTGTACTAAAACATGATTTTTGTTACATGAGTCTACACATAAGCTGAAATCTTGGTTGGTTATGCTGGTTTCGAATGCCAAGGCAATGAATATGTAGGAAAGTTCTTTCTTTAAAAAATATTAACTTTCTTTAAAATATTAACTACAGTGTTGCACAACAATATGTGCATTCCATCTATGATATTTATAGTCTTAAACTTTTGATCAAGCACAGCACTCATAAAAATAACTTTCTATATTGTCCCCGCGGCCCTGCCTCACTCACAGTTAAGAAACTGGTGTATTATTTTCTTTTGTGTGCAATGGAAAGCATGAACCCTAAAACCAAATTATTGGATGTATCATTTAAACAGAAGCAATGATCTATCCAACTCTCCTTAGTTTGCCTGAAGCTTGAACACAAAGGAAACAATATCAAATGCTTTGGGGAGCCTGGAAGCACTGGGAATTTTTGACACCAAAAGTAAACTTACTTACTAGACTTTAGGTCACTCTTGACCTTTAGTGTAGTCTGGAACAACAAGAAGATATGCATCAACAGTACTTTCCCTTTCTTGAGAAGCATTTGCAGGCAGGAGGGTTTTCAGCTATCCCTGTGAAGCGTTTGCCCAATTTAGGATCATTCTCCCTAAATCTAATGGAAGGATAGTAACAGAATAACAGAGTTGGGAGGGACCTTGAAGGTCTTCTAGTCCAACCCACTGCTCAGGCAGGAAACCCTATACGATTTCAGCCAAACAGCTGTCCAATCTCTTCTTTAAAACCTCCAATGTTGGAGTACCCAAAACTTCTGGAGGCAAGTAGTTCCACTGATTAATTGTTCTAACTATCAGGAAATTTCTCATTAGTTCTAGGTTGTTTTTAGCTTAGTTCTACGATCTAAGTTTAATTTAGTTCTAGATTTGTTTAGATTAGTTCTAGTTTGGTTCTAGATTAGTGTTTGAAAAGCAACTATATCAGTTAAAAATAGGAGGAAGGCAGAAAATGAATGTCCAATCTTCATTCAGTATCAAGTCCCTTCCTCACTCCTAACCCTGTTTTGAGGATGCAGGCAGGGAAAGTATAAGTTTTATATAACACCCCTGCACTCTCACTTTGATATCCCTAATCGCTCTCTTCCTATGGAAGTCACCTTGGGGGGCAGAAAGGCCAGTTAGGAAAAGTAGGTTTCTATGGGTACTGAAAAAAATATTGGAGAATTGATAAGTCTGCTGTTTCCTAGCATCTGGATGTTTCGTCCAGCGAATGAAATGTTACTTTGATTGTCCTATGTACCTCCTCCAAGGTATCTGGAATACCTTGCTGAAATGGGTCATTTTGCAGTTCATTGCTGTTGTGGGTGTCTCTAGACCAGCTTGGGAAATGTCAGAGGATGAGGAGCAGCAGCCAGGCCCCTCTGGGTGTTTTCCCCTCCCGGCAGCCGAGACAGACAGTGAGGAGATTTGCATGCAGTCTGGGTCAGAATCTCAAAGCGGGGAGTCAGACTTGGAACAGGAAAATATATGGCTTGATCCGAGATTCCGAAGGTTTGATAGGCGGAGGTTTCAGTTAAGTGGAAAAAGGAAGCCATGGGGGAAGTGACGTATCGAAAACTATATTAGAAGGTGAAGGAGGGACTAATTCTTTGTCACGAGCAACGTTAATATCAAGTAGTAGCCTGATACCTCGAGGAGTTAGTTTGAACTCAGTTTTCTGGTGTTTTTGGAATCTACGGAAGATTTATGAGGTCTTGGACAACCTGAGAGATAAAGAGTGAGTTATTGGAAGGGGGGAGAGCATGTTTAAGCTGAATGTAAATAAGTCAGACTCGGCCATTCCGCAAACGAACTGCCAGCATCTTGCTTTGAAGTGAATCTCTTGAACTGTGTTAAATAAAACTCTTAAAGAAATATTCCTGTGGAGTTTACTAAGCTGAGAAGGGCCAGATACAACAATTGCACAGTTCTTTAAACTGGTCAAGTAAAGCTAGTTCATTCTAGCTAACATTTGTCTCTAATGTAATGTTGAAGCATGCAGCTATAAATGCTTATACAGTATTTTGTAATTTATCTTGACATAATTTGTAAATGTCACTGTTAACTGTTGCTTTTTTGGCAGAGTCAAAAAAGGCAGCTCTCAGTTTAAGTATAAAATAGATTTAATTGTCCAGAGCAGGGTTAATAGAGTCAATAATAGAAATTGACGATTTTGCAGCTCCATTTTTCAAGAGTCCACAATTAAATCCTATCTCCTATATCTTCTGGGTGATTGAGCAAAATGGATAATCTGAATAGATAGAGGCCACCTGATTCTTATGCTGAAGCAAGATATCTGGAACCCATTCAGTAGTGAGTAGCATAGCAAGAGGATCTTGACAGACTTGAACATTGGACATTATCTAACAAAATGAAATTCAATGGTGAAAAAAGTAAAGTTCTACATTTAGGCAAGAAAAACCAAGTGCACAGGTATAGTATAGGTATCTCGGAGTCTTAGTGGACAATCACTTAAATATGAGCCAGCAGTGTGCTGCAGCTGCCAAAAAAGCCAACACAGTGCTAGACTGCATTAACAGAGGGATAGAATCAAGATCACATGAAGTATTAATACCACTTTACAATGCCTTGGTAAGGCCACACTTGGAATACTGCACCTAGTTTTGGTCACCACGATGTGAACCAGTGCAGTTAAGTCAGTAACAGAGAAGGACGAGGAGTGACATGATAGCAGTGTTCCAGTATCTCAGGGGCTGCCACAAAGAGGGAGTCAAGCTATTCTCCAAAGCACCTGAAGGCAGGACAAGAAGCAACAGATGGAAACTAATCAAGGAGAGAAGCAACCTAGAACTAAGGAGAAACTTCCTGACAGTTAGAACAATTAACCAGTGGAACAACCTGCCTCCAGAAGCGGTGAATGCTCCAACACTGGAAGTTTTTAAGAAGAGACTGGACAGCCATTTGTCCAAAATGGTGTAGGGTTTCCTGCCTGAGCAGGGGGTTGGACTTGATGACCTCTAAGGTCCCTTCCAACTTCTTCTTCTTCTTCTTCTTCTTCTTCTTCTTCTTCTTCTTCTTCTTCTTCTTCTTCTTCTTCTTCTTCTTCTTCTTCTTCTTCTTCTTCTTCTTCTTCTTCTTCTTCTTCTTCTTCTTCTTCTTCTTCTTCTTATTATTATTATTATTATTATTATTATTATTATTATATTATATTATATTATTTCCCCAGTTCCATAATAAACTGTGACAGAACATGGTAATTTTGCTACTATGGTAAGCAGTTGTACTTTAAGGTAACATTTATGCAACGCTCCAAACACCAGCACCATCAGCTGTGCAAAGCATTCAAAACAGATGTTACATGTTTGATATTACATAGGAAAGCAAACAAAGCACATCACCTTGAATTGTTAAAGCAGCCATGTCTTTGTACAATTGCTTTAAATATGTTTCACAAATATCTACAAAGATAAGTATTTCATTTCTGCTTTCACACATTATGAAAAAATGTATGTTATTGAATATTTATGGGTTGCAGGCCACTAAAATAAATAAGTTTGTCGAGCACTACAATTCATCTCCCTAATTCTTATCAATATTAGCAGCTTTCCTGAGAGAGGTTTTATACTCTTTTCAGATTTTGCAGCTTGGTTGGGTAAAAAAAAAAAATAGAGCTGAGAACCTTATTCTACCCCATTATTTTTCTCTTACAATGCTTCCCTTTTAGAAAATGAACTTGGAACCTACTAGTTACTTTCAAACTGTTTAGGGCCACTCTCAGAACTATTCCCTTTCCATCTGTTCCAACTTCTTTTTTCAGTAGAAATGAAATCTTCCCTTTTTTGGTCAGAGGAGTCTAGGTCAGAGATTAATTACATGTCTACCTTATGTTGTAATTAAGTGAATGCAATTAGATTGTATGGTTGAAAAACATCCTGCATACCACTTCAAAGACTGAAGAGAGACAATGTATTGCTGAGTAGTAGGATGAAATTACACATATAAAGATTCAGAATTGTTTAATTTAGGAAAGTACCTTACTTGCAACAAAAATGATTCTAAAACATTTGCAGTAAAAGGAATTCAGGACAAACTTTGAAAAGTAAAGCCAGAAACAATAGTTTAAACAAGGGCAGAAAACTTGCTTTCCTCCAGAAATTCTGGCCCACAAATTCCTTGTAATCTATTCAAGCTGACACTGAGTTTGTCTAAAAATGTAAGCCTAACCTGTAAAGCATTAGGTTGCATGCTGCATGTTTCATTTCCCCCCCCAAGAATTTTTATTAAAGTTTATTATAATATAAATTACAAATGAAAATAACAATCAGAAAAAGAGGAAAGGAGGGTTCACGAAGCTAACCCATGGGTGGATTCCCTATTCGTCATGCTGGAGAAGAAAGTGATTTCTGACTATACTCTATGCCAGCAGTTCTCAACCTGTGGGTCGCGACCCCATTTGGGGTCGAACGACCATTTCACGAGGGTCGCCAAACAACGCAGTCCGCCATTTTCCCCCCTTTTCCTTAGCTGTGCTACGCCATTTTTTTCCCTTTTCCTTAGCTGTGCTACTCCCTCTTATTCTATTGGCTTTTGAAAGCCAATAGAATAGATTCTCTTGAATAGAGTCTAATTCTATTGGCTTTCAAAAGCCAATAGGAATTGTCCAGGCTGTCTCTGCCCTGCTGAGCCTGCCAAAAGTCCCAGTCTGCAAACGGTGCTGCAAGTTGTCTGCACCGAAGGCGAGCTCTCCAGAAGTTTCCACCCCTCCCTGCTGAGCAACTAGTAAAAATGTAAGTAAAAGAGGGCCAGGGGTGGGAGGTAGGAGGCCGGCGGGTGCAAGGAGGGTTTTTGGTGCGCGTGGGGTCCGGCGGGTGGCTTACCTCCCTTGGGCTGGGCCAGCTGAGCACCTGGGCCTGCCTGCCACCGCCCCAAACGTGCAGCAGCGAAGGCAAGGCTAGCGGGGCAGAGGCAGGCGCAGGGAAGGTTTTTAGCGCGCGTGGGGCCCGGCGGGTGGCTTACCTCCCTTGGGCTGGGCCAGCTGGTGGCCTAGCCCGTGGTCGCCCTGCAACGCCGCCGCAGCCGCCCAGGAGCACCTGAGCACCTGGGCCTGCCTGCCGCCGCCTGAGCACCTGGGCCTGCCTGCCGCCGCCCCGAACGGGTGGCGGCCTACGCCTCGGCCGGCGCAGGGGGTAGCACCGCGCATGCACGGTGCAGGGGGTAGCACCGTGCATGCGCGGTGCAGGGGGTAGCACCGCGCATGCGCGGCGCAGGTCGGGGTCGCGGCCTGAAAAAGGTTGAGAATCGCTGCTCTATGCAGTAAAATATTAAACATAGCTACTTCACTTTTTTTACATTAGATTTCTAATAACTTCGAGCCATTTCTATAACTACAAAATTATCCAATCCTTAAACTAAGGTCAGAGTTTCATTCTTTATTCTATTTCAAGCATGAAATTCAGAAATGATTTCTAAATGGAAACAAAACTGAATAAAACTTTCTAAATGGAAACAAAACTTATCTTTGTTTAAAACAGTTAGCTTTGCCATTTCCACCAAATTCATTATATATCTTTCCATCTGCACATACTGAATTTTCAGCACTATCAGCATGTATGATAACAATAACCCAAGTTTTGTTTCAAGCTCTTTGACAACAACCTAACAGAAACATGTCTAGTTTCAATTTTATATTCATTTTAAAAGTTCAGAGTATTTCTTAAAGATTACCATCCTTAAAATTAGTTATTTTTAAGTTAACTTTTTATAAAGGGCTTCTTTCAACATCATATTAAGACAGTACAAAATCCATTTTTCTGACTCCGAACGTCTTTTCATGTCAACTCACCCCTCCAACTTGTTGCAGCAAAATAGAATCTTTCTCTTCTTCAGAATATCTGTTGAACAGCAGAAACATTTTTTTTTTCTCAAAATCTTCAGATATTTCTTTCAGGACAGTTGGATCCATGTGGTCAATCTTTAATGCAATTTTGAAATGAAGATCCAGAAATTTTTCTTCTATGGCTTGAGGTTTTATCAGCAGCTCTTCTTTTTTTAATTTCATTAGAACAATTTTGTTTATATCACCCTCGTAATGAACACTGTTACTATCCATTCAATATTTCAAAAAAAAATTAACTTTGTCACTGATTTCTGTCATTGTGGAACATTTCCAATGGTTTGATAAGTTTCTGCACTCGGTTGCATCTCTAGCATAACACTCTTTATTCTGATTGCTTGGATTGCTTGAATTATTTTGTTTGAGCATTCCTACAAAATGATTCCCATGAGGTCCAGTTGGCTTGGCTCCCTTCTCTGGACTGTTCTGGTTTGATGTTCATCTTGTTTGTTCTAAAATTTAATAAAGTCAGAGGTGGTTTTTCCCTATTTTGTGATCTTTGACTCCCTCTTGTGGGCAAAGAACAAATCTTTTAAATAACATGCATGTCTGAAGTTGTATCTTAGCAAATCAGGTTCAGTTAAAACAGTGGTTCTCAACCTTCCTAATGCCGCGACCCTTTAATACAGTTCCTCATGTTGTGGTGACCCCCAGCCATAAAATTATTTTCATTACTACTTCATAACTGTAATTTTGCTACTGTTATGAATAGTAATGTAAATATCTGATATGCAGGGTATATTTTCATTGTTACAAATTGAACATAATTAAAGCATAGTGATTAATCACAAAAACAATATAGCAATGTTCGCTGGAGAAGCTTGCTCTTCCTTGCTCAAAAATGTTGGGAGGGAGGGAAGGGGAAGGAAGGAAGGAAGATTGAAGGGGAAAGGAAGGAGATGGAGAAGGAAGGAGATTGAGGGGAAAGGAAGGAAGGAAGGAAGGAGAAAGGGATTGAAGGGGAAGGGATGGAGATGGAAGGAAGGAAGATTGAAGGGGAAAGGAAGGAGATTGAAGGGGGAAGGAAGGAAGGAGAGAGAGAGATTGAAGGGGAAAGAAAGGAGAGGGAGAAGGAAGGAGATTGAAGGGGGAAGGAAGGAAGGAAGGAGAGAGAGATTGAAGGGGAAGGGATAAAGACGGAGATGGAAGGAAGGAAGGAGATTGAAGGGGAAAGGAAGGAAGGAGAGAGAGATTGAAGAGGAAGGGATGGAGATGGAGATGGAAGTAAGATTGAAGGGGAAAGGAAGGAGATTGAAGGGGAAAGGAAGGAGATGGACAAGGAAGGAGATTGAAGGGGGAAGGAAGGAAGGAAGGAAGGAAGGAAGGAAGGAAGGAAGGAAGGAAGGAAGGAAGGAGAGATTGAAGGGGGGAGGCGCTGCCAAGGATGCACAAGCAGCTCCGCACAATTGCCCGGGGGGAGGCTCTGGCGGAGAGCCAAGCAGTGGCACATCCGGGGCCTCGGAAGCTGCGAGGAGGATCCATGCGCCTCGGAGCCACCGGCCACCCTTTCACATCCGCCAAGGGATGGAGATAGAGATGGAAGGAAGGAAGATTGAAGGGGAAAGGAAGGAGATGGAGAAGGAAGGAGATTGAAGGGGGAAGGAAGGAAGGAAGGCAGGAAGGAAGGAAGGAGAGGGAGATTGAAAGGGAAGGGATGGAGTTGGAGATGGAAAGGAAGGAAGATTGAAGGGGAAAGGAAGGAGATGGAGAAGGAAGGAGATTGAAAGGGGGAGGCGCTGCCAAGGACGCACAAGCACCTCCGCACAATTGCCCGAGGAGGGGGGGAGGTTCTGGTGGAGAGCTGGTGGAGAGCCTAGCGGTGGCACATCTGGAGCCTCATAAGCTGCGCGGACAATCCGCACGCCTTGGAGCCGCCAGCTGCCCTCTCACACCCGCCAACCTGGAGCCCCCATCCTCATCCCGGCATCTCTTGCCCTCTCCCAGCCGCCCCCCAGGACCTGCCCACCCCTCCAGCCTGAGCGCCATCGCAGTGGCGGGGTCGCGGGAGCCCCTTTGCACACCGCGCAGCCCTTCGCACGCGAGAGGGGCGTGGCTGGAGCGCCAGCTCCCGCTCGGAAGGCATTGTTTCTCCCCTCCTGGCCCAGCCGGCTGGCCTGCGACGCACATGCGGGCATCGCCTCCTCATCCTCTTCCCCACCCCCGGCCGCTTCCGAGGCCCGGAGCCTAGTGAGCCTGGAAGGAGCTGCTCCTGCCTGGCAGTCCCATGGCTGAGCCGGGCGCCGGAGGGCCGAGGTGGCCTCCGACGGCGAGGGAGGCTGGCCAGGCGGCTCAGGGGAGGCTCCCACACAGCGCGGAGGGCGGCTGGGCAACCAGTAGGCGTGGAGACCGGCTCGGCGCTGCAGCTCTGCTCAGCCGGCAGCGGCGGAACAGCCCAGTGGCAGTGCCAGCAGCAGCCCAGACCCGGCTCAGACCGGCCGCTGAGCCAGCCCAGGGCGGCATCGGGGGTGTGCGCGATGGCGCTGCGGTGGCAGGAGCAGGCGCTGTCAGAGAAGGGCGCCCTGGAGGCGGAGGAGCCGGTGGAGGAGGGTAGCAGCAGCCGGATAGAGGAGCCGTGTCTCGGTTTCTAAGACCATCGGATGGTCTTAGGCGACCCGTGAAAGTGTCGTTCGACCCCCAAAAGGGTCATGACCCACAGGTTGAGAACCGCTGAGTTAAAATCTGAAGACTTCACTCTCCTACAAGCACCTCAGATTCATGACTTATAAATTCTATTATCAAATGAGCATGGCAGAAAAAAGGCTAAATTATGCCACCAAATTTTAAGTCCTTATGTTTCTCAAAAACAGGACAAGGAAGCAAAAAATTCCAAGCTTTCTTATTTTAACTCACCATGGCACTTCCCCTCATTATTTAGTAGTATTAACAATGTTTCTAAAAGACCACAATTCTTCAGAAGAATAACACATTGTGACCGAAAGAGTATTTTTAAAATCAGTAAAGAAAAATAGTTAAAATAAAGTGTTTAAGAAATAGAAAGCATGACTTATTGTCCATTTGAAAAAAGAGTTTTAAACAATGGCTGTTTTTCCACTGTGATCGGCTGCTATCTCTGCCTCTCACTAACTTAGAAGGAATGGCAGAACCTGGGGGCTGAATTAAAAGAGGGATCAGCCTAGAATCCCTGTGTAGCCATACAAGGACTAAGACCAACTCTTCTTGAATTCCATGGACCCTGATCTAATTTCAAACAGGTGCTAACCATTAGTTGAGAAGATTCTTGTTTACAGGCTGTTCAGCAATAAATCAATTTAATTAAACTTTCAGTGTTGATCTGGTCTTTTGTATCTGACAGCTAATGATTCACCAGTAAACTCTGGAGCAGCTCTCCAGAATCCTCTTGCAAATCATCACTGTCTGGATGGTCTTGGAGGGTAATTTCTGGGACTCTCTCTGTCCTGGAAAAGTTTTTCAGACTTGGGGGTACTGCCCAAACCCTCAGCTGAAAAAACCCGACCCCAAAATTTTTTGCTTGGGTATTGTCAGTCAGCCATTTTCTACCAGACGTCACAGAATACTGCATTTTTCAGTATGATACAGGTTCTCTGCATATGCTCAATCACCAATGTTGTTGCAATTAGATGTCTAAGGGAAGAGTGTCTACTTCCCAAAATGAAAGGCTTTGATGCCATGTAGTTTTATTAATAGTTATGAAATATTAATAAGCATTAGTTTAACAAAAAATTTGTCCCACTCACTACTGTCAGACATACTTGGTTAAATAACTTTTTTCTGTTCTCCTTTATTGTATGTCATTGTACAGTATTGTACTTATTTTTTTTTATTGTAATCAACTTTTGAAAAATTCTCTTTAAAATGAGGATAGATATAAATAATATCAGGGCAATAAACTTAACAAGTACAATTGAACTAATTAACAGTTTGGTATTATGTACACATTCATTTAAAATCATTTTTAAAATTATTTTGTTTATACCAAACCACATTGGTGAAATCATAAAACATACAAGCAACCTTGAGAAGGAATCAATTTGCCAAGGGGAAGTATAAGCATTTGGGAGAGTACAATGACTTAGAGGGAATCCTTAATGTAGAAGATAATCCAGATAAAGGAGTACAATGATCAAAAGACTATTAATATCCCTGCAATGAGCTTTTCTCATCACCCTGCAAAGCCTAATGCTTGCCCGAACAAGAAATAGTATGCTAGGTAAACACATGATAAACTACGGACTTGGCACCAGGATATTATATCATTGATGCTTGCTATCTAAAGAGTTGATAGGTTTGTAATTGCATTCTCATGTTCTAATACAGGTAGTTCTTGAGTTACAACAGATCACTTAGTGATGATCCAAAATTATAACAGACTTCCCAAAGGTACTTAAGATCCTGTCCTGAAGTTACATCTGTTACAGCATCTCTGTGGTTGTTTACTGTTAGAACTGACCACAGAGACACTGAAGCACGCCTCCCTGCCTATTGCCCCATCCTGCCCTGCCAGGTCACCAAAAGCACTGGGCCTGCTTTGTAACCCAACAGGTTCCACACACGCTTCTCCACTTCCCCACCCACCCTGCACCACAGATAGCTCACTTACTCACAGCAATTATATTATTCCAGCACCAATGTCCAGATAAGCAGGAGGTATAACAGGAGACAAAAAATCAAGCAGATAGCAATACTCTAACAAAGGAATTATTAAGGGGAAAACCACATCCTGACCAATACTGTAAGGACAAGCTACTATATATAAACAGGGGTAAAATCTCACACTCACTAGTACTGATAATGTTACCATGTCAAGTAATGAAACATCTGCAAACAAACAGCCAAGCTCAGAGAGTACCAAGGACTCCACAGTTCAACCCTGAACTAATATACACTTCTATTGAAAGGTGAAATGACCCATGGTAGAATATTTTGAATACCTCAACTCCTTTATATCAGCAAATCATGAGCTTTAATCTTGTGGCTGAGATTCAGCACTATAAATGCTTTTTCGTCAATCAGTCTAGTTTGGTGACATGCGGAATAAGTATACTCCATGGTCTAAGTATGAGGGCAGCAGCTGTCAGTACAAGAGGAGGTATATGTGGATGGTAGCAGATTGAATATTGCATAGCGAACAGCATTTGATATTGTAATTCATCTATGTCCTTCATAGTTGTGGGATAGGGAACAGATGGCTGTGGAAAATTCCACACGCAGACCAGAGTCCAAAGAACTGTAGAACTATGCAAGTAGGGTGAGTAGATCAGAAATGATCTTGGTCTTCTGTTCCCAGTGCCTCATGGAAACTCACGAAGAGTTTAAAAGGAAATTTAAGAAGAGGTCTGGATGGCACTGAACTTATTCAAATAAAAAAGGATAATAACAACAAAAACAACAAGAATAATTCTCCAAAGCCTGCATAATCCTAAACTGACCTTGATCACTGTAATTTGTATCCTTATCAAAAACTCTTACTGTCGAGTACAGGTAGTCCTTGGGTTATCAGTGTAATGGAGTCTGCCCATTCCACTTGTAACTCAAAAACTCATAGAGTGAATCTCGTACCTCGAACAAGATCATTCCCTTGCTCACAGCTCGTTAAGTGAACATGACGTATCTCAGGGTGGGGAAAGCCATGGAGAGCCTAGTGATGGACCTGGCCCCCAAAGCCTCCCCGACCTACTAAGATACCTTATGCTCCCCCCTCCCTTCCTGCCACGCCAGATTCACCTTGAAAAGATCCATCTCCTCTCTGCCATGGTTCCTGCTTCTGCCCGAATCTGAGGCCAGGGGATGCTTCCACAGCCCTCCCATGGCCCGATCCAGGTACCGGAGGCCTTTTCCAGGCCCCTGGTGCGTGGATGTGAGGCCGGGGGATGCTTATGTAGATCTCCAGCTTCCTGTTTCCAGGCGACAGTGGCCTGGAAAAAGCTTCCAGCGCCCGGATCGGGCTGCGGGGGGCATTGAAGCGTATCCCAGCCAGAGATCCAGGCTGCAGCGGCCTGGAAAAGGCCTCCAAAGCCCAGATCGGGCATCTGGTAGGCTGCAGAAGCATCCCCAGGCCTCAGATCCAAGTGGCAGTAGCCTGGAAAAGGCCTCCAGAGCCCGGATTGGGCCACAGGGAGCATGAAAATATCTCCCGGCCTCAGATCCGGGCAGTAGCGGCCTAGAAAAGGCCTCTGAAGCCTGGATTGGTGATGGGGGGCATGGAAGCATCCCCTGGCCTTAGATCTGGGCAGCAGCAGCCTGGAAAAGGCCTCTGGCACCCTGATCCAGCCTCTGGGGCACCTGGAAGCATCCCCCGGCGTTGGTTCCGTTCCCTGTTGCAGAGAACAGAGGCCTAAAGTACCATGAGATCACATGAGATCAGTAGCATGAGATCTTTACCCACTGATCTGATGTGATCTTGCGTTATTTTAGGCCTTTATTCTCTGCGAATGCACCGAAGGTCTGGAGCAGCTAAGAAAGCAAAAGATCTGGATCTTCGCAGGTTAAATATTGAAGGCCTGGTGCCTAAGGAGACCAAGGAGGGGGTGGAGAGGGAGGGAATAACCAGGGTGAATATTGCAGTGCCACTGTGGTTGCTCATAAGGGCGAATGACTGCTGTGGTGCAGCAACATTCGTAATTTCAGGAGTTGCTCGTGAGCACTAGGGGGCACTCATCACGTAACTCATTCACTTAATGTTCATAACTCAGGGACTACCTGTATAGGAATGAATTCTCATTTACTTTCCCTAATCCTGGAATATGAGATTCACAAAATAGTTAACCACTAAAGATGTACTATATAATTCTCTAGATAAAAAAACCACTGAAGGTATAGTAGTGCTTAATATTTCTGCATAAATATGACATAAAATAAGATCTGTTCTTCACACAAACCTTAAATCTAGATAAAGAAAACCCAATTAAATTATTTAAAAATGTACATTCATTGATTGAGGAAAATGATCCAAAGCTACATATTTGTGTATGGAAAAGTACTCTTGAGACACCTTAAATCATACTCCTAGGGAGTCTATATTAAAGACTTCCAAGAATGTAAGCCTGAAGAATTGCACCATCAACCCAGAGATGAAATCAAAGGGCTCAGGCAAGCAGGTTGCTTTGCAGCAGGGAGATTGGTACAAAGTGGTGAGGATGGCTGAAAAGATAATTGGCAGTTCTCTCTCTTCCATCCAGGACATAGCACATAACCGTTGCTTGAACAGGGTCCGCAAAATTGTCTGGGACACTACACATCCACTTCATGACCTGTTTTCCTTCTACCCTTCTGGGAGGAGGCTTCGTGGTATCCGAAGCAGAACATGCAGATTCAGTCATAGTTTTGTTCCATACAGTATTAACCTTGTGAACTCTAAAGCTTCCTCCTTCCATTATGTATTCAAGATGGACAGTGAATAATATTTACATGTTACTTATATGTAAGGGTGTAGGTCAGTGGTTCTCAACCTTTTTCAGGTTGAGACCCCACTTGCACCGCCCATGTGCGGCGCGACTGACCTGCGCCGCACGCGCGCGACGGCCCGAACCGCGCATGCGCGGCGCGACGGGCCCAAAAAAAACACAAAATGGCGGACTGCGGTGCCCGGCAACCCCCGCGAAACGGTCGTTCGACCCCAAATGGGGTCGCGACCCATAGGTTGAGAACCGCTGGTGTAGGTCTATACAAATTTTGTATATAGTATGTTTTAAATGTGTAATGTATGTGTACACTTTGAGAGGAAGCAACTAAATTTCATTTTTAATGTGTGCCATTGTGCCCACAGGGAAAAAAAATGACAATAAAGGTTATTTATCTAATAGCAATAATCCCAATCGATTCCTAGAGCCAAACTTAATTAACAGGGTAACCTACAGAACACTTCCCTGAAAGATGTAAACAATTCTCAGATGACAATTGCCATACCACCATCCCTGCCCTAGCTTCTGGACTGTTGCTACATTTCAAGCCAAACACATCCTCCCTTCAAGGTCTAGCCTCAATAATATATGCCATGTTGGCCCTCTCATCCACAAGCAAATCACAAATGAGGGAGACCTTATTACAAACTGACATTTAAGAGAAACATCTAGAAGCCAGGGCCTCTGACAGTTTTGGGGTTGAGATCAAGGAGCTAGAATGCAAAACAGGTATAAAACATTGGTCCTGGGTTCCCTGGAGTAGCCCACTCTTTTCCCACCAGATCTTCCCATGTCTTCAAAGGAAGAAACAGGCTTTTTACAATAGCATCTTATTTGAAATGTTTATTACTTCTTAGCCCAGCTGAGGAGCTAAAAAATATTTATTAAAACAAGATACTTATAAGATCAACAGGCTGTCTCAGGACCTTGGAGAGCTCATTGCACTTAAGTAAAGCCTGAATTAACTTTCAGAAAAAGAGCTGGTGTTCCAGCAATGGTGTAAACCACAGGTGTCAAACTCGCAATGTCACATGACATGTCATGACATATTGCGATTTTTTTCCCATTGCCGGCAATGGAGTAGGCACGGTTTTGCCATGACGCATCCAGCCCACGGGCCAACAGTTTGACACCTCTGGTGTAGACCAATAGTTGCCAGTGTGGTCTGGAAATCCATGGGAGTTCCTGGACTTTCACAGGTCCATAAAGTCAAATAAAGAAATATTTTAAGATTACTCCATTTTAATTTATAATACAGTAAATATCAAAAGATATAAGAAATAAACTATAGCTCTTTTGTGCTGCAAAGAGCCCTGAGATCAAAATGTTTGAGAAACAGTGGTTTGGCAAAATATGAGGCCTTGTGAATATTGAAAGGCAAGTAAAGTTATCCCTTAAAATACTTTTTGGGGGAAATTTTATTCATAAGGGTATAAAAAGAATTTCCTAGCATGAAAATTTTATTTAATATGAAAAATATTAAATCATGTGTTTTCATCTGTAGTCCTAGTTGGTTCATTCTGGAAATTAGGCTTCTTATCTCTTCATCTCATATTTGTGAGAACTAGGTCAAAGGCTTCCTAAGTGACAGACCAATAATTGATAGAAGAACACCATTCCAAGATAGTTACCTAGACACCAGCAACCCTTTAATCTCATGCTAATCTTCTTGATCTCCATGGTTCTCTTTCACATCCTTTGTTCCCCCGAGTGCTGGCAGTTATTTCTGATGCATCACAAATACTCCCAACTGCTACAAAATTATATTTTAAGTGTTCTGCTCAAGAAAAGGGACCCATTCAGAAAAAAACACACCAAAAAAACTAGCAATAAACAACAATCCAGCTAAGAACTGAACATGAAGAAATTAAATTCAATGAACTTTTGCAAGCTGCATTTCATAGGATGGCCCTTGAAAAGAAGCGTTGACTTACCTGAACGCATTTTCTCTGCATGGGGGGATGGAGAATCCACCAATGGGTTACGTCAGTCCTCTGCCCAATGAGAGACTAGGTCCGAAATTTAACTCCGCCTCCGGCTTCCTTCCTTCCCCAGTTTTTGCCAGGCGAAGCACTCCATCAGATCGGACCGTGCAGCTCCTTTTCTGCCTCCTGTAAGAGAAGCTCTTGCCTAGACTGGTTAGAGGAAGGTGTGGATTCACCATCCCCCCATGGAGAGAAAATGCGTTCAGGTAAGTCAACGCTTCTTCTCCTGCATGGGTGGATTCCGAATCCACCAATGGGACGTACCCAAGCCCTCATAAGTCCCCTCGGGTGGGAGTCTAGGCTATCTCTTACTAGGCCTGTACTATCTGCTGCAGAGACCTCCTGCCAAATGAAGCCTCCGCTGCAGCAAATTGATCAATCTTGTAATTTCTTATGAACGAGGACGGAGAGGCCCATGTGGCCGCTCTGCAAATTTCCTCTAGTGATGCCTGGGTGCGCCAGGCAGCCGATGTGGACGCACTCCTTGTGGAGTGGGCCGTGATGTTATCTGGTACTGGCTGTTCCAGTGCCTCATAAGCCTTGGCTATGCATGTTCTGATCCATCTACTAATGGTCGAGGATGATACCTTCAGACCCCTAGATGCAGGGTGGTATGAAACAAATAGGGCCTCGGACCTTCTAAAGGTCGCTGTCCTGCTGACATAATGGCACAGGGCCCTGCGCACGTCCAGTGTATGCCATCATCTTTCCAGACGGTGTGTGGGGTTTGGACAGAAGTCCGGTAATACTAGGTCCTGGGACCTGTGAAACCATGTGTTGACCTTCGGTAAGAAGGATGGATCCAGGCGTAGGGTTACTCTACCCTCTGCGAAGGTGATCAGATCCGGTCGGACCGAGAGGGCCCCCAACTCCGATACCCTTCTTGCCGAGGTGATGGCCACTAGAAAGGCCACCTTCAGCGTCAGGAAACGGAGTGGGCACGTCCCCAGTGGTTCGAAAGGATCCTCCGTTAATGCCTGTAGAACCCTGTGTAGGTCCCAGGACGGAAAACGGTGAACTACAGGGGGCCGCCTTGTGGCTGCCCCCTTTAGGAAGGCGCTCACCGCCGGGTGTTGTGACAGGGGTCCCCGGTCCTCACAGACTAGGACCGTCTGTAATGCCGCTACCTGCCTGCGTATGGTGTTGATCGCTAGTCCCCTGTCCATTCCCTCCCATAGATACTCTAGGATGTTAGGGATGTTAGCGGTCAGAGGGTTTATCCCCTGCCTGCTGCACCAGGAGAAAAAGTTCCTCCAGGTGGCATCGTAGATCCTGTTGGTGGAGGGCCGGCGAGCGTCTTGAATGACGGAGATAACATGCTGTGAGAAGGCCTGCCTACTCAGACCCTCCCGCTCAAGTGCCAGGCGGCTAGTTGTAGCCACTGCGGGTCTGGGTGTAGAAGTTTCCCCTGACTCAGAGATACCTGTCTCGGCGGGAGTTTCCATACTGGCGAAAGCGATAGATCTACCAGGTCCGCAAACCACGGACGCCTCGGCCAGTATGGAGCAACTAGTACCACCTCCGCCTGCTCCATGATGAGTTTGCGGATTGTTGCCTGGATTAGGGGCGGAGGAGGGAAGGCGTACAGTAGCCCCTGGGGCCACTTGCATCTGAGCGCGTCCGTCCCCTCCGCTCCCCGGGTCTGGAACCTGGAAAAGAAGCGGTGAGTCTGAGTGTTTTCTGGTGTTGCGAAGAGGTCCAGGCAAGGGCGTCCGAACCTGTCCGAGATTGCCTCGAACAGTTCCGGTGCCAGTCTCCACTCCGCGTGGTCTATCGTGACCCTGCTGAGGGAGTCCGCCTGGTGGTTTGCCTCCCCAGAGATGTGTTCTGCTTTTATTGAGGCCAGGTGCCGCTCTGCCCACAGGCCCAGTGCCCTGGCCTCCTGCATGAGAGCCACTGACCTGGTCCGCCCTGCTTGTTTACGTGCGCCTTTGCTGTTACATTGTCCGTCAGGACTAGCACGTGTTTCCCTGCCAACACGGGTACAAACTGAAGCAGAGCCAGGTGAATGGCCCTCAGTTTGAGCCAATTGATTCTGTGTTTTAGGTCCCCTGGACTCCACCTTCCCTGGGCCATCCGGTCCCCGGAGTGAGCCCCCCATCCGAACAGGCTTGCATCGGTTGTAACCGTGACCCTGTTGGGTTCCCTGAGGGGGGTGCCCTTGTTCAGGGCCCCCGACCTCCACCATTTCAGGGATGCTATGACCTGAGGGGGCACCCTGATTCTCCTGAGCGAGGCGCTCTGGTCCTGCCTTTGGAAGGGCAGCAGGAGCCACTGCAGGCCTCTGGAGTATAACCTGGCCCACGGGACAATTCCCAGGCATGATATCATCTTCCCCAGGAGCTGGGAAAGTTGCACTACTGTGACCACCCTCCTCTGCATTACCAGAAGTGTTAGCTTCTGTAGGCTCTCCCGACGCTCCTGGGAGAGATACACCATGCCCTGCTCTGAGTCTATGATCGCACCCAGGTGCTGGAGCCTTCTTGAGGGTGTGAGTTGGCTTTTCTTGTGGTTGACTGAGAATCCGTGCCTCTGGAGTGTGTCTATGGCAATCTGGATGTCCCTTAGCGCTGCTTGGTGTGACGCTGAGAGTATCAGGATGTCGTCCAGGTAGCATTGGACCCGCACCGGTCTCATGCGCAGATGCGCTCCCGATGCCGCCAGAACCTTCGTGAACACTCTGGGCGCTGAGGACAGCCCGAATGGAAGTGCCCTGTACTGGTAATGCCGCCCCTTGTGGCAGAACTTTAGGTACCTTCTGTATCCTGGTCTTATTGGAATGTGAAGATAGGCCTCTGTGAGGTCTATCGATGATAGCAGATCCCCCTTTCGGATACTGGCCAGTATGGATCTGAGGGACTGCATCTTGAACTTTCTGTATACTACATAGCGATTTAACCGCTTGAGGTCGAGGATTGCTCTCCAATCCCCTGACGCCTTTGGCACCAGGAAGAGAATGGAGTAGAACCCCTGTCCCTCCTGCCCTGGAGGAACCGGCTCTATGGCCCTTATTTCCTCCAGGTGCCCAATGGCCTGATCTAGGAGACCCGCCTTGGTCTTGTTGCGGGATACCGGGCATCTTATGAAGTGATCCGGTGGAGTGGAGTAGAATTCTAATGCTAGGCCTTGGGCCACTGTCTCCCTGACCCAGGCATCCGTCGTGGTCGCCTGCCATGCTTCGCTGAACAGCGCCAGACGACCCCTGATGGGGCTGTTCCAGGCGTCACTTGGAACGTCTGTAGGGTCGTCCTCCCCCCCTTTAAAGGGGCGTTTGGAGGATTGGCCCCTACCAGCGGCTGGACGGTCCTGGCCACGCTCCTACCTGTATGAGAAGGTACGCGGGGTTCTGGGCCCTTCCCAGGATCGTCCCCCCTGAAAGGGCTGCCTCCATTCTCCAGCCCCGTTCTGACGGGGTGCCTGTCTAGGGAACTCCTGGGTACCCCTGTCTGTTCTTTTAGATGGGTGAGCTAGCACCTTCCTTTTGTTTTTATCCTCAATCAGGTAAGGGTCCAGGATCGCTCCGAAAAGCTTTGATCCTGCATACTTAGCTGTGGCGAGCCGCCATTTGGACTTAAGGTCCGCCTTCCAGTTTTTGAGCCATATCAACCTCCTGGCTGCCACTGTCCCTGCAATGGACCTGGCCGAGTATCTAGACGCGAACAGCGAGGAGTCTGCCATGAATTCCGCTGCCCTCCGCAGTTTGGTCAGTGTTTGTCTCACACGTACTTGGTCTGGTGGAACACTTGCCTGGATTTCCCGCAGCCACCTGATCACAGCCCTGGCGACTATTGAGTTAGTGGATGCGGCTCTGATGGCCCAGGCAGATGAATGGTGAACCCTGCGGAGGGAAAGTTCTACCTTCCTATCCTCCGCCTTCATTGACTCTGCTAGGTCTCCTGGGATGGCTGAGGAAGGAAGGAGAGAAATTAGCGGAGCGTCCACCTGTGGCACCTCTATTAATGTTGCTAACGGGTTGCAAACATTAAACATTTTCTTTTCCACGCCATTTGGCGATGGGATGGTGCCTAGATTTGACCACTGGGACCTTACCGTCGACCTGAACACCTTAGTGCATGGTACCTGTATTACCTCAGACACCGGTGAGTGCAGCAGTGGGTCCTTTGCGTCCTCTTCCTCTGAGGACGGCGGTCTGGCCTCCTTGGTCTTGGCTGGCAGATCAAGAACAGAGCATGTCTTAATCATGAGGGAATAAAACAGGTTATGATCAAATAAACCTGACACCGGAGCCGCCTGTGGCTCTGCGTCCTCATTTTCTGACAGCGGGGCGTCCTCATCGTCCCAGTCCTCCTGCTCCTCGTCTGCCGCCTGTGAAGAGTTCTCAGACACATCAGAGTCCCGGAACATTACCCTACCTTCACGGGAAACTGGTGTGCGTGATGTGTGAGCCCTCTTGGGCAAGGAATTACTCCTAGAAGCCCTGAGGTGCTCCAGAGTTTCCTCTAAGAGGGAATGAAGTTGTGATGGCAACTTACCAGACCTCTTTCTTTTCCTACCTCTGTGCCCAGCCTCCTCCTGGCTTGTGGAGGGCTCGGAATGCTCTGGTGATGATGGCACCGATATGGGGGACACCTCCCTTTCTGTCTCCCCCCTGGGAGACCATTCCTGCTCGACCGCTTCTGTAGACTCGAAGGGGGTTGGTGTCTCCCTAAGGGACAAAGCCGGACTTTCCATCCCGCTGTCCCTCAGCCTCTGCGCCTTGGCAAACTCCCTCTCCAAGGCTTGGTGCCTCGTTATGGCCTGGCGCTCGTCCGCCTTTTATGGCTCAGACAGATGCTTTGTTTTGGCCTTCTTCTTGCCCCCCCCCCGGTTCCTCCGTTCTGCGTCTAGGTGATGACGGAGGGGGCGCTGAGCCTTGGGCCGAAGTGCCCTCTGCCATCGCCATGCTCCCAGTAGCACCCTTTCCGGGTATCTAGCGGGCACAGTTGTTACCGGCAGCGTTACAGGGAATGTCCCTAATGTGCCTGGTCAAAGTGATCCTGCGGCCCCGTGGGTCCTTAGCCAGGGAGTTTTGTCCCTATGCCCGTCCCGGCCGCTTTGGCTCCGCTGGGAAAAATCCTCCCGGTTCCAACCCTGCTAGGAGCCAAAAACACCGAAACACACACACACACCTCCGACGGAATTCCTTAGGTATCCGGCCTCAGTCCTCCCTGCTCTGGGCAGCCCGGATCTAGGCCTCTGCCTTACCGGCAGCCCCTTCCTTCCCCTGGGCCCACAGACAAACACCAACAGGGAGAAACAAAGGGAAGATGGCCCGCCTCTCTTCAAGGCTTTCGCGCCAGAAACGAGGCACCAATCAGAAGTCTGGGATGCTCAGACACGCCCAACTTCCAAGATGGCGCTTTGCGCCAGTAGCCGAGACCTCCCCTTTTTAAAAATGGCTGCCGCGCCAAATTTTTGGTCGGAGCTCTATGCTCCCGACCACGCGGTGCCTAAGGGATGCCGGCCTCGGCCTACCCCTTCAGTGACCGACGATCCCTGCCTCTGTCCGCCTCCCGGCGAGCTGGCTTGAATCCTCCCCACACCCTTGCCCCACTTGCGTTTTTTACGATGTTCTGCGTCGAGCTCTGGAAGGCTTTCCTTCGACGCCCGTACTCCTGTGGGTCTCTCGGGGCGCAGCCAAAACGATCAGCAGAGTCCCGGGATGCTTTCCCTTGCTCTCCCGCTGTCCCCAGGCCCTAGGCCCGGGGCGGTCTCGCCGTCGCGCTCCCGACGCGTGGGGGGGGAGGATCGACCGAAGGTCCCCGAAACACGAGTTAAAAACACTAAATTTCGTCCTCTATTGACTATTCTAAATTATTCTAATTCCAACAAAACAAACAAAACCTTTTCCTACCAGTCTTTAACCTTAAAGAAAAAAATACTCTTTTTTTCGCGGAGCTAGTGCGAAGAGCTGTTCTTGGGCTTCAGACTAGGTAAAAACTGGGGAAGGAAGGAAGCCGGAGGCGGAGCTAAATTTCGGACCTAGTCTCTCATTGGGCAGAGGACTGACGTAACCCATTGGTGGATTCGGAATCCACCCATGCAGGAGAATTGAAGGAAATGGCAAATGTCACTTCTTGGGGGCTGCTTGCTACATTTTGTCTGTGTATGTAGTTATTTGGAATAAGAATTTAGCTTGAAGTTAACTGTACTGTAATAATCTTTTCAAACTGGAATTGCATTTACTCTCTAGGTTGTATTTTTCTTACAGCTGAGAATTCTAGTTTTTTTGCCAATTTGTTACTATATGCTTATAGAATTTATGACAAGAATACAGGCAGTAGATTCCAGAATACATTGTTGTGTTCTTGTCTTTCTCTCTCCTTTTGCAGTAAAATACGGGGTCACTTGCCAGAATAATGATTAGAGCAATGACATTTCCAGTGTATAAAAGTTGTGCTGCTGCATTCCAAATAATGCTTTCACACCATGACCAATACCCATTTCCCCTCAGAATTCTCTTTTTTTCCCTTATATATTATAAACCAATTATTTCTATTGGGGGTTTCCAATTAGTATATAAATTCAGTCAGTATACATGTATTCAAAATTGTTTTGATCAACATTTTACATAAGACTTATGTAATCTTGGGTTGTTATTGGTTTGTCTGTACAATAGTGACTCCCTGTAACCTGCTAGCTCTGGAAGTAATAAAATTCAAATTGTTTGAATTCTCTCAAGTAGGCAGTGTTTCTTTTTTTTAAAACAAGTTTTATTAATTTTCCATTTTTACAAGACTTCATGTATTTAAGGAAGCAACATGGTGCTTAGTCCAATAACACGCTTATCCATACATGTATCAGTTTACATCAACAATTTCTTCTCTATTTCCCTTAGTTATTATACCAAATTAAAATTAATAGATTGCTAGTTATAACTCTATCATTTAAAACATTTATAAACAACTTTTGAATCCTGGTTTTGATTTTTGTCTGGTCAATTACAATATTCCAGTTGGCTTAGTGTCCAATAACATTTATGTTTCAGATAACCCACGGTTCCCTTATTTCGGCAGTGTTTCTTTATGTGAGTTTTCCACCTCACTATATTACTAGGTAGCTGTTTTTTATGCCCAACTTTAGTATACAAAGCTTTGCACAGCTAAGGACCAAGTAACCTAACACACTATGCGTGTTCAGCAAGATGCCTTTTGCAAGCTCTATCCCAGATACACTTAATATAAATAATATTTTTCAATAGTGGGGAGAGAGAGAGAGAGAGAGAGAGAGAGAGAGAGAGAGAGAGAGAGAGAGAGAGAGAGAGAGAGAGAGAGAGAGAGAGAGAGAGAGAGAGAGAGAGAGAGAGAGAGAGAGAGAGAGAGAGAGAGAGAGAGATAGTGATTGCAAGTCGCTCAGAACCATTGGGGGGGGGAGAAGATTGTAAAATAAAACATATAAAACCTCAAGTTACCTGTACAGGAGCTTTTCCTTAATATGTCAGGTATAGTCTCCCCCAAAGTAGCAATACATAGTTTAATGTGCATTTGATTATTTTCATTCTCTGTCATATTAAGAAATGCATTTTGATAACATATCAAATTGTTCTCCACTGATTTAGCAACAGATGTTTTCTAAGATAACTGCCTAATTATTCTCCTCACCCAAATATGTAACTACTTTAGTTTAGAAGTGGTTAATTTGATACAAACTTCACTAGCATAAACATAAACTGAAAATGTATAGTTAAATACATAATCAGTCTTTAACACACATTTGCTCAAGTCTTGAGCTTTCTTGTAAGATGAAAATACAGAGAGATTATTTTTATCTAACATTTAATATTTCAGTTAATCTAATTTGTTCTAATAATTGGTAACACATTTATCTACTAGAGAAACCAGAGATTTTAATTATTAACTGTATTCCTGAACAAAACTTTAGTTACTTCAAACACCAAATAATTTGCACATTCCTTTCTGTACTCTTTTATAGGTCACAGGCATTTCCTCAGCATTCATAAATAAAAAAAATCTTTCAAACATGCTTCAGCCTGTAAAAATAAACCATAGCTCTGAACTATGTGCTACTGTGGGACTTCCTGAAAAAGAAGACATTTTCCAACTTATTTTTTTTAAATATTTTATTAATTTCAAGTTTTACAATCCTAAGTAAACAACTTGGTGTCTGGGTTCCTTTATCATTCAGTGGTATATATTAACTTTCATTCAAAATATCCAATACTACACCATCCAATATTTCTCTGATCCTCTCTTCTTCCAATAATAATCATTTTCTCCCACTATGCAAGTATAATTCTTACTGCTATTAATATCTATACAATATCTATATAAACATCTTCATCACATGTTTCTAATGTTATACAGTGTCAATATCAGTTTATAATATCTTCTCTAGTCAAAACATATCTCAAATGTATTTGCAATCAGAGTTCCCTTATTCAATCTGTATTGGTTTTTCTCGTTTTTTTTTTCAATTTTAATTTCCCATCATATTCAAAATAACTTTATCAATTATCATTTTTCTCATAATTAATTACATTTGGGTAACTAAAAGCTTCCCTTATACCGACCCTCTTAGTATTTTCATATTTCTTACCTTATAGAAAATTATGTTATCCTAGTTACAAATCACATCCTTGTATTTTATAATGGTCCTTTTATTTCTAACAATTGCCTATTCTTTTGATCATATTCAAACATCCATTAGATGGTATAATACCTCATCTAATTAGTCAGAACCTCTATTTTCTTCAGTCTTACTCTAGCTTTTTTCCTTTGCCAAATAACTTTGCAAGTCACTACATTTAAGTCACCAAATATTTCTTCCTGTTTCTGTATATATTATTTCAAATAAAAAAGACAATTTAAAGTTTTTAAAAAGCGCTTAATCCATTTATATTCGTTAAACAGCCTCCATTTTCGTTCTCCTTCAGTTTCTCTTTCAGTTTCTTGTTCCCCAGTTTTCAGCATTTTTTCTAACAGCTCTGTCATCCATTCTATCAATTTTTCTTCCTTGTCCTCAAATATGATCTGAAGTCTTAAAAAGTAAAATGTCTTTCCCATTTCTGGTGTTATATCTGGGTCTTCCAAATTTTTATTTATCTGCGCCTGTCTGTTGGTTTCTTCTTTCGAATCCTCTATCTTTATGTCAGTTTCCTCTAGTTTCTCAGTTTCTAGTTCATTCTTTTTGATCATTTTCTGAACATTTTTTGCTTGTAAGTTTAAGTTGGAGAGTTGCTATTTATATTATTTAAATTATTTTTAGTCTCCTCATAATTTAAAACAATTGTTTCTTGAATTGATTTCAACATGAAATTAATTTCTTTCTGGAGCCCATTTACATTTTCTTGTTGATTATCCATGTTTCTTCCAAAGAGAAATAATCCAGAAGCAACTTTTTCACTGTTTAATATTTCTTTATAATTCTTGAAATGAAAAGTCAATCAATATTTGTAATCCAGGCTGGCCAATTTAGAATGGTTTATTGTTTCCTTCATACAGATAAAACAGCCCAAGGATTTTTCCCTCCTTTTCACAGCTGCAGTCTGCAAAAGTGAAAGTTTCTAGGAACAACAAAGAACCTTATCTATGTCCTGGCTTCATGCCAAATTTTCTTATGCATAATAAATTGTAATGCCAAGGTTCACCACTAGATGTCATTAACATCCATCTTCCACTTTTTAAATCCGAACCTATTTCATCAATTTTCCAAATATCTTTTTGAATATAAAGTCTTAAAAATACTTTTAGTTCCCAGATTTGTTAAATTTGTTAAATCCAAATTAGTAGTTTTCTCTAATTTCCCCCTGAAGAAAGTTATTCACTGTTTCTCTTTTCCTGAGAGAACGGGGTGGGAATTCCCCTTCTCTCTATGATCTGGGGGATTCTTTGCTTTGGGAGTTCTTTTTTCCAGGAGTTATAAAAAGGGGATCATTCTCACCCAGTTCCATCTGTGTTGTTCAGAAGTTAGTGCTTATTTTGGGTTGTTGTTGGCTTCTGGCTGGTCACATAAATGTGGCCAGTCTTTCTTCCGCCGGTTTGAAGGGCTTCCTTGGATCAAACGGAAGGGCTGCCGCTCCTTCATGATAGACGAGGGTCCACTTTTTTGTCGCCTCTCCAGGGAAATTTTAGACCCTTTTTAGGGTCCCCAGCAGAGCAAAATTGGACATGGAAAACGGAGTCCCATTTCCCTGTGCCCATTATGCCACGACATCTAACCCGGCACATTTTCTAACTTTATATCACCCAGCTTTAATGAATACTGAGGAAATATTAGAAGGGCCAATGATCAATTCAGATAATCCTTCTGGGTGACGTTTGAGAAATAATGGGAATTGATCTGACATCTTAATTTGCAAAAATGGTATAATGTGAGATAAGTGCTATATAGGCTGTGTTCATATTCTCAAATCACACACAAAATATGGCTTGCTTAATACAATGTAGAAGGAACCACAATTGACTGCATGAAAACAATACAACAAAAGCAATGCAAATATTTGAGATTTTGGTTCTTATTTTGGTGTTAATTTTGCTTTGCGTTTTTAGCTTATATACTTATATTTTGTTTATGTCTTCTAAATTTTATCTCACTCTTGGCCAGTAGAAAGCTATGGTATTAAATAAACAAGCAAACAAATAAATCTGTTGTAAGTAAAAAAGTAGATTTCTGGATCATAAGTTATGTTGTGGACTTTATTAAGTTTCAGAAATGCTATATAAATAAATCTAAAATAATTTCTTGACAACTCTTTATTTCATTTACAAGTTATTTAAACAGAAATTGTATGAAAGGTACAAAAATGTAAGTTTCTCCTTAGTCATATTACTTGAAACTGTATTTGTTCCATATTTACACTGGCCCACAAAGTAAAGCAGTTTGTCATTTATCTATTCATTATTGTCTGCTTATTATATACAACTGTTTTCTCCAAAGAATACTATTATTAAGTAACAATATGATGGCTGTTTATTTTTAATAAGTTTTTTTTAATTTGTTCTCTTCGATATATTGTGCATAAATGTTCTTGCTTGCCTTTTAAGGGCCTACAAATCATACCAAGCCTATAATATAACTGACTAGGAATTGCTCTTGAGTCCATTAAGTCTTTTGGTTTGGTAATTCATCAAGTGTAGAATGTTTTTTCTTTTACTTATTTAAATATACTCTTCACTGAGAACACTGGCTGACACCTGGAAAGCTAATTATAGTGTGATGCCCTAGTGAAGAGGTCCTCAACCTTTTGGGCACCAGGGACCGGTTCCATGAAGAAAGGTTTTTCCGTAGACCGGAGAGTGCGTGGTTTTGTGTGCTGCCTGCATCCTATGGATGGGGCTTTGCTTGTTTGTGCGGACCAGTTGCTGGCATGCTGCGGCCCGGTACCAGTCCACGGACAGGGGGTTGCGGACCCCTGCCTTAGTGTATACATAAGATTTTCTCCTTACTGAATATCACTGCAATAGTATTAGAACTAGAAATAAATGTCTATTCAGTAGACATACTAACAGTAAAACGTGCCAGTTTTATTATTTGTGTGTTTCAAAATATACAATAATGTTACTAGGCTTCACATTAAATCTGTATATGCACTGAGCCTAATCATTACCATAATAGGTAAAATTATGTAGGAATACTTTGAAGTGTTTTCTTGTGGCTCAGCAGCTGTCCACCATTTAAAAAAACTTGACAAGATGCATGTATTAATTAACTCAGAAGATATTTTTCAGGGGGGAAAAATAAAAGAATTCTTTAAAACTGCTAAAATTCTCAATGGATTCCTATTACAGCTGCAAGCTAAAGGACATTAACAGAAAACAAGATACAGTACTTCTCAGCACCAGAAATAGTATCAGAATCCTGCTAAATGAGAAATTTTCTCATCTTTTCCTTTACCACCATATATTACAAACACATTTGTAGTCCTTAAAGATGCTTACACATATATTGTTACAGATACTTTCGGAACAACAGTTGATTAAGGGCAGAAAATAATGTCCTGACATTAGCAAATACTCAAATGATGTCTTTTATGTGCTAAAGATTGTTAAACTGTAATTTGTGAACTGCTAATTGAGAGTTCAGGTAGAAAGTCCATACAGAAAATGGTAAGGACAGCCGAGAAGATCATAGGAAGCTCGCTCCCTGGTATTCAGGATGCTGCTTATAAGCACTATGTGCTTAGAACTCAAAGCGTTGTTAGAGACTCCATATATCCACTTTACAGTCTATTTCTGTTGCTCCCCTCTGGGAGGAGATTTCGAAGTATTTCTAGCAGGACTACCCAATTCTGTAATAGCTTTGTTCTCTATGCCATCTGTCTGGTAAACTCGCAAGATTTGTTTTTCTCACCATGCACATGTATGCATAACCCGAATTAGAGTGTTGTTTCTGTGTCATATAATATATGTGGGTATATGCATAATTCTGTATTTATTTATTTTTGTCATTTTTATGTAGTGTATATTGGAGGTGGTGACCTTTTGAGAGCTGAATGCAACGAAATTTCATTTTAATGTATGCCGATTAATATACATTCAAAGTGACAATAAAGTTATTATTCTATTCTATTCTATTCTATTCTATTCTATTCTATTCTATTCTATTCTATTCTATTCTATTCTATTCTATTCTATTCTATCCTATTCTATTCTCTCAATATGAAAATGAAATGTGCCTGATTAGTAGATTCCTCTGATGTTTCCATAAGAGATACTGTTCTTCTGAATCAGCATGTATCTGTAATATCTACCCAGTAGCTTTTTCCTGACAATACAAACATTGTGCTATGTTCTCTCCTGCAGAAAAAAAACTTGAAGGACTTACCAATTTTATCAGAAACGTGAGGGGGTTGTATCTTGCTTGCTAAATATTATACGCATTTGCATTTTTGAAACAAAAAAACAAAGTAGTGGAGCTTTGGTTAATTTAGCAAGACAATATCTATTCACATTTTTCCTGGCAAATATTTTAGTACCATGAAATATGTGAAAGGCTAGCTATACTTTTTATTCTCTTTTTATGTTTCTTTTGTGCTTTCATTGTACAGTAGTGCTACATGACTGACTAGATTCCTCTTATTCTCTCATACCTTCTTTTAAACCTCGAAGGATTAAAAACACGGTGCTTTTAAAATACTTTTGTGACCCTCTAAAATGCTTTCGAAGACTCCCTCAATAGGTGCTATGACTGTTCTGCATTACAACCAAGATTATTTTTAAATCTGTTTTGCATTAGAAAATGTATTTACAAATATCTTATGTATGTTACAGTATATGTTATTTTTATATACACTAATTTATAATATACCCTTTTTATGCTTTAAATAAGTATGATCTTTTTCACTTTTGAATTAAATCCTTGCATAGAGAAAAAACTTAAACCCTTACAACAATCTTCTAAAGTAAAAGAAATAATTAAGAAGATTGGCTTTAAATTAGAAACCAGTATTATTTCCATGGTCTCAGGATTCCAGTAATCTTCTAAATCTGTCACAGTTATAGACACATTTGTCATGAAATGCAGCAATTGTTAATTGAATCATTGCCATTAAGCTAAACATCATATGATCATGACATATGATGTTCTTTGCTGGCTTCCCCATTGACTTTGCCTATCAGAAGCCCACTGGGAATATCATCAATGGTGATCACATGGCAGGGTACTGTGTTGTCATAAATGTGATTGTTGCTAAGCACCTGAATCATGATCACATGACCGTGGGGACACTGCAATTGTGTGAGTAGTTTTTTTTTTCAGCACCTCCATAACTTTGAACAGTCATGAATGAATAGTTGCAAGATGAAGACTACCTACAAACATTTTTTGTAGTAAATACCAAATTCTCTGTGATTTATTATAAAGACCTAAAACTAGAGTTAAAATCAAAATTAAATCTGTTAAAAATTAGAAGCCTGTTCAAGATTATGTGTTATTAATCTATCTACATACTATTAAAATTCTTGTGTCTATAAACTGGGTGAAATGGTGCACCATAGGGCAAAAGCTTTTCAACCAAGGTACCCCAAATAGGCTAACTTAACAGAATGCATCTAAAATCCAGGTCCCATGACTTCCATGGCATTGAAATTTACCAATTTTATTAAAAAAATGACATAAAATTATCAGAAAGCATTTTATGAACATTTCCTATGGTCAACTCCTGATGTTTGACTGTGCTATACAATGCAAAATGGATTACTTTCAAGGCAGATGTCTCTTTTAAAGTACATTAGAAGTTCTGTCCTTGTTGAAGGCATTGACGAATCTGGTAAGGAAATCTCTGAAATGATGACTCAATGGGTCATGGATTGCCCATAATACACGAATCATATTGCAGAGATACTGTAGCTAAAGCAGTGAGAGTGAGTTTATGATTCCTTTAGAAAAATCCATAATTTCAATAATGTGGAATACAATGTGATCTTTTAGAAACAGGATCAATATTCCCACTTTTGAAAGTCAGCAAGCTTTCAATTTCAGAATCTGAAAGTCAAGCTCCTTATGTTTTCCTTGATTTTTAGTTTCTGATAGCTTGCAGAGATGGAGCGTTGGCTCATTATCTGGTAGTTCCAGTTTCATCAATGACTCTCAAGCAGGTTTTAAGAAAATAAGAAAGGAACAAGAGTCCAACTCGGCCCTAACTGACCTTGAAAACAAGGGGGGGGCATGGATTCTTCATCATCATGCTGAGAAAAGGCATTCAGGTAAGCCAACGCTCTTTCTCCAGCATGATGACTGAAGAATCCACCAATGGGATGTACCAAAGCTACCGGAGTCCCTAAGGGCGGGGGTCAGTTGGGGCTGGATCCCCAGATGGTGTTGTAAAATGCGTCTGCCAAAAGCGGCGTCGGCCGATGCAAATTGTCCAAGCGGTAGTGTCGGATGAAGGGTGAAGGCGAAGATTATGTCGCCGCCCTGCAAGCATCCTCTATGGACGCCTGGGTAGCCCACGCCGCAGTTGTGGCAGCACGAGCTGGAATTGGCAGGCTGAGAGAGGCATATGCGCTTGCGATACAGGCCCTGATCCACCTGCCTATGGTGGAAGCTGACACCTTTTGGCCCATCGATGAAGGCTGAAAGGAGACAAACAGAGCTTCCGACTTACGGAAGGACGCCGTACGCTTGATGTAACATTGCAAGGCCCTCCTTACGTCAAGAGAGTGCCATTGCCGTTCCAAGTCATGTGACAGGCATGGAAAGAAGTCTGGGAGAATGACCTCCTGTGCCCTATGGAATACAGTATTAATTTTTGGGATAAACGAAGGGTCTAGTCTAAAGACAACTGTCCTCGTGGAAGGTTCACAGGTCCTTTCTGACCGACAAGGCAGCCAATTCAGAAATGTGCCTAGCCGAAGTAACAGCAATCAGGAAAGAGACCTTGAGTTATAGATACCGTAAGGAACATGTCCTAAGTGGTTCAAACGGGGATGAGGTTAGTGCCTGAAGGACCCAGGGAAGGTCCCAAGAAAGGTACCTATGAACCACTGGGGGCCTACTGTTGCTGACTCCCTTGATGAAGGAACGGATGGCAGGGTGACTAGACAAGGAATCCGGGGAGTCCCAGGACAATATGGAGGAAAGGGCCGCTAGTTACCTGCGGATAGTGTTGGGCGCCAACCCTTTCTTGACAACCTGCATTAAATAATCAAGTACAATGGGAATGGTTACTTGTGACAGACTCACGTGACCTTTGTCGCACCAGCGACAGGAATCCCTCCACGTGTGGTCGTAGATGCGGTTAGTCGCCGGTCTCCTGGAGGCCTGGATCATATCGATCACCTCTGCCAAATATGACTCCCTGGTCAGCGTGCGGCGTTCAAGTGCCAGGCGGTCAATTGAAGCTATTGGGGATCTGGATGTAGAAGCGCCCCCTGCATCAATCGTACCTTGTTGTCTGGAATCCTCCATGGAGTGGAGGCTGACAGACTCACCAGGTACGCAAACCATGGTCTCCTTGGCCAATGGGGAGCGATAAATATCACTTCCGCCTGTTCCTTCAGAATCTTCCTGATAACTGCGGGAAGTAGAGGCAATAGGGGAAAGGCGTACAAAAGGCTTTGCGGCCACCGGCTGCATAGGGCATCCGCCCCCTCCACTCCCCGAGAGGGGAAGCGAGAGAAGAATCTGGGCAGCTGAGTGTTGCTTGGCAAGGCGAACAGGTCCACGAGCGGACGACCAAACCGGACCGAGATTTCCTTGAAGATATCTGGATGTAACATCCACTCCGAGTGGTCCACTGTCAACCTGCTGAGAAAATCCGCCTGCCGATTTGCCTCCCCGAAGATATGCTCGGCTTTGATGGAGAGCAGGTGTGTTTCTGCCCAGGTGCTCAATGCTCGAGCCTCTATCATGAGGGATTTGGATCGGGTGCCCCCTTGTTGGTTCACGTGGGCCTTCGCAGATGCGACTGGGCTCTTTGAACAGTGTCCCCCTGCGAATGGCCGAGGAAGTCCACCAGTCCAGGGAGAGCCACACCTGACGAGGGATGCGCACTGGAGTGCTGTCTCTGGTACGGGATGTACTGGAGTGCTGTCTCTGGTACGGGAGCAGGAACCACTGAAGGGCCCGTGAATGTAGTCAGGCTCATGGTACTATGGCTATACAGGAAATCAACTTCCCCAGAAGCTGGGACAGTGTGGCCAGTGACACATTCCTGGTCCTGCGCACCCTGAGCACCAGATCCCTGATGCTCCTGCGTCTCTCTTCCGACAAATACACGTGACATGAGTCCGTGTCTCTCACCGTGCCTAGATGCAGCAGGCGGGTTGAAGGAGTCGTTTGACTCTTCTTGAAATTGATCAGGAATCCATGTTCCTGGAGGATTCTGAGTGTAAGGGCCAAATCCGACTGGGCGGTTGAAGGTGACAGGGACTGTATCAGGATATCATCCAGATAACACTGGACCCGTACCGGAACTAGCCTCAAATGAGCCGCCAGCACTGCCAGGATCTTGGTAAAGACCCTGGGGGCTGAGGAAAGTCCGAATGGCAATGCCCTGTACTGAAAGTGGCGGTTTAGATAGCAGAATCGCAGATACCTGTGATGTTCCGGACCAGTGTTTCTCAACCTTGACCATTTCAAGGCATGTGGACTTCAACTCCCAGAATTCCACAGCCAGCATTGCTGGCTGTGGAATTCTGGGAGTTGAAGTCCACATGCCTTAAAATGGTCAAGGTTGAGAAACACTATTCCGGACAAATTGGAATGTGCAGGTATGCCTCCTTCAAATCTACTGAGGTTAGGAAATCCCCTCTCCTGATATTGCCTAGGATAGAGTGTAATGTCTGCATCTTGAACATCCTGTATTGAAGATGGAGATTCAGTCCTTTGAGGTCGAGGATTGCTCTCCATCCCCCTGAAGCTTTTGGGACTACAAATAGGATGGATTAATATCCCAGTCCCATCTGATTCAGGGGGACTTCTTCTATGGTCCTGATGCTGAGGTGTCGAATGGCGTCTTCCATGAGACCTCTTTTTATAGCGTTTCTCATGGTCGGACAGGATGCCTCGCCGAATAGTCTGCCACCAGTGAAAGGGGCAGTGGCAGCGCGCCACTTATGTTTGCTCTCAGCCCTCCAGTTTTTGAGCCAGAGCAGCCTCCGAGCAACCACATTGGAAGCTATTGCACGGGCAGAGTGTTTGGCTGAGTAAAGGGAAACATCTGCCATGTATTCAGAAGTGGCTATGAGTTTGGTCAGGTCCTGGTGAATCCTGACCTCTTCCAAGGAAACCCTATCCTGTAATTGCCTGAGCCAGTTAATAGAAATCCTAGCAAAAAAGGAGGTGGCCGTTGCCGCCTTCGCAGCCCATGCTGATGCCAGGTGGACCTTGCGCAAGGAAAGGTCAGATTTTTTGTCCTCCGCCTTAAGGGTGTTGGAAACATCTGCCCGGGAGGCTTGCTGTAGAGAAAAGAGGGGCCAAGGATTCGTCCACTTTAGGCACCTCCAGCAAATCTGACAAGCTTTTTGCCATGTCCGCAATCTTCCATTCCGACGCAGCCTGAGAAGGCTATGCTGCCGGGGATTCCCATTGTCCTTGAATGTTTTTTAGGAACAAGGGGGGACATGGAATCTGGAGGTGTTTCACCACCAGATCAGCGAACAAAGGATTAGTGTCCTGATCTGAGGAAGGCTGTGGGACTGGGCCTGCATCAGATTTGATCTTAACCGCTGTGCAAGCCCTGTATAACAGGGAAGGAAAGAGAGATGGATTGAAAAGCTCTGCCATGGGTTGAGAATCATGTGTAGGTTCCTCACAATCAGACCACCAGTCCCCACCCTCGTCATAGTCTGAGACAATGGAAGACTCGGAATCTGGGGAATGGCATGGGGAGATCATACCTGAATGATCCAGTGGAGGTCGCACGGAAGTAGCCGGTGTGGAGGAAGGTCCCGGAATGGGAGACGTTTGCTGGTGACCTGCAGATGCCATGGCCTGTAACACCACCTGTGAAATCCAGTTCTGGAGCTGGTCTGAGAAGGACGGCTCTAGTGGAGGCTATAACCCTGCAGCCATTGGCGTGAATGTAGCCGCAGGCACCGTTGACGGCCCGGGTAACCCCAGGTCCTCCCCAAACAGGGGTGGCCCTACCTGACCACAGGTCTGAGCTAGGACCTGCTGAAGAGTAGTCGCTGACCAGGCTCCCGAACTAGAGGGAAGGTGAGCTCCTATCTCAGGCGGTGCATAAACCAGGGGCATACCACCGTGTTCTGTTGAGGATCGCTGAGCCCGAGAGAATAGTTTCTCCAGGGCTCTGTGCATTCGGTCGGCCTGCCTGCCGCTTGCCGTGCTAGCCTTTCTGCCATATTTTGATTTGGCTTTGGCCTTACCTTTAGGTGCTTCAGGAACCGGATCAACTTGGACGGCAATATCACCAGTTTCCAAAGGCTGTGGCTCAGTGGGTTCTGCCATAGCTATGAGATGGGTCCCAGACAAGGCTCCGAGACTGGCTCGCTCTGCAAGAGACGCCAGTAGACCCCGCACAGGGGACTGACTTCACGTGGATCAGCGTTAGCTGGCTCACTGACAAACCAGGGCTCACGCTGTGTGCTTGGAGCGCTCGTCACCTATGCCGAAGGCAACCTGTCTGCTTGGCCTGACGTCAATAGGTGACGAAGTCACACGTGTCTCACGGTAGTGGCAATGGTCAGGATCTTGCAAGCAACCACTAGATGTAGAAAGGCTAGAACCAGGCAAGACTGTCGTTTCAGCAGTGAGTGCCCACTTGATATTGATGACTCCAAATGAGGCAGCAATCTGAAACTAAATCTCAGAAGCAAGTGCAGAACAAAGCATATATGAGGAGTATCTATAATTGTGCACAAGAGATAACTCGTACCACTAGACCTACATATGAGAAATATATATATACCTCAATATATCTAAGTAGACAGATATATAAAAAATACATATATATGTAACTTGGATCACTGAGGTTGTTTTAAAATATTTGTATATAAACGAAAAAACCAAAAAATTAGGCCTAGATGCCTTCTATTTATTTTTAAAATGGCGACTGGATAGGCCTGGGCGTTTCCCAAGGAAATGCTGGCCGGCAAGATGGCGGAAGCCAAGAATCAAGAAGAAGGAGGGGAAGGGGGGGTTGGGGGGGGTTGGCAGTGGAATTAGAGAGGTTAGGTAACGAAATGCTTTGAGGATTGCCTTGTTAGTAAGGAAATGGAGCTAATAACAATCACAGGCCTTCCAAAATTCCACCGGTAAAATCGCGCCTACGGCTGCACAGCGCATTTTTTCGCCTCACTTAACGAGGCTCCGGTCTGCTCCACAGCAAGGAAAAAACGGAATGGGTTTTAGAGCCAACTATCCTCCGAGCGCTTGAAAGAGCTTAATCAGCTCGGAGAAGCCCTCAAAACAACTTACGCCTGCGGAACCAAGATAGCGGCCACAACTCCCTCATGCTGGCCAAGCCTAGCCGGAGAAAAAGCCACGTGGCTTCAAAATGGCAGCCGCACGCTGAAATTTGGAACGGAGAGCCCCCCGCACAATATCCAGATGAAGTGCCCAAACCTAGCAGCCTGCTGAGCCTGGAAATATGTACCCCTCTCTGCCCAAAGAAAGGGGAAGCTGTATGCTTCTAAGAGGAAAAAAGGGACTTTTTAACACCCTAAGGGGTTCTACTCTATCCCTAAAGAAGGAAAGGAAAGAAGGAACCCAAAACCTCCCACAAAGGAACAATCAATAGCTAATTCTCCTATATTTCAGAAGAATCCACCAATAGATTAGAATCATCTAGTCCAACCTGCAATCCAATGAAGAGAGAATCAGTTCTCACGTCCTCATGGGCGAAAGACTAAGATGAAACTGGAACTACCAGATAATGAGGCGTGACAACTTGACAACTTAGTCTGATTGGGCAGGAGGACTGAAATAACCCATTGGTGGATTCTTCAGTCATCATGCTGGAGAAACCAACATCTTCAAAGGCTACTTATTTTTCTGAGGGAGACTTGTAGGGATAAAATTATTTTTGGTTGTCAACCATTACTTTTGCCTTTGCAAAGTTATTTCCTCCAAGACATGCTGTTTCTTAGCTTCTCTAACACATTTTCTCTGCTTCCCTACATGTTAAACTGGATTGTGAAAAATATACATGCATCTTAAACTGCAGTGTTAGTTAGCCTGATCAAGCTAGCTACAATCATTCAGCTGAAAGCCTTACTGTATTGTGTGATAAATCTAAGGAATGTTGCTTAGACTATTCAAAGCAAATAAAATACTGGTACATCCGCATTAATGTTAAGAAAGGATCAGTATTTCATCTTCAAATAACTATAACTCAATCAAATGTCATGTGGAAAACAGCACTAAATGATAAATTACTCATTGCTAAAACTGAACTTTCAACTCCAAGAGATTGCAAGTAACCTGCAAGTAACGCTTCATGTTTCTTATCTCTCAATAGGTTAACCTAAGGTATATTAATTTGTATTTGTGTTCTCCAGATATATATGATATGGCTGAGATTTATTTATAACGCTAGCAAATAAGTTTCTTTTTCGAGATTTGTATTAATCACACAACTTTACTAGCACTTTTGGCCAAGTCCTAGTGGAAAACATTCTATTCCTACTGCCATGATATTGTCTGTCTGTGTTTTATGCCAGATACGGGAAAGGTATAATTTGAAACATTAAAAGCAAGCAATTATACATCTCCATACTTATCCTGAATTTTGTGAGGAAAATTATAGAGAAGCTAAAGTAAATATAACTACACAGAACGGTCATTGCTTGTGTAAACATTCAACAAAAATATAGAAGAGTTGTTTAGTAAGACATTCATTTTCTTGCTTTGCATAAATGTAGACCAATACTAACTACGCAGAATCTCCAGTGTCTCTTACAGGAGGGGTCCCCAACCGCCGGTCTGTGGACCAGTACTGGTCTGCTGCATGCCAGCAACCAGTCCGCACAAACAAGCAAAGCCCCATTCATGGGATGCAGGCAGCATACAAAACAATGCACCCTCTGATCCGCAGAAAAGCTCTCTCCACGGAACCGGTCCCCGATGCCCAAAAGGTTGGGGGCCTCTGTCTTATAGCAAACTCTTTTGGACATAATTCCTATGTGAAGTTGGTTTTTATTCAGGAAAAATCATATCAAAGAGAATATGAAACAGAATCCATTATCAATGTCCAAAGTGAGGAAAATATACACTAATCCCTGATGTCAATATATTTGCACCTCACAGAATAAAGATATTCAGAACTGTTGTCTTGAAGCTGCAAGTTAATGTGTAGCATTATCCATATAAAAATATGTCTGGTATGCTCCTGCGATGCAATTCCTGATCCATCTGCCGATTGTGGATGCCGTGACCCTTCAACCTTTTGAGTGAGACTGGAAGGATACAAACAGGGCCTCAGACTTGCGGAAGGGTGCAGTTGGTTTTATGTAATGCCTTAAGGCCCTGCGAACATCTAAGGCAGGGGTGTCAAACTGCCGGCCCACGGGCCAGATGCATCATCCCAAAACCGCGCCCACCCCATTACCGGCAATGGAGAAAAAGCTCCGATACGTCGTGCGACGTAACATGACGTCGCGGGTTTGACATGCCTGATCGAAGGTATACCATTTGCGTTCTAGTTCATGGGAAGGCTAAGGGCAAAAATCTTCTAGCACCACTTCCTGTGTCCTGTGGAACAAGGAATTGACCTTGGGAATGAAGGAGGGATCCAGTCGTAGGATCACCTTATCTGCGTGGAAGATGCAGAGGTCTTCCCTAACTGATAGTACTGCCAACTCTGAAATGCGTCTAGCCGAAATTACGGCGACCAGAAATGCGACCTTAAGTGTCAGGTACTGTAAAGAGCAGATCTGGATAGGCCCAAATGGAGATGAGGTGATGGCCTGTAGGACCTTGGATAGATACCAGGAGGGATATCTGTGGACCACGGGTGGTCTGCTGTTCGTTGCGCCCTTAATGAAAGATCGCACCATGGGGTGTCTGACCAGTACTTAAAGAGTTGCCATATGTTAGGATAGTGGACAGTGCGGCCACTTGTCAGCGAATTGCGTTGGGTGCTAAACCTTTCTTAAGCCCCTCCCACAAGTAGTCTGATCCTTGGAATAGCAATTTTAGAAGGATCTAACTGCTTGCGCACGAGCTACAGTAATTTCTCCACATGGAGTCATAAATTCTGTTAGTTGTAGGCCTTCTTGAGGCCTGGATCGTGGTAATGACATCTGACAAATAAGACTCCCCTATCAGGAGGCTCCGTTGAAGTGCCATGCAGTCAGTTGAAGCCACTGTGGCTCTGGGTATTGTAGCGCCCCCTGGTTGATGGAGATTCGGTCGTGTGGAATCCTCCATGGAGGAGATACTGAAAGACTCACGAGGTCGGCAAACCACGGCCGTCTTGGCCAGTGTGGAGCAGTATCACCTCTGCTTGTTCCTGCAGTATTTTTCTGATGGTTGCTTGCATCAGAGGAAGAGAGGGGAAGGCATATAGCAGTCCCATGGACCAAGGCCCCTGGAGCGCATCTGGTTCAACGCTCTCGAGATAGGTAGACCTCGCATTTCAGTGTGTCTATCACGGCTCCCAGATGAAGAAGGCGGGTTGATGGAACTGTCTGACTCTTCTGGAAATTTACTGAGAACCCGTGGTCTTGAAGGGTTCTTAGGGCCAATGACAGTTCTGACTGTGCCGCTTGTACTGATGAGGATTGTATGAGAATATCATCCAGGTAGCACTGGATACGCATAGGGATAGTTCGTAAATGTGCGGTCAGTGCCGCCAGTACCTTTGTGAACACTCTGGGAGCCGATGACAGTCCAAAGGGTAGAGCCCTGTACTGAAGATGTCGGCCTGCATAATAGAACCTGAGAAACGTCCAATGCTCGGGAAGTATGGGGATGTGAAGGTAAGCCTCCGTCAGATCTATGGATGTCAGGAGGTCTCACCTCCTGATGCCGGCTAATATGGACTGGAGAGTCTGCATTTTGAATTTTCTGTATGCCAAGTGATTGTTCACTTTTTAGGTCTAGAATTTCTCTCCATCCCCCTGAACTCTGTGGGACTATGAATAAGATGGAGCAGAATCTCTGTCCCTGTTGCCCCATTGGTACCGGTTCTATAACCTGAATGTCCAGGAGATGCTGGATGGCCTCCTTGATGAGGCCCCTCTTGGTCAGATTCTTAGGTGATAGGCAAGAAACGAAATGGTTCGGGGACTTGAAGGTGAATTCCAGTGAGAGGCCGAATTTGACAGTGTTTAGGATGCAAAGTTCCGTGGTGGTGGCTTGCCATCTGTGTGCAAAAAGGGCCAGCCTGCGACCAATGGGGGAGCTTTCCCCGTCACTTGGATTTACGAAAGGGATGGCCCCCCACTCCTCAAAAGGGCCGCTTCGACTGGAATTGCTGCCTATATCTGTCCCTGTTGCCGGATCTGTCGATCTGTTGGTCTGATCTGGGCTGATAGGGGCAGGAAAAAACAGAAGGCTCTGGACCTGCTTCAGATCTAAAGGGTTGTCTGTGAGCGTAGGTAGAGACTCTCCTCTCAGATTTCTTTGAGAGGTGAGCTACGACCTTGCGTTTGTCCTTGTTTTCTATTAGGTAAGGGCTTAGGGCCTCACCGAAGAGTAGGCCACCCTTATAAGGCGCAGCGGCCAACCGCCACTTAGCCTTGATGTCAGCTCACCATTGTCGAGCCACAGTAATCTGTGTGCTGTGATGTTGGATGCTATTGCTCTGGCAGAGTAGTTTGCGGTGTGTAATGATGAATCTGCCATGAATTCAGCTGCTGCCACCAACCTCCTTAAATCATGGTGGGTTCTCTCCTCTGGGGAAATCCTGGCCTGGAGTTGGCGCAGCCAAAGCAACGAGGTCCTAGCGAAAAAAGAGTTAGATATGGCTGCCCTAATCGCCCATGCCGAAGCCTGATGTGTTCTGCGGAAGGTCAGTTCCGCCTTCCTGTCTTTTGACTTCAAGGTCCCCGGATACCGTGGATGATGAAAATAGAGCCACCAGTGGCTCATCTACTGCAGGGACCTCTATTACCTCTGATAAAGTAGGATCAATGTTGAACAGCTTCTTGTCTGTCCCCCCCCCATTGAGGGGAAAGATCCTGGTGCCCCCCAAATTTTCTGAATTGTATTAAAAAAGTGAGGACAGGGGATATATTGTTTTCTGTAGGTGGGTTCCAAAAACACCCTGCTGTTCGTGTCCTGATATGTATAGGGTCCCTCCTGGGGGATCCTTGGCCTCTTAATCTTTGCCGTGAGGAGCAGGGATTTAAAGAGGGTCGGATTGAAGAGGCCTACGAAGGTGGGGGGTCTGGGGATATATTTTCATCCTCTGACAGCCCCTGATCCATTTGCTCGTAGTCCCATGTGGGGGATCTTCTGCTTCTGGAGGAACGAGATGGTGAAATTGATCCCGGGTATGCCATAGCCTCCTCTTGGGAAAGGTAGGATCGGCCTCTTGAAACAACTGACCCCTTTCTGGACCTATGATGCATTGTAGGGGCAAAGCCCTGTGCGACGGCCTGAGAAATCAGGGACTGTAAGTGTTCTGATGATAGGGCTCCCTGATTGTCTCTGGGGCAAGGCCCCTCTGCTGAGTGTGTAGCGGGTGTCCCCGGACTCTCAGGCCCCTCGTTTAGGGGGGAATTCTGTCTGTTCTGCCTCAGCTTCTGTTTCCAGAGGCTCCTGAATAGACTGCAACGAGCCAAAAATCTCATCTTCAGTATAAGCAGGAGGAACTAGTCCGTCTCCGGCTGTGTTTTGTCTCTTTTGGGCTCTAGAGAATTATTTCTCCAAAGCCTGGTGTCTTCGTTTTACCTCCTTATCAGTGGCCTTGGAGGATTTTTTGCCAGATATTGCTTTGGCTTTGATCCTTCCCGCTGCTTCTTGATTGGATGATCTTGGCCTCTTACGTCCAGGAGGACTAATGGAGGAGTCCTGCGCTGCCTGAGGAGCAATGGTGTCTGCCACTGACACAAGAGATATCTCAGCGTAGGAACTGAGAGGGATCTTGAGGTGAGAGGTCTGGTGATAAGCTGGCTTAGACCACAGAGCAACCTGCTGATGACTGGAAACAGTCCAAAATGGCAAGGCCAATTAATGGTACAGCCACACCTCTGTGCTCTCTTAATCCAACACTCTGTTGTGTTGCTGGTAGCGGCAAGATCAAATTAATGATACGACCCACACGCAAATGTTAGGCAGACAGCTCAGGATGTCATGACTCTTCCTCTTCTCTTTCTCCTCCTTTTTCCTTTTTTTAAAAAGCGTGGTAATTGAATTTGTGCTGGATAGTGAGTAACTCAGCAGGTATGGGGGAATGGCATTATCCTGTACTAGGAATATTTTGTAGCTGAGGAAGGGTGACATGCGCTTCCCTTCCCTCCCCCCCGTTCAAGACCTTTCCTGTCTGATCACGTTCCTGTCTCAATTGGAGAGAGAAATTGAAATTATCCACCTTGTGCCGGTCCGATCTAGCTGCGGCTTACCGGCGCTGTGCTTCAGGCGGCAACTGATGTCCAGCCTGTTGGAATCTGAGTGGGAGCTGGCTAGCCGTTCGTTTTGAAATTCGTGGCTTGAAAATGGCGGCCATAAGCCTGTCCTATCAATGGCGGCTGCTCTGAAATCACTCCCTACAGCTGGGGTGAGGTGAATTAATATCGAGCAGTCCAGCTGTTCCGCGGAGGCTGGGTATGGCTTCTCTCCACCCAGGGGGAAGATTCCTCCCTCCTGCTCTGAAGCCTCGTGGTGCCAAAATGGTGACCAGCTCTTTGTTACCCCTCCGATGATCAGATGATCAGCTGGGGTTTGAAGAAAGCACTGCGGATCTGCTCTGATCAGCTGGGAATGGTGGCAAACGAAAGGCTCCTCGTTTTCCACCCCCCCTTAAGTAAAAGGCAAGTAAAAAGGATAAATACGACCTGATCTACTGATATGATCCTAGAGCCAAGTTTGTGTGTCTCCTCTTGGGCGAAAGACTAAGTCAAGACTGGGGTCCTGCTTTAGGGAGGGAGGCGTGGCAACTTGGCTGACTTAGTCTGCAGTGAAGGCGAGCTACCCGGAACTTTCCACCTCTCCCTGCTGAGCAACTACTGAAAATGTAAGTAAAAGAGGGCCAGGGGTGGGAGGTCAGCGGGCGCAGGGAGGGCAGCTGGTGCGCGTGGGGCCCGGCGGGTGTCTTACTTCCCTTGGGCTGGGCCAGCTGGTGGCCCAGCCGGTGGTCGCCCTGCACCATCGCTGCTGCTTGCTGAGGCCGCCCAGGAGCGCCTGGGCCTGCCTGCCGCTGCCCCGAACGGGAGGCGGCCAAGGTAAGGCTAGCAGGGCAGCGGCAGGTGCAGGGAGGGTTTTTGGCATGCATGGGGCCTGGCGGGTGTCTTACCTCCTTTGGGCTGGGCCAACTGGTGGCCCAACCGGTGGTCGCCCTGCACCATCGCTGGCCCTTGCCAGCTACGCCTCGGCTGGCTCAGGGGACAGCACCACGCATGCGCGGCGCTGCCGGGCAGGGAATGTCCTCAACTTACGACCAGTTGGGAAGTCTTCGACTTACGACCAGTTGGGAAGTCCTCGACTTACGACCGGTTGGGGGTCGCGGCCTTAAAAAGATTGAGAACCACTGGTTTACTGTTATAACTGTATTATTTTACCAACAATACAGTCAAACTGATTTCTGTGTACATCTTCTTGTGATATCCATGAATACAGTATTGTTTTAGTTACTTGAAGATTGTTAGCAATGAAGAAATTGTTAACCTATTCTCCTGTTTCATTTCAGATTCCTAAAGAAGATAATACAAGTAACAGTAGATTTTCCTTCTTATTTTCTGAGGGAACTGGGTGGGTTAAGAAGTTTGAAATATAAATAAATTTTTCCAACTTTAGCATTCCAATCTTTAATCACAAATAGCACATCTTGCTTGAAAGTTCTGTCAGTTGTAAACGGACTTTGATAATTAAACTCACCAACCTTTCTTCTGCATCACTGGCTGAAATATATACTTGGGTGATCATCATATTAAATATGACAACAATGGAAACTAATCAAGGAGAGAAGCAACCTAGAACTAAGGAGAAACTTCCTGACAGTTAGAACAATTAACCAATGGAACAACCTGCCTCCAGAAGCGGTGAATGCTCCAACACTGGAAGTTTTTAAGAAGAGACTGGACAGGCATTTGTCCGAAATGGTGTAGGGTTTCCTGCCTGAGCAGAGGGTTGGACTCGATGTCCTCCAAGGTCCCTTCCAACTTAATAATAATAATTATTATAATTATTATTTGATCACTGATTGCATTGTAGCCAAATATTGTTTTTGTCATACCTGTCCTGACTATAAAAGCAACACAATTCATCTTTGTTTTTCATGTCCTGAGAAGTAAACACGGATTTTCCTAAACACTCTAATTTTATGACTGAAAGTGTCCAGTTCCAATCCATCTCAATTTGCCAATGCTAAAGACATCAATATGCATAGATTCATTTCATCTTTCTGTACTGTTCATTCTTCTCATGTACCCAATCTAATTGTTTTGCAGCTTTGGATTTTCGTTTCCTATATGGCAACATCAGCAAGAACACCTTCTAAAGGCTTTAATGTAGCCACATCATAAGTGCTATTAGTACCCTGAAAGATCCTCACCCTTCCTCAATAGTGTGTTGAGTGCCAAATGTCCTGAGAAGCCCATCATCCAGGACTATATCATGAATCATTTATTATTTTGTATCCATGTTACTTTCTTGGTAAAATACAGGACTGGTTTACCATTGCCTTCCCTCGCAAAGTCTGAAATTATGCCTTTGCTGTTATCATTAAAGTGATTATCCATTTCTAAAATCTTTCTGTATTGCTGCTGCCAAATGTAGGTGCCTGTCTGCTTTAGCTGGACAGCTACTGGTAGATGACCTTCACACTTAGAGTGATGCCTGCTGGGGTAATATACTTTTAGTATATACACCCATTGTTTTTTATTGAACCTCCCAAGTATATTCCACCACAGTAAGGTAGCACAGCAGGACTTGAAAGGGAATGAATCGAATACATTCATATATTTTATATTGCAACCATCTTGGAAGTAGACAGATGTTACTTAGTAAAATATTAGCAAACATTAACCTTTATATACTACAAAGGGCCATACATTTTAAAGTATCCATTGCCATAAAAGATCCCAGCACATGTAAAAAGCTAGAGCAAAAAAGAGAGTTATAATCTTCCTTCATGATATACTAAAGAAAAAAAAGGTGAACATTGTTTGTGGTGAAGTTCATAGATTCCAAAGGACCTCAGAAACAATATGAGACATAGGGACTAGGAAAGCTGGGGGCAGAAAGAAGAGACCTAGGGGAGGGAGGGGGAGAGAAAGACATGGGAAAGTAAGCAAGAAAAGAGAAATTTATTTATTTATTGATTGATTTGATTTGACTTCTATGCCGCCCTATTCCGGAGAACTCAGGGCGGCTCACAACATAATAGAAAATCACCAGTTAAAATACATATATATAAAAACCCCTAAGTTAAAAGAAAACCAATCATTCAACAAACATACACACAAACATACACTGGCTAGGGGCAAGATGTTAGCTGCCCCAGGCCTGCCGGCAAAGGTGTGTTTTAAGCAGTATGGGAAATAGTATGGGATAGGGAAAAAATAAAATAAATAAATTCAAAAATATTCATGTATGCAACTATGCATGGACACATAAGGGGGGGATGGATTTGTGATATTTTGTATTTTGGGATTTAATCATTTTCTGGCGGAATCCAGCATATTTTCAAAATTTCAGTTATATAGATGGCCTTTAAAAATGACGTACTTATGGTCTATGTATTCTTATTCACAATCAGTACTGGCCACTGTATTCTAGAAGCAAAGAACAGTATATTGAATAATAACTGTACAGATATACACCAGATTGTATTTAACTCCTATTCTTACAAAATTATCTGCTTTTTTTCTTAAGCCAAGACTGAGGCTGGGAATTTCATAAAAGTATTTTACGTAGTAATTATATTTACTGCTGATAAATATTTATCACATTTATATAAAACTATCAATATTTTCAGAATCTCAAAATGTATTTTGTATTCTCAATATAGGTCTACCAGAATGTTTAGAGAAAAAAATATCTACATTGAAAGAATTCATGAGCATAAGCAGCCATTAATAGATGGGCTTATATAGGGAAATTTAATTTCTAAACAAATAAAATCTCAAGCATTCACTTCCTTTCACAAAAGGAGAAAAGCTTCATAAGCAATGGGTCATGGAAGGGGTGTTGTCTTACCTGAATGCCTTTTCTCAGCACGGAGATGGAAAATCCACCATTGGGTTAGCTCTGTCTTCCTGCTCATTAGACCAACTCAGCCAAACTTGCCACACCCGTCCTGGGCTAGGACACACCCAGTCTTGACAAGGGCGAAAGCCACTGACTATGGTCAGACGTGTTGGCTCCTAGATCCCTAGCCCTGGCCCAGACGGACCTCAAGGGGTGGGAGTGGATTCTCCATCTCCATGCTGAGAAAAGGCGTTCAGGTAAGACAACGCCCCTTCTCCAGCACAGGAGATGAAGAATCCACCAATGGGACATACCAAAGCCCTATTGTCCCAATGGCGGGAAACAGTGAGGGCCGGAGACTCGTCCCCAGGTACGACTTGCTGAAGGACCCTCCGTCCAAAGGAGGCATCCGCAGAGGCAAACCTGTCCAGTTTGTAATGCCGTACAAAGGGGGAAGGCAAAGACCATGTCGCAGCCCTGCAGACCTTGTGATGACCCAGGGCCCCGAAAAGAGGCAAAGCAATCAGTTGGCCAGAGCAATAGTCTTTTTAATTACTGCCAATGTTCACCCAACAGCCCCCACATATGCTGGCATGAGTTCAAACAAAACAGCCAGGGAAGTTTACACTGTTCTTAAAGCAAGACAGGTAACAAGCAAAAGTATAATCCTTTTAACTCCCAGCTTGCCTGTGAACTGCGAACTGCACACTGCAGACTGCAAGGAGAGATCAGCAGGAAGCAAGCTGGTCCAGAATACAAAGTGTCCAGGTTACAAGAGCAAACTACCTCAAGATTTCACGTTTGTTCCTGAGCAAGTGAGCCTGCCTCTGTTGTTCCCTTCTCATCTCTGCTCTCCTTGCTCTAGGATCAGGTGGGGAGGGGCCTTGCTCCTAGCCTGAACTCTGCCTTCCCTGTTCCAAACCTGAAGGGCCCTGGCCTGCCTCAGCCTGCTCCTCCCCACAGTCCTCCGAAGCCACAGACACCCCCTCCTGGGCCTCAACAGGGAACTCCATAGACGGAGGCATGACAGACCTCCTCGATGGACATCTGCGCAGCCCATGCCGCGGAGGTCACAGCACTGCGAGTTGAATGTGCCGTGACATGACTTGGGACTGACAGGGAATGCGACTGGTAGGCCTCCCCAATGCAGGCCCTGATCCACCTGCCTATTGTTGAGGCAGACACCCTCTGTCCCAGTGGAGTGGTTAAAGGAAACGAAAAGGGCATCAGACTTACGGAAGGACTCCGTTTGCTTGATATAATAGTGTAACCCCCTGCAGACATCCAGTGTGTGACGGATTAGGGCAAAAATCCGGCAAAATGACCTCCTGGTTTCTATGGAAAAGGGTGTTGACCTTGGGAATAAAGGAGCAGCATTGTCGCAGGTAACTAAGGTTGATAGGGCTGCGACCTGTCTGTGTATGGTATTGGGCGCTAAGCCCTTATCAAGGCCTTCGAGTAAGTACTCCAATATCTGTGGAATCGTCAATTCCAAGAGATCTAGTTGCCGCCTCTCGCACCAAAGGCGAAAATTCCTCCATGTGGAGTCATAGATGCAATTTGTCGCCGGCCGTCGAGAAGCCTGAATCATGAAAATCATGCCCATCGAATATGATTCCTGAGTTAGAATCTGACGTTCAAGTGCCATGCAGCTAACTGTAGCCACTGGGGTTCTGGGTGTTGTAGGACCCCCTGGCTGAGAGACACGTGATCTGGGGGAATCCTCCATGGAGGAGATCTGGAGAGATTCACAAGGTCAGTGAACCACGGCCTCCGTGGCTAGTATGGGGCCACAAGTATCACCTCCTCCCATTCCTGCAGCAGTTTGTGGATGGCTGCTGGAATGAGAGGGAGAGGGGGAAATGCGTAAAGCAGGCCCCTCGGCCATTGACCTCAAAGAGCATCTGCTCTCTCCGCCCCTGGAGATGGTAAGCGGAAGAAGAATCTCAAGAGCTGGGAGTTTGCTGGAGAAGCGAACAAATCTGATTGGATGTCCGAACCTCTGCGCTATCTCTGTGAAGAGGTCCAGGTTCAGGCGCCATTCGGAGTGGTCCACCGTACACCTGCTCAGAAAGTCCGTTTGCCTGTTCGCCTCCCCCGAGATGTGTTCGGCCCTGAGGGAGGACAGGTTGGTCTCTGCCCAGGAGCCCAATAACTGGGCCTCGGCCATGAGGGACCTGGACCAGGTACCCCCTTGCCGGTTCATGTTGGCCTTTGCCGCCACGTTGTCCGTAAGGACTAGCACGTGTTGCCTCGCAACCTTGTTGTGGAAGTGGCGGAGAGCCAGGTGTATGGCTCTGAGCTCCAACCAATTGATATTGTGTCTCAGGTCTGCTCGGCACCAGAGGTGTGCTCCCCAGCAGAACAGGCTGGCATCCGTCGTGAGCATGAGCCGGGCAGGCTCCTTGAAAAATGACCCTCTGGCTACCGCTGGCAAAGACCATCAGAGGGACCGCAGGGTTTGAGAAGGAACCCTTATCCGTTGGTTGGAGGAGCCGGTGCCCATCCTTTGGAAGGGGAGCAGGAACCATTGGAGGTTCCTGGAATGCTGTCTGGCCCAAGGCACTACTGCGATGCATGACAACATTTTTCCCAGGAGCTGGGAAAGCAATGCCAGCATCACTACGCGCTCCCTGCATACCTTGAGAACTAGGGTCCTGATGCTGTCCTGGTGTTCCTGGGACAGGTAGACCTGGCAACTGACTGTGTCTATGACGGTGGCCAGGTGTAGAAGGTCGAGGGAACTGTCTAGCTCTTTTGAAAGTTCACCGAGAACCCGTGTTCCTGGAGGACCTTGATCGACAACGACAGGTCCGACTGGGCCGCCAGACGGGAGGAGGACTGGATGAGAATGTCATCCAGGTAGCATTGGACGAGTACCAGCACCAGTCTCAGATGTGCAGCGAGTACTGCCAGGAGTTTTGTACACACCCTTGGAGCTGACGAGAGGTCGAAAGGCAGGACTCTGTATTGGTAGTGATGGCCCATATAACAGAACCTGAGGAATTGCTGGTGGTCGGGGAGGATGGGAATGTGGAGATATGCTTCAGTGAGATCTATGGACGTTAGGAAGTCTCCATTTCTTATGCTGCCCAGGATGGATTGGAGCATTTGCATCTTGAATTTTTGGTATGCAATATGGAAATTTAGACCTTTGAGGTCTAGGATCGCCCTCCATCCTCCCGAGGCCTTGGGAGGCCACAGCCAGATTCCACTTAGATTTGGTGTCAGCTTGCCAATTCTTAAGCCATAGTAGTCATCGAGCTGTGACATTGGAGGCCATGGTTCTGGAGGAAAACCGGGCTATATGCAGCATTGCATCGGAGACATATTCCGATGCAGCAACTAGCTTGCTCAGGTCTTGCTAAGTGCGTACCTCCTCCGGAGGGAGTTCGGCCTGTAGTTGATGGAGCCAAAGGAGGGAAGTCCTAGCAAAGAAAGATGCGCAAGTAGCTGCCCTTATCGCCCACGCCGCCGCCTGGTGAGTCTGGCGGAAAGTCAATTCCCATCTCCTGTCCTCAGTCTTCAACGCCTCAGCCATATCCCCCGACACTGTAGACAAGGACAAGAGAGGGGCCAAGGGTTCATCCACTTTTGGCACCTCCAGTGCGTCAGTCAAGTCTGGTGCTGAGCTGAACAGTTTCCTGTCCATTCCTCCGGGAGGAGGGAAGGTGCCAGGTGAGACCCATTGCTTCCGAACCACGATCAAGAAGAGAGATGGACAAGAGATATGGCGTTGAGTCACAGGCTAAAAAAAGACTGGGTTTGGATCTGAGCTGGGCGAAGAGTCTGACTGGGGATCCTGATCAGGCCCTATGTTGGCGGTAGTGCTGGCCTTGCAAAGCAATGGCAAGAAAAAGGCCGGGTTAAAAAGCCTCCAAATGGTGGAAGGTCTGGGGGGTAGAAAAACAGGCTAACAGGAGGCACCAGGTTTTGGAAAAGGAATTTTCCAAAGCGCAGAGGCAGGCCAAGACAGAGGAGGAGCGGATGGAGGCCTCGGGTTTTAACCTCCCCCTGGGGCCCTCAACCTCCGCTCAAGGGGTCTGGTTCCCAGAGGGAACTCCCACACACCTCTCTTCTTCTAGGGTGGATCAAGATCCAACCATCCACCAACCACCATTGACACCATGAGTCCCACATTCGGGCTCAGGCGTCCAGTTGGATTGTTGACACCACCTTTACCCCCACAGCTGCCGGGATCAGGGTGACTGAACCCAAGGGCGGCCCCTCTGATGATCACCTTCAGGCTATGAATTCTCAGGCGGTGGACCGGGCTCTTGCCACCAGGTCTTACCACATACCTAGAAACGAGTCAGCTGCATCTATCCCTCCACCTTATCTTCTCCAGTCGGGTGCACCCAACTACCATTGTCCTTCCTCTCCATCCCGATCCTCTTATAGCAGGGCCTTATCTCCTGTGGAGTACGACCATACCATGGACGGAGGAGGAAGACTATTTTTATTTATTTATTTTATTTGGACTTATATGCCGCTCCTCTCTGAAGACTCGAAGCGGCTTACAACATATATAAAAACAATAATCACATCTAAGTCCAAATCAAAGATAAACATTAAAAACAAAAACCGAACACACATTCATCATTCACACAACAATCCACAATCATCCCCAGGCCTGCCAGCAAAGATAGGTTTTAAGTATGTAGTGAGGCACCAGTTGAGGCCTGTGCTATCCGCAGTGGAGCAACTGCTTTTAGATTAATGAGGCTAATTAATTAATTGATTAATAGATTAGGTTAATTAATTTGGGGGTGATCACCCTGAGCCCCCCTGAAGATGAATCCGGACGGAGCCCTGTGACCCTTCTGCCCTTCGTGAAAGGTGGAGTGTGCCTTATCTAGGCCCGTTGGCAATGGCGGCCGCACCCGTCCAACAACTATGGAGCCTGAACGCCCGAGCGCGAAAGAGACTGGGGTCAGCAGGCAAACGCCTGCAGCAAAGCGAGAGGCTAGTCTTGAGACGGAGCCAATCAGCAGCTCACAACATGGTTGTGATGACAAAGAGGGCTGATTGAGGTGACCCAACGGCTGCCAAAATGGCGGCCGCACAATCTGGCAGGAAAGGGAGCCGTCCGAGGCCTCCGCGATCCCAGGCGGCAACATGATGAAAATTGGGAAGGGAGCCGATTGAGGCCTCCGCAATCCCAAGAGGCAGCGCAATGAAAATCCAGAGGAAAGAGGAGCCTTCTTGGGCCTCCGCGATCCCAGGCAGCAATGAAGTGTAGTTCCGGAGGGAAAGAGAGACGTTTGGGGTCTCCGCGATTCCAAAGCAGGAACCCTTGAAGCTGATTTTAAAGTGAGGTCAAATGGGGCCTCCGTGGCCTCGTAGGAGAGTGGAGAGGTGGAGGGGAGGGCCCGGGCTGTAGCGCTGATCCCAGAGCTACACGAAGGTAAGGGGCTCAACAAAGGAAGAACGGAAGAGTCTGCTCTTTCTAGGGTCCCTGGGGAGAAATCCTATCCTACAACAGTCATCTGGAGCAGCGCTGATCCCAGCTCTGCTGAAATGACCCTGGATGCTAGAGAGAATCCACCAAAGTAAGTTCAATACAACCTGCTTGCTGGGAGCCAAGATTGCCACATCTGTTAGAGCTGAAGACAAAGTCAAGATTGGGTGTGTCTTAGCCCAGGACGGGCGTGGCAAGTTTGGCTGACTTGGTCTAATGAGCAGGAAGACAGAGCTAACCCACTGATGGATTCTCCATGATTCTCCATCTCCGGTGCTGGAGAAGATCACAGTTTTCTGCCCAGGCCCTAAAGAATGTGACTAAATCTTGCTTCAGCTGAAATGGAAGAGCTTGCTTAGTATGTTTTAAAAAATGATTGGAGGCAAACCAGGATCAGCACTAAATAAAAAGATGGTGAGCTGGAGCATGATTGAAGCAAAGGAAGTTCCATCAGAACTCTTTCCATGAATCATATCTTTATATTGAGACAAAGCTTCAGACAATTTTTAAAATAACATTTAGAAGTTTTTGATCAAGAAGCTCACTGCCCACTGAATTTTAACAAGTTGTCTCTTCCATATAACTGTTATCTTTCCAGCATTAAGTATGATGGGCTGGCTGTATTAATGGCTGCTGCTTTGTAATTTTAGTCCAGCAGATTGGAAACTATTCAAAAAGGTTACATGCATAAGCTCAGAAAGTATTCAGGTGACTTGGCATTGGGCCCTGTCACTCATCTTGCAAGTTGCAATGTGAATAAGACAGTAAGAAAAACAACTGAATTTTATAAATAGATTTTTTTTGCTGAACAAGCTGCTTGTGTAATTAAACCATCCAAGTCTTGGCACAGCTGCAAATTATTTAGACCATTATAGTTCATGTTACACATTATAGTTGTGTATTCTGCACAAGACTGAGAGCAAATACAAGGCCCATCTGCTATCTCAATTAGGAATGAGAATTAGGTATTTGGGAGGATGACATAGAGTAAATATCTTTCAGAATAGGAAGAAATACTGCAATTTGGAATTTTCTTTGATGCAATCAAACTCAGTTGTGAAAATTGATTAATTGGAAGATAATTAATTTAAAAGGAAGACAGAAACTCTGTTCAGCAATGTTAATGCAAGATGAAGCCCAAAGGGAAAATCTGCAGCCACCTTAGGGGGAAAAAAATCAGCTCAGAGATATTGTTGATTTAAGAATTTTGTAGGAATTAAGGCTATAGCCAGGGCCATAGCATATAAGTCTTTAAGTAGGGACTTTACTCTATTTCAGAATTAAAGCGAAGAAGCGTTGACTTACCTGAACGCCTTTTCTCAGCATGGGGGGATGGAGAATCCACTGCTGGGTATTCAATGCCTACCGCCCAATCACAGACTAGGTCCAAAATTTAGCTCCGCCTCCTGGCTTCCTTCCCCAGTTTTTGACAGGCGAAGCTCCTCATCAGGTCGGACCGTGTAGCTCCATTTCAGTGTCCTGTAAGAGAACTCCTGCCTAGACTAGTTAGAGGAGGGTGAGGATTCTCCATCCCCCCATGCTGAGAAAAGGCGTTCAGGTAAGTCAACGCTTCTTCTCCAGCATGGGTGGATTCCGAATCCACTGCTGGGACGTACCCAAGCCCTCATGAGTCCCCTTGGGTGGGAGTCTAGGCTATCTCTTACTAGGACTCAACTATCTGCTGCAGGGCTCTCCTGCCAAACGAAGCCTCAGCTGCAGCAAATTGGTCAATCTTGTAGTCCCTAACAAAGGAGGACGGAGAGGCCCACGTGGCCGCTCTGCAAATTTCCTCCAGCGGTGCCTGCGTGCGCCAAGCTGCCGATGTGGCCGCGCTCCTTGTGGAGTGAGCTGTGATGTTGCTTGGTACCTGCAGGTCCAATGATTCATAGGCCTTGGCTATGCGTGCCCTGATCCACCTCCCAATGGTCGAGGAAGATACCTTCAGACCCTTGGAAGAAGGATGATAGGAGACGAATAGCGCCTCCGATCTCCTGAAAGTTGCTGTTCTATTAACGTAGTGACGCAGAGCCCTGCGCACGTCTAATGTGTGCCACTGTCTCTCCAGACGGTGCATGGGATTCGGACAGAAGTCCGGGAGGATCAGTTCCTGGGACCTGTGGAACCATGTGTTGACCTTAGGAATGAAGGTTGGGTCCAGCCGCAGAGTCACCCTGCCCTCTGCGAACGTGAGCAGGTCCGGGCGAACCGACAGGGCCCCCAACTCAGAAATCCGTCTTGCCGAGGTGATCGCCACAAGGAAGGCCACCTTCAGCGTCAGGAAACGGAGTGAGCTGGTTCCCAGTGGTTTGAAAGGAGCCTCAGTTGGCGCCTATAGCACCTTGTGTAAATCCCAGGATGGGAAACGGTGGACTGCAGGGGGCCGTCTCGTAGCGGCCCCTTTTAGGAAGGCGCTCACCGCTGGTTGTTGTGACAGGGTTCTCCGGTCATCACAGACCAGGACCGTCTGTAGGGCTGCTACCTGTCTACGGATGGTGTTGGTCGCTAGACCCCTGTTCATGCCCTCCCACAGATACTGGAGGATGTCAGGAATGGTGACTGACAGAGGGTTTAACCCCTGCCTGCTGCACCAGGAGGAGAAATTCCTCCAGGTGGTATCATATATCCTATTGATGGAGGGTCGACGGGCATCCTGGATGACCGAAATGACCTCCTCTGAGAAGGCCTGCCTACTCAGACCCTCCCGCTCAAGTGCCAGGCGGCTAGTTGGAGCCATTGTGGATCTGGATGTTGGAGTTTCCCTTGGCTCAGAGATACCTGGCTCGGAGGGAGTCTCCACACTGGCGAGAGTGATAGATCTACCAGGTCTGCGAACCATGGACGTCTCGGCAAGTAAGGAGCAATTAGTATCACCTCCTCCTGTTCTAGAATCAGCTTGCGGATTGTCGCCTGTATTAAGGGTGGAGGAGGGAAGGCGTACAGTATCCTCTGGGGCCACCTGCATCTGAGCGCGTCCGTCCCCTCCGCTCCCTGCGTCTGGAACCTGGAAAAGAAACGCTGAGTCTGAGTGTTTGCTGGAGACACGAAGAGGTCCAGGCAAGGCCGGCCGAACCTGTCCGAGATTGCCTCGAACAGTTCCGGGGCTAGCCTCCACTCCGCGTGGTCTACCGTAGTTCTGCTGAGGGAGTCCGCCTGCTGGTTTGCCTCCCCCGATATGTGTTCTGCCCTGAGCGAGGCCAGATGCTGTTCTGCCCAAAGGCCCAGCTCCCTGGCTTCCCGCATGAGAGCCGCTGACCTGGTCCCGCCCTGCTTGTTTACGTGTGCTTTTGCTGTTACGTTGTCCATTAGGACTAGCACGTGGTTCCCTGACAAGTGGGATGAGAATTTGCGCAGGGCCAGGTGTATGGCCCTCAGTTCGAGCCAATTGATCCTGTGACGTAGGTCCTCCGTGCTCCACCTCCCTTGGGCTATCTTGTCCGTGGAGTGGGCCCCCCACCCGAACAGGCTTGCGTCGGTCGTGACTGTGATCCTGTCTGATTCCCTGAGTGGGGTGCCCCTTCTTAGGGCACCTGACCTCCACCATTTGAGGGATGCTATGACCTGGGGTGGAACCCTGACCCTCTTGAGCGAAGCGCTCTGGTTCTGTCTTTGGTAAGGGAGCAGAAGCCATTGGAGACTTCTGGAGTGGAGCCTTGCCCACGGAACAATTCCCAGGCATGAAATCATCTTTCCCAGGAGCTGAGAGAGCTGTACTATGGAGACCGTCCTTCTCTGTGTTACCAGAAGCGCTAGCTTCCTCAGGCTCTCCCGCCGCTCCTGTGAAAGATAAACCATGCCCTGTCCTGAATCTATGATGGCCCCCAGGTGTAGGAGCCTCCTTGATGGTGTGAGCTGGCTTTTCTTGTGGTTTACTGAGAAGCCATGAGTCTGGAGGGTGTCTATGGTGATCCGAATGTCTGTCAGGGCTGCCTGGTGAGAGCCCGACAGGATCAGGATGTCGTCCAAATAGCATTGGACTCTTACCGGTATCATGCGTAGATGCACTCCCAATGCTGCCAGGATCTTCGTGAACACTCTGGGTGCCGAGGACAGGCCGAATGGTAGGGCCCTGTACTGGTAGTGTCGGTCCCTGTAACAGAATCTGAGGAACCTTCTGTGTTCCAACCTTATCGGGATGTGAAGGTAGGCCTCTGTGAGGTCTATGGATGACAGCAGGTCCCCTCTTCGAATGCTGGCCAGGATGGACCTGAGGGACTGCATCTTGAACTTCCTGTACACTACATGGTGATTGAGACGTTTGAGATCCAGAATGGCCCTCCAATCCCCAGATGACTTTGGTACCAGGAAGAGGATGGAGTAAAACCCCCGTCCCTCCTGCCCTGGAGGAACCGGCTCTATCGCCCTTATTTCCTCCAGGTGCTTTATGGCCTGATCTAGAAGGCCCGCCTTGGCCTTGTTGCGTGACAACGGGCACCTTATGAAGTGATCCGGAGGAATGGAGTAAAATTCTATCGCTAAGCCCTGGGCCACTGTCTCTCTGACCCAGGCATCCGTCGTGGTCGTCTGTCATGCTTCGCTGAATAGCGCCAGACGGCCCCCGATGGGACTGCCCCAGGCGTCACTTGAAGCGTCTGTAGGGCCGGCCTCCCCCCCTTTAAAGGGGCGTTTGGAAGGTTGGCCCCTGCCAGAGGCTGGACGGTCCTGGCCGCGCTCCTGTCTGTATGGGAAGGTGCGCGGAGTTCTGGGCCCCTCCCAGGACCATCCCCCTTGAAAGGGCTGTCTCCATTCCAAGCTCCCGTTCTGGCAGGGAGCCTGTCTACGGAAATCCTGGCCTGCCCTATCTGTCTTTTTTGAGGGGTGTGCTAACACCTTTCTCTTGGTCTTGTCCTCAATCACGTAAGGATCCAGGATCGCTCCAAATAGCTTTGATCCCGAATACTTAGATGTGGCCAGACGCCATTTTGACTTCAGGTCTGTCTTCCAATTTTTAAGCCATGTGAGTCTCCTCACTGCTACTGTACCTGCGATGGCTCTGGCCGCGTATCGTGAAGCAAACATTGTGGCGTCCGCCGTGAACTCCGCTGTCATGCGCAGCTTGGTCAGCGTCTGTTGTATGCTTACCTGTTCTGCCGGAACACTTGCCTGGAATTCCCGCAGCCACCTAATTGCTGCCCTGGAGAACACAGATGCCGTGGATGAGGCCCTAATGGCCCAGGCCGCTGAGTGGTGTACTCTGCGGAGGGAGAGTTCTACCTTCTTCTCCTCCACCCTCATTGCCTCTGACATGTCCCCTGGAATGGCTGAGGAGGAAAAGAGAGAGATTAGTGGTGCGTCCACCTGTGGCACCTCTATAAGAGAAGCCAGAGGACTGCATACATTAAACATCTTCTTCTCAATGCCATTTGGTGAAGGAATAGCACCCAGGCTTGACCACTGGGACCTTACCGATGACCTAAAGACCTTTGTACAAGGAACCTGTATGACCTCCGACACTGGTGAGGACATCAGGGGGTCCTTAGCGTCCTCCTCCTCTGAGGACAGTGGTCTGGTTTCTCTAGTCTTGGCTGGTAGATCGAGTGCGGAGCATATTTTTAGCAAGAGGGAGGTGAAAAGGGTGTGGTCAAATAGACCTGAAACCTGAGTCGTTTGCTGCTCTGTCTCCTCATTCTCTGACAGAGGGGCTCCCTCTTCTTCCCATTCCTCCAGCTCGTCTGCCACCTGTGAAGAGGCTTCAGAAACATCAGAGTCATGGAACACTACCTTGTCCTCCCCCCGGGAAGCATGCCTCCGTGATGAGTGGACCCTCTGAGGAGGCGACTCACTCCTCGAGGGCCGGAGGTGTTCCAGGGCTTCCTGTAAAATGGAATGAAGCTGGGATGACCACTTACCCGACCTCGTTCGTTTCCTACCTCTACGTCCAGTCTCCTGACTGGTGGTGGGTTCCGAGTGTGCTGGGGATGACGGCACCGAGATGGGGGACAACTCTCCTTCTGTCTCCCCCCTTGGAAGCCATTCCCTGGGGGTGGATTCCGAGGAGCCAAAGCCGCTTGGAGTCTTCATTAGAGCCAGATCTGTTCTCTCTGTTCCGCTGGCTCTGCTCCTCTGGGCCTTGGCAAACTCCTTCTCCAAGGCCTGGTGCCTCCTCATGGCCTGCCGCTCAGCTGCCTTTGAAGGCTCAGTTAGATGCTTCGTCTTGGCCTTCTTCTTGCCCCCCCCCGTTCTTCCGGTCTGCGAGGAGGCGACGGGGGAGGCGCTGAGCCTTGGGCCGAGGTGCCATCTGCCATGGCCATGCTGTGACTAGGGCCTTGTCCCGGTAGCTGGCAGGCCCGGCAGGGGTCGGCAGCGCTAGAGGGAGTGTATCCCTACTCTTGCTCGACCGTGGTGTGAACGCGGCCCGTAGGTCCTCCCACGAGTCTGTCTGGCTTGGCTGTCCCTTCTAGAGTTGTTGATAATTTTACAATGCCCACACACACCTTCGGGCACACACTCTCTCCGACCACCGGCTCTCAATTACTCGTTATTTTCTTAGGCCGGTGAATCCTTTCACCTCTGTCGGCCGGTAGCCGCCTGTCTCCCTAGGCCCAGGCCCAACGGGAGGAAAACAAAGAGGCTTACCCGCCCTCTTTCTTGCAAGGATTTTTCGCGCCCTAGCGACGAAACCCAATCAGGCGGCGCGGACTATCCGGCGACGCCCCCTTTGAAAAATGGCGATTCGCGCCAGTAGCCGGGACCTCCCCCTTTCCAAAATGGCCACCGCGCCAATTTTTTGGTTGGAGCTCTGCGCTCCCGACCACACGGTGGTTGCTTTCTACCGGCCCCGGTCTACCCGCTTGACTATGGACGGCTCCCGCCTCCTTTCACCGACCCGGTGATCCGGCGGCCTCCTCCCCGCCTTCAAAGAAACCCCACTTGCGGTTAGTCGTAGCGGTCCCCCGCTATTCTGCGGCGATCTGGTCGACGACCTCCGGCGACGTCCTCTTCCTCGACGCCTGCGATCCGGTGGGGTTCCTGTCCGCTTCCCGGGCTCAGTCGGGAGTCCAGGGATGTTCTTCTGCGACTCCCCGTCCCTCTCCCAAGGCCCAGGGCCTTGGGCGGTCGCCCTCGCGCTCCCGACGGGGAGGAGGAAGGATTGGACCGAAAAGGCGTCCAAATCACCAAAAAAGGTAACTTAAAATTCAAAACTTCCCTAAATTTCGTTTGTCCAATTAATATCTAACAAAAACCTGTAGAGAATATACTTTACCAGTCCTATTTAAGCAAAAAAACCTTCTTTCTACGGAGCTACCGAGAAGAGTTGTTTTTGGGCTTCAGACTAGGAAAAAACTGGGGAAGGAAGCCAGGAGGCGGAGCTAAATTTCAGACCTAGTCTGTGATTGGGCGGTAGGCATTGAATACCTAGCAGTGGATTCGGAATCCACCCATGCTGGAGAATAATGTGGTTTGGAGCATATGCAAACAGTTACTACATGTGCGTGCACAACTTTTTAAGTAAACTTATCTTGTCATGGGATCATGTTGCACCTTTGGAGAGCATCCATCCGAGCAACAGACACAGTTGCTTTAAGGAGTTGCCAACAAGTATTATGTGATCAAAGCACATTTTTTCTTCAGTTCCAAAAGGTCACAGCTTTCTAATCTTTATCACATTTAGAACTTTCAGAACTTTATCTTGCAAAGAGTTAAACAAACACAGCATAAGCAATGAGCAAGTGTTAATATTAACAGAGCAGAATCACCTATATGAGCCATCTCCAAGTTGGTACTCTTTAAATATAGTGGGATTACAATTTATCAGGGTACAATCTATTTGCTGATTATCAGAAATAGAGGTAGCATCACTGCATCCTCTCTGATTGAATTATACAAAGGATTCTCTACAGGACTAAGATGATGGAGAACAATTTCACCATTTTGCCTTCTGGTAAGTGTTTTATTGTAACAGTCATTTTAAGAAACTGTTCATAAAATGATGCTAGGATTCAAAATTAATCAGCCATAACTTTGTTTAGCTTCCAAACCTAGACTCAGCCAGGTACTGCCAGATAAAAAAAATTACATTAGATTTAATTATGTTGAACAAGTGATGCTCTTTGTGCCATGGAGATTCTTACTGGACTGCACCTAATTTCTTTCTGGAACTCCAGACTCTTTGTACATAAAGCAACAATAATTAAACAATATTCTCTAATCCTCTCTAATCTAGGATTTATCTTCCAAATATTTATTTTTCCTTCTAATATCATTCAAGAGGTAAAAAAATATCAAGAGGTAAACAGCATCAGCTATAACATAAAGAATTGTTTGAGCACATTTTTCTTTATTTATTGATTATACTATGTTCGGGCACAGTTTGGGTTTACAGTATATCTGTTTCATATTCTCAATATGGCACTTCCAATATAACAAATCTTAAAATTTTCATTAACCTTAAATTTATTGTACCACAGAAAACCATGCCATCCAAACTTTATATCATGCTCTTCTAATTCTAAAAATTTCTTATTTCACAGCAAAACCCACTCTTTTACCTAGACTTAGCAGCAGGTTTTAATATACAATTTCAAATCAGTCAGTCCCAATTCTCCTCATTCCTTTGTATCTCGAAGTATTTTATATTTAACTCTTGAGAGTTTTTTCTCTTCACATACAAACGGGTATATCTATCACTGATTAAATGATACATCATTTGTCATAATAGGTATTGTTTGAAACCAAAACATCATTCTGAAAAGGGGAAAAGGGGCGTTGTCTTACCTGAACGCCTTTTCTCAGCATGGTGGTGTAGAATCCACTGATTGGGTTATTTCAGCCTTCACACTCAGAGAGACTAAGTCAGATATTTGGTCACGCCTCCCTTTGGGTGTGTCTTCCCAGTTTTGACGAGGCGAAGGATCCTGACAAAGTCTGACACAATGACTCCAAAATACCAAAAAAACTGACGATACACAAGCCTAGACACAAGCCAAGGGAGGGTGTGGATTCTATACCACCATGCTGAGAAAAGGCGTTCAGGTAAGACAACTCCCCTTCTCCAGCATGGTGGATGTAGAATCCACTGATTGGGACATACCAAAGCCCCCCATGTCCCTTGGGGGGGAAGGTCTAGGCTGGTGTCTCCCTAGAGGAAACGACCTGTTGAAGAACCCATCTGTCAAATACGGCGTCCGCCACGGCAAACCTATCAATCTTGTAGTGTGTGATGAATGAAGATGGGGACGATCAAGATGCCACCCTGCAAATCTCCTTTACAGAAGCTTGGGTAGACCAGGCCACAGAGGTCTCTGCGCTGCACGTGGAGTGAGCTGTGATATGAGCTGGGACCGGAAGTGACTGGGAGGTGTACGCCCTAGCAATACAAGCCCTGATCCACCTGCCAATGGTGGAAGAGGACACCTTCCTACCCATGGCAGATGGCTGAAAGGAGACAAACAAGGCCTCCGACTTGCGAAAGGACCCAGTACGCTTGATGTAGAGGCGCAGAGCCCTGCGTACATCCAGCTTGTGCCACTGGCGTTCTAGCCGGTGAGAAGGATTTGGACACAAACTTGGTAAAACTAGATCCAATGACCTATGAAAACCAGTGTTCACCTTGGGGATAAAGGAGGGGTCTAATCTAAGGACCACTCTGTCCTCATGGAAGATACAGAGATCCTCCCTAACTGAGAGGGTGGCCAATTCCGAAATCCTTCTGGCCGAAGTGATAGCAACTAAAAAGGCCACCTTCAAGGAGAGAAAATGCAGAGAGCAAGATTGGAGAGGCTCGAAAGGAGCAGTGGTTAAGGCCTGCAACACAGTAGGTAAATCCCAAGATGGGTATCTATGTACTGTGGGAGGACCAGAATTGGCCGGCCCTTTAAGAAAGGCGGAGATCGCTGGGTGATGAGAAAGTGGACCCAGAGTATCACAGGTGAGGACCGTGGACAAGGCCGCAACCTGCCTACGGATGATGTTAGTGGACAAGCCCTTGGAAATGCCCCCCAGCAGATAATCTAAAATGTTAGGGACTGTAACTGAAACAGGGTCCAATTTGTGTGAGGTGCACCACTGGCAGAAATTTGTCCAACTGGCGTCATAGATCCGGTTCGTCGAGGGGCATCTAGAGGCCTGGATCATAGAGATCACCCCCGAGGAATAGGTCTGCTTAGCTAGACTCTCCCGCTCAAGTGCCAAGCGGCTAATTGGAGCCACTGAGGGTCCAGATGCAGGAGCTCCCCCTGGTTGAGAGCTACTCGGTCTGAGGGAAACCTCCACGGCGGAGACAGAGACAGATCCACTAGGTCTGCAAACCACGGGCGTCGAGGCCAATATGGAGCAACCAATATTACTTCCGCCTGCTCTAATATCAGCCTGCGAATGGTGGCTTGTAACAGCGGCAGGGGAGGGAAGGCGTAGAGCAGACCCTCGGGCCACTTGCACCGAAGGGCATCCGTCCCCTCAGCCCCCCGTGTCGGGAACCTGGTGAAAAATCTGGGGAGTTGGGCATTGGGCGGGGAGGCAAAGAGATCCAGGCATGGCCTGCCGAACCTGTTCGCTATCATATCGAACAGCCTCGGGTCCAGGCGCCATTCCGAGTGGTCCACAGTCGCCCTACTAAGGGAGTCTGCCTGTCGGTTTGCCTTCCCCAAAATGTGTTCCGCTCTGATTGAGCCCAAGTGGGCCTCTGCCCACAAACCTAGCTCCATGGCCTCCTGTAGGAGAGGCCAGGAATGTGTCCCTCCCTGCTTGTTGACGTGAGCCTTGGCTGCCACATTGTCTGTCAGGATTAGCACATGTTTGCCTGACACTAGGGAGGAGAAATGGAGGAGAGCCAGATGAATCGCCCTGAGTTCCAGCCAATTTATATTTTGCTTAAGGTCCGCCCTGGACCATCGCCCCTGGGCCAAATCGGTCTGGAGGTGAGCCCCCCAACCGAACAGACTGGCATCTGTGGTCAGGATGAGCCTGAGGGGCTCCTTGAATATGGTCCCCATGGACATGGCTGCGGAATACCACTGGAGGAATGAGAGGATGTGGAACGGAACCTGGATCTTTCTGGAGGAGGCTCTGAGGTTCCACTTCTGAAAGGGGAGGAGGAACCACTGGAGGCTCCTCGGGTGTAGTCTTGCCCACGGAACTATGCCCATGCAAGATACCATCTTTCCCAGGAGCTGGGACAACTGTACCAGAGGAACCGTCCTCGCACCCCGAATCTCGGATACTAATTTCCGGATGCTCAACTGTCGCTCCTGGGATAGATAGACCCTGCAAAGGTCGGAGTCTATCAGGGCTCCTAGATGGAGTAGTCGTTTTGTGGGGGTAGTGTGGCTTTTCCTGAAATTTACCGAAAAGCCGTGATCCTAAAGGATTTGAATGGTGGTCGACAGATCTGATCTTGCTGACTGAAGGGACCTGGACTGTACGAGGATGTCGTCCAGGTAGCACTGTACGCACACCGGTATCATCCGAAGGTGGGCTGCCAATACCACTAAGACCTTCGTAAACACCCTTGGGGCCGAAGATAGGCCAAACGGAAGGGTCCGGTATTGGTAATGCTGGTGTGCGTAACACAAGCGGAAGCGCAGGAACCTGTGGTGCTCCTGGGAGATTGGGATGTGGAGGTAGGCCTCGGTAAGATCTATGGAGGAGAGAAAATCTCCCTTGCTGATACCGTCCAGTATTGACTTTAGGGTCTGCATCTTGAATCTTCTGTATACTAGAAATTGGTTTAGACCCTTTAAGTCCAGTATCGCCCTCCATCCTCCTGATACCTTGGGGACCACGAACAGGATGGAGTAGAAACCTGTTCCGATTTGATCCCTTGGGACTGCCTCTATGGCCCTGATTTCTAAAAGATGTTTGATGGCGGTGGAGACCAGATGTGCTTTTGAGGGGTTCCGTGATACTGGGCACTGTAGGAAGCGATCGTGTGGGAGGGCATAAAACTCGAGTGCCAGACCCCGTCTGATGGTGTCTCTGACCCAAGAGTCGGTAGTGGTCTGTTCCCAGACCTGGTAAAACTGCTCCAGGCGCCCTATCAGAAAATCCCCGATGGCATCACTTGGAGTGTCTACAGGGACAGCCCCCAGAACCCCTGAAGGGACGTTAGGCCTGAGACTGACCCCTGGCTCCAGAGCTCAGGTGGTCCTATTGTTAATCCTGCTTCTGAGGGAACGATCGTGAACCTCTGGGCCAATCCCAGGACTGCCCTGCTCGAAAGGGCTGTCACCACTCCCAAGAGCCCGAGGGACGGAAGAACTGCCTACGGAAATCCTGCTGTGGCCGCCTGTCAGACTTCTTGGAGGGGTGCACCAGAACCTTGCACTTGTCCTTACCCTCGACCACGTGTGGATCAAGAATAGGGCCAAACAGATCTTTCCCGGCGCACTTGGCTGTAGAGAGATGCCATTTGGCGTTTAGATCCGTTCTCCTCTGCTTAAACCACAGTAGCCTGCGAGAAGCCACTGTGGCAGCGATGGATCGGGCCGAGCACTTGGCCAAATGGAGAGATGCGTCAGCCATGTACTGAGAGGCCGCCACCAGCTTGACAAGTGTCTGGTGTACTCTGACCTGATCGGGGGGGGACCAGGGTCTGAAGATCACGGAGCCACATGATGACCGCTCTGGCAAAGAAGGAAGCAGAAGTTGCGGCCTTTATGGCCAGCCCCGGAGCCTGATGGGCTCTTCTACAGGAGAACTCAAACTTCTTGTCCTCCGCCTTCAGAACCTCTGCCATGTCACCTGAGACGGCGGAATTAGAAAACAAAGAAATTAAGGGAGGGTCAACCGTTGGGACCGCTAGTATGGAGGCGAATGAAGGAGAGACGTTGTACAATTTCTTCTCCATACTACTTTCTTTGGGGGTAGTGGCCAGAGATGACCACTGGGCCTCAACCGCATCCCGAAACATGAAGGGGCAAGGAATTTGCTTTTGGTCCACAACCTTCACCACATATAAATGATTTGACTCCTGATCTGCAGAGGCAGAAGGTTTTTCTCCTGAACTGAGGTCAGGTTGGTGGTAGCACAGGCCTTCAAAAGAAGGGATTTAAAGATGGATGGGTCAAAAAGACACGAGGCAGATGCCTGATCGGGCATTGCCTCCTCATTCTCTGACATGGGAGTGTCAGCTATAGCCAAATCCACGGACTACCACTCTCCTACTTGAGATGAAGTTTCAGAGACATCTGAACCCGGCGCCGTGGTGCATCCCGGCAGAGAAGAGGGACTTGTAGGGGGAGGTAGAGGTTGGGAGGAGACCTGCAAACTCCTGGAGGAGGACATAAATTGAACAAAGGCATGGTGCATGAATGCCTGAAATTGGCTTTGAGACCACATATCCCCTTGGTCCCTAGGGATAGCCCCAACCACCGTTGGAGCATGAAAAACTTCGGGGCCCTGCTGTAAGGAGGAGTGAGAGGGACCTGCCTGTTCGGTTGCCCCCAGAGGAGAACTAATCCAGGTGGCTTCTTGCACAGGTGCCAATGGACGCTCCAAGGTAGCAGTATCCAGTGGGTCGGGGGGAACAGGTTCGGCCCCGCTGGATAGGAGCCGCTGTGCTTTGGAGAATTCCCTCTCCAGTGCCTGGTCCTCCTCAAGGCCTCTCGCTCGGCTGTCTTGGAAGTCTCTTTAGTAGACAAATGCTTGGTTTTGGCTTTTTTCTTCCCCCCTGCTTCCAATTCAGTAGATCTGCGCTTTGACTGTGCAGGGGGTGTACCAGAGACTTTTGTTAACTGGGGTGAGGAACTGTCTGCCATTGCGACTAGATAGGGCCTAATTAAGGATATCTAGTGAAAAGCGGATCAAGGACGCAGATCGGTAGTCAGAGATGGAACGCACCCGTTCCTCACACTGAACAAAGAGGCAATCGGCAGAACAGTCAGACAGGTCAGTAGGCCTGTCGGATTAGGCCTGGTGGCTAAAGGCCAGTACTAACAGTAACAGGCGGTCAGAATAACTCTTACTCCAGAACAGGGCCGAGGGCAATATCGAGTCCACTGATATTGTTATCTATTTATAACAGCCTCCTATATTCAACCTTTATTTATTATGTGTGTGTGTGTGTGTGTGTGTGTGTGTGTTTTCTGAGGTTTTCGCGGGTGTTTGTATGTAGGTCTTTGGTTCTTCGGGTTTTCTCCCACGTAGAATTTGAAGTGTCTTGGCGACGTTTCGACGAAGTCTCATTCGTCATCTTCAGGCTGGTGCTTTCGGCTTCTGCTTCTAGGAGCAATGTGAGATTTTAGCTGTTTCTTCCTTTTAACTGCCAGTGGGGGTTTGAACTGATTGGCTGGGAGCTCGGCTGTGTTCTGATTGGGTGGAGGTGTGTTTTGATTGGTTAGGGGCTTGGCTGTGCTCTGATTGGATGGGGGGTTGGCTGTGCTCTGATTGGATGGGGGAGTGTTCTGTTTGGGTGGGGGCTTTGTTGTGCTCAGGTTAGTCAGTGTTACAAGGGGATTAGAGATGGTGAACTGTATAGCTGTTTGGCTTTGCGTTTGTGGTCGTGCCTCATCTTCATGGTGGGTGTCAGTTTGCTTCATGTATGGATTGGAGGGGTTTAAGGTGGCTAATGATGCAGCTGTGGTCTGGCTTCTGGTTTGTGGTCGTGCCTCATCAGTGTGGGTTTGGGTTTGCTTTTTGCCTGGATGTGTGGTGGTGACATCCTGTGTGGTTTTCGTCGAAACGTCGCCAAGACACTTCAAATTCTACGTGGGACAAAACCCGAAGAACCAAAGACCTACATATGTATGTATGTATGTATGTATGTATGTATGTAAAGAAACAGTCAGAAACAACCCCTTGAATATATGCGATTGCCTCCATTTAGGCCTGCCAACGCAGCCCCGGGTAATCACTGGAGGTCCAGCCTAGCCTGGTCTGGAGGTCAAAATGGCGTCTGCCTATGGACCTCAGAGCCGCTTGAATACGACCCGCTATCTGGTCCCCCGCTCGGACCTGGCAGCCCAGGTCAAGGTGACAGTTTCGCCGAAGAGCAGCCTAGTAGGCCCTGACTACTAAATCCAAGATGGCGGCCGTCAGCGGGAGTCTGTAATGGCAACCGCCTGGTGACCATGCAGTCAAAATGGCGGCCGCAACTACTCGTATATCTAGCGAGGGAGACGAGCTTGAAATAACAAGGGGAAATGAAGAACGACATGAGGCAGGGCTCCCCGCTCCCCCCCCCGTCCTGAAACCTGCGGTTTAGGGACGTGAAAGTCCACGATGAATCCTGCGCCGGAGCCCCGTGCACCTGGACCTCGGATCGAGATCCGCCGACTGTGTAAGTCCGCTCGCCATCCAGAGGTGTCGGAAAAAATGGGTGGGAAACTACCCGAGAGTCCTGCTTGAGGGAGGCCTAAAGGCCCCGAGGGGAGGAGAAGAGCCCTACCGGAGCCCAAGAGGCTCGAGGTTCGAGGAAGGACAGAGTCCTTAAGAATTTAGGCAAAACCCAAACAGCTATAAATTTAGAAAATTTAGAATCAATTTGGAGAAAAAAACCGAATTAAAGTCATCAAAATAGAATATTCCTATGGAGCCAAGAAAACTGCGTGCTGCTGAGCCTAAGACTAAGTCAAAACTGGGAAGACACACCCAAAGGGAGGCGTGACCAAAAATCTGACTTACTCTCTCTGAGCAGGAAGGCTGAAATAACCCAATCAGTGGATTCTACATCCACCACGCTGGAGAATGTTCTTTTTAGTAAAAAAATTCTCTCCAGCAATAACAATTGTGATTTGTCCCATCATAATGTTGATACTCAATATTTCATTTTTTATTCAATCTTAAAATCAGTTTTCCCATTAATTTCATTTGTTTTCCATTTTCATATTCTTTGTTTATTAATTTCAAAACCAGCTAACATCCCAAAATTCTTTAGATTTTTTTAAATTAAAATTTCTATTCCTTCCATTGGATGGAAGCAAAGGATCATCAGGACATCAGCAAATGCCTATAATTTTCTCTTTTAATCTTCATTTCACTTCATTTTTCAATCTCATTTCTTCAATACTTCCAAAGATAAAATAAATATTGATGGTGATAAGGGGCATCCTTGTCTAGTCCCTTTCTGTATCTCAGAGATTTTTCTTAATTTTCCATTTACAATTATCTGTTACCTTTGTGAAATATAAACTGATTTTTACTCATTTGATAAAATTGTCACCCAGTCCATATATTCCAAAATTTTAAACAAAAAAATCCATTTCAAATAATTAAAGGCCTTTTCTGCAACAGGAAAAATCAGTGCCACCTGTTTTTCATGTTGTTTCATATGTCCAATATATTTTTAATATAGTGTCATATTGTCCCTCAGCTACCTTTTAGTTTTAGGTAAAAACTCATACTGATCTTCATTAATAAAGTTCTGTAATATCATCTTCATTCTCTCAGCTAAAATTATTGTATATAAACATTACTGTGTAAGTCATATACCATCATTATTCAGTAATAATATTGGGCAATATTATTTTAATGAAGACAAGTGTTGACTTTCTTTAGGTATTAATGCTATATTAGCCTCTATCCAACTATCCAGTCTTTCCAGTCTGTAAAATAGAATTCATCATGTTTTACAATGATTATAACTCATCTTCAAAATGTTTATACTGTAATAAGATAACATTGATAATAAAATGATACTGAAAAAAACATCTGGTGCTTTCCCAATATTGACCTTTTTTATAGTTTCACAAACTTCCCTTATTGTAATTGGTCCATTCATTAATTGTTTGTTTTTCTATGAACTTCGGTAAATTTTGTTTCTTTAAATATTCATTGACCTTTCTTATCCTTTATATAATTTAGGGAAGATTGATGAAATATTTTAAAAATATTTTTAGATTATGTATTACAATTATTTCCATCTTGTAATTTTAATATCATTTTTATCACCTCCTACACATCCACTGTATCATCAGTCAATATCAGTTCTGATTGCAATTGAGGGTTTATATACAAATCAACTCCATTTCTCTTTGTAACTCCCAGTGAAATAAATTCATCACTTAAAATTTTTGCAGATCAAATATTTTATATTCTTTTTTCTAATATATGTTTCTTGAAGATAAATTACATTGTTACAATTTTTTAAAATAATGAAATAATTTTTATCTTTTTTGAGGAGCATTTACTTCATCCACATTTATGTAGAAAAGTCAATATCTATAGCCCCAGCATGGTGGTTGCTCTCATTTTGTTGCAGCTATTTAGGATCCAAAGTGTTGGGGTCCTTTGTCACTTCCTCCAGTGCCCATTTAAACTTTCCTAAATATTTTCCTGCTTTTTGGACTGAATTCAATCTGAACCTTTGTTTAAATATGAAAACCATGCTTTCAAATTTATACCATCAAAATGGAATCTTTTTCTATTTGAAATCAGTTAAAAAGAAATACTTTTTGCTCACATGGTAGTCTTATCAGAATTTCTTTAAGTACGATTATATCTGCATTATTAATCTTCAGTCTGGTAGTGAAATGCTGCTGCAAAATATCTCTTGGTACATTTCTTAATTTTGCAAACTGCAAATTAATTCTATAGATTTTGTCTACTTCTGCCTTCATGTTTATCTTCATCCCATTCCAAAAAATTAACACTTTTTTTGGTATCTTCTTCAGGATATTCTGGAAGTGCTCTAAACTTCAGACAGTATTCTTTTTTTCTCAATTCTAGTAATGCCAAATTTTTAAGTCGTTTTCCAACTGTTTATTCTTTCTGTTTTACTTTTCATTAAATTGTTTAATATTCCCAGAAAAGTCTAATCTGTATATTTAATTAATTCCAAGTAATGCCAAAAGCATTTTCACTAAAATATTTATCTTTCAGATTTATACTCCATTTATAATTTTTAATGTAATTCTGAAAGAAGTCTAATTCAACCAGTGGCTATTTTCTTTGTCTCACTGTTTTCAAAGACCTATTTTCTTAAAAACTTCCAGTGTTGGCGCATTCACAGCTTCTGGAGGCAGGTTGTTCCATTGATTAATTGTTCTAATTGTCAGGAAGTTTCTCCTTAGTTCTAGGTTGCTTCTCTCTTTGGTTAGTTTCCATCTGGTGCTTCTTGTCCTGCCTTCAGGTGCCTTGGAGAATAGCTTGACTCCCTCTTCTTTGTGGCAGCCTCTGAGATATTGGAATACTGCTATCATGTCCCCCCTCGTCCTTCTCTTCGTTAAACTAGACCAGGGATAGGCAACCCAAAACACTGAAAGAGCCACCTGGACCCGTTTCCCACTGAAAACAAAACACTGGGAGCCGCAAAACCCTTTTGATATCTAAAATGAAGATAACACTGCATATATCTTTTACCTTTATTTTGTGTGTGTGTGTGTGTGTGTGTGTGTATACACACACACATATATATATACACACACACATACACACACCTATAATAAAGGTAAAAAAGGATATATGCAGTATTATCTTCATTTTAGATGTCAAAAGGGTTTATCTCTGTCTCTTTCCCTCCCTCCCTCTTTCTCTTTTTTCTTTCTTTTTCTCTCTTTCTCTTTCCTTTCCCTTTCTCTTTCCTCTCCCTCTCCTCTCCTCTCCTCTCCCCTTCTCTCTCTCTCCCCCCCTCCCTTTCTCCAATCTTCTGCTCACCTGGCAAGCTGGCTTCAAGCTATTCTCCAACAGCTCAGGGGTAGGCAACCTCAGCTGTTTTATGACTCATGGACTTCAACTTCCAGAATTCCTGAGTCAGCATAACTGGGCTAGCTAGCTCTCTCCTGCTTCCTGCTTCCTGAAGAGACGCAGCAAAGGGAGGAGCTCCGCCCAAATAAGCTTTTCAGCTCGTTGGAGAATACCGTGAGTCCACTCTTTTTTACACACACACACACACACAGAGAGAGAGAGAGAGAGAGAGAGAGAGAGAGAGAGAGAGAGAGAGAGAGAGAGAGAGAGAGAGAGAGAGAGAGAGAGAGAGAGAGAGAGAGAGAGAGAGAAAGTGCCTCTCTCTGTCTCTGCAAATGGCAGAGGAGGCTGGGAGCCATAGGGGAAGGCTCAAAGAGCCACATGCGGCTCCGGAGCCACAGGTTGCCAACCTGTGAACTAGACATACCCAATTCCAGCAACCATTCCTTATATGTTTTAGCCTCCAGTCCCCTAATCATCTTTGCTGCTCTTCTCTGTACTCTTTCTAAAGTCTCAACATCTTTTTTACATCGCGGTGACCAAAACTGGATGCAGTATTCCAAGTGTGGCCTTACCAAGGCATTGTAAAGTGGCATTAACACTTTACATGATCTTCACAAGAAGCAACTATCTGGGCGGTGGACAATGTCTCAAGCTCTCTCTTCTCTGGAAAGACTTATTGTCAAAAAATTGACAGTACTGGCCACCATTCACTACTGCAGAACCATCTCTACTGAGATGTCTAGTCTACCAAAAAATCTCACTTGTAAGTCCTCAATGATTCAGAAGGCTTCTAAGGTCTTCTGAAACCTTGTGAGGCCACACCTACTGTTCTCTAAATTGTACACAAATTCTTGTATGCTTCAAACTTTATGAAGTCTTCCAAAACATCATGAGAACATCAGTGTAGGGGGGTGGAATAATTGGGACTTTGCACTTTAGAACTGAAAGCCTGGCCTCAACGTGGGACTTGAGACAGCACTCCTCAACAGCAGCACTGGGACTGAAGTAGAGGCCTGGGAGAAGTGGTGGCTGCTGAGATTATTGAAGGCCTTGGGCTTCTACATCAGCCCCAACACTGCCCCCACCAAAGAGTGCTGTGCAGGGTGACCAGAGGGCAGAGATGGAGGGGAGATAGTTGTGGGAGGAGTTGAAACACCCTTGCTGTTGTAAGTGGGGGGCTGCTAAGCACCCAAATTTTGATAATGTGATGAATAGCTGTGTCTTTGGGGACCAGGCATAAGCCAGTCATTCAGTATCACGTAAACTTCAAATTGTTGCCGAAGTAATGGTTATTCAGTGAGAATTACCTATAAATAATTTTTCATTTCACGCCATATCCACTTTATATTTTGCCAACAACCATTATTCTTTCTTTTGAGAAAAAAATCTATAAAGATTTGATAAAGAAGTGCAAATGTCAAGGTGTATTCATGTTCTAGAATGCTTAATTACTATAAGAGTTTGGGAAAGGATGTGTTTGACAGCAGCAGGGATACTCACTATCTTTCCTTCTGTTAAAGAACACAGATGTTCTGAGTTGGCATGCAAGTACAAACAATTCTTTTTTCAAGATTTCAAAATACTAGTTTCAGTTTTGAGACCAGCTTTATAATTAGTTTCATCTTTTCCTCTCTATTTACATAATCTTAGCTTCATATACGGTAACTTTTTATATCCAAACAAGACTTTTTATCCTTCAGCATGATGGTTGACTTTGTATCACAAGCAAAGGGAATACCAAAAGCAAAGGTTCATATACTTTTGATGCACAGAAAAATGTAGCTTTGGATAACTTTCCTCAATAAATAAATGAACAGATATACTATTTTTTACTCATTTAATTGGGTTGTTTTAACATTTCTAGAACTTGTGTGGAGAACAGATTCATATTTTATATCATATTTATTTGGAAATATTGAAAATTCAAAGGGTCCACTAACTTTTAAGCACCACCATACATAACCTTCACGGATTATCCACTAATACCCCATCTTGCCACATTCACACTGCTCACCAATTCACTTTTAAATCCAAAACAACTGGCAGATTTTACTAAAATATAAATATCAACCAACTTCTCTTAAATAGACTATTTTATATAACATTGTGTTGACATTCTCCAAAGCAGATCTTTTGAATTTCCATGTCACAAGATCTGGATTTTATGTATATTAGGGTGTACAATACAAAGGAAATACCTATAGTCATTATAGTTAGAAAAGAACAAAAGGTCAAGACCTCAGGAAACTGCAACCAATGTTTAAATATTGTGGAAACTTTCTATTTTAAAGAAGAGAAGGACAAAACAGGATTCTTTCACTGAGGCAAACAAATACAACTCTTTGATTGCACTTGATCAACCATGGTTTAATCTCAGCATAGAGAATGACACTAATGTAAAAATATTTTAATCTACCAAAAATCAATAGAAATAATGAGTCCCAACCATTGCTATTGCTATCTAAAGCCGTTATTTTTATGGTGCACAATCCCATAATCCACAAGAATAGCCTGATAATCAATGAAGTACAAGCTACTCAAAAGAGTGTGAAACTACAAAGCTTCCAAAAAAGTGTTAAAAATAGCACATTAGTTATGAATCTACAGGTCTGAAATAGTGGTTTTTGGAGGCAATTATCTCTGAGGTGGAGGTAACCCAGGGGTAATGGAGCAATTTGTAATTGTGAGACAAAGTTTCAGTTTGGGACTGCATCACAGAGACACTTGTGGGATATTTTGTGGATATTATTTGAAATGAAGTGGCTACTAGGCAATTTGCAAGCGGTGGAAGCAGAGAATATTCCATTAATGACAGCCACAGTAATGCATGGGGCTTTTTTGCATCTTAAACACGAACATTCATCCCACAACCATTTTACAGTTTAGACTGCCTTGCTCCCAATGAGGATCATAGCGGACTAAACATCTCTGAAGCAGTGGGGATATTATACCAAGAACAGCAGCCAGAGAACAGTGTAGTGGCTGGTGAAATCTCTCCAGACAAAGGACAGATTGTGAGACACTTGTACTTTGGGCAGCTGCTCATGAGTAACCTGCAGGAATAGAGGTTTTTGCAGTTGGCTCATGAATTGAGTGGCTGGGAGTCACAGGGTCCCATCTAAGTTCACAGATATAACATGGTCTACATATACATAAAATTCAGCCATCATCATTACTTAATTATATTTGGATTTAGTTATTCCAAAGAGATGCTATTTATTTTCTTTTGATGAAAGTGTCTTTCATAAATTTGAATTAAATTAGACAAACAGACTGAATCTTCATGGGAACGTTTTTTTGTTTACTATTTAAAAGTGCAAGCAATTGGAGGATTTTACAAAATATGAGTCAGACTGTGATGCTTCATTGCTCTGGAGAAGTGGATAGTGAAGTGGCTTGAAGTTATGGAGTACTATTAGAGATGAAAGTGTTAAATGCACAAAAATAGAAAAGAAAAAAATGGGGGAGAGATAGTTCACCTTTTCCTTGTTTGACTCACTCACTTTTGGATCAGAATGGCATCTATTAGAAAAGCAACAATAATGGAAAGGAGAAGGGGATCATTAGAGCTATTTGCAGAAAAATGAATGACATCAAATCGTCTCACCTTCCCTACTATCTTCTCTTATTGGTTTCTTATGATTTATCAATTATTGTTTGTAACTTATGATTAATGATTGTAACTATGATTTATGAACTATGACCTATTACTTGCTGTCTATATGTACACACTGTGAACTTATGCACCAGAGACAAATTCCTTGTGCATCTAATCACACTTGGCCAATAAAGAATTGAATTACACTCTACTCTACTCTACTCTACTCTACTCTACTCTACTCTACTCTACTCTACTCTACTCTACTCTACTCTACTCTACTCCCAAGCTATGGGCACCTACTTTCATAATTAGATGAAACCAATTCATACTTTCTGATATTCATAACTAAACTTTAATTTCACTGCACATATTATTTATCAACTGTATTCTACAAGATCAGATTACCTTCAGATTAATTTACATCCTTCCCCTTTTTCTTTGTTTCATGATTATATATTTATACAGATAGATAAAATTATGTGCCATGAAGTCATTGTCAACTCCTAGTGACTACACAGATATTTTCCACAACAATCTATCCCTAACCTGTTCTTTCAAGTCTCCCTATGATGCACTCATTGCCACCATAACCGATTAATTTTGTTTTTTTATATTTAATTTTAGTCCCACTTTTCCCACTGTGCTCTTTTAGTACTAGGCCTTGCAGATACCTTGCCTTTTCAGTTATCAGCATAGCTCAAGTTATTGATGTTTTTTCTTCCACTTTTAAAACCACACTCATCTTTTTCCAATCCAGTTTCACTTATTATATATTCAACATTTAGGTCAAATAAATAAGGTGAAAGTATGCAGCCTTAATACCACAGTTTTGTCAATCTGGAGCCAGTCCATTTCACAATGTTCTATATATGCTGTGGCTTCCTGACCTATATAGAAGTTTGTCATGAGGACAATGAGGTATTATGGAATTCTTATTTTTCTGAGAACTTTCCACAACTAGATGTGATTAACACAACTAAAGACCTTTATACAACCAAAGAAGCACATACTGACTTATTTTTGGCATTCATTCTTTGGCTTTCTCAATTATCTGTATCAGTAATGTCTTATATTCCTTAGGCTTTATGCTTTACCATTTGTAACACTCATATCCAGTTCACAATCTTTCATAAGGTATAGGTTCATAAGTACTGAGCTCTGCTGCTCATGATTGTTCAATCACTTCCACAGAAACCTTTTGAATAAGATGGACGGGTTACATAAAGTTACCAGCCTTAGCTGTATGACGCCAAATTTGGTATTCTCTGTTACAGCTATTACTTGTTAGTGCTGACTTAACAGTAAATCATAAGTACAACATTGTATGCAGGGAGGCATATACCATTAGGTGACTCTAGCCAGAACGCCACAAGCACAACAAATTCCAGATTTATCTCAAGCAAGGATGTTCATGGCTATTCTATGCAAACTAGGATCTCTAACTTAAAGATCACTTTGCAGGCTAAATTGCTAGATCTCTTATCTGTTTGAAAATAAAGAATACAATTGGAGTATATTACGCTGAGCTCCTAGAGCAGTGGTTCTCAACCTTTTTAATGCCGCGACCTCCAACCAGTCGTAAGTCAAGGACTACCCAACCGGTCGTAAGTTGAGGACTACCCAAAGGTCATACGTCGAGGACCCCAACCGGTCGTAAGTCGAGGACTTTCCCTGCCCGGGAGCGCCATGCATGCGTGGTGCCACCCCATGCCGGCCGAGGCGTAGCTGGCAAGGGGCAGCGACGGCGCAGGGCGACCACCAGCTGGGCCACCAGCTGGCCCAGCCCAAGGGAGGTAAGGCACCCGCTGGGCCCCACGCACGCCAGCAACCCTCCCTGCGCCCACCGGCCTCCCACCTCCCACCCCTGGCCCTCTTTTACTTACATTTTTAGTAGTTGCTCAGCAGGGAGGGGTGGAAACTTCTACACAGCTCACCTTCACTGCAGACAACTTGCAGCACTGTTTGCAGACTGGGACTTTTGGCAGGCTCAGCAGGGCAGAGACAGCCTGGACAATTCCTATTGGCTTTTGAAAGCCAATAGAATTAGACTCTATTCAAGAGAGTCTATTCTATTGGCTTTCAAAAGCCAATAGAATAAGAGGGAGTAGCACAGCTAAGGAAAAGGGGGAAAAATGGCAGACTGCCTTGTTTGGCGACCCCCGTGAAATGGTCGTTCGACCCCAAACGGGGTCGCAACCCACAGGTTGAGAGCCACTGTCCTAGAGCATGGGTAGGCAACCTAAAACACTCAAAGAGCCACTTGGACCCGTTTTCTAACAAAAACAAAACACTGGGAGCCTTTTGATATCTAAAATGAAGATAACACTGCATATATCCTTTTTTACCTTTATTATATATATTATATATTATATTATTATATATTATATATATCATAAAGGTAAAAAAGGATATATGCAGTGTTATCTTCATTTTAGATGTCAAAAGGGTCTCTGTCTCTCTGTCCCTCCCTCCCTCTTTCTGCCCTTGGTCTGCCAGTCCTCTTCCCCCAGTGTGTGCGTGTGTGTGTGTGTGTGTGAGAGAGAGAGAGAGAGAGAGAGGGAGAGAGAGAGGCAGTTGCACTCCCCCCTCTCCTCTCCCTCTTTCTCTCTTTCCTCTCTCTCTCTCTCCTCTCCCTCTTTCCTCTCCCTCTCTCTTTTTCTCTCTCCTCTCCCTCTCTTTTTCCCTTTGCTCTCTCTTTCTCTCTCCCTCTCTCTTTCTCTCTCCCTCTGTTTGATCTTCTGCTCACCTGGCAAGCTGACTTCAAGCTGTTCTGCAACAGGCTGGCTCTCTCCTCCCCTTCCTGCTTCCTGCTTAGACGCAGCAAAGGCAAGAGCCCTGTCCAATAAGCTTTTCAGCTCATGGAACTGGGTGAGGCCACTCTCTTTTTCACGCACACACAGAGAAAGGGGGGAGGAAGCGCAGGTGCCTCTCTCTGTCTCTGTTTCTGTCTCTCTCTGCAAATGGCAGAAGAGGCTGGGAGCTGCAGAAGGCTCAAAGAGCCGCATGTGGTTCCGGAGCCGCACGTTGCTGACCTGTGTCCTAGAGTAAGAGGGACCTACAACTCAAATATATTTTGTTATTTTTAATTGTTTAATAAAATTAATTTTTCATGTCAGTCATCGAGATTTAGGAATATAGATATCTCATATGCCATACCTCAGCTATGTTACCAAATCTTATCACCATTTATGACTCCCAATCTTGCTAAAATATTTAGAAAAGCTACTTGAGATGTGACCACATATATTTCTTGGTAAAAATCAATCTACTTTATCACCAGGTCCTGTCAAATCCTACACCTAAGACTACCTGGGGATCACAATAATTAGAACATTATAGGTAACCTCACCTAACTTCAGGTGGATTCATATGTACTTTCATATTGCATTTATTTTCAAACAGATGAGAGATCTAGCAAGAAGAAGGAGTCAAGCTATTCTCCAAAGCACCTGAAGGCAGGACAAGAAGCAACGGATGGAAACAAAGAGAGAAGCAACCTAGAACTAAGGAGAAATTTTCTGACAGTTAGAACAATTAATCAGTGGAACAACCCACCTCCAGAAGTGGTGAATGCTCCAACAATGGAAGTTTTTAAGAAGAGACTGGACAGCCATTTGTCCGAAATGGTATAGGGTTTCCTGCCTGAGCAAGGAAATGACCTCCAAGGTCCCTTCCAACTTTATTATTATTATTATTATTATTATTATTATTATTATTATTATTATTATTATTATTACTACTACTACTACTACTACTATTACCTGAGGAAATGGCTCATCCTAATGGGATTAGTCCACCCTGCCCATGCTGAGAGAAGGGGCGTGCCAGCCAAGGAATTTTGGTTGGTAGGGTCCAGAAGAAGACCCTCCTCTGACGTCAGAGCCACTCCCACTCTTTTGCACTTCCAAAAAGTGATGAAGATGTTGCTGTTCCAACTAGCCTGGTGCCCCAATGGGAGTGTGGCACACTGGAGGTGGCTAATGGAATAGTAGAGAACATCCCACTCCTCCCTGTACACACTTTGCTCCATCCTGCTTATTATTTTAATCAAATTTTTAAATTTAAGATCTTTATTGTATTAATGTTTTTATACGTATTTTATTCAATGTCTGCAAACTATCTAAAGTCATCTCAGTGAGATTGGCAATATACAAGTTTGTTTGTTTGACTGATTGATTGATTGATAAATAAATAGCCTCCATACAGACTAGATTAAAAACCAAGCATTGTCTGTAACAATTAGTAATGTTAGTGATAAGGACCACTAACAGAAAGCCCATTTTTAATCTCAAACGTAATACCATTCAAATAGAAACATGATTGATATTTTCAAATTCCAATTATCTATTGCTACATCACATCATCATTTACAGATTGCTTGATTCAATTTTAGTATATGTGCTGCCGAAGCTGGCTCATATTCTAGATTTTAGGTTAATTTTAACTAGTAAAAATGAAGCTTTTAAACATATTTTTCTATGCATCACTTCTTCTTATTCATTTTTGGATGTTCTGAATATGTGAAAACTATTTTCTTCTTTTTTCTTTTTTTAATGACCGTAATAATTTGAATTCAGACTATAAACTAAAGTATAAGAACAGTAAATATCCATGTAGGAAAATGTACTGGAACTTATAGTAGATGAATAGTGGAGTAAAGGAGTCTAAGGACTGGAAGTTGTAGGACCTTTGAGAGAGTAACCATTTCAAACTAGGACTCACAATAATGCAGAGAAGGATAACTGTACGAAGTCAGACTAGTATTATACATTTTAAGGTAGGTGATTTCAACAAATTAAGTGAAAGAATAAGAAGGATCCCATGGATGGAAATTCTAGAAGAAAATATATTTCAGGATGCTTGAGAAATTCTGAAAAAAGATATAATAACGGCCCAACCAAAAACAACATCATATAGAAAGAAAAACAAGAAACATCTGATGATACCAGCATAATTGCACAAAGAGCTCTCTAATAAACTAAGGGAGAAAAAGAATAAGCATTAAAAAATAGAAAGAATAGCTTATATCTAGAGCAGATTACCAGCAAACAGCCCGAATCTTCAAGGACAAGTCAGGAAAGCTAAGGCTCAGAATAAGCTAAGACTTGCAACATATGCCACAAATAACAAAAAAAGTTTATTTCAATATGTAAAGAGAAAGAGATAAGTCAAGGAAATGGTTGGTCCACTAGTAGGAGAAGATGGCAAGAAGATGAAAGGCAGCAGGGGAGGGCAGAATGCCTTAATCGCTTTTTTTTGCATTTGTCTTTATGCAAAAAAAAAACAAAAACAGTCCAACCTGTCAAAAGTAGCAACACTGGAAAGCTCCAACACTGTAAGTTTTTAAGAAGAGACTGGACAACCATTGTCTGAAATGATATGGGGTTTCCTGACTGAGCAGGGGGTTGGACTAGAAGACTTCCAGGGTCCCTTCCAACTCTAGTAGTAGTAGTAGTAGTAGTAGTAGTAGTAGTAGTAGTAGTAGTAGTAGTAGTATTGTTACATCGTCATAAATGACCTAGATAAGGGGGCTGAAGAGGTGCTCATCAAATTTGTGGATATTACAAAGCTGGGAGACATCACTAAGACTTTAGAAGATGGACTCAGGATTCAGAAGAATTTTGACAAGACTTGAGCAATTGGACCTAGCTACCAAGATGCAGTTTGATGGTAAGAAAATTAAACTCCTGCAAGAAAAACAAGATGCACAGGTACTGGATAGCCAGTATCTGGCTTAAGAGTAGAGTCTATAAGAGGGATCTAAGTCTCCTCCACCACTTAAGTATGAGTCAGCAGTATACTGCAGCTACCAAAAAAACGAACACAGTGCTGAGTCAACAGAGGGATAGTATCAAGATCAAGAGAAATGATAGTACTCTATAAGGCACTGGTGAGGCCAGATTTGAAATTCTGTGTCCAATTCTGGTCACAATACAAATACGATATTGAGGCCATAGAGAGAATAGCAAAAAAGATGATAAAGGATCTGGAGATTAAGTTCTATGAAGAGCACCTAAATGAATTACCGGTAAGTATGCTTAGCTTAAGAAAAAAAAGACTGAGAGCAGACATGACAGAAGACTGAGTGGAGACTGAGAGGAGACTTGGACAAGAAGCAATGGCTAGAAGCTTGTCAGAGGGAGATCCAACCTGGAAATGAGGAGAAATTTCCTGAAGTGAAACAGCTTGCCCCAGTTGTTAGTACTCAATCCTTGAAGATTTTTCAAGAAACGATTGGATAACCATTTATCCAAAATGCTATGAGGGAATCTGCCTTGCACAGGGATTGGACTAAAAGACCTCCATAGTTCCTTACAGTCCTACGATTCTATAATTTTCCCAGTTGACAAATATAATAGAATGTAAATGTTCATATTAAAAATAAGATATATTTATATAGTTTCAAAATAATGTACTTACAAATTTAGGAGTTCAATATATGAAAAGTCTCAAATTATCTACATCATTTTTGGCCCCCAAAGTGACTTATATTTTATATAATGGACTTGAAATTATCTCAGCACCTGACAGTCCATAATCTGAATAGTTAATGCTGCAGCCCTCCAGTTAGGGTCTTCCCATTTTTCATGTTTCCTGAAATGTGAGGGCTAATTAAAGGCACAAAGAATATGCAGTAGGCCAAAATCCAACTACAAACTAGAAATTCTCTTTCTCTGCTATGAAAGGGTCACTAATAATCATCTGTTTATTATAAATACAAACTATGCTCCAAAGAAATCTATGAAGATAGTATACATATATTCTAAAATATTCATGGCATTAATCAAAAACAAATCAAGAATTTTTTTTCCTATTATGTATTTTAAATTGGAAATGAAGTGCAAAAGAACATTAAAGTATTTCTTACTGAATATCTAAATCACAGCAATGCCTATGTAAATATTAATAAAAGTGACATTTAAAAATGTATACTGTAGTCAATACCCTCTAGCTATCAAACTCACAACCAAAAGGATTAATTAGCAATGACAAGAAGTAACTCTTCTTTAATATAGAAGGAAGAATTTTATCTCTGTCCCCAGGAGCAGAAATACTATTTATGATAATGTTCAAATGGTTTGAACAAACTATATTGACCCAATTCACAGTAAACTCTGTCATAACCCACTGATTGTAAACCACAATGGTTCAGTTCACACGTTAACAAGGAAATATACATCGCGGTTAAGAAGAATATATCTTTATACCAATTTCTATATATCCAGCATTATTTATTGAGGCCAAAGAGAAAACTTACATTATTGTTGTTCCACAAAGCTATATTCTCCAAACGCCACTTACTTTAAAGAAGTATCTTTCTCCAAAAACAAACTCGTGAGCATAAAGACCATTAGAAAAGGCACAGTAAAGGGGTGAAGTAAACTACACCTCAGCTCGCACAGCTAAGCCCCTAACTCACTTCACAGTAACTTTCTCTTCCTCCACCGCCATCTCACGTATTGTAGTTTGCCTCTTTAGCCTCGACTGAGCTCGGAGCCGAAAAACTCCTGGGAAACTCTCTGAGCCGTTTGCTAGTTGAAACTTTGCAAACGAAACGCCCAAAGTTGCTTCGGTCTCTTTCCTTCCTCCGCCAAGGTTTTTCGACCGCGCGCTGCCTGGGAAGAGGAGCGCGGAATGGCGGCGTCGGCGTCTCGAGATACTTTGGCGGCGCCTGGGGCCAGCCCTGCGCCCCACCCAGCTCAACAGGTAGGAGGCAGACGGAGAGGGCACCCCCCTCTCCTCCCTTGGCCCGAAATTATCGCCTCTCTCCCCAAACTACACTCACTTTTCCGCCGCCATATCTCCACTCAGGCCGCACTACCCGGGCTTTTCTTCCTGCGCCCCTCAGGGTGAGCGAGTCCCAAGCCAGACAGGATCAGGATGTGAAACCTGATCCTGCCTGCCTGCCTGCCTGCCGCCGCCGCCGCCACCCCTCCCGGCTTCGCGTATATTAAACCGGGCAGGACCCCTCTCTGCAGTCCCTCTGCTGGAGAGGGCCAGTTTGACTTGGGAGTATAATAGTGTTAAACAATATCGTTTAATAAAAGCATTTTTGTGTTTTTTTTCTATCTGATACCACCAACATTTTTCTTTTCATTAATCACTCATCTTATTATATCATGAGTCTCATACTGCATCTCGAAACTCATCTAAGCCAGAAAATAGATACCCTGTGATCTAGCTTACTTTTTCAAAACCTATTTTTCAAAACCTATCAAGAATGTTAAAGCAATGGGATACTACTGCAAATTGATTCACATAGATGTATTTCCCTGCATAACGCAACATGACATGAAAACATATATGAAGCTGGTCTTGGGTTTATGTAAATAAAAAAAAATCCATTATTTCCCACAGAATATTACCCTGATCATTACATTTTAATTTGGAAACTAAATACAAGCATGCTTCAAAATTGATCTTTTGTTAATAATAGCAAAGTGGACAAATTACAGCTTTATGTAGTTTTCTGCACAATAATGCATAGCATATGATACATGGCTTTTGAAAAAGAATATAGTCATTGTTTTTATTTATTTACTTTTTATTTATTTATATCCTCCCTTTATTATTTTTATAAATAACTTGAAATGACGAACATACTTAATATAGGTAGTCCTCAACTTACGACAATTGAGCCCAAAATTTCATTCTATGACCTTTCTTGCCACAGTTATTAAGTGAATCACTGCAATTATTAAGTTAGTAACATGGTTGTTAAGTTATTTCTGGTTTACCCATTGATTTTGCTTGTCAGAAGGTTGCAAAAGCTGATCACATGACCATAGGACACTGCAACTGTCATAAATATGAGCCAGTTGCCAAACATTCAAATTTTGATCATGTGACCGTGGGGATGTGCAATGGTCGTAAGTGTGAAAAACGGTCATAAGTCACTTTTTCAGTTCCATTGTAAGTTCCAACAGTCACTAAATGAACTGTAATAAGTTGAAGACTACCTGTACTATTTTATGGTTTTCCAGATCTTCAGCCACCGTAACTTTAGCTGTGATTTTATTTTACTATGGTAAAGTTCATTACTAATATAAAGATAATGTATGGAAGTCCTAAAGAAAAAATGTATGGAAGCATAATCTACTCAAAACAGCATCCTCAAAAACATCAGCTGCTTTTTGCAGTGAAAAATCCCCCCTTCGGGCGAAGAAGGGGTGAAGAGCATCGGGCGCGGGTTGAGCTCCTCTTAAAACCCCCTGAAAAAGCTTTCAGGGGGAAAGAGTGAGAGCTCCCCAGGCGCCTGAAGACGCTCCTGCCCAGGGACGCTGCTGTCTGCAGACAGAAAAAGACGCCGCGACCACTCCTGCTTAAATAGATATTTAAGAGAGACCTATATGCAGGCGGAATGAATACAGGAGTAATTTTGGGTGAAGTAATTCTCATATTTTATTTTTGATTACATTTATTTTTACAATCCACATAAAAGTATTCAAGATGGCGATCGCTTTCACTGCAAAGGGAAAGTGATCGAAGTGAGAGTGTTCTTTTTTTTCTTCTTCTTCTTCTTAGAACAAAGCCAGAGCGATCGCTTTAAAATCTAAAATGGAGCTGAACTTACATTTAAATTTTAAACCTACTTTGGAATGCATTCATGAATTTAAAGAAGAAATACTCGCAATAATGAAAGAGTTTACTACAGAATTAATAGCCAGATTCTCTCTTTCAAATAAAATTGACTCTCAACCAACTGCTGACTATTCTATAAAACAAATCATACAAGAAGAGGACTTAACTGAGAATAAAGAGAAACTGATTTTGCTTGATAAGCAGCTTATCTATGGAGTTGAGGACCAGGAAACTTCACAAGAAGAGGATTTAACTGAGAATAAAGAGAAATTGATTTTGCTTGATGAGCAGCTTATCTATGGTGTTGAGGACCAGGAAAAGCAAAGACAGAGATTTGAAATGTTACTGCAACAAAATTTTATGGCTAAGAGGAACAGAGGACTAATGCAAAGGCTAAGATGGTTTATATGGACTCAAATGATATTGCAAGCAATAAAGAGAGACTTATTATTTGGAAGGGAAGCTTTGTTATGGAAGTCTATCTGGCAGAAGAAAAAGCCCAGAATTCGACTGAAGAAGTGAAATTTAAAATTCTATGTAAGGAATTAAGGGCAATTTAAAATTATGGACTGATTTAAGGACTAAGATTATGAGCAAGATGTAAGAGAGGATGATTATGGACGAAGACCGGAGCCCTTCTAAGAAAGCTCCGAACTGGGGCTTACCTTTTCACGTAAATTTCGGGAAACCGGGAGAGGGGAGCGCCGGAAAGGTAGGCGCACCCGAAGAGGACCCTCGGCACATTCCGGAGAAGCGAAAATCGCCGCCGAGGGTCCCCCACAGGCAACAAACGGAGCCGAGGAAGCCGGCGGCAGCCGGTTGGCCGGCCGGCGGGCCTGAAGAGGCCGAGAGGCTCCGAAATCAGAGAAAGCCGGCGGGAGCGAACGACGGCAGCAACGAACGGTGTGGAGACGGAGAGAAGCCGCCGGGAGAGCCCGCCGACCGAAGACGACCCCCCCCAGACGAGCCTCGGGGTGAGGAAGAACGGGAGAGCGGAGGTGAGAGCCGGACGCAGAAAACGGAAGAGGAGAGGGCCGGGGCGGCCGGACAGAAGGGGGAAGCCTCGGGCGGCGGAGAACGGGAGAGATAGATACCGGAGGAGAGGAGAAGATCAGAGAGGACCCTCGGCTCAATCCAGCAAGGGGAAGATCGCCGCCGAAAGGGCCAAGAAAGAAGCGGAAGAGGCCGAGGAAGCCGGCGGCGTCCGGCCGGGAGGCTCGAAGGCGTCGCGATACGCTACAGACGGGAGCTGGCGCGAGGGGAACAAAGAAAGAGAAGGAAGCCGGCAGAAACAGAGAGGGCCTCCGGGAGGGCCTGCCGGCCCGAAGAACATCGGACGGAACGAGCAAGGAGAAGAGCGCCGAGAGACCACCGGAGGAAGCCAGGCGCGGAAAACAGAGACGGATCGGATTTTCGCCAACTTTTCAGCCGCCCGAAGCGTCAGAGGTAAGGAGGGCGACCCGCGGAAGATAGCGGAACCCCCGGCGACCCCCCCCAAAAAAACGCAGAGCTGGAAGTGTGAGACTAGCAGCGGGAGGAGGAGGCCTTCACAGGATCCCCAGAAGACCCCACCCAGGCCCCCAAATAAGGTACTGGAGGCGGCAAGGAGCCGGGTGGGCAGAGCAGGAGAGGACAGCCCGGGTGAGAGGAGGCCACAAAGAAAAGGGGGAAAGAAGAGAGGGAAAAAAAAAACCTTGCAGAGACACCGCTCCCCTCCCCCCCCCACAACGGGCGGCAGGGAAGAAGAAAGCTGGAAAGCAACCTGGTGAGCAATAAGGGGAAAAGTAGAGGGGAGCAGTAAACACAGGCTGACAGAAGACAGGAGGAAGCAACCTGGGCGAGAAGGCAGAGAAAGAGGGGCAAGAAGGAGCCAGAAAAGAGCAAAGAAAAGAAATAGGCTGGTAGAGGGGAGTGAAGAGGAACCCAAGGCAAAGGTACTGAACTGGCTCCCTGAACATAGAACTGCCAGAAGACAGGCTCCTACCCCTGCACCGCCTAGACCCTGAAGGCACCCCCTCCCCTTTTGGAAGGATCAGATTTCTGAATCATCACCAGACCACAACCTAGTGTTGTACTGCATCTTGAGAAAAAGGCCATCTTCAAAACCCCCAAGCCACAGATCCTCCCATCTTTGTACCACCCCTGCCAGTACGGAAAAGCTTAAATGCAAACAAGCTACACCCCCTAGTGATCTATCACTTTGCTGTTACAATACTGACTGAGAGACATGAACACTTGCTAACCTGTAACAGAAAAAATTTGACCCAACCCATCCTAGCAACTTGACAATCTTGCACAGGAACAACTCCCCCACAATTCTTTGCATCAAGGGGTGGCTTTAAGGGTGGACAGGCCAACAGGAGGAGAAGCTCAAAATGGCTGCCAGACGGACAAAACAAATCAAACTGCGAGACCTGAAGGGAGCTGCATCCTCCCCGGCCCAGCCCTCCAATCTGCTAGGGAACACCCCACCCAACCACGCACACCCCCACCCAACTGCATGCCCTCAGACCCACACGCCAACCCACGACTCCGCAACAGCACGCATGATCCAAGAACTAAAAGAGACGATTGAGACACTAAAGGAGACGATAGCGACGATGGTGGTACGGATGGATGGCATGGATAGAAAATTGGCAGAAATGGGGGCGAAGACGGAGAAAGGACGCCTAGAAACAGAACGGAAGACGGAGGAAAGATACAAAGACATGAAGAGGATGCTGGCGGACCAAGGTGGAGACCTGGAGAAAAAGTGGGAAGAACAGCGCAAAGCGATGGCCACTGATTTGGAACGGATGAAGGAGGCATTGCAAACACATTACAAAAACCTCCAAGAAACAAGGGAGAACACGGAAAAGATGAGGAAGGAAGTGGAAAACCGCGTAGAGGGACAGACTGCAGAGGTGAAAAGAGAGGTTCAAGACCAGTCCACCATGATACAATTCTGGCAAATGGCATTTGCCATCAGGATCAGAGGGTGGAACGAGACAACATATGAACCCCAGAGAAGACTGCGCAGGACCTTTGTAGAGGCCCTGGCAACATTCCTGGGCACGAGCGCCAATGAGATTGAGTGGCATGTCGAAAAAATCAACAGAGTGGGCGCCTGGAGGGAAGTGAACAAACACCAACCAAGGGATGTGGTTATCCAATTCACAACACAGAAGTTCCGGAACCACATCTCTGCCACCTCCTATAACAAGGCATTCTACATAGAGGAGCAGGAGGTGAAGGTTCTGAAAGAGATCCCCCAGGCGATGCTGAGAGACAGAAGGAACTACAAATTCCTGACCACAGAACTGAGATCGCGGGCACTGCAATACCGGTGGGAAACCCCAACAGGACTGTCACTTTATTATAAAAACAAGAGACATTACTTGACCTCGGTCCAGAAAGCCAAAGACTTCCTCGAAAAGGAACTGAAGTCGGGAGGCCCCCAACCCACCGCGAGAGAAGAAACAGATAGACCACTGGAAAGCGGGAGGGATAGAGGCCAACGAGCAAGCCGCGCAGAAGCACAGATCGGGGCAGAGGCAGAGGAAATGAATGGACCACCTCTAGGGGCGAAGGCGCAGAGAGCAGAGAGCAACAAAAACAAGGAGACAGGACAGTCCACAGAGGGCAGGCTACCAGGCTTCACTACCAAACGTACAGACCAGCAAGGCAAGACCTCACAAACCAAAATGAGCACCAATCCGGATATCGTGGGAACGAGACCTAAGGAGACAACAGGAGAAACAACAGAAATGGTCTCGCAAAAATATCCTGCAACATATGATGGCTACTAATTATTTGACTTGGAATGTGAACGGACTGAACTCCCCCCAGAAAAGAAGAAAAATTCTCCACTACCTAAACCAAAGTAAAAGCGATATAATCTGCCTACAAGAAACACACATCAGAGCAGCAGACCAGAAATATCTGATCAACTACAAACTAGGCGCGCACTTTGTGGCAGCAGCGCCAAGAAAAAAGAATGGGATTGTTATATACGTAAAGAAACATGTAATGGCTAAGCTAATAGAGTCCGACCCCCAAGGTAGATACCTGGCAATTAAAATAACACAAGAAGACAAGAAGATTCTAGTACTGGGCATATATGCACCACATCAGCAACAAGGCAAATTCTACAAAAAGCTACACAAGAAAATAACACAACTTAACTACAGATCTCACATCATCATGGGCGACTGGAACGGGGTCATAGAGACTGCTCTAGACAAAAAAAGAACTGCACCGAACCCGCAAAAACACTCCAAGTTGCCTAAATCCTTCTTCGACATGAAGGAAGACCTCGAACTGACAGACGTATGGCGGAAAAGGCACAGCAAAGAACTAGAATTCACCTTCTTCTCCGGCAGACACCAATCATTCTCCAGAATCGACTTTATACTAACCTCTAGTGACTTGCTAACGTGTCTAAACGCGGTGAAAATCCTACCCAAGACACTGACAGACCACAACCCTGTGAGGATGGAATTAAGACATGGCCCGAAACAGAGGAGGTCCTGGAGAATCAATGAAAACTTGTTTAGACATGAAAACAATGTGGCGGAATGCAAAAAAGCTATGAAGGAATACTTCGACACACATATGAACAACGGAACACCAATAGAACAGATCTGGGAAGGCAGCAAGGTGTACATGCGAGGGATCCTCATATCCATGAATAGCTGGCACCGTCGCCAACAAGAACAAAAAAGAAAAGAGTTAGAAAATGAGATAAGCAAAATGGAGCGGCTACTAATAAAAAGACCAGAGGACAAAGCCACCAAAGAAGGACTCAAGATCTTAAGAAAGCAATTCGACATGTTGATGGCTGACCAAGTTGCAAGGAATATACAATATGCAAAACATAAGACATTCTGCAAGGCCAACAAACCGGGCCGCTGGCTAGCCTACACTATAAGAAAGAAACAGAAGTCCCGCATAATTGAAAAGATAGAATACAAAGGCAAGGAAGAATTCCGACAAAAAACCATCAAGAAAGCCTTCACGGAGTTCTACTCGAAACTATATACCGAGGATAAGATACAAGACAAAGAGATAGATGAGTTCCTACAAAACGAAAAGATACAGGCGATTACCGATACACAAAGAGAAGCCCTGAATGCCTTAATCACAAAGGAGGAAATACACTCAGCGATCACACAGCTGAAAGCAGGAAAATCGCCCGGGACGGATGGGATAACAGCGACCTACTACAAACACCTCCAAGAGGAGATGCTAGAACCCCTCAGAAAACTATTTGCCAACATTCAAGAAGGAGGTCAGGTCCCACCATCCTGGAGAACAGCCTACATCTCATTAATCCCAAAGGAGGGGAAAGACAACACACAGCCCGCAAACTACAGGCCCATCTCACTACTAAACACAGACTACAAAATCTTCACAAAAATTTTGGCCAATAGACTAATGACTGTACTACAAAAAACAATACACCCGGACCAAAGGGGATTTATACAAGGACGCCAGATGAAAACCAACATCAGACAGCTGCTGAACATAATAGAATACCTGCAAAAGCACAACCAGTTACCCGCCGCTCTTATGTTTGTGGATGCAGAAAAAGCTTTCGACAGACTGCACTGGCCGTTCCTGACGAACTTGGTCCGGAAGATGAAAATGGGAGTACAGTTTCTCAACTCCATAACGGCAATTTACCAGAAACAAACAGGACAGATCATTGTCAATGGAGACTTAACGGACTCATTTAATATAGAGAGAGGCACGAGACAGGGCTGCCCGCTGTCCCCCCTGCTTTTTGTCCTAACACTGGAAATTTTACTGAACAGAATAAGAGCGGCAGAGGAGGTACAGGGCATACAGATTAAACAGCAAGAATACAAACTATGTGCCTTTGCGGATGACCTGCTGGTGACAATGTCGCAACCAGCACAATCAGCAAGGAAATTGATGGAGATAATGGAGGACTATGGTAGGGTGTCAGGCTTCAAAGTAAATATATCAAAAACAAAGATGCTAGTCAAAAACCTCGACAACAAAGCAAAACGGAACCTGGAAAGAATAACGGGGTGTGAAATAGTAAAAAAAGTCAAATACTTAGGAGTAGAGATAGAATCAACAAATGCGAAATTATACAAGAATAATTACGAGGTCCTGTGGAAAAAGATACAAACAGACCTGGAAAGGTGGAAATCACTACGTCTGTCCCTGCTCGGCAGGATAGCGACAGTAAAGATGAATGTATTACCCAGATTTTTATTTCTCTTCCAAATGCTACCCATACTCAAGAAGGAAGCGGACTTAGACAATTGGCAGAAAGGCATCAACAGATTTATTTGGGACGACAAGAGACCGAGGGTGAAACTAAAAATCATCCAAGACGCAAGGGAGAGAGGGGGACTCAAAATGCCTAATCTAAAGCTATATTACTATGCAGCAACGTTGGTGGCGGTTAGTGACTGGATCAACATGACAAATGATAGAATTCTGAATGTTGAGGGGCATGGTCTACGATTCGGCTGGCACGCATACCTAGTATACGACAAAAAGGCAGATAGGAACTTCAAGGAGAACCCATTACGAATCCCATTGCTATGGGTCTGGAAGAAATATAAGCACCTCCTACACGACAAGATTCCCATCTGGACGATCCCTGGACACGCATCAGGGGATATGAACACATCCCAAGGGCAAGAAGTGGTGCCCTACAGTGAACTTGTACTGGGAGAAGAAAACGGGTTCCTCTTGAAATCTCAAGCAACGCTAGCAAACAGAGGAATAGGAAGTAACTGGCTATCATATATACAACTACAATCAAGGTGGCGTAAAGACAAGAAGAAGGGCTTCTCCCAGACAGACGAGAATCTAATTAAACAGATTAGAGAACAGGGGATTAAGCACATCAAACGAGTGTACAGCATTCTGATAGAAATGGACTCTGAAACCGAGCTAGTCAAGAACTGTATGATAAAGTGGGCACAAGACTCCAGACACCCTATCACCATGGACACGTGGGAGAAAATCTGGGTGAGGAATGTAGAATTCACGAAATCGCAACACTTAAGGGAAAACTTCTACAAGATGTTCTATAGATGGCACCTAGACCCGAAAAAAATATCACTCATCTACCCGGGCTCCCAGCCCAAATGCTGGAGGTGCGGGGACGGAGAGGCTACTTACTTTCATATATGGTGGACATGCAGAAAAATCAAAGCATTCTGGAGGAAGATATGGTGGACACTCCAAACTATTTTCAAAAAGCGTATAGAATTTCTACCTCAGGCCTTTCTGTTAGGGATCACAAAGGATATCACTACCTCAGAGACAAATTTATTTTTGAACTTAATTACAGCAGCAAGATTGTTGGTGGGACAGTACTGGAAGAATCCGGAAATACCGCCTATTGAAGAATGGACTGTGAAAGTAACAAATTTGGCGGAAATGGCAAAAATATCAGCATACTTGAAAAACCGCTCCAATGAACAATTTGTGACTGACTGGAAACAGTGGATAGACTATATCCAAGAGAGACACCAATCAAACAGAATGCAGCTGGCGTTCAGCTAAGGATCGATGGGAGGAGGGATGAAGGGCTAACAAATCAGATGTTTACAAAAACTAACACCCAACGTTGAATGTATATGTTCTATAACTAATGCCTCTTAACATAATCTTATGACTAACGTTGTTTGCCTTAATATTGTCAAAGTAGACTGAATCTCTACCTCAGGATATGAAACTTTTACCTCAGGATCTCGGGTTGGGGACCGTGGAGGATTGCACTAGTAATGGGATGAAGTCAACTCAGAGGCGCAAACACACAGTGTGCGATAGACTAGATACAGTAGATAGACCATATATAGGAGAAATACCAATCAAACAAAATGTATTCGGAGTATACTTGAAGATGTAAGGGAGGAGGGAAGAACGTTTACTAAAACAGATGTTTACAAAGATTAATACCTAATGTTGTATGCTATGTTCTAGGATGATTGCTTAGCAATAGGATCTTATGTTTAATGTTGACCACATTAATATTGAAACGGATAGGGGAAACACCAATCAAAATAAAATGTAACAGGAGTATAGTTGAGGCTAGACACGGGGAGTGGGGGGAAAAAGGGTTACTAACCCAGACGTTTTCAAGGACTAATACTTAGTATTGTATACCAGGAGTCATGATGATTACTGCATAATATGTTTTTATGTTCAATGTTAATGGTTTTAATAAAAGAATTTAAAAAAAAAAAAAAAAAAGAGAGGATGATTATGGAAGACATATATTAAATTGACTAAGAATGTACTTTTTGAATTGGTTTTAAAACTCTACAAACTTTAATTAAATTCTGATTTGCAAGAAGATAACCTATTGGCCAAAAGCTAATAGTTGACTACAGAGGATTAAAGCAAAGGCCAAGATGGTTTATTTGGATTCAACTAATATTGCAAGCAATAAAGAGAGACTTATTACCTGGAAGGGAAGCTTTGTTATGGAAATTCACCTGGCAGAAGAAGCCCAGAATACGACTGAAAGAAGTGAAATTTAAAATTTTATGTGATGAATCAAAGGCAAAGAATTATGGACTGACTTAAGGACTAAGATTATGAGCAAGATGTACGAGAGGGTGATTAATGGAAGATATATATCAAATTGATTAAGAATGTATTTTTTGAATTGATGGGTTTACTGATATGAAAATTATTATTTTTAATAAGATGATTTGTTTGTTTGATGTCCAATGGATTGAACTGTAAAGAAGTGAAATTTAAAATTTTGTTATGGAAATTTACCTGGCAGAAGAAGAAGCCCAGAATACGACTGAAAGAAGTGAAATATTGATGGGTTTACTGACATGAAAATTATTATTTTTAATAGGATGATTTGTTTGTTTGATGTTTAATGGATTGAACTGTAAAGAAGTGAAATTTAAAAAATTTTATGTAATGAATTATAGCTAATTTAGAATTATGGATTGATTTTAAGATTAAGATTATGAGTAATATGTAAGAGAAATGGGTGATTAATGGAAGATATATATTAAATTGACTAAGAAGGTATTTTTTGAATTGATGGGTTTATTGATATGATTATTTTTAACAAGATTATTTGGTTGTTTGATGTGTAAGATGTAAGAGAAATGGGTGATTAATGGAAGGTATATATTAAATTGATTAAGAAAGTATTTTTTGAATAGATGGGTTTATCGATATGAAAATTATTATTTTCAACATGATGATTTGTTTGTTTGATGTTCAATGGATTGAAATGATTTAAGGTTTGATATTAGATTGATTGTTGGATGGATTAGATATGTAGGATAGATTGATATTTTATTTTAAATAAGGGATATTTGTATAAGAAGAAATAAATAAGTTTTAGGATAAAATTAAGGAATTAGAATATTCGATTTGACAAGGTTGAATAAATTTAAGTTAGAATTGGATTAAAGAGACTGTATTTATATAATAACTTTGTTTGACGTACTGGGTTTTCTTTTGTTTTACCCTGTACTCATTTTGGGAAGTCGGGGGGGGGGGGTAGGATAGGGGATTATAATATTGATTGAAATATGTATACATGTTTTGTTTTTGGATGTTTGTTTATTTTAATACCATGGTGTGCCTTGAGCAGTTTTCTTTTTTCTGTAAAAATTAAAAAACCAATAAAATTTATTACAAAACAGCATCCTCTTCTGACAAACGAGACAGAAATGGGCTTGAACAAGCAGTATTTACTTTTGACTGCCTCTCTTTGGAAACGGTGCCCAAATTGCCTTATTTCAAATATAATACAATGGCAACCCCTAGTGGCAGCTTTTCCCAATGAAGAGAGAAATCTCACCTATCTTCCCTGACATTTTTTCCATGGCAATCTGTTTTCATAACAATCTATTTCAGGATATTCTGCCTGAAACAGATATACTTTTATCAACTGAAACCTTTATGCTTAGTCTTAGATTCAGCCTTTCTCTGAACCTGTTCCATTTTCTCTGAATTCTTCTTAAAGTGTGGTATCCAGACTGAAGATATACTCAAAATCTGACTAAAAGAGAGTAATGTAAAAGAGTTACCTACAATATGTTTTGGTTGTCATAGTTTAAGGTTGCTAGTATTTTTTTCTTTTGCAACTACATTACATTCCCTATTATTATTCATTTTGCTTCTTCCTTCCGTTATGTACTCAAGATGGACAGTGAATAATATTTATATGTTACTTATATGTAAGGGTGTAGGTCTCTACATATGTTGTATATAGTATGTTTTAAATGTGTTATGTGTACACTTTGAGAGAAAGCAACTAAATTTAATTTTTAATGTGTGCCATTGTGCCCACAGGAAAAAAATGACAATAAAAGTTATCTATCTATCTATCTATCTATCTATTCCAAGGTATTAATAAAAGAGAATATTTGTAGCTCAAGATTGACATGAGACTTGGTGCTCTTTAAGCCTGCTTGTTTTCTTGCAGATGTTTCATTACCCAAATTAGGTAATATCAGTACTAGGTATTCCAAGGTATTTTGACAAGTATTATTATCAGAACAGATATGTTCCTCTATCATGCATGTGAATTTTGTTTCTTTAAGTGACAAATTATTTGTCTCTATTAACTTTTATTCTGTTAGTTTCAATCCAATTCTTTAACTGATGTTTAACCTGTGAAGCTATTTTGGGTTCCATGCCAGGCAGTCTGCAGGTTTCCTATTATCAGTGAGGGAGAAGTACTTATGTAATAAAATAACTCTACCTCTCTAGTTAGAATAACTTTTATTTTTTTGAAAATTTCAGGTAGTTCTTCAACAGATGGGAATCCAAGCAGCTGATTACCAGGCTAAACAACAGCATTCCTGAATGTCTGAAAAAGAATGGAAAACTCCAAGAATATGGACTATAGCTTTAGAAATCTGGTCATCTTAGGAAATAATGGATCTAGCTAAAAAAATTGAATAATATTATTTTTATTTTGGCTATAAGTTTTTAGTCTACTTTACTATCTCTGGTATTTTTGCTCCTATGTAATCTTAGCAATTAAGCAACTTGGAACCTCTTTGCAATAGAGCTACTTCTAAATAAATTCCTCTAATATACTGCTTGTGGTTATAACAGTTATTTTTATTTCCCCCACAAATGATTATTTTGTAATGCACAATTCAAAGTAAAATGGAATGTTTATCTTTTCCTAATTGTAATAGTTTGATTTCATTTAACTCATGAGATCAGTATAGATTGGTCTCAAAAGTAGAAGGGGGAGAAAAGATTGATTTCTCTGGCCACATGCTTCAACATTTTAAGGACAAGGAATATAGCATTTAATATTATTTTACCTTTTCCTTTTAAATTGGTAGAAATCAACACACGGTGTGGGAATTCCTCTCTGTCTTACAAGAGAGTTAGAAGGGAGGACATCAAATGAGACAGTGCCTAGAAAATAGCTGGAGGCAGCAAGAATTACCAAACCCCACACCAAGGCAGGAGACAGAGCTACAGTATGTATATCCAAAAGCATCTGGAAGAAGAGGTTTAAGATTTCCAAGTTTTCACCTGACAGGCTTAGCCCTGCCACTATTCTTATCAAGAATGTTTTAAATTTGTCTTCTTGTCTTGTAACTAATACCCTAAAAGACAAATTAAAATCCAAACTTTCTAATTTTGTGTCATTTACTGATAGTGGAACCACCTATTTAACCTCTTCATCAAATCATGAACAAACATACTGAAGAATAGAAGAGCTAAGACTGTTCTTTATGGCATTCCATTCATTATTTATCTGCAATACAGGTAGTCCTCAATTAGCAACCATAACTGGGCCTGGCAGTTCTGTCATTAAGCAAAGTGGTTACTAAGTGAGAAATAATTTGGAATGCTTATCTTGTAGCTGGGATAATTAACAAGAAGAAAATTAAAGTTTGCATTTACATTCATTAAAGAGGAAGGATTTAAAAGAAAGTAAGCAGGTGTACAGTGGAGAATGCATATTGAAAGCAATGCAATGGCACCAGCAGCCCTGATTACACTCAGGGATAGGAACTGCAAATACCCTACACAAACAATCCTGAGTATCCTCCATTGTACACCTGGTTACTCTCTTGTAATCTCTTCTCCAATCCTCTCCACTCTGCAAAGTGAGGGAAGAAAAATACAGGCACAGGACAACGCATAAAAACTGAAATGATGGGACTTCCGGTTTCCGGTCGAGCCGTACGGAGCCATCTCTAGGAAGCTCCGTTACGGCGATCGGATTTTCGGCGGCTTTTCAGCAGCCCGAAGCGCCAAATTCAAAAAGGGAGACTCTCGGAAGATAGCGGAACCTCCGGCGACCCGAAAAACACCCGATTGGAAGCAGGATCGCCGGAGGGGACGCGAACAGAAGAAGAAAACGGAGAGGCCGGCTGCGGCCGGCCAGAAGAAGACGACACGAGGGCGGAAACAATAGGAGTGAGGAGAGAAGACCGAGGAAGCAGCGAAGAAGGAGACGGGAGCGAGAGGCGACCAGGAAGAAGCGGGACGAGGGAAGAAGAGCCCGGGACTTACCCAGCTGGAGGCCTGAAGAAGCTGCAAAGCCGCCTAGCCGCAGCGGAGGAGAGCCAGCTGACACAAAGAAAGGACGGCAAGCAGCGTCGGGAGAAGACAACGCAAAACGGTGAGACCGGCGGGGGTGGAACCGAGCGCTGCGGGACGCCGACCAGAGGGTGAAACTAGCAGCGGGAGGAGGAGGCCTTCACGGGACCCTCAGAAGACCCCCCTAGGCCCCCAAGAAAGGTAACAGAGGCGGCAAGAAGCCAGGCGGGCGGAGCAAGAGAAGACAGACCAGGCGAGAGGAGGCTACGAAGCAAAGGGGGAAAGAAGGGAGGGGGAAAAACCTTGCAGAGACACTGTTTCCTCCCCCCCCAACGGACGGCAGGGAAGAAGAAAGCTGGAAAGCAACCCGGTGAGCAATAAGGGCAAAGTAGAGGGGAGCAGTAAACAAAGGCTGACAGAAGAAGGGAGGAAGCGACCTGGGCAAGAAGGCAGAGAAAGAGGGGAAAGAAGGAACCAGAAAGGAACAAAGAGAAGAAATAGACTGGCAGAGGGGAGTGAAGAGGAAACCAAGGCAAAAACACTGAACTGGTTCCCTGGCTCCCTGAATATAAAACTGCCAGAATACAGGCCCCTACCCCTACACTGCCTAAACCCTGAAGCCTCAACCCTCGAAAGGCTAGACTACCGGACCAACAACAGATCACAACCTAGCGCCCAATTTGATCCAAATTGGGACCCAAAACAGTGCCAAGACAACAGGAGGATAACCTCAAAATGGCCTCCAAGCAGACCACACTGACACAAACGAAGGGAGTTGTATCCACCCCAGCCCAGCGTACTAAACCATCAGGAACTAATCTACCCATCACCACACCCTCCCATCCAAATGCAGGCACCCAGAACCTTACACCCACACAGACCAACCCAACAGCACACATGATACAAAAATTACAAGAGGTAATAGAGATGCTGGTTGAAAGGATGGATGGAATGGATAAAAGGTTGGTGGAAATGGGCACACAGATGGAGAAAAGACACAACGATACAAAACAAATGCTGCAAGAACAAGGTAGAGAGCTAGAGAGAAAATGGGAGGAGCAACGCAAGGCGATAGCTGCAGATTTGGAGCAAATGAAGGAGGCAATGCAAACACACTACAAGGAAGTAGGGGAGGAAATGGAGAAAAACTTCCAGGAAATCAGGGAAAAGGTGGACAAGCGGATGGAGAAAGTGGAGAATCAAGTAGAAGGCCAGAGAACAGAGATAGCAGAGATGAGAGGGGTGAACCAAGACCAAGCCACCACGATACAGTACTGGCAACTGGCGACTGCAATCAGGTTCAGAGGCCTGAAAGAGACATCAGACGAAACCCAAGGAAGCCTGGCCGGAACCTTTATAGAGGCCCTGGCAGCATTTCTGGGAAAGCCAACCTCAGCTATCGAATGGCAAATCGACAGAATCAACAGAGTGGGCGCACGGACGACAACAAACAGGCACCAACCAAGGGACGTGGTCATCCACTTTGTGACGCAGGGATTCCGGAACCGCATCTCAGCCACATCTTACCACAAGAGTTTATACATAAAGGGGCAAGAAGTGAAAGTACTGAAAGAGATCCCCCAGACGATGCTGCGAGACAGAAAGGAATATAAGTTCCTGGTCGACGAACTGAGATCACGTGCCTTGCGATACAGATGGGAAACCCCCACGGGGATGACATTCTACTACAAAAATAAAAGACATCAACTGAACTCGGTCCAACAAGCCAGAGAATTCCTGGAAAAGGAGCTGATGCCGGAGGGATCCCAATACACCACGAGAGAAGACGCAGAAAATCCACCAGACCGACAGACCGCTGCAAGAACACGAGAAAGGAAAGGACCAACTCGAGACACGACGACACAGAGAACAGGAAGCAACAACAACAACAAGGGAACAAGACAGACTGCAGAGGGCAGGATAACAAGATCCACCACCAAACGCACAGATCAGCACGACGCAATCCCTATATGCAACTCGAACACAAACTCGGATACCATGGGAACGAGACCAAAGAATACCACAGGAGATAGAATGAAAGCGGTCTCGGAAGAGTATCCTGAAACCGACAATGATGACTAAATACTTGACATGGAACGTTAACGGACTAAACTCCCCACAGAAAAGGAGGAAGATATTTCATTATCTGTTTCAAGGAGGAAATGACATAATTTGCCTACAAGAAACACACATCAGGGCAGCAGACCACAAATATCTGACCAGCTACAAACTAGGTGCGCAATTTGTGGCAGCGGCGCCAAGAAAAAAGAATGGGATTGTTATATACGTAAAGAAACATATAATGGCGAAGCTAATAGAGTCCGACCCCCAAGGTAGATACCTGGCAATTGAAATAACACAGGAGGACAAGAAGATTCTAGTAATGGGCGTATATGCACCAAATCAGCAGCAAGGCAAATTCTACAAAAAGCTACACAAGAAAATAACACAATTTAACTACAGATCTCACATCATCATGGGCGACTGGAACGGGGTCATAGAGACTGCTCTAGACAAAAAAAGAACTGCACCGAACCCACAAAAACACTCCAAGTTGCCTAAATCCTTCTTCGACATGAAGGAGGACCTCGAACTGACAGATGTATGGAGGAAAAGACACGGCAAAGAACAAGAATTCACCTTCTTCTCTGGCAGACATCAATCCTTCTCCAGAATTGACTTTATATTAACTTCTAGCGACTTGCTAACTTGTCTAAACGCGGTGAAAATCCTACCCAAAGCACTGACAGACCACAACCCTGTGAGGATGGAACTAAGACACGGCCCGAAACAGAGGAGGTCCTGGAGAATCAATGAAAACCTGTTTAGACATGGAGACAAGGTGGCGGAATGCAAAAAAGCTATGAAGGAATTCTTCAACACACATATGAACAACGGAACACCGATAGAACAGATCTGGGAAGGCAGCAAGGTGTACATGCGAGGGATCCTCATATCCATGAATAGCTGGCACCGTCGCCAACAAGAACAAAAAAGAAAAGAGTTAGAAAATGAGATAAGCAAAATGGAGCGGCTACTGATAAAAAGACCAGAGGACAAAGTCGCCAAAGAAGGACTCAAGATCTTAAGAAAGCAATTTGACATGTTGATGGCTGACCAAGTTGCAAGGAATATACAATATGCAAAACATAAGACATTCTGCAAGGCCAACAAACCGGGCCGCTGGCTAGCCTACACTATAAGAAAGAAACAGAAATCCCGCATAATTGAAAAGATAGAATACAAAGGCAAGCTAGAATTCCGACAAAAAACCATCAAGAAAGCCTTCACAGAGTTCTACTCGAAACTATATGCCGAGGATAAGATACAAGACAAAGAGATAGATGAATTCTTACAAAACGAAAAGATACAGGCGATTACCGACACACAAAGAGAAGCCCTGAATGCCTTAATCACAAAGGAGGAAATACACTCAGCGATCACACAACTGAAAGCAGGAAAATCGCCCGGGACGGATGGGATAACAGCGACCTACTACAAGCATCTACAGGATGAGATGCTAGAACCCCTCAGAAAGCTATTTGCCAGCATTCAAGAAGGAGGCCAGGTCCCACCATCCTGGAAAACAGCCTACATCTCACTAATCCCAAAGGAGGGGAAAGACAACACACAGCCCGCAAACTACAGGCCCATCTCACTACTAAACACAGACTATAAAATCTTCACAAAAATTTTGGCCAATAGACTAATGACTGTTTTACAAAAAACAATACACCCGGACCAAAGGGGATTTATACAAGGACGCCAGATGAAAACCAACGTGAGGCAGCTGTTGAACATAATAGAGTACCTGCAAAGGCACAACCAGATACCCACCGCTCTAATGTTTGTGGATGCAGAAAAAGCCTTCGACAGACTGAATTGGCCGTTCCTGACGAACTTGGTCCTGAAGATGAAAATGGGAGCACAGTTCTTCAACTCCATAACGGCAATTTACCAGAAACAAACAGGCCAGATCATTGTCAATGGAGACTTAACGGACTCATTTAATATAGAGAGAGGCACGAGACAGGGCTGCCCGCTGTCCCCCCTGCTATTTGTCCTAACACTGGAAATTTTACTGAACAGAATAAGAGCGGCAGAGGAAGTACAGGGCATAAAGATTAAACAACAAGAATACAGACTGTGTGCTTTTGCGGATGACCTGCTGGTGACAATGTCGCAACCAACACAATCAGCAAGGAAATTGATGGAGATAATGGAGGACTATGGTAGGGTGTCAGGCTTCAAAGTAAATATATCAAAAACAAAGATGCTAGTCAAAAACCTAGACAACAAAGCAAAACGGAACCTGGAAAGAATAACGGGTTGTGAAATAGTCAAGAAAGTCAAATACTTAGGAGTGGAGATAGAATCAACAAATGCGAAATTATACAAGAATAACTACGAGGTCCTGTGGAATAAGATACAAGCAGACCTGGAAAGGTGGAAATCGCTACGTCTGTCCCTGCTCGGCAGGATAGCGACAGTAAAGATGAATGTATTACCCAGATTTTTATTTCTCTTTCAAATGCTACCCATACTCAAGAAGGATGCGGACTTAGACAATTGGCAGAAAGGCATCAACAGATTTATTTGGGACGACAAGAGACCGAGGGTGAAACTAAAAATCATCCAAGACGCAAGGGAGAGAGGGGGACTCAAAATGCCTAATCTAAAGCTATATTACTATGCAGCAACGTTGGTGGCGGTTAGTGACTGGATCAACATGACAAATGATAGAGTTCTGAATGTTGAGGGGCATGGTCTACGATTCGGCTGGCACGCATACCTAGTATATGACAAAAAGGCAGATAGGAACTTCAAGGAGAACCCACTACGAATCCCACTGCTATGGGTCTGGAAGAAATATAAGCACCTCCTACACGACAAGATTCCCATCTGGACGATCCCTGGACACGCAACAGGGGATATGAACACATCCCAAGGGCAAGAAGTGATGCCCTACAGTGAACTTGTACTGGGAGAAGAAAACGGGTTCCTCTTGAAATCTCAAGCAACGCTAGCAAACAGAGGAATAGGAAGTAACTGGCTATCATATATACAACTACAGTCAAGGTGGCGTAAAGACAAGAAGAAGGGCTTCTCCCAGAATGAGAACCTAATTAAACAGATCAGAGAACAGGGGATTATGCACATCAAACGAGTGTACAGCATTCTGATAGAAATGGACTCTGAAACCGAGCTAGTCAAGAACTGTATGATAAAGTGGGCGCAAGACTTCGGACACTCTATCGCCATAGACACGTGGGAGAAAATCTGGGTGAGGAATGTAGAATTCACGAAATCGCAACACTTAAGGGAAAACTTCTACAAGATGTTCTATAGATGGCATCTAGACCCGAAAAAAATATCACTCATCTACCCGGGCACCCAGCCCAAATGCTGGAGGTGCGGAGATGGGGAGGCTACTTACTTTCACATATGGTGGGCATGCAGAAAAATCAAAGCATTCTGGAGGAAGATATGGTGGACACTCCAAACTATTTTCAAAAAGCGTATAGAATTTCTACCTCAGGCTTTTCTGTTAGGGATCACAAAGGATATCACTACCTCAGAGACAAATTTATTTTTGAACTTAATTACAGCAGCAAGATTATTGGTGGGACAGTACTGGAAGAATCCGGAAATACCGCCTATTGAAGAATGGACTGTGAAAGTAACAAATCTGGCGGAAATGGCAAAAATATCAGCATATTTGAAAAATCGCTCCAATGAACAATTTGTGACGGACTGGAAACAGTGGATAGACTATATCCAAGAGAGACACCAATCAAACAGAATGCAGCTGGCGTTTAGCTAGGGCTCGATGGGAGGAGGGAAGAAGGGTTAACAAATCAAAGGTTTACAAAAAACTAACACCCAATGTTGAATGTATATGTTCTATAACTAATGCCTCTTAACATAACCTTATGACTAATGATGTTTGCTTTAATATTGTTAAAGTAGACTGAATCTCTACCTCAGGATATGAAACTTTTACCTCAGGATCTCTGGTTAGGGACTATAAAAGATTGCACTAGTAATGGGATGAAGTCAATTCAGAAGCGCAAACGTACAATATGCGATAGATTAGAAACAGTAGATAGACCATATATAAGAGAAACACCAATCAAACAAAATGTATTCGGATTATACTTGAAGAGGTAAGGGAGGAGGGAAGAACGTTTACTAAAACAGATGTTTATAAAGATTAATACCTAATGTTGTATGCTATGTTCTAGGAGGACCGTTTAGCAATAAGATCTTATGTTTAATGCTGACCACATTAATATTGAAACAGATAGGAGAAACACCAATCAAATAAAATGTAACAGGAGTATAGTTGAGGCTAGACGCGAGGAGGGGGGGAAAAGGCCTACTAATTCAGACGTTTTCAAAGACTAATACTTACCGTGTTTCCCCGATAGTAAGACACCCCCGATTGTAAGACGTATCGGGGTTTTCAGGGGGTCGGCTAATATAAGCCGTACCACGAAAGTAAGACATATTACTCCTGCCCACTTCCGCCTCCTGCTTAAAATACTTAAATACTTAAAATACTTAAAATACTTAATATACTTAAAATACTTAAAATAAAACTGACAATTGTTTTCCAATCAATATAAGCCGTACCCCGAAAGTAAGACATAGTGGGGCTTTTGGGGGTAAAAAGAAAGTGTGACCCTGTCTTGCTTTAGGGGAAACACGCCGTGTTTCCCCTAAAGCAAGACAGGGTCACACTTTCTTTTTATCCCCAAAAGCCCCACTATGTCTTACTTTCGGGGTACGGCTTATATTGATTGGAAAACAATTGTCAGTTTTATTTTAAGTATTTTAAGTATATTAAGTATTTTAAGTATTTTAAGTATTTAAGTATTTTAAGCAGGAGGCGGAAGTGGGCAGGAGTAATATGTCTTACTTTCGTGGTACGGCTTATATTAGCCGACCCCCTGAAAACCCCGATACGTCTTACAATCGGGGGTGTCTTACTATCGGGGAAACACGGTAGTATTGTATACCAGGTGTCATGATGATTGCTGCATAATATGTTTTTATGTCCAATGCTGATTGTTTTAATAAAAGAATTTTTATTAAAAAAAAAAAACTGAAATGATGATCATAAGACAGGGATGCTGAAAAGGTCATAAATGTGGGGTGCTAGTCATTATTTTTTAGCACCATTGCAACTTTAAATGGTTGCTGAATGAGCATTTGGTAGGCAAGGACTATTTGTAATATTAGTAGCCATCAACGAATTCTCTTTGAAAATAATTAACAAGTTTCATACATATGTATTTATTTCTCATGCAATCTTGCTCATTCTCTCTCTCTCTCTCTCTCTCTCTCTCTCCCTCCCTCCCTCCCTCTTTGCAATCCCTTCAATGTTTTCATCAGTGTTCTTTCTGAGCAATAAATCTATTAAACAGACACTTTAAACTCTGTTCACAATTAAGGTTTTTTTCTATGCTGGATAAAAAATTAATTTTAATTCTGTCAGAGTAAAGAGGTGGTCTCATGAGTTGAAAAGCTAACATATATTTTAAAAAATAAATAAAAGTATACTGCAATAGTCTTAGGTAACTATTTCATATTTCCAGACTACATCGTTAAAGAGACCAAAATAGTATTACAGTAGCATATTCATACAGAAGATTAAAATAAACTTAAATAATAGGATATAAATAGCAAAGCTCTATTTTTCCCCATTGTCCTCTTGTGTCGTAAATCTTAGTTTTGGATGATTTGTGTATATGCCATTATGCAGTACAACCAAGATAGTTAAATAAACTTTTTATAGAAGTAGGCAACTAATTTTACCAGTTCTGTATATATCTGTGCCTGAGCAAGCACATGCATTTTTGTCACAAAAGGGTGAGAACTTTAGCAACGAATGTTCTTATGAGAAATTAAGTTTAGTGTATACTTATTGGTTTAGAGAAAACATATGATAAAAGTGAACATGGAATGGTATGCATGAATCAAAACTTGAAATTTGGTTATTGAACATGGTAAAAGCAGTATATGATAGAAGTAAACCATGCAAAACAATAAAAGGAGTACTTAGTAATGATTCTTCAGTGAGCAAGAATTAAGAAAAGGATGTATGATGACCCCTTGGATAAATGTATAAGGAATATTTGTGATAGTTTTATAAGCCCATTGGGCTTTGACACATTAATTTTCAGATTTTGCCGTTATCGTTGAATTTTGGATAGGAAAAATAGTATTAATGGAAAAATTAGAGCAACCAGGTTAATTTTTGTGTCTGAATAGATAGAAAAAATGATGGATACATTTTAAGATGCGCAAATGTAGTAAAAAAATATTGGGTATAGTATGTAATCTGTTAGAACGAAACAGATTACTGAAAATATTTGTATGTAAGAGCATTCTTCTGTGTACTTTTTTATATATGGAAGTGAGAATGGGTATGTCAAGAGGAACACAAAACAGGTTCAATACAGCAGGAATGGCTTACTTAAAAAGGATAGGATGGTAAAACAGAAAAAGTAAAGTCAGGAATGAATGGCTGCAGAAGGAATGTGCATTGAATCTAGAAATGAGCGACCAGTATGAAAAAAAATACTTTAAGTTATTTGATTAGATTGGAGAATGAATGAAGCCCAAATTACAAAATAATATTTGAAAGAAGATTGTAAGTATTGAAGAAACTGAGAAAGTCAATTGATACGTTTCTGAAAAACAGATAAGTTTAAAAAATAAGACAGTGTATAGAAAGAAATACAGACCATTTATTATTCAGTTTCTATATGCTGCCTGGTGTTGTATGTCCAAAGAGAATAGTATGATGGGTATGTATGTTCAAAAATAATGTACCATTTGAGCACATTAGGGATATATTTTAAAAACAATATCTGGTAGTTTTTAAATAATTACTAATAATTTTATTGCTACTAAACTACCATAATTTGGTTTATAATTCTATTTCCACTTCAAATGATTACAATAATAACCGAACCATGCTACTTGTGGACAGAAAATATTGGATTGTGCTGGTATTTTCAAAGCAGTCTAGCATTTTAGGGTCAGTAACAGAATAAGACACAAAAAAATTAGTAAGCAATAATGTGGTCAAAGTCCAGTGCAGATTAAAAGTCACAACTGTGCTTCTTGGTGTCAAAGTTCAGTTTGGGCAGCAAAACATATTGAACCAGAATTCCTATAATCAAGGCACACAGTATTCTGGGTTGGACTGCGACAATAATTGCTTATTATGAGGTTATTATGAGTTCCTGACTTCCGCTCTAGAACTTTGAGCAGAAACTTTGAGCAGAGGGGCGTTGTCTTACCTGAACGCCTTTTCTCAGCACGGAGATGGAGAATCCACCAATGGGTTTAGACTGTATTCCTGCCCAATCAGATCAAGTCAGCCAAAGCTGCCATGCCCGTCCTGGACCATAGAGATCCCAGTTTTGACGCGAGCGTAGCCATTGACTGACAGCACGGCATTGTGGCTCCTCCAGCTAATGCTAACCCTAGGCCTAAGTGACCTACCAGGGTGGAAGTGGATTCTCCATCTCCGTGCTGAGAAAAGGCATTCAGGTAAGACAACGCCCCTTCTCCAGCACTTGGAGATGGAGAATCCACCAATGGGAGGTACCAAAGCCTACTGTCCCTTAGGGTGGGAAGCAGACTGGTCCGGTGTGGCACTTTGGCGAATAACCTGTTAGAGAACTCTCCTGCCAAAGGAAGCCTCAGCCGAGGCAAACCTATCAATTTTGTAATGCCGAATGAAAGGGGATGGCGAAGCCCATGTGGCTGCCCTGCATACCTCCTCAATAGGCGCCTGTGTGGACCAGGCCGCAGAGGTAGCTGCACTTCGTGTGGAATGGGCCGTGACCCGTCGTGGGACTGGGAATGATTCCGCCTGATATGCCCCGGCAATGCACGCCCTGATCCACCTGCCAATTGTGGAAGAGGAGACCTTCCGACTCTTGGAGGAAGAATAGAAGGATATGAACAGGGCTTCGGATTTGCGGAATTCCGCTGTCCGTGCAATATAGTACCTAAGTGCTCTACAGACGTCCAAGCTCTGCCATTGTCGCTCCCAAGCGTGCGATGGGTTAGGACAAAAATCTGGTAATACTATGTCCTGTGACCTATGTAATAGAGAATTTACCTTCGGTATGAAGGTGTGGTCGAGTCGTAGGATCACTCTATCCTGATGGAACATGCACAAGTCATCCCTGACTGAAAGTGCTGCCAATTCGGAGATGCGCCGTGCAGATATGATTGCCACCAGGAATGCCACCTTGTGGGACAGGTAACGCACATCACATGTCGCTAGGGGTTTGAAGGGCCGCTTAGTGAGGGCCTGAAGGACCCATGGTAATTCCCACGAAGGGTACCTGTGTACAGTAGGGGGTCTGGCGTTGGAAGCCTCTTTAAGGAATGATCGGATTAGGGGGTGGTGGCTCAGGGTTCCTGCTGAGTCGCATGTGAGAACCGTTGCCAGCACTGCAACCTGTCTGCGTAGTGTGTTTGGGGCCAGGCCCCTGTCAAGCCCGGCTAGCAAGTAGTCCAGGATGTGGGAAATTATGAGCTCCGAGAGCGACAGCTGTCGTCCAGAGCACCATAATCGGAAGTTTTTCCACAAGGCCTCATAGGTGTGGTTGGTGGAAGGGCGACGAGAGGCCTGGATTATCGTGATGACCCCCGGGGAACAGAGCTCCCTTGCTAAGATCGAGCGCTCAAGTGCCAGACAGCTAACTGGAGCCACTGGGGATCTGGGTGGAGAATGACTCCCTGACTGAGTGAGATCCATTCCAGGGGAATCCTCCAGGGCTCCGCGAGGGAGAGACTCATCAGGTCGGCGAACCAAGGTCTCCTTGGCCAGTAAGGGGCCACCAGGAGTACCTCTGCCTGTTCCCGGAGGAGCTTGCGTATCACCGTCGGGAGGAGGGGTGGGGGGGAAAGGCGTAAAGTAGGCCCTGGGGCCACGGGCTCCAGAGAGCATCCGTCTGCTCCGCCCCTCTGGCTGGGAATCGGGAGAAGAAGTGAGGCAGCTGAGTGTTGAGCGGGGACGCAAAGAGGCCCACCTGCGGCAATCCGAAACAGTGACAGATTTCTTTGAAGATCCTCGGGTGAATGCACCACTCCGAGTGGTCCACAATTGTTCTGCTCAGGAAGTCGGCCTGAGTGTTCGCTTCCCCTGATATGTGATCGGCCTTAATGGAGGCTAGGTTGTGTTCTGCCCAGGTTCCCAGTAGGAGGGCCTCGGCCAAAATGCTCCAGGACTGGGTGCCCCCGACGGTTTATGTGAGCCTTGGCTGTCACATTGTCGGTGAGGACCAGGATGTGGTGGCGCACCACTCGACCTCAAAAGTGACGGAGGGCTAGGTGGATGGCCCGTAGTTCGAGCCAATTGATGTTGTGTTGGACCACCGGCCCTGTGCCCACTGTGAGCGAAGGTGCGCTCCCCAGCCGAAGAGGCTGGCGTCCGTCGTGACTACTATCCAGTCTGGCTCCTTGAAGCATGACCCTCTGCGTGTGGCTAGTGATAGCCACCACTTGAGGGATCGTAGTACCTGTTGCGGAAGTTGTACTGTTTGGTGGGAGGCGCTGAGGTTCCGCCTCTGGAAAGGCAGCATGAACCATTGCAGTTCCCTGGAGTGGAGCCTGGACCATGGCACGATTGCAATGGCCGAGATCATCTTCCCTAACAGCTGGGAAAGACTGGCCAATGTTACGGATCGACTCTTGTGAATCTGGAGGATCGAACGTCTTATGCTGTCCCGGCGCTGTTGGGATAGGTAGACCCGGCACTCCATGGTGTCTATGATGGTGCTGAGGTGTAGTAATCTTGTTGAAGGAACTAGGTGGCTTTTGGGGAAGTTTACCGAGAACTCGTGGCTCTGAAGCAGCCCTACCACCAGATCTAGGTCCGACAGGGCGGACTGGAAGGATGCGGACTGGATTAGTATGTCGTCCAAGTAGCACTGGACTCTGACCGGTATCATTCTCAGGTGTGCTGCTAGAGCTGCCAGGATCTTGGTGAAGACCCTTGGGGCCGAGGACAGGCTGAATGGGAGCGCCCTGTACTGGAAGTGGCGTCCCTTGTAAGCGAACCGTAGGAACCGTCGGTGGGCCAAAGAGATCGGGATATGGAGGTACGCCTCCGTGAGGTCGATAGATGTCAGGAGGTCCCCCTTTCTTACACTTCCCAAGATGGATTGGAGCGTTTGCATCTTGAATTTGTGATATGCCAGATGATAATTCAAGCCCTTGAGGTCTAGAATGGCTCTCCATCCCCCTGACGCCTTTGGGACGACGAAGAGGATGGAGTAGAATCCCTGGTCTCTCTGGCCAAGCGGAACCGGTTCTATGGCCCGTATGTGAAGTAGATGATGAACTGCTTCGTTCATCAACCCTTTCTTTGTTCAGTTCCGGGGGGTTGGACAAGAAAGGAACCGATTTGGGGGGTTGGTGACAAATTCCAAGGAGAGGCCGTGACGGATGGTGCTCAGCACCCATGCGTCCGTGGTGGTGGCCTCCCACTGGTGGGCAAACAAGGAGAGCCTGCCCCCAATGGGAGGTCCTGATGGGGTGTCATCTGGTGCGGCGGAATGGCCTGTTGTTCCTTCGAAAGGGGCGCTTCCCCTGGGGTTGTTGCCTGGGTCTGGGGGCTTGTCTATCAGCCTGTCTCTCTTGTCTGTCTTGCCTGGCTGGAAAGGATTGGGGGGGCTGGGGGTAACTATATCTAGCTCCTGCACAAAAGGGCTGTCGTCGTGGATAGAATCCGGCGCGCTTGTCCTGTTTTCTGAACAGAGGATTAAGGACCTTACGTTTATCCTTGTTTTCGGTTATGTAGGGGTTCAGGGCGTCCCCAAATAACTTGCCCCCCTGATATGGAGCCGCTGCTAGTTTCCACTTAGACTTTGCATCGGCTTGCCAATGTTTCAGCCAGAGCATACGTCTGCCAGTGATACTGGATGCCATAGCCCTGGAGGAAAACCTGGCGGCCTGGAGGGTCGCATGTGCAACGTACTCCGTGGCCGCCACCAGCTTACTGAGGTCTTGATGTGTGCGGAGATCCTCTGCTGGAATCCGGGCTTGGAGTTGCCGGAGCCAACGGAGGGAGGCCCTGTTAAAGAAGGAAGCGGAGGTTGCCGCTCTGATCGCCCATGCGGATGCTTGGTGCGTTCTGCGGTAGGTGGACTTGCACTTGTGATCCTCAGCTTTGAGGGCCTCAGAGAAGTCCCTGGAGATGGCGGTGGATGACACTAGGGGTCCTAGGGGCTCGTCCATGGTAGGCCCTTCCAGTGTTTCCTCCAATTTCTTGGCAACACTGTACAACTTCTTGTCCGTGCTACCCGGAATGGGAAGAGAGGCCGGTGAAGTCCACTGTCTCCTGATTGCGTTCAGGAACAGGGAGAGGCAAGGGATGCGATGTTGCGTCGCAATCGGCTCCACGAAGTTAGGGTCTGCCTCCGAATCCAGTGGATTGGGGGCGTGTTGTCGCCGGGGGTTCAGGTCCTAGGTGGGCGGTGGATGTGGCCTTGCATAGCAAGGTGATGAAGGAGGGGTTGAATAGCCCACCGAAGGAGGGCGCCTCCGGTGGATACTCCTCCTCCTAGGACATTGGTATACCCTGTTCCGTGATCGGCTGATCGAGGTAAGAGTCCTCAGATGCTAGGGATGCTGAAGGAGAGGAAGGGCTATTTTAGGCCTCCGTCTCCAACTGTAGGCTGTGCCTGTAGGCGGTGGCCACTGGTCTGGAGGTCTGAGCCCTGGCATCCAGGGCTCGATCCACCGCCTGGGCGATGAGTAGGGCTAGGCGGTCTTCCGTCAGGAAGGCCATTTGCTCGCTCGGGCGGAGTCCGGCCGCAATGTGGATGAATGTGGCCTCGGGGGTCCCTTGAGGAATGGAGGCCACAGAATGGAGCTCGCCTGTGCCAAACTGCGCGGGGGAGTGTGAGGGTTCCCCCGTTGACCAAATCCCCCGAGGAGAGGTTGATGGACCCAGGGGAAGGTCTAGGGCTAGGCCCTCGGGCTGGTGTGACGCAAACCTGGCTCTTTTCTGTGCTTTGGCAAACTCCTTTTCCAAGGCCTGGTGTCTCCTCTTGTCCTGCTTGTCTGTTCTTTTGGAAGTCTTGGTGGCAGATCTGACATTAGATTTGGCTGCCGTCTTGTCGGTGCCTTCCAGACCAGGTTGACCTGATGAGGATGGCAGGGCTCCTGATGAGGCCAGGGTGGCCTCCTCCATTCTCCGATAGCGCTGGGACACGACAGGGGGCCCCAGGTATCTAGAGAGTATTACACACTGGGTAAGGACAGGCGCACTACTGGGGACGCCTGGAATCCGACTGTGGCTGTGCACGGATAAGGACAGACACACTACTGGGGGTGCCTGGAATCCGACTTGATATACTGTGGATAAGGACAGGCACACTATAGGGGGCGCCTGGAATCCACGTATAGTTACTCAGATAAGGACAGACACACTACTGGGGGTGCCTGGAATCCGAGTGGAGCCAATTGTGTTAAGAATGACAAGCAGGCAATAGGAGACACCAGACTTAAGAAGGGGAGTAAGGCTGTGTGTATCACGGGCCCACCAGACAGGACTGGCCTGGCTATGGGGAGGCTTAGGGAGGCCTGCTGGGTAGGCCTTGGTTGAATGGGCCCGGCTTGGAGCAACAAAATGGCGGCCGGTAACAGGGAGGCCAGTGCATGTATGCCCCAATGGGGGCAGCCGTCAGCTAATGGGCCTGCTCAGGCAGCGCCCGCTTGATTAGAGTCCTCCTGGGGGGGGTCAATGCTTGGGGAGGATCCCCCTTCCCTGCTTCCCCTGTGAGGCTGAGTGCGCTGCGTGGCCAAAATGGCGGCCGCTGAGAGCCTCCGCTGCTTCCCCTTCAGGCTCGTTGAGGGAATTCCTTAGGGCTGGCAAAAGCTTCTCTCGGCCCCTGCGCTCGGCCACTAGCCAGCTGATCGGCGCTAGCTCCGCTCGTAAAGGAACCCCCTCTTGGCAATTTGTATGCGGCCGCATTGGAAATGGCGGGAAACGCAACGAAACGGCGAAAGGTGAAGTCGCTCCCCCTCCGCCCCCACCCCCCGCGCCGATCGACGGAGTACCTCATCTGGGCCTGCCGGCCCACGGAGCTCCAGCGATGTTGCGCTGAATGCTGCCTGGCTCGTTCTGCCAGGGGAGCTCCTCGGCTGGCTGGGCTAACAGCCGTTAGTCCCAATCCATCTGGGGGTTAAGTTATCGAATGGGGGGGGGAGGATGGGAGGAAGGGGCCCCTTCCTTGCAAGGCAACTGTTGGTAGCTTTCCCTCAGTTAGGAAGAGCTAGGAGCAAGGCTCTCAACCCCTTGCTAAAAGGAGGGAATAAGTCTTTGCTAATTACTACTCTATACTATCTTGAAATAGAGAATCCACCAATAGGTGACTGTACCTGCCTAGGAGCCACGCTGCATGTCTGTCCTGGGCCAGATCAAGTCAAAAACTGGGATCTCTATGGTCCAGGACGGGCGTGGCAGCTTTGACTGACTTGATCTGATTGGGCAGGAATACAGTCTAAACCCATTGGTGGATTCTCCATCTCCAAGTGCTGGAGAATGTATAATAAATACTAGTCTACTTTGGTTTAAAACAGCCTACTTCCAGATTTTTCTAACATACTTTGCAATCTGGCACTTCATTGTCTCTTAATCCAATAGCATCAATATTCCCATGGGTCTGAAAGCTATGTTTTTATGGCAATGTCAAATCTAGGCTTGCAGAGCTGGGATCAATGGAGGATGCATTTGAAAAGATCATAGAGCAAATCAATGAAGAGTTCCCACTCAGTGCGCAAATAGCCAGTCTCAAATATCTATGGAGATTCTCAGTCATCCAAGTCATAGTTGTCCCAAAAGTGCTTTTTCAAAAGGCAACTGGATTTCGTTTTCCTTGAAGATGTTTTACTTCTCATCCAAGAAGCTTCTTCAGTTCTGAACTTGAAGTTCTGAACTTAAGAGGCTTCTTGGATGAGAAGTGAAATGTCTTCAGGGAAAAAAATAATACCTTTAGGACAGCCAGTCTCAAAGTATAGTATACAAACACGTTAGACAAAGTAATATTATAACTTATAAATCTAGGAAAAAGAGGATCATCAGTAACAAGGTGGATGGATTCAATTGCAGCAAAGATAGCTATATTGATGGAAAACTTGAAGGGTCTGTCTCTAGGAAACAGATAGTCACGAGGAAAATGTATGTGGTTGTTGATAATGATTTGATGGATTATAAAAAATTATCATCTCAAACCAAATTTGTTCTTGTTCAATTTTGAGGTCGATGTATAGATTCAGGTAAACAACTTATTTTTAACATTTTATGCACTGTTTCCGTTTATTTAAATTGTATTTATATCTAATTATAGTGCTTACCTAAGGTAATTGAATGATGTGCAATCTCATGTCTCACTAATATGGGCAATTACTTATTTAGGATTTGCAATGTATTTACAGTATTTGCAATCACGTTATTCTCAAATAATAAACTGTTGAAAATCAACCCAGAACGTACAATTTTTAAACTACATATAACGTTTTTTAAACTGGCATTCGTAAAGTCAAGCAATTTCACCTCCTACGTAGAGTCTAATATTTTCGCCTTCTTTTATGACGAGGAAAATTGCACAACTTCTCGCGAGATTCTTGACCACGTATAGGAAAGACATCGCTTTCGGATGCCGTTTGACAAACGACCTACTGCTCTTGCGAGTTGTTGAATTGCTTTCTTCGAACACCTTTCTCGCGAGATACGCATTCTTCGCGAGAATTTCGTAGCACGCACAATCGAGTTGTATGGAAATCTCGCGAGAGCCCGTGCAGCAAGGTCTGGGCATCCCCATAGCGGCAACACAGATCCTCCTACAACCATCCGAGACGCGGCGGGCGCCATTTCAGGGAGCAGTCGCCTTTGCTAAAGCGGAGTCTGTGTGTTCTTGTTGCGAAGCTTCCTTGGCTTTGCTCGTACTAATTTTTCGAGATCATTCTTAGTCTAGCTTTTTGCCTGCTGCTGTTGCTGAGATAATTTTTTTGTTTAAGGGCCAGCGCCCCTCCTCACGCGTATCCAGACCCAGGGAAACAAACGACGGCCGTGGCAGTATCCCTCCGCCTCATAAACACCTGGGCCAGAAGCGAGAGGCCGGCAGCGCAGGTAATAGCTTTCATATTTTTGACGGCTCTCTTTTATGAACGATTCTGGGGAAATGATAGCGTGGGTTCTGCAAGGTTTAAGGGCGTCTGCGTTGGGCCTTCCCGGTGGCGGGCCCATTTCTTTTTGTCTTCGATTTCATTCTAGTCTGGTCAGCCGGACTGGAAATTCCAGTTCCTGTGGGATGGTGCAGGCCTCTGCGTGGTGCCCGGGGGTGGCGGGAGAAAACGAGGGAAGTCGAATGATATGATTTAGTTTTGGAAATTGTGTGTTTATTTTCGCGCGGAAGGTTTCGTGGAACTCTTCCTGAGTCTCACGGTTACGATCGGGATATATTTCGCCACAAAGATTCCTAACTATTTCTTTATTGCTTTAGATATTTTCGCGGGAAGGGCCTTAAAACTTCGCAGTGTGTGCTGTTGTGTATTAACGAAAGGCTGATGACCCGAGAGAATAAGGGCGCTTAGTAAAGAGTCATCGTAATAACTACTGCAAGGAGAGTAGAAAGTTCTGTTTATTACTGTGGTATTTTTTTTTTTTTTTTGGAATAGTTATTGGGCTGAAGATGTTCAGGTGGGAGGGGAAAACGAACTTTCCATATATCTGCACAAGTGAAATCCATACACGTGGTTTGTTTCACAAAAATGTGTAGTTTGTAGATATTTTTAAGTAAGTAAACGCACGCATTTTTTGCTTGACAATTTGAAACTATTTCACTCATGTAACTAGACAGTTTTTAATAAAAGAAATCTCAACGTTGCTTAAAAATCTGATCTTAATTTGTAGTTAGCTCACTCATGCTAAGTCACAAACTAATTTTGAAATGCGGAAAAGTTTCAAAAGTGGTTTGTTGCAACCTGGGTGTGGGGGGACAGGGTCTCTTTAGAGAATTATACCTGAAATTTATTGTGTGAATTGTAGATTGCTCTGCTATGTCTTAGGGTGGATCATGATCTGTTGAACTGGATATTGCTTCTGAAAATGCATTATCTATATGGTTTTATTTTAATTGATTATTTGGACTAAATGCCCAGATTGCCAAGAAGCAAAACTAGTATTTAACTGGTCAGATGTATATATATGTATGTGTGTGTATATAGTACAAAAACTACAGTGCATAACACTCTAACAAGTCATAATTTATATTTCAACCTAGGAAAGGCTTTTAAGTGAATACCATCAGAGTTCTGACTTCCTTGTTAAGAGGCTAAATGTATATTTTAATATTCCTGTTTACTTGGGTAGTTTTAGTTATATAGCCTGGGATATTTGAATTACTCTATTTGGACTAGATCATTTTTTAATCTACAAAAACAGATAAAGTATTTAATTTAGAATACTTGCCTTCAAAACTTATGCATTCTATTGTTCAAATTATTTATAACTCATTTTGTAAAAAAACACTTGGATGATACTGTACTGGATAAATGTTACTATTCTCTATGAGCATATTATTTAATGCTGTCTTTTAAACTGCTATATTTTTCCTGCTATGCTGTTTTTACTATGCTGGAAGCCAGCATTTTTAACAGTCCCCTTCCAATATTTCCATGAATAACTGATATTTCTCTTAAATGCTTGAGAAGTTTTTAAATTTATCTTTGAACTGCTCTGTAATATAGGGCAGTATTTATACTGTAATATAGTGTAGGCCTATTTCAACATCTCTAAAAATATAATTTATAATGTCTGTTAATCAGATTATCTTATGGAACTTTCATACGTTCAAGCAAAGAGAAATAGAATAAATCTTTAGAGGATACTTGGGGGGCCATTTAGTGAATTCTGTTCTTTCTATATATAAAATTGCAGATCTTCCAATACTGTTTTGTTTGAGGATAAGTTTGCTAAATTGTACAATGTCAAACTCTGTAGCATTTGTTTAAAGTCACATTCCCCCCCTATCTCATGCTTTTTATTCCCTACATTACTTAGGACAATGTTGAAAATATTTTAAAATGCAGGTGTACTTTATTTTAACCTAAAATGTAGCATGAGAAGATCACAATTTGCTACATGTACAAATACTAAAACCTAAGCACTATTTTTCTGCAAATAGTTATATTTTCATCCAAATACCATTAGATGGATTATTTGCTAGGTTTAGTTGTTAGTTTTCCAACAGGTTTATGACCTTTGGATTCTTAATAAGTTGTGTTGCAACTTATTGATTTGTGTAGTTATATTTATTCGTACTATCATTTTAAAAATTATACCAATGTGAAGTTATTTGCTACAGATTTAATCAATTTCTGGACATAATTTGAAAGTGTGTCCCTAATTTTATTTCTGTGACATGCTTAGAAATGTTTTCTACATAGTACTGCTTCTTTTCTCTTCCTATAGGGCTGTGAATGTTTAATGGGACATTCTGGATGATGATACTTAAATACAGGAATTTTGAAGATACTGCTTTCTACATAGCAGTAGCAGTTATATCTTTTGATAGATATTTGTTTCAGAGGTAGATACTATATGAGCACAGTAGTTCTATAAATTGAGTATCATGACACAGAAGTTGATTGAGGCAGCTTTAATATTTCTTTCATTACATTGGAGTCTACATTAACTGAAAGTTTTCCTGGGAAATTCTCTGGACTCGACTGAAATGGCAAATTTATAGCAATGTGGAGCTATTTGAGTCCAAAGCAATTACGAATTTTCAAATGTAAGAAGGCTTCTTGTGCCTTTTTATGGGCCTCACAATAGCCATACAGTCTTATCAAAAATACATATTTGTTTACTCAAACATGTATTTTCCTGGGAGATGCCAATGAATGCATTTTGTGTCCCCACATTTCTTTAAATATGTGACTCACTTTGGATCCAAATAACTTCACAAACTACAGATTTTATAATCACTTTGGAATATGTGTCATATGCATTTTTACTTTTTGAAAAAGTTGAGAAATTATTACAGCCATTTTTACTAATTGTTATAGAAAGTGTTAAAGCAGTTTGAAATGGTACATTATATAGGAGATCTGAATAGAAACATAATTGTTGCTGTAATGGAAGGCAGATCTCCTTTTCATATTTTCTGAATTCAGTAATGAGCATGCATCACATCACATATTTCATCTTTACACTATTTTCTTAAAATGTAGTAAAAGAAAGATAATATGCACATCTGTATTTAGAAATTTCTGGTTTCATCTTATGTACAGTAATAGCAACTTGTAAGCTTTTCCATTTCACTAAGTACTTGGTCATAATTGTTATGGCAAATTTGGCAGCTTACATTTGCCGCTATGGCGTTGACCAGTTTGCATCTGAGAATCTATACTAGCTAATTCCATATAAGAGATTATTAAAATAGCTTGACTAATCTGTTTCGAATTTTTGACCCAAGGAGTCAATGATTCATGGCAGATTTCGGGAGATAGGAAATCATCTAATTCATGAGGAACTTCCAAACTGAAGCTCTAATGAGCTTTTTTCCATCATAGGGATGTTTCTCCCACATCTTGGAGGTAAGGCAATAATAGCACATGAGTTACATTTGAAATAAATTTTAAGGAAGTATTTTAGATGAATAGACTCTTGAAGTAAGGAACCATTTAGGAACCAAAAATAATAATGAACATTCCATTTTATTTACTTAGAAAAAGATATACTACCGTCAAAAGATATACTACCGTCAGGAGCACAGTTTCACAAATCCCAGTGGTTAAGGATAGTAACTTGATCAGACTTTAAAAATCATTATCTACTTCCAGTACAGGATTTTTTACAGGTTGTTCATGATCTGTATCCCTTGCATTGCTTCCCCATGATTGAAATCTAGGTTTGGTATGGAACAAGGAAGCTGAAAAAAATATTTCTATGCCACAGTGGCAATATGAGCTACATGTAGCAATGATTTTGTGAAATCTATATTGGGAAATTCAATAGTGGATTAAGATAATATGTTGTGGTTTTTTAATAAATTGGTAATCATATTGAATAAACAATTTATTTTCTTAATCTACTTTTAGATTCTTTTTTCTAATCTTGTTGTGGTTCCTTAAATTCATAAATTCATTTCATTAAGAAAAAGTTTACTTGGGTAGAATACATATTTATGAAGTACTTCTAAGATAAGAACTTATTTATTCTTTGAAAGAAAAGTACTAAACACAAGGATAAGTTCAGTTTAGCTGTACTTAGTGTATATTTCTAGAGCAACATTCTTTGGAAATGTACTACAAAATCTTAAATTGATCACAAATATGGAAGTAGATTCTTGACTAAAGGATCTTGTTATTTTTTTCTAGGTGTCCTGAAAAATGGCTGATGATATTGATATTGAAGCAATGCTCGAAGCCCCCTTTAAGAAGGTGAGAAGATATGCTAACAAATTCTTTAGCAATATTCATTTAGCATTATTCATGAAACTACTGCTGAACTATAAACTAACATCCCTGGAGTCCTCATGATTTATCTTATTGGACATGCATTACGTGTATCTTACCAGTAACTAAATGCTGTTAATGTAATTATATTGTGCAGTAGTTTCACTTCAGCGTGATGAATAAATGCCCATCTATCTCTCTTTGTAGACTTGCCTAACGATATCTCACCTCTACTCCCATGAATTCACCTTTGATTCCAGTGTGAACTGTCAATCATAAGGTAGTAATTGAGTGACGTATCGCTGTACCCGTGGTCCCCCTAGGTAAAACAAACAAACAAACAAACAAAAACACTCCTAAAAACTACCACCTCAATTTTGATAGACCAACAAGGTGAATGCAAAGGTTTGGGCAAACGGCAGGGTTCCAAGAATAACTTTTTCCCTAAGTTCATGACAAGCAAATCCTTATTAATGCAAGAGGAGTTACAGCTTTTTTTTTAAAGATGGGTTATTAATTTTTTAGAAATACCAGACGGTAATAAAAGTGTTATGCGAAAGTTGTTTCCAAAATTCTTGGATCCCTGAATAATTCACATAATAGTAGATATGAAAGATATTTTGAACTACGTTCATTGTGACAGAGTACTCTTTTATCTAGTAATTTCTTAGAAATCTTTAATGTACCTTTTCTGCGCTTCTGAATACTGAGTACCTAGCTTCAGAACTAAACAGGGAGCAAGTATATTTAGATTTCACCAGATCTTCGTAAAACTATGAAATTATGCATGCAGTAGCACTGGCTTCACAAATTTATATATACATATACATTTAAAACTTAATGTGCAGTTGAACTCATGGTGTAACTGGTGTGATAACTACAATAAACATAACAGCAACTGTTAGTTGATTTTGGAGTATATTTAGTGCAGCTCTTTGATATGAGATTTGGAAAAGTGTTGTAACCTTTTAAATGTTCATGTTTTAGTTTTATGTAATTAGTACTTAACGCAAAATTTTGAAATGAATATAAATTGTAATGTTAAGTATATTGTATGCTAGTTTAACATGGATATTTTCCATGTAAACAGGTTTGGAAATAGGAAATATTTAGGCTGGACTGGTTGGATTTTTGATGAATGACTTGGGAGTCGACATTACTAAAGCAGTGTGAATCCCTGTTTGCTTCAGGGCGAGATGTGTGACAGAGGTGGCATCAAGCTCTTACAGTCCCAACCCTCCAACGAAAATGGGCGAAGATCTCAGGAATGGCATCGGTCACAGGAAATCGATAGTGGCTGGCTGCTAGCTTGGTCACTTGGGGCTTAGGCAGAAATATAGCCTTGGTATTGGTCAAAAGGGATTATAGTATATGAATGTGCTTTTAAACTTGGTATTTCTTGTTATATTTTATCCTTTAACCACTTCAGTGCTGGAAACTGCAGGATGGCTTTATTTCATTGTAAAGAAAGTTTGTACAATTTAAAACCTTTTTAAATAGTAAATTTTCTATTTCTAGTTGTATGACTTAAATGTAAACAGCAAAGTGGTTAAAAAGTCTACCTTAATTAGTAGCATCCCATATTGAATATAAAATTTAGTATTAAATTTTTGTTTTGTATTTTCTTATCCCTGCCCCCATTACCCTTTGACCACTTGAAATGTTTCCACTTCGTCCTCATGATGTTCTTCTATCAACCCTGCTTAGGATGAGAACAAATTGAGCAGTGCCAATGGACATGAAGAGCGAAGTAAGAAGTAAGTATTTGTTGGCTCTTTAAATATATACTTTTGCTTAATAGATTCATAATTTGAATACTTAACCTCCCTTCAATTTTGGTAATGTACTTTTTAGATTGGTTAAAATAGTACAAAAATAGCAAATGGTTTTGTATACATTTGAATATTTTAACATAGTTCTTCCCCCAGCATTTGTCCCCCTTTCTCTCCAAAACAAAAGTCCATCTTTTCAGGATAGAAAACAACAATACAACATCATCTCAATTTCATGAACTAATTGAAGGGGAAGGATTGTCTCTTTAACTCCAACATATTTATATGTACATTTTACATAGTCTAAATGCTTACAAAATTATGTAGATATGAACATTGTCTGAAAAAGTCCAAATTAACATTTTGCGCTTGCATATGAAGTTCACCAACTGAATGTCCACTTCGAAAATTGAGCTTTTACAGTAATATTTATTGCTTCTTGAGATAATGGGATTATATTAATTACTCTTAACTTGAAATTATGATGGTCTTCTGACTTTCATAATAGAACGTCTAACTCCCTCATTCTTTCCTTAGGCTCCTTCAATTGTATGTGTTTCTTGCAGGCCATATAACCATATTGGAATAAATGTTGCTTCATTTTTTTTCTAGACAAAAATTCTGTACTTTAAAGATGAAGGGAAGCAATTTACTAAAGTTTTGTAGGTGAATCTCCAGCTAAAGTAAATTGTTCTAATTGTAGAAATTCAGAGGTTTTTACTCTTCAAAATATCATGGAATGATTTTATTCCTATTGTAGGCTACTTTAGCTACTCTTTTTGGAAAACTTCACTTTGAGAAATGTACATAAATTAGTTTAAACAGGACATTATTTCATAATATTGAAGTTATTACAGGAGGCATTAACTCAAATCCCAATATCTTGCCTATCTTCATTAGAGTTTTTTTTGTGTTAGATATAGGTTTTTTATTTGAAGCTTGGCAGTTAAGCTAGGTTGCTAATGCATTTCTAGCTGCTCAATCTGTACACCAGGAAAGTCAAGGACCTAGTTCAGAAAGATAAGTAGCTTTGTGGCAGAGAAAAATTGTAGTAATGATGAAATACTGCTTCTGTAGAGGCAAAAATCTAACTACTACTATATTATATTTGTAGAGTATTCAAATTTGATCCCAGGTTCTTATACCTTGTGCTTTAAATTAAGATTATTCTGTATGTGAAAACAAAATACAATTAACAGTGATAAATTGTAAAATAGATTTGGCAATGTCATTATAGACTTTGACTTCTGTAATTGTTTGAATTTATTCCTTTTATGATGCAAATTTATTTAGAATATAACAAAAGCACCTTGCTTGAATTACACCTAAAAGAGTAATTAATAAAGGGCCCTGATTTCACTTAGTCATGTGAAATCTGCCTAAATCTAAAGAGCAGCCAACATTATTTAGTTTTACTGTCTTTTCTAGTGGATGGAAGCATTTACTACTCCTATAATTTACAATTTTATTTGAAATGGGGGAACGTGTGCAGATTTGTGTATATATTTTCCTCTGTCAAAATCAGTCTTTCTCAAGCTTGGCAGCTTAGTAGGTAGACTTCAACTCCCAGAATTCCTCAGCCAGAAGAAACCCTAACCATAATTGGGCTGTACGGGTAGTCCTCAACTTATGACCACAATCAAGTCCAGAATTTCTATTGATAAGACAGTTATTGAGTTTTGCCCCATTTTACAACTTTACTTGCCACAGTTGTTAAGTGAATCACTGCAGTTGTTAAATTGGTAGCACAGTTGTTAAGTAAATTTGACTTTCTCATTGACTATTTGTTAGAAAGTTGCAAAAGGTGATCACATGTCCCTGGGACACCGCAGCCATCATAAATATGAACCGGTTGCCAAGCATCCAAATTTTGATCACGTGACCATGGGGATGCTGCAACGGTGGTATGTGTTTTTTCAGTGAGGTGGTAATTTCAAATGGTCATTGAATGATTGTAAGGCGAGGACTACTTGTATTTCTTTAAGCAGTTTTTCTACCAGCCCTGATTAGTTAAAATTCCCCTATTAAATATGTTGGCAGGAAGATTTTATGCGACTTTGCTGCTTATTTTGAATGGAGGAAAGTTTTTTCTTTTCCTTCAGAAAAATCAAAAGAGGCTTGAAATTGTAGGTCATTAATAAACTATCGATATTTCTGTTCCATTAGTTATATCATTAGATCATAACAGTACTGGGCCGAATTAAATGTTACCTTATCTTACACTATGTTTACAATAGTTTAAAGATAGAGGTTTTATAATGTGTTTGCGTGTTTGATTTACTTTATAAACATAAGGAGCTTTTTTCTGTTGATTTTTGAAAATCAATTAAGTAAAATAATTGTTTTTCTTGTATTTTGTTCTCAGGAGCTCCCATTAAGTTTTCCATTCAAGGGATAAACAATATCAATTTCAGTTTCAGCAATTCTGTAGTATATTTGCAATCTATAAAGTGATCAATAAAACTTTATCCTAACTTTCTTCCCCATATTTTAAATCTTCTTTTTAAAGAAAATTTTGTCTTAAATGTTTTATATTGAATTGTCTGGTAAGCTGTTTTTAATGTGATAAGACAGAACATGTATTTACATGAAGCAAAAGTTATCTATAACTTACATAGTGTGTATTCGTAGGCTTTGAAGGTATATTCACTAACTTATCTGTTCTTTTTAAATATTTTTGGTATTTAGGAGTAGTTCCTGTACATTTAATTAGACCTTTAAAAATACCTGTATTATAGAAAATAGGAAATAGCTATATTGTAGGAAATAATTAAAGTAGCGATTTTTTTTAATTCTGAAAACAAAACTGAAGACAAGTGTTGCCAGAACATATGAGACTGCTCCTAGAAAATGGAGTGAGGAAGGAAGCTGGCATGCTAAAAAGCATCATCCTCCAAAATCTTTTTTGTTTCCAAGCCAACCTCGAATACTAAGTAGTCTCCACATGCTTTCCATAAATGAAAAGGAATTGTAGTTGCAACCAATGCTTTGCCCTACCTACCCAAAAAAGACAAAAAATATTATTAGAGTTAGCAGTATTTGCAAAGAACTAGAGAGAATGGTAGAAAGCAAAACACAGTTTGCTTCCTTGATAAAGGTTGTGGTTTGTGACAAGTCACACCTATTGTAACAGCCATCTCTGAACATCAAAATTACGTGTGCTCATTGGCCTCAAAAGACTAGGGAGCGTTGTTTTTGTAACCTTTCACACACACACACACACACACACTTACACTTTCATATAGTCATGAAGTTATTTCAGTAAGCTTCAGTTTTCTTAGGACCAATTATGAAAACAATAAATTACAATCTTGTTTGTATCATTCTGGTTTAAATTTCTCCTCATTGGGAAAAACATTCCTATAGAAACTTTCTGTTTAAGCAATGAATATACACGTTATAGATTGTATAAAAGACCCAGAATCTTTGGTTGAGAATTTGCAGGCTACATAAAAAAATTTTTTTTAATTATCTGGCAGGATATTAGTTTTGCTTGGCTTCTCCTTTATAATTAATTATTTCACTTGCTGGAAGTCAAACACAAGTATTTGGATCAAGGCTTTGTACTGCAAAGAAAAAGCTCTGGTTACCTTTATATTAGGCTAAGCAACACAAAATTAAAGAATTAGTTTTTCATGTAAAATGGCAGTATCAAAACAAAGGGAAAGAGATGAATGAGCCACTTTCTATAAAATTAGTTTTGTAGTACAAGACAATGCTTTTCCTGCACTATGGGATGAAATGGCTATAGATAAATTCGGACACAATGCACTTAATGACCGCATTGGTTAACGTTGGAAGTTCCAGTACTGATTATGGTTGTAAGTCGAGGACTAAAGAGTGCTTATGGGCCCTGCATAGACAACACGAAGTAATGGATTAATACAAGTTGGTGCTTTATCATTTTTTTATATGGGTTTATGATTGAATACACATTCTATGGCAACTGCAGTATGAAAGTGCTTATATAATGTAATCTCAGAATTTCAAATATAATCCCCAAAGTTTGAACTATATCATTTTTTTAAAAGAGTTGAGGACCATGGAGTAGCTATGATCCCATTACAACATTAGTCATCAGGGATCTTGCACAGTGTTTTCATGATTTTTAGTTTTTAAATTGTGATATATTTGTTTCACAAACGGTTGAAAACACTGATGGTAGTTTTAATTAGTCACAGGGAGCTTCAGGGACCTGGGTTCCCCATGTCTTGTGTAGAAGCTTTTTCATGGGGTTAAATAATTTAGATGTAATAAATCTTGTGAAATGTTTAGCACACTAGGTTATGTACAGTATATGTCAATATTGAAGAAATTGACTTAAACTACTATTTAGAAATTGAGAACAGGTAGTCTTTGACTCACGACCACAATTGAGCCTAAAATTTATGTTGTTAAGTGAGACATTTGTTAAGTGAGTTTTGTCCCATTTTGCGCCCTTTTTAGCCACAGTTGTTAAGTGAATCATTGCAGTTAAGTTAGTAACACAGTTAAGGGAATCTGTCTTCCCCATTGACTTAGCTTGTCAGAAAGTTACGAAAGATGGTCACATGACCTCAGGACACTGCAACCATCATAAATATGAGCCAAGTGTTGAATTTTAACCTTGTGACCATGGAGATACTGCAACGGTCATAAGTGTAAAAAATGGTTATAAGTCACTTTTTTCAGAGCCATTGTAACTTTGAAGAGTCACTAAATAAACTTGTAAGTCGATGGCTACTTGTATAAACATTTTAAAGTACTAAAATAAAGTGAAGTGCTATTTTCTGTTAGCACTTTTGCTTTAAATTGTTTGACCTAGAACAGAATACATAGTTTATCCCCCAGTTTGGGAGACTTTCTGTCTTTTGTTCTGGATGGAGTTGCACTACCTCAGGCAAAACCTATGCACCATTGGGGGTCTTCCTCCTGTAGCTCAAAGAAAAGGTGACAGCCATGGCTAGGAGAACCATTGGATAGCTATTATGCACCAGTTGACATCCACTCCTCAGCCAGGAGGCTGTACTCACAGTCCTTCATGTCTTGGCCACCTCCCAATTGGACTACTGCAAAGAACTTTAAATGGGGCTGCATTTTGAAGGTTCAGCTCTGGGGTGTCAAACTGGCGGCCTGTGGGCTGGATGTGTCACGCGCAAGCCATGCCCACCCCACTCTGCAAAGGCAAAAAACAGTCATGATGCGTCACATGACGTGATCGAGTTTGACGCCTGTGGTTCATCTGATGTAAAATATGGCAGTCTGGGCAATTAAAGTCCTTATTCAACATGTGCTCTGCAAGCTGCATTAATTGCCAGTACGCTTCTGGCTTCAATTGAAGGTTGTAGTAGTTACCTATAAAGGCTTGCAACTGGGTTATTTGCAGGAATGGCTCTTCTCTATTGTATTTACTTTTCTGTTAGATCTCACAGGACAGGGATGCTTTGGGTCCAGTTCATTGGGAAATGTCATCTGGCGAAATCCAGAAACAAAGCCATGCCCTGTAGAACAAGATTTCCCTAGAGCAGACCTGGGCATTTTATGGCTCCTGGGCCACATCCAGCCCTTTGACTGCCCCGTCCAGCTGCATCAGTTGGAAATTAGAAAATAAGTGTAAACAGTCATACCACAAGAGGGCAGGAAAAAAAGCCAAGTGTGCTCCTTTAGTCAGCTGGTGAGAGAAAGAACTTCTCAACATCTATGACAGAGCAGCAGCCAAGATGAGGCAAGGCTCTGCGCTCCCTCCTCTGTCAATATGTGAGTGCCTGCGGCAGAATTAAGTTCAGCCTATTGGTTTGGCCCTCCACAACAATCCAAATTTCTCATATGGACTCTTGGGGAAAATTAATTGCCAACCCCTGTCCCAGAGATTAGACTTGCCCTGGTTTTGCTGAGTGTTCATAAAACCTAGAAAACCAGCTTTGTTATTGACCCTTAGATCCCAGGTGTGTAGTTGAGCTTGTATCACGGTTGTATTAACTGTTGGTTATTTTTTAAACCTTGCCTGCTGTGTATATTGTAATTGAAAATGTACTTTTGTGTTCACTGGGAGCTTTTTTTCTACTACTGAAAACAGAATATTTAGATTATAGGAACAATATTAAATTGCAGTAGTATTTCTAGATCTTAGAATTGTGCTGTTGTTTTGCGACTTGGTCAGACTTGTAGGAATTATGTAAAAAAATAAATTTGGTTTTGGCAGAATAACAGCATAACTGTTGGAAGAGACCTTGGATGTCTTCTAGTCCAACCCAATTTCTCCTGCATAAGCAGGAGACCCTATACCATTCCAGACAAGTGGCTGTCCAGTCTCCTCTTAAAAGCCTCCAGTGATGGAGCAGCCACAAGCTATTTCACTGGTATCTCTCTGTCGTTTCTATTGAGGTGTTTATAAAACATACAGTTTGCATTCATATTGACATTTGTATTTATGAAGTCAAATTTAGCAGTATTTGGAGGTTAAATAATTAACCAATATTTGTTAGTAGAATGTTGCTAATAAGAATACTGCATTTATATAACACATACTTAACAGTAGGAGTTCAAAAACCTGGTTTGGATCTAGATAATTATGAGCCAAAGAAACATTGGTTGTGTTTGATTAACTCTTTGTGGGAAAAAAATCCCAATCCATTAAAGCAAAATATATGGGGAGGTATTTCTAATGTGAGGACACTGAATATGGAAGCTAAGCTATAATGGATTTGTGGGCTATGAGGAGGTCTAAAGTAATTTATATAAATCATCTTACCTCAATTTTGGTTCACATTTCTCACGTAATGCTCTTCTGCTAGGTTGGAAAAGGCCCTTCTGTGGAAGAGGCTTTCCTCTAGTGGAAGGGCTCCTTTGGATCCAAGCCACTGGCTCCAGTGGCCATTTGGAACATATCTAACAATACACAGGCAGTAGAGTGAAAAACCAGTGTCATTAAATGAACAATGCAGACACAATTATGAAGCTGAATTTCATAGAAAGGAACTTGGTAGGTATAATTATTTGCAATTTTTAAAACTTGTCTTTTGTGACTGAGAAAACCTTCTAGTAAGGAAATAGAAATGTAAAGATTAAAGCAGCAATATATTCACTTGGTATGAAATATGTTTTTCACCTAAATGGCTTTGCTTTTATCCTTAAATATGTTTCTTAATTGTGAGATTTACAGGTAGTTGTATAATTGATTGCTGTTATTTTCATTAAAATATGTAATATTTATTTAAAATTGACAAATATTTTTCAAGCCACCTAATCTTACTTCATATGGCCTAATGTTAATGTTTTTTTCTCTGCGAAAACATAACTGATTTTTTAAAATTTGTTCTGTTCAGGAGGAAAAAAAGCAAGAGCAGAAGTCGTAGTCATGATAGGAAGAGAAGCCGAAGCAAGGACCGCAAACGAAGCCGTGAACGTGAAAGAAAGAAAAGCAAGAGTCGAGAAAGAAAGCGCAGTAGAAGTAAAGAACGGAGACGCAGCCGTTCAAGAAGCAGAGAACGTCGATTCAGAGGCCGTTACAGAAGTCCCTAGTAAGTTGTGTGAAACTATTGTTTTAGGTTTCTTTAAGTGTAGGTAAATAGTAAAACTTTTAGCTTGAATATTTTAGAAAATTCAGTTGTAATATAATTATATCAGTGTGATAGTTTTACAATCATTCAGTTTAATGGTTATATTACTAAGAATATATTATATTTAATGTTAAATGTCAAACAGAATGATAATGGCTGTATATAATGCTGCTTTTTTCTTTAATCCTAGTTCTGGACCCAAGTTCAATAGTGCCATGAGAGGAAAAATTGGCTTGCCACACAGCATGAAAATAAGGTTTTGTTTTCTTTGTTTAATGAGGGATTTAATGGTTTATATTGATATTTATTCCCTTCATAATTCCGTATGTTTTTTTTTTACAGCAGACGCCGATCTAGGAGCAAAAGTCCTTTCAGAAAAGACAAAAGCCCTGTAAGGTAGGCATTTGAATCTTGCTTAATGTTAAATTTCCATAGCATATTGAATGTTCTACACATTTGCATGTTCTCTGTAATTGGCTGTTATTGAAATTTACAAAGGCTCAGACATACTGTGAGTGTAGAGATAATTGGTAGTGGGATTCTTCTAGACTGCCATTGCTAATATGCAGATATGTGAACATTTCAGAAAAGCAGTTTAGAAAACTGTTTTGCTGAGAATGGGAGATCTGTTAGAAGTACATTGAAGTTAAAAGTACTTTTATAATGCTGTAAATAGGTGAGGTGCCTATACTTGAAATATATATCCACTGAAACTGCAAACATTACTTTAGGCATAGGGTTAAAAGAGTCAAAATTTCTTGTTATATCCAGTTCCTTGTTCCATGCTTGTATGTCATTTTATATGCACATTTTGCATGTTGAATATTTATTTATTAAATTTATAGGTCACTCATGTTAACTGAACAGCATATAAGTTTAAAGCATACCCAATACAATGAAAGCAAAAAGAGCTAATCAACCAGCATGTTAATACATTTCCCACAGAGAACACATAGTTCCATAAACTAGTACCTGGGAAAAGCTAGAGCTTCAGAGTCTTAAGATGGCAGGATCAGGGCAAGTCAAACTTTCAGGAAATTGCTATTCCAGAGGCAGGTCCTGCAATAGAGAAGGCATGAGAGCTTAGCATTGGCTATAACCATATTCCAGTGCAAGAGTTAAAAGCATTCAAGTGAAGCTAAAATAGGAAGATGTCCAGGAAAGCTCTTTAACTTCATTTGCAATATAGTCCATGTGAAAATACAAGGGAGATAGTTAATGCAAACCTTGGGACAGAATTTATATATTGCTTAGGAAAAAAAACAGTGAAGACTGAAATGATGATCCTGATTCTGAAAGGAGGAGGGTAGATCTTGTGCTTCTGAAACACAGGGTACATTCCCCCCGTCTTATAAAAGCAATTTAATGAATCTTTATCTGTATTTGAATATAGGTGATCTTAATATAAAAATTAAATCTGGTCAAGCTATCTTGTTTAAATGTGTTTATATTGATAATAATATTAATACTAATTTCTTTTTTTCAGAGAGCCTATTGATAATCTTACTCCAGAGGAACGGGATGCTCGAACAGTGTTCTGTATGCAGCTTGCTGCAAGAATTAGGCCAAGAGACCTGGAAGAATTTTTCTCTACTGTAGGAAAGGTATGATATGGAGAATTTTTGACACTTTTTAAAATACGTTCTGGATTGTTCTGAGATATTTTATTATTTTATTTATTAATATCTGCATCACCTCTCTCATCTAAGTGACTCTGGGCACTTTACAACAGCATAATAAAGCCATATTAATACATGAATGAAAGCATAGTTTAAAAACAATTAAAATGGGTTAAAATCTGCAAGTGAAGATAAATTGGGCTAAAAATTCAAAGATTAGGAGATTATCAAGTGAGCAGAAGAGTTCTTGAACCACCAGCCATCACCAGGAATGCATCCTACATCTATGTGTAGGAGAAGGAATGGCAGAAACTGGTGACAGAGTGAAAGAAGAAACCCCCTAAAGTGTGTGTGTAGCCACATCCCGACTAAGTTCACCTTTTCCTGAATTCTGTTGGCCTTTATCTAGTACCAAGATAGTGCTAATCTTAGATTCCTGTGCATGGGCATCATTAGCAATCAGCTTAATTGGAACTTCATTTTTGGTCTTGATCTTTTGTGCCTCACACCATGCTAAGCCATGTTTTAACGATCTAGAAAATTAGAAGAGTAGTGGCTCACCTCACTTCTGGGGTAGGATGTTCCATTGGGTGGGAGCAGCAGCTGAGAAGGTCCTTCTGGATCCCATTAGTTGACTGACAGGACATGCAGCATGCCCTCCCTTGCTTAACCTGATGGCACAGGCTGATGTAATCAGGAGGAGACAGTTTCTCAGGTATTCTGGTCTCCATATCTTGAAGAGCTTTAAAGGTGATAACTAACACATTGAATTGAACCCAAAAGCAAACTAGCATCCAGTGCAGCTCATTTACATCCGTCATCCTAGAGGCACAAAAACTGCTCATGCTGCTGCTTTCTGCATCAGTTGCAGCTTCTGAATAATCTTCAAGGGTAGTCCCATATAGAGCACATTGTAGTTGTTCATCTGGGAACTGAGTAGGGGCATGAGTGACTGAAAGAACAGCTTTTCAGTCCAGGAAAGTGCATAGCCGTTGTACAACCTAAAGTTGAGCAAAGGCCCTCCTAGATATGATTGCCACCTGCTTCTTGAGCAGAAGTCATGAGTCCAGAAGACCCTCCAGATTACTTACTGGATTTTTCTAGAGCAGTGCTATCCTATGCAAAACCAAGGATGGTAAACTCCCATAGCCACTCTGTTTTACCAGGTTCAGTTGAAGCCTGTTGTCCTCCCCCCAGGTTCGCAAAGCCTTGCCACAAGCTGTGTTACTAGTTCCCAGCTCCGGAACCAACCCAAAAGGATACCATGCTTGATGGTATCAAAGGCAGCTGAGGGTCAAGAAGAGTTAGAATGGATGCACTGCCCCCATACTGCTCTTGCCAAAGGTCATCCAAAAGCTTCTATCCCATATCTGGGTCTGAATCCTTCCTTAAAACTACACAGTGGAAGACTGGGCGAAAGTTGTCCAGAACAGTGGGATCCAGTGCCAGCCTCTTGAGAAAATTAGAGTCTTCTATGTATCAATGTATTTATTTTATATATAAAGTAGCTTGTATAATGTAACTGTTATGATATTATTACTTTTACTACATGGACATGGTTCTTCCATTTTATGCATACAGTATATATTGTGTATTCTTGAAGCTCTCTAGTGTGCATATATAATGCAAAATAGATAAGTTATCTGGATGGAATCTCTTGTTAAAATCTCAGAAAACTAAGTAATTCTGTATCAGATATGAACATTTCAGGTAGCAGTTTGATTTTATGTATAGTGTATGTATATCTATACATAGCAAATCCATTAAAGCCTTCACTTTTTTTCTAGGTCCGTGATGTACGCATGATATCAGATAGAAATTCAAGGCGTTCAAAAGGAATTGCTTATGTAGAATTTGTTGATGTCAGCTCAGTTCCTTTAGCCATTGGATTAACTGGACAGCGAGTTTTGGGAGTGCCAATTATTGTACAAGCATCTCAGGTAAGTTTGACTTGAATTATTTTCTTAGTGCTAATAGATAAGACTTGATTTGATAAGACTAAATGATTCCTCAGATGTTGACTATATTGCTTAGTGTGTTGTTTCTATATTTATAGTCAACATTATTAAAACTAGCTGTATTATTTTCACGATTATTCAACACCTTAATTGAAATCCCAGCTGCCTGTTATGACTGATAGGAATAGTTTGTCAGATCTTAGATTACATCATACATGCAAATTGGTGGAGATGTTTACTGCATCACTGATACTCTTAATCCTTTTCCACGTTGGCTGATTATATCCAATAGATCTGGCTTATGTGAGAAATAAGATTGTGAAAGGACGAGTGGTTTTTTCCAGTCTCTTTAGAAGAGACGAGCTGGCTTATTTTGAAGACAACATGAAAAGATCAGTAACAATTGTTTTTATTTGGTGGAAGTAAGGAGTCAAAGGTTGCTGGAAAATTCTAGGAACTTTGGATTATCCTGAAATTGAGTTTAGTTTAATTTTGCCAACTACTCTGCCAACTTCTCAATATGAAAGACAGATAATCCTTTCCAGTTAGAGTTCATGATTTTCTTTAACTTTTGATGCCAAACAAATCATAAAAGACTGTTTATATGACAAAACATTTAGCAGAAAATAGAACCAAATTTTGAAAGAAAAATAAAAGTATTAGCTGTGTTAATTCTCAGATAGCTCTCAAATATAAATGTTTTTATTCTCTAGTTTGTTCTCTAGCTTATATAACTGAGAAAGATTTGGATTTTGCATATATTTAAGAATGTTTATATTACTGTATATAGCAATCTATAGTATTTCCTGTGTATATAATTTTTTTAGGCAGAGAAAAACAGAGCAGCAGCAATGGCTAATAATTTACAAAAGGGAAGTGCAGGTCCCATGAGACTCTATGTAGGCTCATTACATTTCAATATAACTGAAGATATGCTTCGTGGAATCTTTGAACCGTTTGGCCGGGTAAGATTTTTTTTTCAGTTCAATATCTCTGTGCTTTAATATTCAACACAAACAAGTATCTTTGTGCTTAAAAATCCTCTTATAGTATTATAATTTTTGATGTAATACAAGCTCATTATAGAGCCAAGACAGTCTAAGCCCAAAGTTGAAATACAATAGGAGAGTAGGGAAGCAAATATGTTTATAAATCATGGGCTTTTCTTGTGGTCCAAGTACCGTTAACCTCTAACATAGAGAACCTGTCTTCCCTTATTGTTTCAACTGAACAGGAACATGGAAAGGAATATAGCCTAGCAACTACCGGTATGTAGGCTTCTGTAAGTGATTACAGGTACTTGAGGTTACACCCAGAAGCCTATTTGGTTACCAGTTGAGCAACCACAGTGCTGGTGTTTTCCTTTAGTACTGTGCCACCACCATTAGTAATCAGACTGCTACACTCTCTATCAGCTGCAGTTTCTGAAATATCTTCAAAACAGTCCCAAACAGAACACATTGTAAATATGATTTTATATGATTAATAGAATTTTAACATCAGAACAACTCAAGAGATATAAAGCTGAAATAGTAATAGGTCTAAGTTTAATAAGTGCATATTAATTTTTTTAATATTTCCCTATTAAATCTGGAGTTATACTGTACATGTAGGTTTAAAAGGTGACTTTCTGAAAATTTAAATTGAGATCTTTAAAAATTGATCATAAGCTGATAAATTGAAGTAATTTTACAATGTTTGATTTAGGTTTTATTGGTCAAAATTAGCATATTGAATTGGGCATTTGTATGTACAATTAATGTAACTAATATGGGGTTGGGGACCCCTGCTATAGCTAAAATGGTTCTATACACACACACACACACACACACACACACAAATACTAATGGGTAATTTTTATCTTTTTCAGATTGAAAGCATTCAGCTAATGATGGACAGTGAAACTGGGAGATCCAAAGGATATGGATTTATTACTGTAAGTTTATATAGTTGACATATATGGGTTTGGAGACAATAAACTAACACTTAGTTACCATGATAGTGCATTTATTATCAATCATAACTAGAAAATAATTTCAATGCATATAAGTAGCTTTTATATTGCATAATATGTGTGTAGCCCATTATGTTTTAAATGGAGGTGGCATATGTTCTTGAACAGAAATCTTTCCTGTCACTCATCAATTTGTTTTAATTGATGATGCTGAGATTAATCTGGGATGTTCTACAAGATCTCTCCCATGTTTTCTAAATATTTTTTTCTGCGTGCTGCTGTGAGCCTTTAGAAATACGACAGCATAAAAATGTTAGTATAAGAAGTTGTCACTTAATGACTATCCTATTTAGCTACTGTTGAAAATTATGATGGCATCGAAAAATAAATTTTATGAACATTCCTTGCACTTAACTATTGCAGCATCCCCATGATCATGACCACCATTTGCACACTTTATAGCTGGTATCCAGCACACAGAATTAATGGAAAAGCCGGCAGTGAAATCAAAAGTCACAGTCATGTAATGTCTCACTTAACAATCTCATTGCTTAGTCCCAACTGTGGTCAAGCAAAGACTACATGTAATAAATGCATGAACAGACATATGTTTTTGTTTGTTTTCACCCTTTTTATACTCTTGTCTGTTGTTTAGGCCACCTCTATTAGTTTTGTATCTAAATTGAATGTAGATAATGGGCTGCAACAATTGCTTCAAATGATAATTACATATTTATTTCAGTTTTCAGACTCAGAATGCGCTAAAAAGGCCTTGGAACAATTAAATGGATTTGAATTGGCAGGTAGGCCAATGAAAGTAGGACATGTGACTGAACGTACCGATGCATCCAGTGCCAGTTCATTTTTGGACAGTGATGAATTGGAAAGGACTGGAATTGATTTGGGAACAACTGGTCGTCTTCAGTTGATGGCAAGGCTTGCTGAGGGTAAGTGAATTAATGTGTACTATATGCTTCTTTTTAATTCTAACCCTAACAGTTCACGAGTTTGCATGTCATCCTTGCTTCTTTCAGTATCTGACATTGTATCATATTTTTCAGTATTTCAATGAAATGAAGAGTTTATTAATAATGATTTTCACAGTAGATTTAAACACAATCACATTTATTCTCAGAACTTTATAAAATGCATGTCCTAGTTAAAAGTAGATCCAAAAATAGAGTCAATGTTTTTTTTTATTCCAGGTACTGGTTTACAGATTCCTCCAGCTGCCCAGCAAGCGCTGCAGATGAGTGGATCATTAGCATTTAGTGCTGTAGCAGGTAAAATTAATTTTTAAATTATTATGTGGATGTTATTCTAGAAAAATATAATTTTAAATAACAGTTTTGTGTGCTTCTTACTTGGAAGCAGGCACTCCTTTTCTAAAGTGTTTTCCTTTTGCCCGGATATACATCATGAATTTATATAATGAAAAAGTTACTTCAGGCTAGGACAGCAGGTGGGACTGGAATTGCTGTCGCTAAGTGATGCAGTTGTAAAGCGGGATGTCCTGTGACTGTACTGCTTAGCAACAGCAATTCGGGTTACTGTCATTAAACAAGGACTGCACAGTTGTTAATTGAAGACCTCATGTGACCATGATTTCCTGCCCATTTCTTTCTGCCCACTTTCCCATTGACTTTGCTTGTGGGAAGATAGCAGGGGATGTCAGAAATTGTGATTGTGTGACTGTGGCTCACTGCTAAATGCAAGCTGGGCCCTCAATGCTTGGATCACAATCACATGACCATAGGGATACTGGTCGTGACTACTACTTGTTCAGCACCATTTAAGTTTGAACGGTCACTGAATGGCCAATGGCCATAACCAGAAGACCACCTGTACGTATCATTTTCTATTGAGTGTGAAGTCTCTTCTCAAGATGCAAGAGTATTAAATTTTCCAATGTTCTTTTTCAGATTTACAGACAAGACTGTCTCAGCAAAGTGAAGGTGAGATTTAATTTGAATATTGTACATCATTTAGGAACCACCATTAGCTTGCTTGCCATTTATTAGAAGTAATCTCAGAATTTCAAGACATTCTCTTCTGTTGGATAAGAAAAGAGAAAAGCATTTATTCTGCCATTTTGCCAGTTAAAGGTTACAGATACGTGAGCCTTATTTATAATTATTTATTTGTGTTTTGCCTTCATAATTTTTACAAATCACTCAAAATGGCAAATATATGCAACACATCTTCCTCCTCCTATTGTCCCAGACAATTGCATATTCAGGAAAAACAGTAATAATACAACCAAACATTTGTAAGACAGCCCATGGACCACCACAGTAACATTGCAATATACAAGCAGGGAAGGGGGGGAGGAGTGGCTATTTTGGCCCGGGAGAACTTCAGTCTACGTAGACTCACTGTTTCTGAAATTCCGGGTTGCGAGTCCATCCTTATGACGCTGGACCTAGGGGTCCAGGTGGGCTTATTGCTTACGTACCTGCCTCCCAGCTGCGTGGCATCAGCCCTGCCTGTGCTACTCGAGGAGATTGCTGGGCTGGCGGTGGAGTTCCCCAGGCTTATAGTCCTGGGGGACTTCAATCTGCCGTCGCTTGGCGAATCCTCGGGATTGGCACAGGAGTTTATGGCCGCCATGACAACCATGGACCTGACCCAAGTAGTGCAGGGCCCAATGCATGAGGGTGGACACGCCCCGGATATGATTTTCCTTTCGGAGCAGTTGGGTAATGATCTGGTTTTAAGGGGCTTAGATATCATGCCTTTGTCATGGACCGATCATTTTCTGCTTCGACTGAATTTTACGGCCCCAATCCTTCCCCGCAGGGAGGTGGAACCGATTAGGTGGTTCCGCCCCAGACGCCTGATGGATCCAATTGGCTTTCAGACGGCGCTTGGGGAATTACCGAGCTCCCTCATTCACAGTCCGGCGGAATCCCTGGTAGCGGCATGGAATACGGCCGCGAAGGGGGCTATTGACCGGATTGCGCCTTTGCGACCTCTCCGTGGTGCTGGCCCCAGGAGGTCTCCTTGGTTTACTGAGGAGCTCGGGGGGATGAAGCGCCATAAGAGACGTCTAGAGAAGGGATGGAGACAAAGTAAGTCCGGATCTGACCGAACCAGATTGAGCTTATTTATTAAAGCCTATCTGAAGGCGATTAAAGCGGCAAGATCTTTGTATCTTTCTGCTTTGATCGCGTCTGCGGAATCTCGTCCGGCCGCCCTGTTTAGGGTGACCCGATCCCTTATTAACCCAAGGGGTCCGGGGCCTCCCTTGCAGGGTAGTGCCGAGGACTTTAATAACTGTTTCGCAGACAAAGTGGCTCAGATCCGGGCTGACCTAGACTCCAATTGTGTAGCAGAGTCGACTGTTAATGATTCAGTTGAGGGGACAGGGGCATGTTCTTGTCCGGTCATCTGGGGAGAGTTTGAGGCTGTTACGCCTGAGGAAGTGGACAGGGCCATTGGATCTGTATGTTCTGCCACCTGTTTGTTGGACCCGTGTCCCTCCTGGCTGGTTTCGGCCAGTAGGGTGGTGACACGTACCTGGATCCAGGAGATAGTCAATGCTTCTTTGAGGGAGGGGTCCTTTCCGGCTCCCTTAAAGGAGGCACTTGTGCACCCCCTCCTCAAGAAGCCTTCCCTGGATCCAGAAATTTTGACCAACTATCGTCCGGTCTCCAACCTTCCCTTTGTGGGGAAGGTTGTCGAGAAGGTGGTGGCGCATCAGCTCCAGCGGTCTCTGGAGGAAGCCGATTATCTGGGCCCTCTGCAGTCGGGGTTCAGGCCCGGCTACAGCACCGAAACTGCTTTGGTCGCTCTGATGGATGATCTCTGGCGAGCCCGGGATAGAGGCCAGTCCTCTGTCCTGGTGCTTCTTGATCTCTCAGCGGCGTTCGATACCATTGACCACGGTATCCTTCTGCGCCGGCTGGAGGGATTGGGAGTGGGGGACACCGTATTGCGGTGGTTCTCCTCCTATCTCACTGGTCGGTCGCAGTCGGTGTTTGTGGGGGATCGAAGGTCCACCTCTAGGTTACTCCCATGTGGGGTGCCTCAGGGGTCGGTTCTCTCCCCCCTACTTTTTAACATTTACATGAAGCCACTGGGTGAGATCATCCACTGCCACGGAGTGAGATACCATCAGTACGCTGATGATACTCAGCTGTACATTTCCACTCCTGGCCATATCAGTGAAGCGGTTGAGGTGATGTGCCGGTGTCTGGAGGCTGTGAGGGTTTGGATGGGTGTTAACAGATTAAGGCTCAACCCCGATAAGACAGAGTGGCTGTGGGTGATGCCTCCCAAGGACACTTCTATCTGTCCTTCGATTACCCTGGGGGGTGAATCTGTAAACCCCTCAGAGAAGGTTCGCAACTTGGGAGTCCTCCTCGATCCACAGCTGACATTGGAACATCATTTGTCGGCTGTGGCGAGGGGGGCATTTGCCCAGGTTCGCCTGGTGCACCAGTTGCGTCCTTACTTGGATCGGGAGTCACTCCTCACAGTCACACATGCCCTTGTCACCTCGAGGATCGACTACTGCAACGCTCTCTACATGGGGCTACCCTTGAAGAGTGTTCGGAGACTACAATTAGTGCAAAATGCAGCTGCGCGAGCAGTTGTGGGTCTTCCTCGTTGTGCCCACATTTCATCAACTCCGCACGCTGCATTGGTTGCCTATTGGTCTCCGAGCCCAATTCAAGGTGTTGGTTATTACCTATAAAGCCCTTCATGGCTTGGGACCAGGATACTTACGGGACCGCCTTCTGCCACATACTTCTCTACGACCAGTGAGAGCGCACAGGGTCGGCCTCCTCCAGGTCCCGTCAACGAAACAATGTCGTCTGGCGGGCCCTAGGGGGAGGGCTTTCTCTGTTGCGGCGCCCACCCTCTGGAACCAACTACCTCCTGAAGTCCGCGTTTCTCCGACCCTCCTGGCCTTCCGAAAGAATTTAAAAACCTACCTCTCCCAGCAGGCCTGGGGATGATTGTTGATTGTGGTGTGATTGATGAGTATGTATGGGGTTTGTATTTTTAATGTTGTTCGGATTTGTTGCAATTGTTTATATATATATGTTGTGAGCCGCTCCGAGTCTTCGGAGAGGAGCGGCATACAAATCCGAATAAATAAATAAATAAAATATCAGAATATGCCAGTGCATTACTGCAATCACTTGACCCTGAAAGCCATAAACTGAATCTTGTGTAAACTGAAATCTTTACATGTCATCAAGAATGAGCCATCAAAGGTAGAAGCAACTGTCTGGGTTATATATCTGGTAGTACATAGACAGAATGCCAACTATATTAAAAAATGAAAAAACACACAACTGAAGCAAAAAGTCAGGATCAGAAATATCTAACTACTTGCTTATTACTTTTATATATTATTAATTAGTCAATTGAAAACAGTTTAAATACAGTTAAATAAGTTAATGACAGCTTCATATTATCCTAGTTTGATCTATTAGAAGACTTCTCAGTTGGACGGTCTTAACTATAAACTTGATCCTGCTGGTAACAGACAAGCTTAATCCTTGGAGAAAATAACCCATTATTTCTTTGGAGGAAATAAAACAGTTGAATGCAAGATATTCAGTATTTGTTTCCAAGAGATTGCTTAAACATTTTGTTTGCCTGATCTGAGGTTAAGTACTGAATTGATAAGCCATATTGTAAAATATTTTTGATATATGTGACATATCGATCTGTTGCTCTAAAGTATTATTTTGGATAATCTGCCAGATTAGAAAACATCCTCCACCAACAATTTCAATCTTTAATTATAGAACACCTTTGTATAGGATAGGCCTTTTTCAGGTCTAACTGAAGAATCTTGAGTATACTTGTCCCATTCCCAGATTTGTGATTGAGTAAGGGGCTTTTAGTAGATTCTGTAATTCTGCAATTTACATTAATACTGGTGCTTTTTGCCTTATAAACCTTTAATATAGTACTCAGTGAGCCTGCAGACTTATAACTCATTAACTTAAATAAACATTTTGGATTGGCCATGATCCTCACTGAATTTTTGAAAAAGCTTGTCTATGTTACTAAAAGCCACCCCTAATTATGGGGAGGAATTTTATGGGCTACCCATCAGTCGCCTATTCCCTCAAAATGAACCATATATATGTAAATGGGAAAATGTAGAAACAATTGACTGCACAAAAACAGCAGAACGGCTAGAGAATTCCTTTTGGGAGGCAGTGCCTTCACTGATACTATTTTTGCCTTTTGAGTTAATAGACTTCTTTCATGGTTAGCTTATGGATTCAGAATGAAAATCTTTGCTTATGAGGAATTGCATTTCATAACAGAATTATACTGTATATTATAATATATATATTTAAAGCTGATAGGTAAACCAAAATAAAAATAAACACGCTGTTTTCTTCTTCAGTCTTAGCTGCAGCTGCTTCTGTACAACCACTTGCAACACAATGCTTTCAGCTGTCCAATATGTTTAATCCCCAAACGTAAGTTAACCTGATGTAGTTTTCTAAAAATTTTCTCTATTTGGTATAAAGGCATAGGTTTATTGCTTTCTTAACTTATTCTGCAGTGAAGAAGAAGCTGGCTGGGATACAGAAATTAAAGATGATGTGATTGAAGAATGTAACAAGCATGGAGGTGTTGTCCACATTTATGTAGACAAAAATTCAACTCAGGTATGCTTTTAAAATCCATATCTAATAGCATTATGCTCAGGCCCTTTAAAGTTTTATAAAAGTGTTCATACTATTAATATAGCCAATATATAGATTCATTTTTCACTGTTATTTGACTGAAGTATTCTATCATGAAGTGACACAAACATTTGCTTGTATTTTTTGCCACTTCAATATGAAATAATTCCCATTTCTAATAATTAAAAATTTAAGACAAATATAATAAAATAGCATGTTTTATAGTGATAACTAGCACCCTGAGTTGCATCTGGAAGTTTACTTGACAACTAATTAGCTCTCCCAAGGGTAGCATAAGTACAGCCTGGGCCACACAGTATGTGTCTGCTGCATTTTGAATAATTTGTAGCTATTGAATAATCATCAAAAGCAACCCATGTAGACTGAATTGCAAAATTCTAGATATGAAGAGGTCATGACTGTCAACAAACCTCTAATTTTAGGAAAAGCTGCCATAAATCCAGAGATTTGACCATGGCTTCTACCTAATCTGCCAGCAGGAGCTGTGAGTCCAGAAGAACATTGGATGACAAGTCTTCTTGTAATAACGGAGCATGACTCTATCTAGAAGTCAAAGAGTCAAAGCTTTTGAATCAACAGCCACTCTAAGCCTGTTTCTTCCCAACCAATATCTAACTACTATCAGGCACAAGATAGAATTTTATTCACATCTAAAATGTCTAGCCTGGAGCAGAGATGTATGTCTAGGGATCATCAATGTACTGACAGCATCTCATCCTGTACTGGGTGGATATCCCAAAAGTCCTTTTTCAAAAGGCAGCTGGACTTTTTTATGTTTTGTTGAAGATGTTTTGCTTCTCATCCAAGAAGCTTCAGTTTTGAAGAATCTTGGATTAGAAGCGAAGCCTCTTCAAGGAAAAATCCAGTTGCCTATTGAAAAAGCACCTTTGGGACAACCGTGACATGGATGACTGAGAATCTCCACAGGCACATACTGGTGGATAATTTTTCCCAACAGCTTCATGTAAATATTGAATAGTAAAGATAATTTACTGTCAATAGTATATATTAAATAAAAAGCCACACTTTGTGATTCTTCATTTTGGAGTGCCCTCGGGGTATGATCTTTCCTTCCCTCACTGACTGGAGCAACTCACTCAAGAGAAGAACCACTGCAACATATGCCTTAAAATCTAAGTGCTCACAGTTGATGGTACCAACAGCTGTTAAAAGGTTCAACAGAACCAGATCATACTTCCTCTATATAGGTCCTACCACTAGTCATTCAAAAGAGCAACTTATATCCAGACATGAATCCTGATTGATAGGAGTCTACATAATCTCTTCATTGTAATTTATGTCCTTCCACCTTTTGTTGAACATTTCCATATTAAGGAAGGGTTGAGCAGATCAGTATACCAAAAGAGTTTGGGTAAAGGAAAGAGATATTCAGGAAGATGTCCACTAAACCGTGACTTTGGGTTTTAGGGCCTTCTGTGTTTGGGGACTTACCATCATCAGTGCCAGATGGTGTTGCCCTGTCCAAACAGACCTAGGGCACAATCTGGGAGTTCTACTGGTCTCACAATTCCTGGTTGAAGAATTGGGCATCAGTTGTGCCCATTCCTGAATCAGGAGGCTCTACTCTCAAGCCTCACAGTGTTCCCCTGAAAATAAGACCCTGTCTTATTTTTTTTTTGCCTCCAAAAGAAGCACCAGGTCTTGGTGGATGCCTTACCTGCTTAGGACAGCTGCAGCCAGGCCTCCCACACCCTGACACCTCCCTTGCCGGCCCAGTTCTTCTGCGGCCACTTGCATGCGTCGCCCCCTTTCCCCAGCCTCTGTTTCATCATCAGAGGCCTTCCGGAAAGGCTGGGGGGGGGGTCGTGCCGTGTGTCAATCTGGAGTTTGTTTCTTGGCTGCAGAGGCTCAGCGTGGTCATCTCCTACAGATATACTCTAAGACGGGTTCTCAACCTTGGCAACTTTAAGACTTGTGGACTTCAACTCCCAGAATTCCTCAGCCAGCTTTGCTGAGGTTTGGGTTCAAACTTGGGAGTTGAAGTCCACAAGTCTTAAAGTTGCCAAGGTTGAGAACCCCTGCTCTAAGATATATTTCTTTGCTTTCACCTTAGTCAAAAAAATTTGCCAATTTTAACCTTTACTGATTTAAAACAAATTCTTTTTTAAAATTAAGCAATTAGCAAAGTCAAAGTAACAATAATAATAATAATAAAGTTGGAAGGGACCTTGGAGGTCATCTAGTCTAACCCCCTGCTCAGACAGGAAACCCTATACCATTTCAGACAAATGGCTGTCCAGTCTCTTCTTAAAAACTTCCAGTGTTGGACCATTCACCGCTTCTGGAGGCAGGTTGTTCCACTGATTAATTGTTCTAATTGTCAGGAAATTTCTCCTTAGTTCTAGGTTGTTTCTCTCTTTGGTTAGTTTCCATCCATTGCTTCTTGTCTTGTCTTCAGGTGTTTTGGAGAATAGCTTGACTCCCTCTTCTTTGTGGCAACCCCTGAGATAATGGAACACTGCTATCATGTCCCCTCTCGTCCTTCTCTTCGTTAAACTAGACATACCCAGTTCCAGCAACTGTTCCTTATATGTTTTAGCCTCCAGACCTCTAATCATCTTTGTTGCTCTTCTCTGTACCCTTTCTAGAGTCTCAACATATTTTTACCAATTGATTTTTTTTCTTAAAATTTCTATGCCGATATCTGTTGGTTTGCAAATTAAAAGATCAATTAAATATGTTTGTCTAAGCATTTAAATAGAGAACAGCAACTAGTTGAAGAAAATAGATTACTAGGTAGAATGAATCTATATTGTACTAGGTTAAAGGCATTGTGGGGCAAAACATTTTGAACCAAGATACCTCACGTGGGCTAACTTACCTATGAAATCCAGAACCCATGATTCCCATGAAATTTAAATTTTATAAAATGTTTTATGTTTTACATTGTTTTAAAGCATTTTATGACATAGTACAAAATGTCATAAAACGTTTCCTGTGGTCAACTGCTGAAGCTTGACTGCTACACAATTCAACATGGGATACTTTCCAAGTGGAAGCCTATTGTCTGCCATCCGGATATGGAGAGAGGACATCAACAGCATTGCTTAGTTCACCAGGATGAAGATATATAACTGGATAACATGAGCATACTGATGTTAGTTCACTTCATGGTGACATGATCTCACCAGGCTGAGATGGTAGACTAGATTCTTGTGAACACTTCATCAGGACAAGGGGGATAGTATCTGCTGTGACATTACTGAAGGCATTGAGGAAATGGTTAATGGGCTGTCTAGTAAATACTGGTGTTTTTTTTTATACTTCAGGGCAACGTATATGTCAAATGCCCTTCAATAGCTGCAGCAATTGCAGCTGTCAATGCATTACATGGAAGATGGTTTGCAGGTAAGTCGATATTTACTATTTTGCTATAATATAACTAATAGATACGAATTAGGGATGGAAAATTTGCTCTTCCAGATGCATCTTCCATCCTCCCATCAGTATTTGCCCTACTATCACCAACTCATTTGGGCCAGGAGTGGGAGTCTATAGGAAAAGGTGCTCTTAACTGGTGAATGCTTCTTAAAATGATGTAAAAGTATATTCCCCAAATTTGGTTTTCAGTGTTTTCAACTCTTAACCATATAGCGACTAACACATGTACTACTGTCAGGAACCCAATGGAAGTTGCATTTCAAAACAAAGGAAAACTTTTTTAATAAACATAAAAGATTATTTGATGTGATTTCTGCAAGGGGTTAATTTAAGAGATGATAAGTTGAAAATTCCAAATTTAGGAGTTAACAAAAGTAATAAGGAATTGATTTGAAGAGTATCTTTGATCGTGCCTATTTTGTATAATGAAACCATTTCTTGTTTGTGACAAATTGCCCCGAGGAAATTTAGTCGATAAGGCAGATGTTTCTCATTTTACATTTGGCTGCCACTTAGAGAAACACATTAAATCTGCTTGCTAATTCCAGAGTTCTACACAAGGGCACAGCAACATTACCTATTGACCAGTGTGACCTACATTATCTTTGCCATACTTAGTGCAAATTGATTTATCTTTATGGATGGGAACCAAATGTCCAATTGTTAACAAGCATTATAAAATTCTTTAATTATCCTATGTAACATTTTATCTCCTGAGGGATTGCTTTTTAAATAAATGTTTCATATTGGGTCTTGTGACTGTAATAAACATATTGAATATGTTTTGGTTGTAGTTGAGTCATACTGAATGATGGATATTCATTGTAGGAATGAAATGTGAGTTATCTAAAATAAATTAAAGCTGGAAGCTATTTCCTATATTTTATCAGCATTGTACTTTGTCCTATTAGATGTTAAGACACTTTGTTTTCTTCTTTTACAGGTAAAATGATCACAGCAGCATATGTTCCTCTTCCGACATACCATAATCTTTTCCCAGATTCTATGACCGCAACCCAGCTCTTGGTTCCAACTCGGCGATGAAGAAGGATTGAGTCAGTTTTGTACATAGCTATTTTTGAACGAAGACTTGAGTTACCTTTATTTAGATGAAAACAAAAGGAAAAAGATGTAAAGTCCTTTTGTGTACATTTCCTGTTACCTTTAAAGAAATATATATAATAAGCAGGAATGCTGTGATTATTCTCATGGTTAGCATTCCCACTGTAAACAAAGCTGACTACTTGTTCTGCCTTGTAATTCTTGTACATTTAGACTTTTGGCTAAAGTATGGTGTAGGAACAGACATAGGTTATAGAAAAGTTTTTTTTCTGTAAAAGATGGAGAGGACATTTTTAATGTTTTGCGAGCCTTCCTTTTAATGCAGAAATTGCATTTTACATTTATTAAAATGAATATGCTCTGCTAAAGGTTAAAATCAGATTTAACTGGACATATTTGATGTGTTTTGTATGGATTGAAATTTGAAGAGGCTACTGAATGATTTTCAGTCATCTGATCTGCCCAAGTAATGTTGAACAGCTGGAAAGATTGAGAGGATTAGAAGATTTTATTTCTAGATGGTAACTTTTGATTGTCTCTGTAAAAGTTTCTTGTAAATAAGGTGTAAGGTGTGTTTAGAATTCCAAACAAAGCTATCTCTGCATTTCCAGATTAAAGTTCCAATGATTGCAGGGAATGTACTTAATTAAAAGTTGAAGTAGGAAATGCAGGAATATATTTTGTCTGGTTGCATATAATCTCTGCTCTTTTTTAAGCTCTGTGAGCTCTGAAATATATTTTTGGGTTACTTCAGTGTGTTTGAAAAAAACAGCTTAATATTTCTATCAACAAACAACTTTCATATTGCAACAATCTTTGTAAGAACCACTCAAATAAAATTCTCTCAAAGGCCTCCAGAAGAATTATTTTTTTTATAAAACTGAAGATTAACTTTAATCAACATTAAATCTCTTTAGGTGACCCAGAAGCCTGATTTGTAATTTATGTTTACAGAATGAATTAGCAGCATAGTTAAATTTTAGAGCAATCCTTATGCTTAACAGAAACATTTCCTACATATATTTCCTTATTAGACTTTTCAAGTATCTGTTTTAGGAAGTTGAACAATTACAGTTTTCAAGATACAGGGGGGGAAAACCTGCATATTTTTATGGCTGGTTGAATTTCCTTCTATAGCTGTTGGTCAGGTAAACTGATTTCATTTCCAAGTTGAATTTGATTTAGATGTTTTGAGTCTTAAAGAAGGAAGGTTCTAGTGAATCTAAAAGTCAAAAGTTGAAAAATCCTGATTCAGAAGTTTTATTAAAAACAATATATTGTTTAAAATAAGATATGCCCATGACAACAATAATAAATTTCTGAGCTCTATTGCTATATTTTGTTTATTGCATAAGGAAGATTGCATATTTTAACTAATTACCCACTTGGATTTTAAAAAATTATGGGATGTCAGTATAAGATAAATGAACATTTTGAAAAACATCTGAAACATACTTGAGATTGACAGATTTAAATTTGTGACATACCTTGCAGAATATGTCAGTTATTTTTGGGGAACAACATGGAGTAAAGTGCATTATTGGAAGTTTTGGGACTGAAAATCATTTTCAGATCTCATTTTTATCCAGGAAAGTGCATATCTTACATATTTGGTGGGCAGTATTCTGTTGCTCAATTCTTGGTACAAGTTGATCATGAGCAATTGAAACTTTATATTATGTAAATAGATAGTATAGGACATGATAAAATTATTTATTTAAACAGGTTTACCACCAAAATTACTGCTGTGCTAAATTCCCAAAAACTAAAGTTTGTTGGAAGGACTACCCAGCTTGAAGATGTATAAGAAATGCATGCAGTTATATATCCAATATTCCTGCTAGAACAGTCTGTTTCCATCGCATACCATTGACATCCTTGCCTTGAAAACCATTGAGGCACACTATGTAACGCAAAGCTTTCTAAGAGATAGAAGAATCAATAGCTGACTATTTTAAGACAACATTTACAGTACTAATTTGGCCTGAGCTCATAGATACCAGTGCTGTTATGAACCCGTCTCATTTTCCTTACTACCCACCAGTCACCTCATTGCAGATACTGTTAACAGTTTTCTTTTTTATGGTATAAATATTAATAGTTGTAATGACACGGAGAGATAATGAGAATTTTATTCCAATTTTCATAACCCTTCCCCTTTAACAACATATTTCTTTTATCTAACATGATTCTCCTGTGTTTTTCAAATTAAGATTGTTATTTTCTGGCTCATGCCCCTAGTTTTGTAAATACCTCTATTTGTATAGCTCAGTAATAAGTTTATTGAAGGTCACATGCTTGCCAGAAATAAAGAATAATCTTCAGATAGTGGGCCTGAATGTCATAGTGTCTGAAAAGTTGATAGAATGAGGTCTAGAGTTCCCATGCTTTGAGCTTTGTAAATACAAGAATACTGTGAATGTTGAGTTTGCTGTAATCAACTTAATATTCCTACTCCCAACTCTTTCAAAGGGAAGTATTTTTCTAAAAATGTGATCACTTATCTTGCTTTCATTTAAAAAAATCTTTTCATTCAGTTACAAATGTTACACCTTTACTGTCTTATGACAATTATTTAATAATAAATAATTAGTTACTTATGACAGATTCGTCATTCTGGTGACTTCAAAACTAGAATGAGGACACAACAAATGGAACGGAAGACATGTATTGGGAAAACTAAATACCGGTAGCAGTGGCTGATTTTCAGCAAATGTGCTGAGGATAACCTGTGCATCACTAACACAATGTTCAGACTTGCAGACTATGACATACTTGATTAAGTCATAGTATGTCAGTGTGATCTTAAAAAACATCACCATCAATCATGCTGTGCAAGGTGCTGAGTGCTGGGCAGGCTAATTTAGTCACTCTTCAATCTAAACATAGTCCCTTTGCATCATAAATAACCAAAGACTGTCAGAGACTCATGCAACATCAGCAGACCATAAGACCTACCAAGTTCAATATGTCCAAGATGTACTCTTCAGCAATTTACCACCAATTTACCTATTCTGAAAAGTGGATGCACTTTAAAGATGTCATGACACACTGCAACAAAAGTACTTGAACTGAAAATCTAGGTATCAAGCATGATTTGATGAAAACTACAAGACCAAGAATAAGGCCTGTGCAGATTAGTAGAATGATCCATCATTTGTCTCAAAGACATACAAGTTTAAGCACCTTCAATCCAAAGTATATGTGCTGGCGCCATGCACATGCGCAAACAGCTATGCACCCCCGTGGCAGATAGCAGCCTGTTCGCGGGTGTGCAAATGGACCATGGAAACCTGACCTACGCTAGCGTCGTTTACGCCCACACGTGGGCAAATGACCATGGGGGGAATGCACACCCACATGTGCACGCAGTGGCCAGTCATCTCCGTGGCCCGCTGGCCAAGAGTCCACAGCCGGTCCTGGGTGCAGCCCATAGATTGGGGACTCCTGCCCTAGACCTCACTGTATCGATGAGATCAAGAAAGTGATCTTGCAGCTGAACTCAAAACAGGACAGGCTAGCATTCCTGCTGAGATCTACAAAGCACTAACCCCAAACGCCTTGTAGATGTTTCAAGACATTATGGAAGGAGATGCCTACAGCTCTCTATGCAGATGCCTGATGACTTCCGTGATGCCCTCATTAGGGGTTTCTAAAATCATTAACCTGACAAATGCATTTGATATTGCAATGGAGGCTTAAGGATCATCCTGAAATGTTATGAATGCCCAAGAAATTTGTTAAATCGATTCAACTATTATTCCAACAGAATGATAAGTTCTTTACAATGGTAATTGATTGGCTGCATACACCATTTCCAATGAGCCAAAGCAGGATTGGCTGCTATTTCCAGTCCTATTCAATCTATTCTTTGCATGTTGTCAGATGCTGTGCAGGATTGGTCAGTTCTCTTACTCTCACCACTCGAACACATGGATTACAGCCAAGGTAATTAGAAGCTACAGCTGTTGACGACCACTGGCAAGTCCTGTGCTTTGAAGTCTCCACTGGCTTTGAAGATGGGTGGCACCAAAAACTGATTTAAAACTGAATGATGTCAAAGAATAACATCCACAGCTACTATAATAATGGACTTTCAGTGCCCCCATTCTTATACTCGTGTTTCCAGGCTGAGGCTGCAGGGAACCTTTGTGCCCACAGATGAACTACACAACAGCATGTCTTCGTAACGGATCTCTAATGAATTTTAGAATATTTAAAGATATATATATCTTTATAAATATTCTAAAATTCATTTCCAAAGCCCTAGATGATAAGATGCAGACATTCCAATCTGCAGAATTTAGTAACAATACTTTTCTTCTGTTTTCCACTGAACAGGAATAATTCCTGAAAAATGTTAATTCCCTATTACATTTGCTGCTTGAAATGATTTTATATCTGCCACTATTAAACAAGGCAGCTATATTATCTTGCCAGCCATCATACACTATATGGACATGGAGCAAGATTACTGCATTTACTATCTGCAGTAATAAAAGGAATTAAAAACACTAGGCAAGCAACTCAACTTTTGATTAAATCATAGTGGTTGTAAGACAAGCCATAAAAATACTATTTTTGTGCTATACCTGACGTGTTTCATTTTTTACATTGAAGAAAAGTTGTTAATATTAACTTTCAAATTTATAAGCGGTAAATAAAATCTAAATATTTGCAGCTTCTTCAGCAGTCTATGGTGCTACCTGCTGAATGGGGCATTGTCTTACCTGAACACCTTTTCTCAGCATGGTGGTGTAGAATCCACTGATTGGGTTATTTCAGCCTTCCTGCTCAGAGAGACTAAGTCAGAGCTTTAGTCACGCCTCCCTTTGGGTGTGTCTTCCCAGTTTTGACGAGGCGAAGGATCCTAACAAGCTCTGACGCAATGACTCCAAAAATACAAAAAAATGACAATACACAAGCCTAGACACCTGTCCAAGGGAGGGTGTGGATTCTACACCACCATGCTGAAAAAAGGCGTTCAGGTAAGACAATGCCCCTTCTCCAGCATGGTGGATGTAGAATCCACTGATTGGGACATACCAAAGCCCCCCATGTCCCTTCGGGGGGGGAAGGTCTAGGCTGGTGTCTCCCTAGAGGAAACGACCTGTTGAAGAACCCGTCTGCCAAATGCGGCGTCCGCCGCGGCAAACCTATCAATCTTATAGTGTGTAATGAATGAAGACGGGGACGACCAAGATGCCGCCCTACAAATCTCCTCTACAGAGGCCTGGGTAGACCAGGCCGCAGAGGTTGCCGCGCTGCGCGTGGAGTGAGCCGTGATACGAGCTGGGACCGGAAGCGACTGGGAGGCGTAAGCCCTAGCAATACAAGCCCTAATCCACCTGCCAATGGTGGAAGAGGACACCTTCCTGCCCATGGCAGATGGCTGAAAGGAGACAAACAAGACCTCCGACTTGCGAAAGGACCCAGTACGCTTTATGTAGATGCGCAGAGCCCTGCGCACATCCAGCTTGTGCCACTGGCGTTCTAGCCTGTGAGAAGGACTTGGACAGAAACTTGGTAAAACTAGATCCAATAATCTATGAAAACCAGTGTTCACTTTGGGAATAAAGGAGGGGTCTAATCTAAGGACCACTCTGTCATAATGGAAGATACAGAGATCTTCCCTGACTGAGAGGGGGGCCAACTCCGAAATCCTTCTGGCCGAAGTGATAGCAACTAAAAAGGCCACCTTCAAGGAGAGAAAATGCAGAGAGCAAGATTGGAGAGGCTCGAAAGGAGCAGTGGTCAAGGCCTGCAACACAGTAGGTAAATCCCAAGATGGGTATCTATGTACTGTGGGAAGACCGGAATTGGCCGCCCCTTTAAGGAAAGCGTAGATTGCTGGGAGGTGAGAAAGTGGACGCAGAGTATCACAGGTGAGGACCGTAGACAAGGCCGCAACCTGCCTACGGATGGTGTTAGTGGACAAGCCCTTGGAAATGCCATCCAGCAGATAATCCAAGATGTTAGGGACTGTAATTGAGAGAGGGTCCAGTGGCAGAAATTTTTCCAAGTGGCGTCATAAATCCGATTTGTTGAGGGGCATCTAGAGGCCTGGATCATAGAGATCACCCCCGAGGAATAAGCTTGCCTAGCTAGACTCTCCCGCTCAAATGCCAAGCGGCTAGTTGGAGCCACTGAGGGTCCAGATGGAGGAGCTCCCCCTGGTGGAGAGCCACTTGGTCTGGGGGGAACCTCCACGGTGGGGACAGGGACAGATCCACTAGGTCTGCAAACCACGGGCGTCGAGGCCAATATGGAGCACCCAATATTACTTCCGCTCGATCCAGTATCAGCCTGCGAATGGTGGCTTGTATCAGCGGGAGGGGAGGGAAAGCGCATAGCAGACCCTCGGGCCATCTGCACCGAAGGGCGTCCGTCCCCTCGGCCCCCCTCGTCGGGAACCTGGTGAAGAATCTGGGGAGTTGAGTGTTGGACGGGGAGGCAAAGAGATCCAGGCATGGCCTGCCGAACCTGTTCGCTATCATATCGAACAGCCTCGTGTCCAGACGCCATTCTGAGTGGTCCACAGTCGCCCTGCTCAGGGAGTCTGCCTGTCGGTTTGCCTCCCCCGAAATGTGTTCCGCCCTGATTGAGCCCAAGTGTGCCTCTGCCCACAAACCTAGTTCCATGGCCTCCTGGAGAAGAGGCCAGGAATGTGTTCCCCCCTGCTTGTTGACGTGAGCCTTGGCCGCCAAGTTGTCTGTCAGTACTAGGACATGTTTGCCTGACACTAGGGAGGAGAAATGGCGGAGGGCCAAATGAATCACCCTGAGTTCCAGCCAATTTATGTTTTGCTTCAGGTCCACCCTGGACCATCGCCCCTGGGCTAAATGGGTCTGGAGGTGAGCCCCCCAACCGAACAGACTGGCATCTGTGGTCAGGACGAGCCTGAGGGGCTTCTTGAATATGGTCCCCTTGGACATGGCTGCGGAAGACCACCACTGGAGGGATGAGAGGATGTGGAACGGCACCTGGACCTTTCTGGAGGGGGCGCTGAAGTTCTGCTTCTGAAAGGGGAGAAGAAACCACTGGAGGCTCCTCGAATGTAGTCTCGCCCACGGGACTATGCCCATGCAAGATACCATCTTTCCCAGGAGCTGGGACAACTGTACCAGAGGAACCGTCCTCGCACCCCGAATCTGGGATACTAATTTCCGGATGCTCAACCGACGCTCCTGGGATAGATAGACCCTGCAAAGTTCGGAGTCTATCAGGGCCCCTAGATGGAGTAGACGTTTTGTGGGGGAAGTGTGGCTTTTCCTGAAATTTACTGAAAAGCCGTGATCCTGAAGGATCTGAATGGTGGTCAACAGATCTGATCTTGCTGACTGAAGGGACCTGGACTGTACGAGGATGTCGTCCAGGTAGCACTGTACGCGCACCGGTATCATCCGAAGGTGGGCTGCCAATACCGCCAAGACCTTCGTGAAGACCCTTGGGGCCGAAGACAGGCCAAACGGGAGGGCCCGGTATTGATAATGCCGGCGTACGTAACAGAATCGCAGGAACCTGCGGTTCTCCTGGGAGATTGGGATGTGGAGGTAAGCCTCGGTGAGATCTATGGAAGAGAGAAAATTTCCCTTCCTGATAACGGCCAGTATTGACTTTAGGGTCTGCATCTTGAACCGTCTGTATACTAAGAATCGGTTCACACCCTTTAAGTCCAGTATCGCCCTCCATCCTCCTGATGCCTTGGGGACCACGAACAGGATGGAGTAAAAACCTGTTCCAACCTGACCCTTTGGTACTGGCTCTATGGCCCTGATGTCTAGGAGATGTTTGATGGCGGTGGATACGAGACATGCTTTCGAGGGATTCCGTGAAACTGGGCACTGTAAGAAGCGATCGTGAGGGAGCGCATAAAACTCGAGTGCCAGGCCGCGTCTGACGGTGTCTCTGATCCGAGAGTCGGTGGTGGTCTGGTCCCAGACCTGGTAAAACCATCCCAGGCGCCCTCCTATTGGAAAATCCCCGATGGCGTCACTTGGAGCGTCTATAGGGACGACCCCCGGAACCTCTGAAGGGACGTTTGGCCTGAGACTGACCCCTGGCTCCGGTGTTCGGGCGGTCCTGTTGACAATCCTTCCTCTGGGGGAAGGAGCGCGAACCTCTGGGCCAATCCCAGGACTGCCCTGCTCGAAAGGGCTGTCACCACTCCCAAGAGCCCGAGGGACGGAAGGACTGTCTGCAGGAGTCCTGCTGTGGCCGCCTGTCGGACTTCTTGGAGGGGTGCACCATGACCTTGCGCTTGTCCTTACCCTCGACCACGTGTGGGTCAAGGATAGGGCCAAACAGATCCTTACCAGCGTACTTGGACGTGCAGAGACGCCATTTGGCCTTTAAATCAGTTCTCCACTGTTTTAACCATAGTAGCCTGCGAGAGGCCACTGTGGCGGCGATGGATCGGGCCGAGCACTTGGCCGAATGGAGAGATGCGTCAGCCATGTATTGAGAGGCCGCCACCAGCTTGACAAGTGTCTGGTGCACTCTGACCTGATCAGGGGGAACCAAGGTCTGAAGATCATGGAGCCACATGATGGCCGCTCTGGCGAAGAAAGCTGAAGTCGCGGCCTTTATGGCCAGTCCCGAAGCCTGGTGAGCTTTTCTATAGGCGAACTCAAATTTCTTGTCCTCCGCTTTCATAACCTCTGCCATGTCACCTGAGACGGCGGAATTAGAAAATAAAGAAATTAGGGGGGGATCAACCGTAGGGACGGCTAACATGGAGGCAAATGATGGAGAGACGTTGTACAGCTTCTTCTCCATACTGCTTTCCTTGGGGGTAGTGGCCAGGGATGACCACTGGGCCTCAACCGCATCCCGGAACACGAAGGGGCAAGGAATTTGCTTATGGTCCACGACCTTCACTGCAAATAAAGGGTTGGACTCCTGATCTGCGGAGGTAGAAGGTTTTTCCTCCTGAACTGAGGTCAGATTAGTGATAGTACAGGCCTTCAATAGAAGGGATTTAAAGATGGATGGGTCAGAGACACGAGGCAGAAGCCTGATCGGGCGCCGCCTCCTCATCCTCTGACATGGGGGTGTCAGCTATGGCCAAATCCACGGACTCCCCCTCTCCTACCTGAGAGGAAGTTTAAGAGATATCTGAACCTGGTGCCGTGGTGCATCCCTGCAGAGAAGGACTTGCAGGGGGTGGCGGAGTTTGGAAGGGAACCTGCGGACTCCTGGAGGAGGACATAAATTGAATAAAGGCGTGGTGCATGAATGCCTGGAATTGGCTTTGAGACCACATATCCCCTTGGTCCCTAGGGGCAGCCCCAACCACCGTTGGAGCATGAACCACTTGGGGACCCTGCTGTAAGGAGTGAGAGGAGAGGGACCTGCCTGTTCGGTTGCCCCCAGAGGAGAACTGATCCAGGTGGCTTCTTGCACAGGCACCAAAGACAGCTCCGAGGTATCAGTATCCAGTGGGGCAGGGGGAACCGGTTCGGCCCCGCTGGATAGGAGCCGCTGTGCCTTGGAGAATTCCCTCTCCAGTGCCTGGTGCCTCCTCGAGGCCTCTCACTCAGCTGACTTAGAAGTCTCTTTGGTAGTCAGATGTTTAGTTTTGGCTTTTTTCTTTCCCCCTGCTTCCAATTCTGTAGATCTGCGCTTTGCGCAGGGGGTGCACCAGAGACTTGTGTTGCCGGCGGCGAGGAACTGTCTGCCATTATAACTAGATAGGGCCTGCAGTAGGATATCTAGCGAAAAGATGGGAACCAAGGACGCAGATCAGTAGTCAGAGATGGAACGCACCCGTTCCTCACACTGAACTAAAAATGGCAAGGACAGGACAGCCAGACAGGTTGGTAAGCCTGTCCGAATAGACCTGGTGGCTAAAGGCCACTGCTAACAGTAACAGGCGGTCAAAGGAAAACCCTCACTCCAGGACAGGGCTGAGGACAAGCTGGAGCCCACTGGGTGATGTATTATTACCCCTAGAGTTGCCTCCTAAAGCAGTCTTACAATATTATTATTATAATTAGATTTTTTTTTAAGAAAACAGACAAAAACCCCGTAAATATACACCAATGTCTCCTTGTGGGCCTGCCACGTGGCCCCGGAGAACGCCTGAAGGCCCGGCTGAGCCGGCACAACCCGGTCTGGAGGGCAAAATGGCGACCGCCTATGGACCTCAGAGCCCCTGAAAATGCTCCGATATCTTGTCCCCCGCTCGGACCTGGCAGCCCAGGTCAAGGCGACAGCTGCTCCAAGGAGCGGCCTAGCAGGCCCAAACTCAAAATGGCGGCCCTCAGCGGAGTCTGAAACTGCAACCGCCTGGCGACCACGCGGTCAAAATGGCGGCCGCAACTCCTGATATCCCTAGCGAGGGAGACGGCTTTGAAATACAAGGGGAAACCAAGCGCAACGCGAGGCTGAGCTCCCCGCTCCTCCCCCCGTCCTGGAACTTGCGATTCGTAAACGGGAAAGTCAGCGGTGCATCCAACGCCGGAGTCCCGTGCGCCTGGAGCTTGGATGGAGATCCGCCGGCTGTGGGGTCCGCTCGCCTTGCAGAGGTGTCGGAGAGACAGGTGAAATTCTACCCGAGAGTCCTGCGCGCGGAAGGCCTGAAGGCCCCAAGGGGAGGAGAGGAGCCCTGCCGGAGCCAAGAGGCTTGAGGCTCTAGGAAGGACAGAGTCCCTCAGGAATCAGCCAAAACCAAAAACCAGCAATGAATTTAGAGAATTTAGAAACAATTTAGAGTAACATAAACCGAATTAAAATAATCAAATTAAATTATTCTAATGGAGCCAAGAAAAACTGCCTGCTGCTGAGCCTAAGACTAAGTCAAAACTGGGAAGACACACCCAAAGGGAGGCGTGACTAAAGCTCTGACTTAGTCTCTCTGAGCAGGAAGGCTGAAATAACCCAATCAGTGGATTCGACATCCACCATGCTGGAGAACACTATATTCACATCTTGTATTACCGTAAATTGCAAGCTAGCCAGTCAGCCATGTTCAGCCTTGTATGTTTTATAAATCTATCATGTGAAATTAGTTCAGTGTCATGCATACCAAGAAAACTGTGTTAAGTAAACATTGTTAATGATATACCAAAAATCTTATGTGACATCTGTTAGGAAGCTATGGTATTTAAATTGCTTACCATGTACTTTGGACTTGCATACAAGCTTAGGGTGAAAATCCATGTCAATATTAACTTGAGCCCAACCCAACCAAAAAAGGGAAATTATTGGGACATGTAGTTCTTCTATACTACATAACTATGCTACTTATGCTCACATCCAGGGTTTGTTGTAGAGAGTTCTTGTTCAAAGAAATAATAGCAAGTCAATACAGCACGAAGGGCTGAGATACTTTTATCTTATTCCTGGTACAAAGTTTTATTTTACATAACAGGATCTGTACTAATGGGCATTAGTCTTCATGGTAAAAAAGAATAAAAGAAATTCAAGTTAACAGCGGATTCCCATGCCAATAGCCATAAAAGTCCCAAATGTTCCACCACTCTGCATCATGGTTTTGCCAACGCCACCCATCAGTTCTCGTCCTCTCATGCCAATCCTAAAAAAGAAACAATATTAAACAGAAAGTTATTTTTCAAAATAAGTAAAAGAAAATCATCAGTAGACGATTAAAAAGTATCAGGATAAAGAATATCAAAGTTGCCTGCTGGGTGTGGATGTCTGCTTCCTCCCTAATCAAAACATAGTTTCAAGGACAAATCACAGACAACCAAGCTATACAAATTATGTTTTTCGTGATTTCCTGTAGTCATTATATTCAGTACTCCGTAAACATAATGAGACCTGTATTTAGGAGTATTTAATAAGTCTTAAAAAGTACATCCAAATATTCTACAAACCTTAATGTCAAGTTTAAGATATTAAGTTATTAATATACTATTAATATACCTATTGTAGTAAGCTGGCAGCATTGTTTGCCATAAAGATTCAGTATGTCATAATTATACTGCATAAAACTATGGAATTTGGTCTCCCAACATACCTGACACAAGAAAACGTGCCAAACAGTGCACCTGCTGCCATGCCAACAGCAAAGCCCATCATAAAGCCCATTTTTACTCTGTCAAAACAACTGGGTTGGGACTGGCCATATGATCCCACTGTCACAGGCATCTAGGACGAAAATTGAGCACAAGTGTAATAAGTATTGCTTCTAAAAACACCAAGAGGATCCCATTTTCAATTTGAAGGAATATTTATTTGTATTGCTAACTATTTGAAGCATGTTAAAATCATCAGTGATTTATTTAATGAGAATTTTAGCTAGATCTTTAAAATTTAAGCCTCCTATTTCTAATAAAAATACACAAGTATGCATGGCTATGTCCATCAGACCTTCACAACAAATAATTGTGGGTAAGCCACAATTTCTAATAAAATATTGTAAATGGTTGCCTAGAACCAGAAAGAAATAGCTATTCTTTTCCTGTGGTTTATAAAATAGTGCACAAATAGATACAGATATAAAAATTAAGTTATCTGTCCCAATCATGATTAATGAAATTTGGAAGTTAACCTTTGGAAGTGTAAGATTGTCAATAATCAACTACACATTTTCAGCATGCTAATCAATCCTTTGCTGAACAGTTTATCCTTAATTTATTCAGCATGATTTTCAAGATGTATTTTAGATAAAGCCAATTTTGGCTTCTCTATGGACATTAGGGAGAATAACATGCATAGCTACTCTATGAATTTTTTTCAAAATATTCTGGTTTAGAATTGTAAAACATTAAGGTTGCAAGTGATCAATGAAAAAAACATTCTGAAATAATAACTTGGAGGACTAGTGGAGAGGGTAGTACTCAGTTAACCTTGGCCAATTTTACTGAAAGAATCTCATATGATTAAAAATAGTACAATACAATAAGGAGAAGCATAGAAACTGCAAATCACATTCATATTGTTGCCAAAATTGCATAAAGTCCTGAGAATCAAATTAAATTCAGGAAAGATTTTAAGAACATAAGAACTTGTTAAATTGGATCAACAATCAAATCTAACATTCTATTTTCCCCAGTAAACAATGAGATGCAGGAAGCTTAATAATAATGCTAGAACAAGCTAATCTTCATTTATCTCTCCCTAGCAGCTGGTAATCGAGATATATCTCAATCTAAGGTAAAGAGCCATTTTGGTATACTGGTAAAAACATCAAGCTAGAAACTAGGAGATATGAGTTCTAGTTTGGCCTTGGGTATAAAGCCAGCTGGGTGGGTGACTTTGGGACAATCATTCTCTTAGCCCTAGTAAATAGGTAATGGAAAACCATTTCCAAAATCTTGCCAAGAAAATTGTAGGTACTTGTTCAGGTAATCATTAGCAGTTAACATTGACTTGAAGGCAAAAAACGATAGTAATAAGCCATCAAAATTACAAAGTGTAAGCTATTTACAGTTCATTCCTCCATGAATTTGTCCTGTCCCATTAAAGCAGACTAAACCAGTGTTAAAATGATATTCCATATCAAGAAAATGTGGAACAGTTTGAAAAAAAAAAAAATCTCAGTCCTGGGAGAGTATGAGAAACAAACTCAAAATAACTGTTATTCATAGACTCTTCATAAACTCTTAGTGATTCCTGTTTCCTGATTATCTGTAGGATAATAAGTATGATAATGAGATAAACAAGGATAATATGGAAACACACATATCCCAGTTATGGTGGATCTCTAGCAGCCTTTGATACCATTGATTATGGTATCTTCTGCACCGACTGTGAAGATTGAGAATAAGAAACTCTTCAATAGTCCCAAAGGTACTTTTTCAAGAGGAACTGGACTTTCTTGTTTTTCTTTGAAGATGTTTCACTTCTCGTCCAAGAAGCTTCTTCAGCTCTGAATGGAAGGGTTTATATTCCTTGCAGAAAGCTGGTCATTTGCATTCTTTTAGAGAGTCGTTGATGCCACTTGGGGGTTTGTCTGTGTCCTCAGAGTCACCTGAATAGTGCAAATGGGTGTGGAGCCCTCTTGGAGCTGCTGAACTGCTGAAAGGACTGTTGTGGAACTGTGCTTTCTGCAGGTTGTTTTCTGCCCTGTGTCCCTTCAGTGTTGAACACAGGTGCAGGCTGTTGGGGATGATTCTGTGTTGTCTGCATCTCAAACTTAAGTGCAAATGGTTTCTGTAGTCTGCAATTTTTCTGGAAATCAGTTCATACTCCCGTACCATCCGAAGGGCATTTATCCCAAAGTACATAGCTAAATGTCTATGTAGAGTCTCAGTCATCCAAGTCATGGCTGTCCCAAAAGTGCTTTTTCAAGAGGCAGCTGCACTTTGTTTTTCTTTTAAGAAATTTCCAGAAAAACTGCAGACTACAGGATACGTTCAAACTATCCCAGTTTAGGAACCACTGCTTTAATGACTCACCTATAACACTTTGCAATTGAATTATAGAAATAGGCTCTACATGGAGCTGCCCTTGAAGACCATTCAGAAGCTTCAAATGGTGTAGTATGCAATTGGCATGGCATTCTCATGTAATATCACTAGTATGGGAGTTACATTGCTGCCAATTAGCTCCTGAGTGAAATTCAAGCTGCTGTTTCCTTACATGGGTCAAGTCCAGGTATCTCTATGACTGCATTCTCTGAGTGGAACCTGTTAATCAAGACTTGCTGAGAATCCCAGTACTGAGGGAATCCATGTTCAGAGACTCTGGGCTCAAGTCTTCTCAATGAATTCCCTTTGGCGCAGTTTTTTTGCATTGTACTTGTGTCAGAAGCTGTCAGCTGCCTATCTTCATCTTCTTTGAAGCTTGCTAGCAACTACCATAACAGGGGAGGGGGCACTTGGGAGGAAAAGAAATAGCCGTGCTCTGGCTAAATCATATATTATCTTTAAGAAATCCTAAAGAACTGACTGATGAATGGCAATTGTCCCTATCTTCAAAAAGGAGAAAAAGGAGGATCCAGGGATCACAGATTCAACACTGACATCAATAAAGGGGAAGATTCTCCTAGAGAATGGTTTTCAATTCTGGGAATCATAGGAAGGATTTATAAACTCAAAGAATGATTTGGGGATTAGAAATTAAGTAACAAAGTATATTTAAGTCTTGAGAAAACACAATTGAAGGAAAGTAGATCAAGATCTATTCCCTTTTTTTTCCAAGGCACAGAACTTGGAATAATCAATCTAAATTGCAAGAAAATTGTTTCCACTTCAACACTAATATAAATTACCTAAAAGTAAAAACAGTTCAACGGTGAAACCAATTATCCAGAAAAATAGTATCTGCTTCACTAGATATATATTCAAAAGGAGGACTAAAGATAATCTTTCAAAAATACTTTAATATGGATTTCTGCAGATTGAACTTGATGCTATAAATGATCCCCTCCAGCAGATCTGTTTAGCAAAAATGAATTAAAAACTTTAAGCAGCTTCTAAATAAAACGATTAACACATTTTTAATATTTGTTGGAATGCAAATAGTAATAAACTAATTCAGGGAGCCTAATTTAATTATTTTAATTTACTATCCCCAACATTCAGATATGTATTTTAAATCTGCAGATGTGACACTGATATGCAGTATTAAACAATTTATAAGACAGTGATACAACCTACTGTATAATTACATTAATATTTATACATATTATGAGCATCAAATTTGTTCTTAAGTTTATAGTCAATCCATAAACTAGCAAATTTCTTTTCTCAGGAAAAATTATCAACTTCTAAAGCTTTACTTTAAAAGGGACAGTGAATAATTGTTAGGGGAAAGAAAGCTAGATGAACTACAAGGCCCTACCACATTTCTGCAAACTAACCATACATCTTGAGATTTTAAAATATTATGAACCTGTCTTTTTTCTGTGAATTCCTGAACTCCTATGTCTTAAAAGTGATTGGGTTACCTATAGTAAGCCACAACGACCATACATATATACGTGACAAAATCGGGATGATCACTAGGTTACCGCGAAGACATATAGAAAACCAGGGTTTCTTTAACCATGTTTTATAGGCAAACGTTCAACTGCCTACCACACTAAGATATAACTATGTCTGAGTTCATAAAGCATTAAGTCCGAACTTGATGCGTATTTAGGCCAACACAGCTAAGGCACTGGTAGCTGTGACTTCACATTATTGTGTATAAATTTATATGCCGTCCGGCTCCTAGCGATTTTGGTCGGTTAGCTTTAATTAAGCTTGGTAAAATAAACAAATATATTTAAAAGGCCTCTCCTCAGAAACTGGGACAAAAGAATCAACCCGGAAGCGCTTCAAATGTTGAGCCGCCTGACATAAAATCTTCGGCCCAGTTATCGGCGAGGCCGTCTCTCACCTCGACCCCTGAGAAGTCTCTCCAACTACGATCTCTTACCGTTCGACCTGCTTCCGGCTCAGTCTGATGACGAAACAGGAAACAACCTCAGACTAGGGTGAAAGGTTAACTGTAGGCGCTGCTGAGCTTTGAAGCTGCGTTGTGTTATAGTTAAGGGGCGTATAGGAAAAAAACCCGAAAAGAGGGGATGATGCTGATATTACGGCCGATGGCATTGTGGGTCTCGAAAGGGCGGGTGGTTTTCCAAGGAAGGAGGTTTTCGGGCGCTGTGCACCAACAAGGTAAACTCATTCTTTTGAAGGGCTGACCTGACTGGAATTCAGCAGATCTGAGTTTGAAGCAGCAATAATATACAGGCATCTTCTTTCTCGGAGTTAATTATATCTGCCTGCTGCGCGGCGTTTTCCTAAGCGTATCTCCTGCAAGGATAAAGGAATAGGGCGGCATAGAAATTAAATTAATAATAATAATAATAATAATAATAAAAAAGATATGACACTCGCAGGCTGTGACGTTTGAGCAGCACTCTTGCATTTTGGAGGCAGGTTCTCATACAGTGAGAAGCTTAAGAAGTTGGAGTTCAGAATCGTTTCCACTCCCATCCCCCCCCATTCCCCATTTCAAAATGCATTTCTTAGAATTGTTTTGTTGTCTTTTGCTAGGTAAAGACCATGTTGATGAATCTTTACTCCGACCACTATATATGGATGTCCAAGCAACTACCTCTCTGGTATGTCAACTAAATTCTGGTTTGGGATTTTGTTCTTTACTAACAGAAAAACAAAACTAAAATGATGGTTTTATGCACTTGGTTAGGGACCTCTCCCATTGCAGTCAAATGTTCTTTAGGAATAGACAACATTCTCATATTTTTCTCCAAGAGTTTAATTTGGATTATGTAAGAATCTCCCTTCATTCTTTTACACAATGGCAACTCTGTGAGGTAGTTCTGATTTGGCTATCCCAAAATCAACAAGATTTTCCATTGCTATAAATGGCATTGAATCTGAATGTCCTTGTACAGGATTTTTATCACTATGTTGCACTGGCTATTTGGTGGCTTCCATATGTTTTATACAAAAATTATCATAAATCAGGGTGGTGAGGATAATTCAAAATATCTGGAGATCTCCAAGTAGCCTATTCTGATTTGTAATGTTTGATTCCTACACTCATCTATACATCTATGCTGTATTAAACCTAATTAATGAAAATATATATGTTAATTTTTATTTTAAAAAGTGTCTAAGGCTATCTCAATATTATATATCAGAGCTGAATTCAAAGGGGAAAAATGATTTGGAGAACAGAGACTACTAATATTACATCTGTTAGAAACTTCTTAAACAAGCTATATTCTCATAGGAGAGAGTCAGTTTGGTGTAATGATCAAGTTAGAAATCGGGAGGTCATGAATTCTAGTCTAGCATGGGCACAACGCAAGCTGGATAATGTTGGGTCAGTCACTTTTTCTCAGTCATAGGAAGGAGACAATGAGAAACCACTTTTGAAAAACCTTGCAAAAAAACCTGCAGGGACTTGTCCAGGCAATTTCTGAGAATCAATGATTGAATGGAAGAAAAAAAAAACCAGTCCTATAAAAGGACACGCTTGATTTAAGGAGAAACTGACAGGTGCAATCCCATGCAATTTCAAAATCTTTTCCCTTTTGAATTAGGATTACTACACTGCCCTTTTTTTTAATATATATATAACATTTTTATTGTTAGATATATATTTGTACATGTAAACCAAGAAAAAATTTAAGTTAAATGCTATTCAACTTAATACATTCAATTTAAATTTGTAAACATTCTTCACTCCGTATATCAAGATTTAACTATAAGCCAGATACATTTTCTTTGATTGGTGTTTCTCTTGTATGTAGTCTATCCAATGTTTCCAGTCCAACATATATTTTTCATTTGAATGATCCTTCAAATATGCCGATATTTTAGCCATTTCTGCCAAATTTATAACTTTCAAAGTCCATTCTTCAATAGATGGTAATTCTGGCTTCTTCCAATATTGTCCCACCAGCAGTCTCGCATGCATCTACATGCACTTACGTATTGCATCGTTGTTAAAAGATCTGGATATATTCCTGACATTCATGGGTATCAAATACGAGCACAAAGAAAATAAAATGGCTTGCTATATATATGTTATGTTCTAGGATCCAAGGGTTTTGGATAGCATGCTGCCTTATCTTGTGCATTACTATGGCAACCCACACTCTAGAACTCATGCATATGGTTGGGAAAGTGAAACTGCAATGGAAAAAGCCAGACAGGTGAGAATATTATTTTGTTCTTAAAATTAAATAATACATCTGTTTCTGCTGTATTGTTAAGCAGTTTTGTTCTGAAAAATGTTACAGATTTTTTTCCAAACAATTCTACTTTAATTTACATTTGTGCATTCCTTTTTTTCCCCTCTAGCAAGTTGCATCATTAATAGGAGCAGATCCTCGAGAAATTATTTTTACCAGTGGGGCCACAGAATCAAACAATATAGCAATTAAGGTAAATTTATGTATGTGTATATGTATGTAACTCTGGGTGGCTTACAGTTACACTTAAGTTAAAACATAAAAAGTTAAAATCAAACCTTAAAACCAAAGACCCATGGGGAGGATAGGGTGGAGTGTTATTACTCAATCAACCACCTCCATTGCTCTGGTTCCCCCCGGGGCCCCAAGCCAACTGGCAAATCTAATATATTGCAGTATTAATTGAAAATGTTATAAAATAGTGATTTCTTAGTACTATGAGAATTAAACAATTGCTGTGTTTCCCTTTACTTCTAAGGAGGACATGTATTTGAATAAAGCAATAGCAACTAATGACATACCCATATTTTTTCTGGACTGTAAATAAATAGGTACTCCAGCTTGAACTGTATATATAGAAAAGATGAGATAAAAGTCTAAAAAATATTATTTTCTTTTTTCAGCAAAGTCCATAATGCAGGCATGTCAAACTCGTGACGTCACACGACATATCGGAGTTTTTTCGCCATTGCCAGCAATGGGGTGGGCGCAGCTCCGGTATGATGAAACCGGCCCACAGGCCGGCAGTTTGACACCCCTGCCATAATGGGTTTCCAGTCACTAATAAATGTAATAATCTTTTCTCTAAACAACAACTTCATCTTTTGGAATGGAAGCATACTTTATTGTTGATGTTGCTGACATTATATCTACTAATTCAAAAATCTCTTCTAGTTCTTTGAACTGTTATAGCATTTTGTGTCATTTTATAAATTCCTGTAATAACTAAAAACCGAAGGCAATGTTTCACTTTTTTTCCTTTTCTGCCTCAAGTCTTTAGTTCCCTCTAGTGTTCAATTTCTGAAATCATAGTCTCAGATACACATTATGGCTTAAGATAGTAAATAAACAAGTGATTAGAAACTGAGATTAGTAAACTCAGTGTTCAAAAGACTCAGCTGCAGCTGATGCCTTTATCTCCCAGAGTTCTAATCTACAGGAGACCACTTGCCTGCATCTTATCACAGGGAGCAGCCTTCCAGAGCACCTGTGGGCAATCTCCCCTCCTCTCCTTGTCTGGAGAGGTTCCAAAGAACTGGTCTAATTGCCAGTTCAGGTTTTGCCACAATTGTTGTTTCTGCTCTTTCCAAGATATATTTAGTTTGCCTGGAAGTTGTTTTTTCTGTAGATGAAATATTCTGTGATTCATTTAACTGTTCCTCCTATGACTTCATTTCCAGGCCTTTCATCATCTTGCTATCCTTCCTATGAATTTGTTTTAATTTGTCACTATCGTTTTTGAACTGTGAGGCCCAGAATGATCACAGATACTCTCTATCATCTGAATTCTGTGAGCTTGTTAATACATCCCAACATAGCATTTGTTTTATTAATGCTAGCTGATGTTTAACTTATGGTTAGCAAAAATACCCAGCATCCCTTTTTATATATATATACTACCTAGCCAGTCTCATCCTGTACTTGTGCCTTATATTTTTCTTGCCCAGATACAATGTGTTAGATATCTCCCTGTTAAATTTCATCCTTTTAATTCCATACATTACTCAGATCTATCTGTATCCTCTTTTAATCTTCTCTCTTTCATTTAAATTATTATCCATTCCTTTGATTCATCTACAAACTTTATAAGTTTCCCCTTTATAAGTTCCTCTTCTCTCAACCAAATCATTGATAAATCATTGACACTAGAGACATTCAGTGGCTGAATTGAAGCTATTAATGAACTCCATTAATAAGTACTCTCTGGGTGTGATCATTGCACTAACTGCAAATTCATCTAACAGTATTATCATCTTGCCTGTATTTTATCATTTTGTTAAGGATTATCATGAGGCACTATTTCAAACACTTTACTAAGGTTCAGGTTTACTGTGTCTGTGGCATTCCCCCGATTTACTTAGCACGTACTTCTGTTAAAAAAGAATCGAAGTTAAACTGCATGATTTATTTGTGACAAACCTATGCTGAGGCTTAATCATAGTTTGCCTCTCCAAGTGTTCATAGACTCATTATCTGTTCAAAACCTTGCCCAATATAGATACCATGCTAACAGACCTGTAATTTTCCTGGTGATCCTCCTTGTTGAAGATGAGGATAACATTTGCTCTCCTCCAATATTCTGCTTGACTAAATTAAAGCCAAAATCATAATTTTATACTTGAAATTATACTGAGTGTAATTACTTCCACATATGTGCAGAACTGCAGAATGCGTATTTCATTGGAAACAAACCTTATTAATGTTAATAGGATTTATTTCTGAATAGGCAATTTCAAACCTTTGGTGACAGTTGCCTGAAGCCTTAAGGAAAATGAAAATTTTATATTTCTAATTTAATATTCATGAAAATTATCACTTGTCATCACTTTTGATCAAAATCTTGTTTTTTTCCTTGTATCAATTTAAAAGGGTGTTGGAAGATTTTATAAATCCAGAAAGAAACATATAATTACAACACAAACTGAGCACAAATGTGTGCTAGATTCTTGTCGTGCCTTAGAAGCTGAGGGCTTTCGAGTCACCTACTTGCCTGTAAAGAAAAATGGCCTTATAGATATAAAGGTAAATGATTTACTTTCAAATATTTGTACATCTGAAGAGTAGAGTGCTCTTTCAATTTTTTGCTGTCCTCATTAGCCTTAGTATAGGTTGCTGGAGAGAATTTCCTCAATAAAAACAAACAAAATGTTTGTAAGGTAAAAGGTTAGAACTAACGTTCAGACTGTTAATCATTTCCAGTAGATCTTAATACGTTAATAAATGCAATTTAAAATATAGTAAGCTTGTTGTTCTCACATTGAGGTAGTTTGATTAAATGGTAATAGTTTACTTGTTAAGGTGTAATTCTAAGAATACTAAGACCATACAGTACTCAATTTAATGGAACTATTGAGTATGCATACATAGGATTGTATCAAATAACATTTATTTGTTTGTTTGTTAAAACTTGCTGCTTTTTTAACCTCAACAAGAATATTGACCTGGGATTCCATTTAAAGATAGAAATTATAAAGTCACCATAATTTTAAAGAGAGTAGGGAAAGCTTGAAGAAAATAGCTTCTTGACTTGTTTCCATATCCTTACCAGGTAGCCATAGGAGGCATATATATTTTATTTGTATAACAAAATAATATTCTGCATGTATCGGTATGTATATTTCTATTGTCTTGTGTTGCCTCTGTATTTGTGTATTTGCACACTGGGAGGCATTGGGAAGGCTACATATGCTTTGTTCTAAGTCCTATGACTTGGAGGGAAGGGGGTTAGAATAGCAATCACCAACCTTCTGAGCCACTGCACAAATACCTCTCCCATAAGAATATATTGGGGTGAGTTTTTTTTCCAAGCCTCCAACCTTTCAGATCTTGTCTACTGTTTCCTACATACAAGTCTTTACTCTATTTTGTTCAGCTTTCAGAGAGGTATCCTGATGAAAGGCAAATAAAGTCCATAGATCCTTTATGCAATTTCTTTCCAGCTTTAAAAATTAAAGTAATCAGGATTTGATGGGCTATATGTGGTCTTATATATTAATACACAGATTTGTAGCCATTTTAAAATCTTTTTAAATATAATTCTATGTAGTGTATGTTATGCTTCTAAAATAGTTGTTAACTAATTGAACAAAATCCATGGAAGCAAAAGGTCTATCAAGCAGTAGAATATTGCAGTGTGGGAAGAAATATTTTGTTTTCCTTGATTTTAGACATTACTTGATCACTCAGAGGCAATGTATGACTAATTTTGTCTATATTGGGATTCATCAGGTATACCAACCATTACAGTTACTTTGTCTCTTGTGGAGTGGTGGAACTGTGGGGCCTGTATTATGAGGGCATGACATAAAATGATAGCTCTGTCTCTCTAGTCTGAGAATACAAATAAGAAAGATAAGATGTATACAATGCATAATTTCTTTTCCTTGGATTGCCCAAGGCTATATCAAACTTGAACTGATAGAATGAACTTAGAATAAGCTATTTTAACATTTTAGTGGCCAGTTCTGATGATGATGGTGGTGGTGGTGGTAGTGGTGGTGGTGGAAGGGACCTTGGAGATCCATCTAATCTAGCCCCCTCCTCAGGCAGGAAACCCTATACCATTTCAGACAAATGGCTGTCCAGTCTCTTCTTAAAAACTTCCAGCTTCTGGAGGCAGGTTGTTCCACTGGTTAATTGTTCTAACTGTCAGGAAGTTTCTCCTTAGTTCTAGGTTGCTTCTCTCCTTGATTAGTTTCTTGATTAGTTTCTTCTTGTCCTGCCTTCAGGCGCTTTGAAGAATAGCTTGACTCCCTCTTCTTTGTGGCAGCCCCTGAGATATTGGAACACTGCTATCATGTCACCCTAGTCCTTCTCTTCATTAAACTAGACATACCCAATTCCAGCAACCGTTCCTTCTATGTTTTAGCCTCCAGTCCTCTAATCATCTTTGTTGCTCTTCTCTGTACTATTTCTAGAGTCTCAACATCTTTTTTACATCGTGGTGACCAAAGCTGGATGCAGTATTCCAAGTGTGACCTTACCAAGGCATTGTAAAGTGGTATTAACACTTCACATGATCTTGATTCTATCCTTCTGTTAATGCAGCCTAGCACTGTGTTGGCTTTTTTGGCAGCTGCAGCACACTGCTGGCTCATATTTAAGTGATTGTCCACTAGGACTCCGAGATCCATCTCACAGTTAACTACTATTGAGGAAGATACCACCTATACTGTACCTGTGCATTTGGTTTTTCTTGCCTAAATATAGAACTTTACTTTTTTCACCATTGAATTTCATTTTGTTAGATTGCACCCAATGTTCAAGTCTGTCAAGATCTTCCTGTATCTAAAGGAGTGTTGGCTATTCCTGCCAGCTTAGTGTCATCTGCAAATTTGATGAGTTCCCCATCTATCCCCTCATCAAAATCATTGATAAAGATGTTGAAGAACACTGGGCCCACTACACACTTCCCTCCATGTAGATGCAGTTCCATTGAGGATCACATGCTTACGGCCTGTCAGCCAGCTATGAATCCATCTGGTGGTGATGCTGTCTAACCCACATTTTTCTATCTTACAAAGTAGTAGGTTGTGATCTACTTTATCAAATGCCTTACTGAAGTCCAAGTAAATTATATCCACAGCATTCCTATGGTCCACTAATTTTGTCACCTGGTCAGAGAATGCAATAAGATTTGTCTGACATGGTTTGTTTTTGACAATGACTTGGTCTGTTGGCTTTTGATAATGACTTTGTTTGCCTCTAGGTGTTTGCTGATTCATTGCTTAATTATCTTTTCCAGAATCTTCCCAGGTATTGAGGTCAGGCTGATAGGTCTGTAGTTTTCTGGATCCATTTTTTCCCCTTTTTTAAAGATGGGAACTACATCAGCTCTTTTCTAGTCCTTTGGTAGTTCCCCACTGCTCCAGGATCTTTGAAAGATATAGTTCAGTGGTTCTGAGATCACATCTGCCAGTTCCTTCAAAACCTTGGCATATAATCCATCTGGTCCTGGTGATTTAAACTCATCTAGGGTGGATAGGTGCTCACTTACCATTTTCTTGCCTACCTTCTGTTTCTAATCTGTTTTTTTACAGGACTGTTTTTGATAGGTTGGACTGTTTTTTCCCTTTGTGCAAAGACAGATGCAAAAAAAACGAGTCAAGTAGTTCTGCTTTCTCCCTGTTGCTTGTCACCTTCTTGCCATTTTCTCCCACTAATGGACCAATAATTTCCTTAAACTTTTTCTTGTTTTTTACATGTTGAAAGAAGCTCTTTTTTGTTATTTTTGACTTTGGTCGCAAGCCTTAGTTCATTTTGAGCCTTGGCTTTCCTCACTTCATCTTTGTAGGCTTGGGCTATTTGCTGATATTCTGCCTTAGTTATGTGCCCCTTTTTCCACTTTTTATACTTGTCCTTTTTGTCTTTCAATTTATCAGAGAGTTCTATATGCAGCCATGCTGGTTTCTTTGAGAGCTCTTATTTTTCTTCTTAGTTGGTATTGTGCTAAACTGGGCTTTTATAATCTCACTTTTCAAAATTTGCCAAGCTTCTTGAGTTGTTTGCCCCTTGAGGATTCTCATCTATGGAATCCTTCCCAAGCTCTCTCTAAGTTTACTGAAATTAGCTCTCTTAAAGTGCAAGACTCTAGTTTGACTGTGTTCTATTGCTTGTGCTTGCATAATGTTGAATTCCAATATTGCATGATCACTTCCTCCCAAGATTCCTGTGACTTTGATACCTTCTATCATTTCATCTCTGTTAGTGAGAATTAAGTCCAATAAGGCTGATCCCCTAGTTCCCTTCTCTACTTTTTGGGAGACAAAGTTGTCTGCTAGGTTTGTCAGGAATCTGTTTGATCTTCCACTTGGTGCAGAGTTTGTCTCCCAGTTAATGTCAGGGTAATTAAAGTCCCCCATTACTAAGGTGATGTGCTTCCTACATATCTTAGTTAACTGACTAGCAAAAGAGTCATCTATTTCCTCTGCTTGGTTGGATGGCCTGTAGTATACACCTATGTCATTTCCCCCCCTTTTATATTTACCCAAATGCATTCAAGACAGTTTTCATCATTGTTCATCATTGCTCTATTTCTATAGAGATGTAGTTATTTCTTATATAGAGAGCAACCCCACTTCCTCTTTTATTTGGTCTGTTTCTTTTAAATAATTTAAATCTCTCTAGCTGTGTGTTCCATTTGTAGGTTTCAACCCATCAAGTTTCCATAATGGCAACAATATCATATCTGCCCTCATCTACCTGAATTTCTAATTCACCGTTTATTGCTCATACTCTGTGCATCGGTGTATAGACATTTTAGTCCGTTATATGACTGACCCTGTGTTTACTTTCTACATAACCTGTATGGTGCACCTGTTTCATTAGTGCACTTTGTGTGGCACTCACTATTAAAAGCTTGATTTTGCTTGACAGCAAGGCTGATATTCTTATCCACACACACATCTATGTTACATGCACTGATAACTCTATAACAGTGGTTCTCAACCTTCCTAATGCCGCGACCCTTTAATACAGTTCCTCATGTTGTGGTGACCCCCAACCCCCCATCCAGCTGGCCCGGGGATATCAAAAACTTGACCAAAAAAAGGAAAAAATGGGAAAGTATAGGTAGTCCTTGATTTACAACAATTTGCTTAGTGAAGTTACAACAGCACTGAAAAAGCGAATTATGATCATTTTTCACACTTATGATTGTTACAGCATCCCCAGGGTCGTGTGATTTACATTTGGATGCTTGACAACTGATTCATACTTATGACGTTCACAATGTCCCAGGGTCATGTGATCAATGGCCAGGGGACGTGGCCAGCTGATCACTCAGGTTGCAGAGTGATTGGGGGGGAATCTGTGGGTCTCTGGGATGGGACTGGGGTGGGTGCCTGCCTTCCTTCCCTTCTCTCCCCTTGTCCCTTCCTTCCTTCTTTTCTTCCTTTCCTTCACCTCCCTCTTAGTCTCTTCCTCCTTCCCTTCCTCTCCCATTGTCGCTTCCTTCTTTTATTCCTTTCCTTCACCTCCCTTAGTCTCTTCCTCCTTCCCTCCCTCTCTCCCATTGTCCCTTCTTTCCTTCCTTTCCTTCACCTCCTTCTTAGTCTCTTCCTCCTTCCCTCCCTCTCTCCCATTGTCCCTTCCTTCTTTCCTTTCTTTTCTTCACCTCCCTTAGTCTCTTCCTCCTTCCCTTCCTCTTTCCCATTGTCCCTTCTTTCCTTCCCCTTCCTTCCTTCCTTCCTTCCTTCCTTCCTTCCTTCCTTCCTTCCTTCCCTCTTCGTCCCCTCGTCCCTTCCCTCCCTTCCATTGTTCATTCCTTCCCTCCCTCTCTCATTGTCCCTTACTTCCCTCCCTCTTCATCCCTTCCTTCCTCCCCCCTCCGTGCCCAGGAAGGGACAAGGGGAGGGGGACAGGCTGCCAGAGGCAGAGGAGAGCTCCGCCCAGCTCACTTGCTCAGCTTCGCCAGAAAACAAGGCTCTAAAGGAAGGAAGGACGGTAGGGGCAAGGAGAAAGAGGGAGGAAAGGAGGGACAAAGAGGGAGGCGAAGGAAAGGAAGGAAGGAAGGAAGGAAGGAAGGAAGGAAGGAAGGGACAATGAGAGAGGGAGGCAAGGAGGAAGACACCAAGAGGGAGGAAAGGAAAGGAAGTTCCAGCCAGGATAGGCTTGCCAGCCCGACTGCTGAAGAACAGAAGAGCGCAAAGCCAAGGAGAAGAAGGTGGCGGTTTCCTCCCAAAGGGGGCTCATTTTCTCCACCCCTTCCCTGGGTTTGTGGGGAATTTCTCATCACCAACACTGACAGGTGCTCCTTCGAGCCCGCCGCGAGCTTTCTCGCCCCCCTTTGCTTCTCCCCTCCCTCCCCCGCTTTCATGAGGCTTGTGGCGCCCTTGGGAAGCCGATCGTGCTTTGAAGCTTAGGAGAGGAGCAGGAGTCCCTTCCTCTTTCCTCCCTCTGTCCCTGTCAAGCCCCGGCGGGCTCGACATGAACGGGCGGAGGAGGAGTCGAGGACGGGCGGGGTGGCAAAGGAGACCGGCGGCTGTCACCAGACCTCCCGGCTGATGGGCGCAGGAGTTGGATGCTGCGGCGGCCTCCCCTTCGCTAACCTGCGTGCACGAGAAGTCAATCTGGTTGCTGCACAAGGAGTCTCTGGGGAGGGCGGGGCCTTGCTCTGCGCTTGCGCTCTTCATGCGCCCCCTGCAGGGCACATTTGGTAGAGTTCGTGCAGACTGCCGCCAAGCAGTATATTTTCCACAAACAAGTGAGGTGGAGCAGAGAGGGGGAGGGAGAGAAAGCAGTTGACAACCCCTGCCTAAAACCATAGGAAATGTGTGTTTATTATGGTCTTAGGTGACCCCTGTGAAAGGCTTGTGCGACCCCCAAAAGGGTCACGACCCACAGGTTGAGAACCGCAGCTCTATAATTTTTAGATTGCCGGGGACAGGAATGTTCTGTATCAATTAACTCACTGTCCCCGTTGTTCAGTTTAAATATTTCTCCAGAAAATCTGTGAATTTATTGCCAAGTAACTCAATCCCTTTGTTTGATGGATATAAACCATCCCTTTTGTACACTTTTTCATTGGACCAGCTGCAGACTTTGTGACTAATATAACCCCTTTACACCACACCTTTAGCTACATATTGAATTCTGCTATATGCTCGCCTTTTCCATTTTGTTCCTAATACACTGGTAAAACCTCTGAAAAATTAAGCCTGCAGCCCATTATATTTCACCTTTTGAACTTGAACTGGTTTGTATATATGTAATTATTTTCCTCTTTTATGATTTTAACCAGGAACTGAAAAATGCAATACAACCTGATACAAGTCTAGTGTCAATAATGACTGTGAATAATGAAATAGGAGTGAAACAACCAATTAGTGATATAGGTACGTAGACATGAATTGTGATCTGTGCTCCAAATAACGTCCTGTGTAAAACAATGGAGGACTCATCATATATAGGCTAACCTGGATTAATTGGATAAGACTAGTCACAGTTTTATTACACATGTACAGACACAGTATAGGTAGTTATTGATTTACAATAGCAAAAGGGCTTGGAATTTTTGTCCTTAAATAATGCAGTCACGAAGCATGACCACATCACTTAGCAACAACAATCCATGCAGCCCTAGTTAATCCCATGGCCGTTAGCTAAGGCAGCTTCTGGCCAACTTCTCACAACAAAGTCAGCAGGGAAACAGGCAGGAAATAGCAAGTTTAGGCAGCTGGCCGGCTGGCAAGTAAGTGGGTACTGCTGGGTAGGGAAGGAGATAGGGGAGGCTTGGCAAGGCTTGGGGAAGATACATAAAGGTGCAAGGGAAATGCAGTGAGGATTGGTGAGGGTGCAAGAGAGATGCAACAAGAGTTGCAGAGAGTGCGTGGGGATGCATGAGGTTTGAGGAAGGCACAAAGAGGCTCGTGAAGGATGCACAGGAGTATGCAAGGGGCTTGCACAGTACAAGCGCAGAGGAGTTGAGTGGCTGGCATGGTGGGGGAGATTTACCCTAACAACTTGCGATCTACCTGCCTTCCCCATTTACTTTCTGGGAATGACTTTCTCCATAGAGAGGGAAAGGTTGCAAATGGGCATCACTGTATGTAGTGGGGTGCCCCAGGGCTCTGTTCTGGGCCCAGTGCTCTTCAACATCTTCATCACTGATTTGGACGAGGGGATAGATGGGGAACTCATCAAATTTGCAGACAACACCAAGCTGGCAGGAATAGCCAACCCTCCAGAAGACAGGCTTAGGATACAGGAAGATCTGAACAGACTTGAACACTGGACGCTATCTAACAAAATGAAATTCAGTGGTGAAAAAAGTAAGGTTCTACATTTAGGCAAGAAAAACCAAATGTACAGGTATAATATGGGGGGTACCTTGCTCAATAGTAGTAACTGTGAGAGGGATCTCAGAGTTCTAGTGGACAGTCATTTAAATATGAGCCAGTAGTGTGCTGCAGCTGCCAAAAAACCCAACACAGTGCTGGGCTGCATTAACAGAGGGATAGAATCAAGATCACGTGAAGTATTAATACCATTTTACAATGCCTTGGTAAGGCCACACTTGGAATACTGCATCCAGTTTTGGTCACCACGATGTAAAAAAGATGTTGAGACTCTAGAAAGAGTACAGAGAAGAGCAACAAAGATGATTAGGGGACTGGAGGCTAAAACATATAAGGAACAGTTGCTGGAATTGGGTATGTCTAGTTTAATGAAGAAAAGGACGAGGGGGGACATGATAGCAGTGTTGCAATATCTCAGGGGCTGCCACAAAGAAGAGGGAGTCAAGCTATTTTCCAAAGCGCCTGAAGGCAGGACAAGGAGCAATGGGTGGAAACTAGAAGAGAGAAGCAACCTAGAACTAAGGAGAAACTTCCTGACAGTTAGAACAATTAACCAGTGGAACAACCTGCCTCCAGAAGTGGTGAATGCTCCAACACTAGAAGTTTTTAAGAAGAAACTGGACAGCCATTTGTCCGAAATGGTATAGGGTTACCTGCCTGAGCAGGGAGTTGGACTTGATGACCTACAAGGTCCCTTCCAACTTTTATTATTATTATTATTATTATTATTATTATTATTATTATTATTATTATTATTATTATTATTATTATTATTATTATTATTAGTACATGATAGCAGGACCCTGCAACTAGTCATAAGTACAAGCTAGTTGCCAAGCGTCCATATCACAATCATGTGTCTGTGGGAATGCTGGAATGGCTGGAACTCTGCAGATCGATCATAACCACCATTGTAACTTTGAATGGTTGCTCAATGGTGACAAGTTGACCATTAAACTGTATCAGTTTATTGCCTCCAGCTTCCATCATGAATTCTGCCAGTAAGTAAAAATTGTCTATAGCCTTACTGTCTAGTCTAGTGGCTGACTTCTCTATATAATACAAGAAAGAATTTGAGGTTTATGAACTCTAGGTAGGAGAAGTTAACTTAGAAACAACCAGGGGATATTTCTTTCTTTTTTGGGGGGTAGCCTTTCTTTTAGAGCTTCTCACTAGCTTCCAGGGCAGATGCTAAACACAACATTGAAGAAAGTGAATTAGTTAGTGAACTGCCTACCTCCCTATATTAGAGAGAAACACTTCCTATAAATCTGAATCAAAGAGTTATACATGAGGAAAAAACAATTATTTTGATTAATCCTCAAAATTATCCTTTGAAGATAAAATATTAGTTTGTATACTTAAAATACTTATTTTATGATGACAGAAATAACTATACCGTGGTGTTTTTGTTTTTTTTAATTCCAGGTGATATTTGCAGTTCCAATAAAGTATTTTTTCATACAGATGCTGCACAGGCAGTTGGAAAAATCCCTCTGGATGTCAGTAATATGAAAATTGATTTAATGAGCATAAGTGGCCATAAAATTTATGGTCCCAAAGGTATTAATATTTTGTGGGTCACTGTATTTAAGCAGGAAAGAGTCATTATTGTATTAATGTTTTAATTGCTGAACTGTACTTCATTGTAGTCTCCCTAAGGTTATGGAGTGATCAATACTGAAGTAAGAGCTTATTATTCTTTATTTACTTTTTTAGAAATATTTAAAGACTTCTTTTGAAAAAGACTCACATATTGAGGCATTATTTTAATAGGATTTTCTTTGTTATAATTCTTAAGCTTTTTATGCAGGAAAAGTATGTAAATATTTTAAAATTATGTGGAAGCATTATTTATTTTAAGATAGCATTGATCTAATTATTTTGTATAATCTAGGAAGTATTTTGATTTTCAGCTCTTTTGGGTGCATCAATGCCTTAGTATTTGGCAATGACTGAAAGCTTAAAGGAAACAGAGAAAGAAGAATGATTAAATAATTGAAACAGATTGCCACGTTATAAACATAACCTGTCCCTATAGTAATTAAATTGAAACTTCTAAAGATTCTTTGTTTCCTCTGTAATTTTGGGTGTTAATTTCCCCCACTGATTTGTAGCCATGAAATTTAGTGTGAAGTGATTATACAGTAAAGTCGGTTTGTTAGAAGTCCAATTTGCATTTGAATGTAACTGAATTTCTTCTAAGCAGTACAATATTTCTGCAACAAGCGTAGCTTGATTTTCTACATTATGGTTTTGTTATACAAGTAGTCCTCAACTGATAGCAGTTCATTTAGTGACTGTTCAAAGTTACAATGGCATTGAAAAAAGTGACATGACCGTTTTTCTCACGACCATTGCAGCATCCCTGAATGGTATAGGGTTTCCTGCCTAAGCAGGGGGTTGGACTAGAAGACCTCCAAGGTCTATTCCAGGAATAGGCAACCCAAAACACTGAAAGAGCCACTTGGACCTGTTTCCCACCGAAAACAAAACACTGGGAGCCGCAAAACCCTTTTGATATCGAAAATGAAGATAACACTGCATATATCCTTTTTTACCTTTATTTTTTTTTTGTGTGTGTGTGTGTGTTTGTGTGTGTGTATGTATATATGTATATATATACACACACATACACATACACACACAGACATATATATATGCACACACACACATACATATATATACACACCTATAATAAAGGTAAAAAAGGATATATGCAGTGTTATCTTCATTTTAGATGTTAAAAGGGTCTCTCTCTGTCTCTTTCCCTCCCTCCCTCTCCCTCTTTCTTTTTCTCTCTCTCTTTCCTTTCCCCCTCTCTCTTTCCTCTCCCTCTCCCTCTTTCTCTCCTCTCCCCCTCTTTCTCTCTCTCCCTCTCCCTCTCTCTCTCTTTCTCTCCCCCCTTCTCCCTTTCTCCAATCTTCTGCTCACCTGGCAAGCTGGCTTCAAGCTGTTCAACAAGCTCAGGGGTAGGCAACCTTGGCTCTTTTATGACTCATGGACTTCAACTCCCAGAATTCCTGAGTAAGCATAGCTGGGCTAGCTAGCTCTCTCCTGCCCTTCCTGCTTCCTGCTTCCTGCAGAGACGCATCAAAGGGAGGAGCTCCGCCCAATAAGCTTTTCAGCTTGTCGGAGAACACTGTGAGTGCACTCTGTTTTTTACACACAAACACACACACACAAGCACACACACACAGAGATAGAGAGAGAGAGAGAGAGAGAGAGAGAGAGAGAGAGAGAGAGAGAGAGAGAGAGAGAGAGAGAGTCTCTCTCTGCAAATGGCAGAGGAGGCTGGGAGCCATAGGGGAAGGCTCAAAGAGCCGTATGCGGCTCCGGAGCCGCAGGTTGCCGACCTGTGGTCTATTCCATTCCATTCCATTCCATTCCATTCCCGTGGTCACATGATCAAAATTCAAATGCTTGGCAACTAACTCATATTTATGACAGTTGCAGTGTCTCAGTCATGTGATCACCTTTTGCGACCTTCTGACAAGCAAAGTCAATGGGGAAGCCAGATTCACATAACAACTAGGTTACTAACTTAATTACTACAGTGATTCACTTAACAACGGTGGTAGGAAAGGTTGTAAAACTGGGCAAAATTCACTTAAATATTTCCTTTAGCAACAGACATTTTAGGCTCAATTGTGGCTGTAAGTCGAGGACTGTATTAGGAGAATGAAGCTTTCTAAATCGGGGTAACAGTTTGAATTCAGAAGTTGTGTTAGTCTGCCTATTCACATATATTATATCAGATAGGCTTTTCTTTTTCCAATCCTTTTTTTCTTTTCCTTTTTTTTTCTTTTCTTTCCAGTCACAGAATTATAAGCACATCAGCCTTTGATTTTGCATGGATTAATGGAGTAATACACTTGAATTTTAGATTTCTGACACTATGCGTAGAAAAAATCTCCTAGTTAGAAATAGAATTGCTAAGTAAAATTAAGAATCCTGATTAAAAATTATATTTTGCACATTTATAAGCCTCTGAAATATATTGAACTGAAAAAAAATATTTGTGTGTTTAAGGGGTTGGTGCAATTTATGTCCGGCGGCGACCAAGAGTAAGAGTGGAACCTATACAGAGTGGAGGAGGTCAAGAGCGAGGATTACGTTCTGGAACTGTGCCAACTCCATTAGTAGTTGGCCTTGGGGCAGCTTGTGAATTGGCACAGCAAGAAATGGAGGTAAAAACTGTGATTCAATTTCTTTGTACAGGTAGTCCTCAACTTACAACTAGTCACTTACTTACCATTTGAAGTTACAACCTACCCAAAGAAAAGGACTTATGACCCATATCCAACATTCCAACGGTCTGCCCACCATGATCACATGACCACACTTCGGGCACTCAGCAACATGGCTTCATTTACAGCTATTTGCAGCATAGCCTGGTACTTCTGGCTTTCAGCAAAACTGTGTCCATAGCAAGCAATGGGTTCACACTTACGATTGCCACATTCACTTAATGACTGCTGCAAAAAAGTTGTAAACTCAGACCAGTCATGTGACTGACCCATTTTATGACCATCATGACATACAATCATAATGGGCAAGCTCCACTATGGCCGTATGTTGAAGACTACCTTTGTAATCTACCCACAGCATATTTCTGTTTCTGTTTTTGAAATATTTAAATCAGCGATTCTGAACCTTTTTCAGGCCGTGACCCTGACCTGCACCGTGCATGCGCGGTGCGATGACCTGCATCGCGCATGCGCGGTGCTGCCCCCTGTGCCGGCCGAGGCGTAGGCCGCCGCACGTTTGGAACGGCGACAGGCAGGCCCAGGTGCTCAGGTGCTCCTGGGCGGCTGCGGTGGCGACGGTGCAGGGCGACCACGGGCTGGGCCACCAGCTGGCCCAGCCCAAGGGAGGTAAGCCACCCGGCGGGCCCCACGCGTGCCAAAAACCTTCCTTGCGCCCGCCGCTGCCCCGCTAGCCTTGCCTTCGCTGCCGCCCGTTTGGGGCGGCGGCAGGCAGGCCCAGGCGCTCCTGGGCGGCCACGGCAGCGACGGCACAGGGCGACCACGGGCTGGGCCACCAGCTGGCCCAGCCCAAGGGAGGTAAGCCACCCGACGGGTCCCACGCGCACCAAAAACCCTTCCTGCGCCCGCCGGCCTCCCACCTTCCACCCCTGGCCCTCTTTTACTTACAGTTTTAGTAGTTCTCAGCAGGGAGGGGTGGAAACTTCTAGACAGCTCGCCTTCGCTGCAGACAACTTGCAGCACCGTTTGCAGACTGGGACTTTTGGCGGGCTCAGCAGGGCAGAGACAGCCTGGACAATTCCTATTGGCTTTTGAAAGCCAATAGAATTAGACTCTATTCAAGAGAGTCTATTCTATTGGCTTTCAAAAGCCAATAGAATAAGAGGGAGTAGCACAGCTAAGGAAAAGGGGGAAAAAATGGCGTAGCACAGCTAAGGAAAAGGAAAAAAATGGCAGACTGCGTTGTTTGGCGATCCCCGTGAAATGGTCATTCGACCCCAAGTGGGGTCGCGACCCACAGGTTGAGAACCGCTGATTTAAATTGAATGTCTACAATATTGTTACCAGCATGTAGTGATCTAGAATTGGATTTAATATGTCTTTTACCTATTGAATTATTTTGATCTATTTTTCATTCTTAGTGTTTTTTCAAAAAAATGTGCAATTTGTTTTAATAATAACTAAAATTCAATTATTTGTTGAACTGTCTTAATTTTTTTAATGTATCTATTATATGTCTTGTGACTCCTAGTTCACAGGCCTTTTCTTACGAGTCTCAGTCTTGGTACTGGTAAGAAAAGAGGTTTGGCAGTTTTTGTAGTCACCAGTATTGAAACAAATTCTATTGGATTTTTTCTTTTTCCTTTTTTTATAAGTGTCTCTGTTTTGCTTACATGGCAACTCTAAATAAATCAACATTTATATTTCCATTGCCCTTTGGGTAGTCTTTATTATGCAGAAGCAAATGGCATACAGGTAGTCCTCAGTTAACAACCAATCAGTCAGCGACCATTCAAAGTTATGACACTGCTGAACGAGTGGTACTTACAACCAGTCCTTGAAGTTGTGGCCAGTGTGGCAACCCTGTGGTCACATGATCATGATTCGGATGCTTGATAATTGACTAGCCCTTACAACAACTGCAGCATCCCTTAACGTCAAGGGGGAAACTGGCAGATAATGTTGCAATTTGCTCCTATCACATTTTCTCAAGGATTCCCACTTTGGAATATGAGATCCTGGGGATCTTGTACTCTGTAGCATTTTCCTGCCCTTGCTTGCATTCCATTGCTTATCCCCCACCCAATGGGGTTAATGCTGGGCCATAGCACCCATCTGTGTACTTACCCACACTCTATAGCATGCACATCCCAGCCACAATTGTGCCAGGCTACAGCACCTACCTGCCCATCTATACTCTGTAGAACTTACCCACCCATCCATTGGTCTGTTTGCGAACCAGGAATGGCTTGTGACTGGGACCTGCAACTTTTTGTCAGCTTTTCCATTGCCTTTTCATGTTGGAAGCCAGCAGAAAGTCACAATTTGTGGTCATGTGAAATATTTAATTGATTGTTTGATTGATTGTTTATATGCTGCCCATCAAGCAACTCTAGGGAGTATATACATTTAATAAAGAAAGAAATAATGACACATAATCCTTGTTTAACAATAGCAACTGAGAATTGCTGTCACTATGTGATGCAGTGACATACTTCATGCTTTATAACTGAATTGCTTAGTGAAAGAAATTCCAATCCCAATTATTGTCATTTAGCCAGGAGTATACTAAAGTAATATTACAATAATAACAAAACGTTTATGGTTAATGTGTATGAATTTGGATGAAGAAATGTATGTGTTATTATTTCTAAGTTTTGATGGTGTTGGTGTGTTCTGTTTTCTACTCCTGTTTAATAATAAAACTAGAAATGATTGAGGCAATTAGGGTAAACTGGTCAAAGTTCAAATCCATTGTGATAAATTAATTAGTTTTTGTTTCTTTTCTAGTATGACCATAAACGAATTAGCTCATTAGCTGATAGGCTAATCACAAAAATAATGTCAGAAGTTCCTGATGTTGTAATGAATGGAGACCCAGTGCATCGTTATCCAGGTATAATTAGCAGAATGTTGACCTTTGTCATTATTCAGTTGTTGACTTTATATATAATTAGAAATTAGAATTAAATAACTCCAAATGGTAATTTGTGGGATATTTGATATTGAAACAATTCTGTAGTGATATCTCCTTTAATACTAACTAGCTGTTGCTCTGTAATGTCCAATGACTTATGGATTGCACATCATTTTAATTATGTTTTATATCTCCAAAAATTACCTTTAAATAGGATGCTAGAATAACTCCAGTTCCTTATAGTGAAGGAAAGTCTTGTTTCTTTTTTCTGTGCCATCTTCATAACTGACTGACTCTGAGGATCTTATAATGATAGCTGCAGCATAACAGATTGCTTAAGTATATAACCACATTAATTTTCATAGCTGCTGTATGGCACTTCAGAAGACATAAAAAATAAAATTCCTGTAAAGAAGAATAGTTCTAAATACTGGAAGTTTAAGATTATTAAATAATCTGACCTTGCTCTGTTAACAATGCAGGCTGCATCAATTTATCATTTGCGTATGTGGAAGGGGAAAGCTTGCTGATGGCCCTGAAAGATGTGGCACTCTCTTCTGGAAGGTATAACTTTATATGCAAAATGGCACATGATTCAGCTTAATCTGTTTCTAGAGAAAAGACTGCTTGGAATTTCCAAAGAAACTGGAATTTTGAAAGAAATTCAGAATAAAAGAAGCATATAACCTAAAAATCTAGGCTGCATCTGTATTCATTCTATTCAGAATCGTCTTCTTAATTATGAATGGCATTGACTGGCTTCCACTCATTTCACTTAAAAAATGCTGTTAAGATTTCAGGTTCCTTTTTAAAAACTGTAGATATGTGCTAAACTGGAGAAACTAACAATGAGGTTTTACTATTGAGAATGGAAACCATCAGCTAATTCTTTTTGTTTAATCTTTTTTCTTCTCAATTATTTTAATAATTTGAATGTGCCAATGAATTCATGAGATACTTCCAATGATCCAGTTCACGTGTAATCCTCTTGACTATATTGTCTTATATTTGGCTCTTTTTTCTTTTCTTTTCTTTTTCCTTCTCCATTCCCTCATTGATTTTGCAAAATAAATCCTCTTTTCAGAGAAACCTGCCACTTTCATTAGAACCAGGTTTCCAAAGTGATTAAAAGAAGGTTTTTTATTTATTAAAAGAAAGTATATTCAGAGTATACTTAACTGTAACCTGCTGCTTTCATGCCTATTCTTGCTTTGCATTAAAACAAGTATCATATTATTTTCTTGTTAGTGCTTGTACATCTGCATCTTTGGAACCGTCATACGTATTGCGTGCAATTGGAACAGATGAAGACTTGGCTCACTCATCCATAAGGTAAGAGTTATTTTGATAAAAGGAAAATTGCATGTCATCTTTGTATATATGTTTTGGGCTTGATTTGTGTTTTACTTTATTTCAGATTTGGAATTGGACGTTTTACTACTGAAGAAGAAGTAGATTATACTGTAAATAAATGCATACAACATGTGAAAAGATTAAGAGAAATGAGGTAAATATTTTTTATTAAAAATAGCATTTTTATTTGTTTAAAATTAAATTTAGATAAAGATAAAGATTATGAAGAGAATTAGATTATTTGTTATCTCCTTCAGTTGTGTCTGCTGTGAAATTATCAGATCTATATAGCTAATGTAAATGGCTGTTACCTAGGGCCTGTATGTATGCTTTGTCATTAGAATTATATTGATAGTATTATAAGTTATATGTTGTATTCAGATCTAACATGGGTAACAATGTTTTGGATGCATCACAGATATCTTTGCTGTATCTGTCAGTAGCTGTCTTTAAAAAAAAGTATTATTTGTCTTATAACAAATATAATTTATAGTTCTGAGGAACTGAAATTTAATTTTTCTTCTTATTTTACAGCCCACTGTGGGAGATGGTACAGGATGGAATTGATTTGAAAAGCATTAAATGGACACAGCATTAAAATACGTATATATCAGACTGCATGGTTGTGGATTAAGTGTTTCTGTACATTCCTGAGAAAAAGTATATAGTTTCAAGTGTGCAATCCGTGGGTAACCAGTGAGAGGCTCTTTTTAAATACAGAACCTGAAAACTGATTCTAAGGCAGAGATTTGTTTTGTGCATTAACTTTCACATAAAGAAGTATACATGGACATAAAATATGCTGACACCAAAGAAGTGGCGGTACTTTTATTTTTAGGTGATTTTGTTGCAGCTTGGTATAATGAGACTTCAGAATTGTATCATTGTGGAAAAATGGTTGATTTTATTTCTTCTGTAAGCATCATGAGGCTATTCTGAATGTATTTTATCAACATATTACTTTTCAGAAACATACATTCAGGAATAATGTTTCTTATAGAAAGTTTACCTTTCTAAATCCTACATTTTATGCTTACGCACTAGTGTTTGTTATATAGCAGTGAGCATGCTAAACTAAGTAAATCTATAGGTAGATTTTCCTGTATAAAATTCAAGTGAAACTGAAAGGATTAATGTTATGTATTTCATACAGTTATGTATTTCATGTAGAAGCTGCACAGATGCAATTTTTGTGCTTAAACAACTAATAGAAAAAATATGAAATACAATAAGAATTTCTTTGTTGCATTTGTAGACCAAGAAAAAACATTTGGTAGAGTTCATAGGAAACTGTTATGGCAAACACTGACCCAATATGGAGAATGCAAAAGCTTATATAATGATTGTAGAACTGTAGTCAGAACAAACCAAGGAACATCAGAACCCTTCATATCCAGAGTAAAATAGGTATGTGTACTATCACTACTATTGTTTATCACCTACACTGACAGCATAAGCAAAGAAGACAAACCCAAGAATGGAAATAATATCAACAAACTACTCTGCAGACAATTAGGCGTTGATAGCAAGTACATCTAAGAAATTGCAACAACATCTTATGGCCATGAACCAAGAATGCCAGACAAATAATACAAGAATCAGCAAAGAGAAAACAGAAATAATGGCAGTTGGAAGAAAAAAGCATATCCTAAACATAGTAATAGAAGGAACAAGCATAAAACATGTATCAAAGTTGAAATATCTAGGAACAACATTCACCGAAGATGGTAAAATGGACAAAAAGATTAACATAGGATGCAGTAAGGCAAACCAAGTATTAGGACAGCTTGCTCCGGTTCTACAATATAAGGCAGTACCGATCAACACAAAGAAACATCTCATACAAAGCATATTCATCCTCACTCTATGTTACCAGTGCCAAACATGGACACTTCCAACAAAACAAACAAAAGTTAGTCACCACGGAAAAGAAGGAGGAGGAGGAATTCATGCAGTCAACATGTTGATTTTTAAAAGTAATATAAGAGGATGCTGGGTTAAAAGAACAAATTTGTTTGGAAATGGCTTGCTTTTGTTTTCTCGTATTCATTAAAAAATATTTGTTCCTTTTTGCTTGGCAAAGCGATAAGGCTAGTACCTCTCACATTCTGAGATTCTATTTGCCTTACACTGAATCTTCTATTATTCTTCCTCCAATAATGCTGCTCCACACTATCTCTGGAAGCTGAAATATTCTAGCTACATGGATAGCAGACATCCTGATTGGATTCCAGGATATTTTTATGGTGCCATTCAAGTTATTACATCCATGTTGTGACAGACAGGGGAAAAAAGAAGAAATAGTGGATTAGTTTTATGGTCATGTTCTATCTAAAATAAATTGAACAAATATGATGTATTGGTTATGGTTGGAAATCAGAATGTCAAAGATGAAATAGTAGGGAAGAAAAGCAATTGGACCGTATGGTATGGCCTAGCAAACAAAAATGAGGCAGAAAAATAACTTATCAGTTTCTGCTAATTGAATTATTCCTTCATTGCTAAGTTCTCAAGAGGAGGTGCTAACCTCGAATTGGTATGTTGAAGGACACTTATGAAGAGATAATAACTGATTTAAAGATCAAATAAAGATGGAAATAATAATGTAATTTTGTACAGTAGAAAAATCAATATCTAAACATTTCTTAGAAGATATTACTTATATACAAGAACACTTGGTGTTAGGATATGAAATTAGATTAATATACTATTCATAAATTTAAAAGACCACAGAATTTGATGGACTCTATAGAAATATGACAAGAAAGAGGAGAAGAATCAGAAAAAGATTCCAACCAAATTATATACCAAATCTGGAGAATGACACAGTGACCCACAGATTGAAGAAGTCAATCTACATACCAATACCAAAAAAAATATTTAATGAAGTATTCAAAGTATTCTTAATTTTCTATCCTAGGAAAACAATGGATGGTATCACCCAATGCAGATTAGAGGACTACATGGTAGAGATGCCAAATGTTCAAGATGGGTTTTGCAAATGTTGAGGGACAAGACTCATTATTGCAGATGCATGCTAGACAATTGAGAAAACCAAAGAATAGAGAAAAAAGACAAGGCCTTTGATTGTATTGACCATTTCAAGCTATAGATCATCTTTAGGAAAATGAGAATTCAAAAATAGATCATTGTCCTCTTGTGAAATCTATATCCATAATAGGAAGCTGCAGTCTGGATGAAATATGGCAAAACAGACTGGCTTCATAATGACAAAACAGTGAGACAAGACTTATACTATCTCATTAATTCAATCTGCATGCTGAATACATATTGAGATAGGATTGATTATTACAGTGGTTCTCAACCTTTTTAATGCCGTGACCCCCAACCGGTCGTAAGTTGAGGACTACCCAACCGGTCGTCAGTCGAGGACTACCTAACCAGTCATAAGTCGAGGACTACCCAACCAGTCATAAGTCGAGGACTATTTCCCTTCCCAGAAGTGCCACGCATGCGTGGTGCCGGCCTCTGTGCCAGCCGAGGCGTAGCTGGCAAGGGGCAGCGACGGGACAGGGTGACCACCGGCTGGGCCACCAGCTGGCCCAGCCCAAGGGAGGTAAGGCACCCGACGGGTCCCACGCGCACCAAAAACCCTTCCTGCACCCGCCGGCCTCCCACCTCCCACCCCTGGCCCTCTTTTACTTACATTTTTAGTAGTTGCTCAGCAGGGAGGGGTGGAAACTTCCAGACAGCTCACCTTCGCTGCAGACAACTTGCAGCACTGTTTGCAGACTGGGACTTTTGGCGGGCTCAGCAGGGCAGAGACAGCATGGACAATTCCTATTGGCTTTTGAAAGCCAATAGAATTAGACTCTATTCAAGAGAGTCTATTCTATTGGCTTTCAAAATCCAATAGAATAAGAGGGAGTAGCACAGCTAAGGAAAAGGGGGGAAAATGGCGGGCTGCATTGTTCGGCGACCCCCATGAAATGGTCATTCAATTCCAAATGGGGTCGCGACCCACAGGTTGAGAACCGCTGGATTATTAGAAGGTGCACATTTAAAATTGATGGAACAATGTAAATAACCAGCACTATATTAATTACACTACTCTCATATGTAAAAATGCAAATCATTTGTAAGGTCTAATGAATTTAGGAAGCACAGAGAAAAAAGGATATAAGATTAAATGAAGACAAAAATACCAAAGTGTTGACAATTTCTTCCTTTTCGGATCATCATTAAAGGAAGCAGCATATAACAAATACACTTTGTATTAATACATAGGATATCTATGAGAGCCTTGAAAAAAACGTTCAGATGTTATGACATACCTGTATCTACAAACATTAGCACTGCAGCCAGTACTTTTCTTGTGATGCTCTGTGGAAGAGACATCTTGGCTTTGAAGAAGCACGATAGAAAGTATTGCTGTTTTTGAATTTTGGTGTTGGAAACTTGTGAAAATACAATAGCCAAGAAAATAAGCAAATGGATCACAAAAACAAAAACCAAAATTCTCACTCAAGCCTTAAATTGTATTTTGGGTACATTACATGAAGATCTAGTTTTCTTTAGAAGTCTATAATGCCTTACATCTTGTGTTGTATAACACATATAAACAAGAATATAGTCCCAGTAATATAACTGCCTCCAGGCACTGAGTTATATCTTAATCCACATTCCTCCGCTAGTTTGAAACAGGTAGCTTACTACAGTTGAAGGACAAGTCTTCATCATGGTTCGGTCCAAGCCGGGAATAAACAACATGGTAACTGCTTTAGAAAGAAGGTTGCAGTTTATTGAAGAGGAGAGCCAGACAGAAAGATGACTCTGGAAGAAAAGACAGAGAGAGCACATGTAGGGACTGGGTTTTTATACCCTCGGAAGCCTTTTGTTTGGAGTTGTACCTGTGATGTGAACTTTGACCTGAGTCCGAGTGTGCCCTTTGGCATCTGTGTGTTAATCCTATTATGTCCTGTCTTAGAGTTTGGGTGGGGTATGTAGATGTTAGGTGTCTTTGTCTTCTTAAGCTTCTAGCTGGGGGCCTCCAACCTTCCTGGATTATTTGCATCTGCATTGCTACAGATGCGTTTCTGCTTGGGGGAGGGAGACGGGGCTATTAAGAAAAACTGGGCATGCTTTTCTGCCTCTGGTGGGGGCTGACTTCCCACACTACTTTACTGGCGCACAACGTGGAGGCAACTGTGGCTCATTCAATCGACCGTGATGAAACGAGTCATGCTTTAGGTGAAAGCTGAATGCGTCTGTGTGTAAAACGGGGGGGGGGTCGATTTCGCTGGGAGAAGACCTATTGGTACCTGTTAAGTGTTGCATTTTATGCCCTCTTGGTTCTAATGTTCACAGAATAATTACTGGTACTGTGCAAAATGGTGCTTCGTGCCTTTCGTGAAGGTTAGTAACCGCAGCGGTCGGCGCAAAGGAAATATTAATTTTTAGAGCACTTCGCAGCTTTGCACCACTTCAGCAGAAAACAGTGTTTTTGAGGAGGCGCTTTTAGCGCGACGCCTCGGTGCCTTTAATTTTCCCGAAAAGTCTCATCGCATCACCTTGGTTTGCTTGGGGTGCCGCCCATTATAGACCCTCCTTCCCTCTCTGTCTCCCAACAGGGGACGGGCAGGAAGGCGGTGCGGTCGGGCAGCCATTTTGTGGCGCTGCTCGGTGGCTGGCGCCGGGCTCGGCGGCGAGTTGGTTTCACTCTAACCCTTTTTTCCCGTACAGGCTCCTCGGTAAGAACATGGAACTCTCCTGCCTCGCTGAGGAGCGGGAGGGAGACCGGCCTTTCCCACCCCGGCTGCAAGCGAAAAATGGCTCTCTTTCACTGCGGCTGCACAAAGGCGGCGGCTCGGAGAAGGCGGGAATTAGGCCTGAGGGAAATTTCAGAGCCTCGTTGCCTTTAGATCCATAATGCAGGGTTCTCGGTACGATTTGTTCGGAGGATGTGTAACTTCCCCATGGTATATTAGTCTTGGCGCGCAGGTTTGTGTTGTTTCTATGAATGGCTGAGCTGGCTCCGGGCAGTGAAGATTTGCCTATGGGCCTCGTCGTTTTGTAACCCCGTTTCTTGTGGGGTAGGTGAGTATTAGTGCTGTTACCGTAAATTGGCTGCGTGAAGCCAGGCTTCCCCAGGGCCTCCTCGGGCCTAATTTGATGTCGCTGGTGGCCCAGCCAAGAAAAAGTGCAAGCTCCCTTGTTAAAAGAGAGGGAAGCGAAATGAGGCTGTTTTGGATTTTAAGCCAAGATGGCCTTGGCTGCGGAAAACGCTGCAACGATCACAGTTACTACAATACGTCTGCTTCTTTCTGGGTTGGAGTCGAATAAAATTGCTCTCTTGCGCATATTCGTAGTGATACTTGGCTTAATCTAAAAACGCTATTGCTATTTTTTGATCTTTTCGGACTGATAACGAGTGTCATTACGTAAAGTTCCGGTATTGGTGTGTATTTGTATTTGTTTTTTTTAAAATCGTGAATGGTCTTAAGGTATGCATTGACTGCATTTTTTCATTACGTAAATGCGAAATCTGAAATTGGTCCTTCCTGGATGCAATTTTGTGATGTGATAACAGGTGAAAACTAAATGTCAGTATTGGTTAATGTGATTTAAAGGAATTTTTTTTCATAAGGCTTGGTATATATGTTCAGCGTGGATATTTTTTTTAAAAAAGATCTGTGTTGAAAATTTAGTCATATGTTTTGAAATCTTGATAATATAGAGCTGTATTGGATACTTTATTATGTTGACTTATTTTTCATATTGGAGAATGGTATAAATGCAAAAGAAATCCTAAACAAGCAATAATTAATGTGAATTCACTAGATAAAAAGTCACAGAAATTTAAATGTGTTGAAGTACAAATGGATAAAATAGCTTTATAAACGTTTTCAGAAATAAGGTTTGGTATTTTGAGTTTGTTTAACTTCAATTGGAAAGCTTGGCTGTCATTTGTCTTAATATTGACTTTTCAGCTGCGTGAATTAATTTATTTTTGTTTTCTTATCCTGTTCTCTTCCCAGATGTTGGGTAAGCAATTATAGTGTCTAACCAAAGGATCCAAGAAAATGTTGAGAAGCTGTTTTGTACTTAAGAATATTTTACTTTGTCATACTTCCACAAGTATCTTAGTTCCATAGGACTTTGATGTGTACTTTCAAAATTCAAGTGCAGATGTTGGAAGTGATATTTGTGAAAATAATTAGCCCAGTTACCAGCATTGGAATAATGAAGATCAGACACTGCAGAAAGTTTCAGCATATTAATTTTTCTACACACACACATACACACCACATATTCTGGTTGTTTTAATACGTAGTCATGCATGAAGTTTATACAAAATAGAAAAAGGGAAAACAGCATGTTGACAGGTTTTTTTTTAGTAGAAATATCAGCAAGTAAACTGCAGCTTCTAACATGTCTTATGGACAACTTCTGAATGTTATGTGAAAATGAAATTATTTGCAAAAAGTTCAGGATTTTTGCTTCAAGTGAACAAAAGTACAATTTATATATATATTCTTTCATGAACCAACACAAATATTTTACAGCCTTGTTTAGAAAGCCAGTGAATATTCTGTTCCGTTTTCTAGAGTTGGAGGTGTGTTTTTTTCCTTGCTAATATTTGAGGCTTTAATTAGAATTTGGTGGAAATTATTATTCATGTGATTATATTATGCCAGTTTTAAACTCTTGACAAATTATTAGAATACAGGTCACTAAAAAGTTCCATTCTGTAATGCTTAAATACCCTTGGTTCACATCACTACTTGCTGAGGCATTCATGACATTTTTATTCTATTGTTTGTTTGTTTGTTTAGTTTTCTTTAAATAGGATATTTTAGATTTTGTAATTAATGGGTGCCAGATTACAGATCTTGTAGTAAAGGAGGTATTCCTAAGGTGCCAAAATGGACAATCTTGCTGAATGTTTGGAATTTTTTTGATTGTGGAATAATATTTTGGTTTACTCCATTGAGAATGGAATTGTCCTGTTTCTAATTTGTATTGGATTATACCATTTTTTGTAACTCTGAATTGGTCAGTGATAGTTTTATAGAAAAATATGTGAAGGGAAGGTTGATGCATGGTATTGAGGATTTAATATGATTTCTGCAACTGTGGCAGAATCTCAAAGGTTATTACCGTATGTTTAGAGAGGTTTTTCCTATATATCTGGATGACAAATTACTTCTAGTTTTTCTTGATAAGGGAAAAATAATCATCTTTTTGAAACCAGTATTGGCAAATTATATATCTAATGAGAATACAAGTTTGAGAGAATACAGTATGTTATGGTTTTTAGTTTATTTTCATGTTTATGTTTGTACTTTGATATAAAATAAATACTAATTGCAGTTATTGTGAACTAGTGTGAGGGATAAACAGAAGTTTTAATTTGGGCATACCCAAACTTGTGGTTTGCTGTATGTTGGGAGTACTTTATCATGGTTTTGCCCCCAAGGTTTCTTTAATGCACAGTTCAGAATGGACTGTTAACTCTAGCTATATGTTGCTTGCATTGATTCTTGCCTCCATTTATTCTTTATTGCAGTCTAAAAGTTGGTTTTAATTGGTTGCCCACAGGATTGACTTGGCTTCTACTACTTGTTAAGGAAAAAAAAAAGTCTCACCTTGCAGGTAAGATGCTCTCAAAATATATTTATCATTAATGAGCACAATTTGACTATTAAAGATTATTTTGTGGTGATTTTGAATATATGCATTGATTTTAAACATTTCAATCACCAAAGCAGTACAGATTTTTTCTCGACGTCCCAGTTTAATATATTTATTTACATTAACAGATTTTTAGAACATTTCTTGAATATATGGACAGGCTGTTTTTCTGGAGAATGCAATATGCTGCTTGTGCTGGTTGTACTTTCAATATGAAGAGGCTGTTTATGTACAGTCATTATGTTTTGCATTTCAGAAGAATGTTTTTTTATTTCTTTACATTTTAAATTGTTCTAAATAGGCACCCTATGACAAAAAACCAGTGGTTTTAGATATTAGAGCTTTATAAAGTTGGTTTATCATAGTTCCCTTTATTTTTATTTTGCTCTATCTGAAAGGTAGAGTAGCTATTAAAATATAAAATATTACTGCATGCCAATAGCATAGTGAAGATATTAAAACTAGTAAACGATTGAAGTTAATGTACAATTTTTAACTATCGTTATGAAGACAGTCATGTGAATTTTTTAAAACTACCGGTATATATGTCTCTCATATCTATCCAGTATTCATTTTGAAGTATAGACCAGGGGTGTTAAACTGCCGGCCCGCGGACCAGTTTCATCATACCGGAGCCGCGCCCACCCCATTGCTGGCAGTGGTGAAAAAGCTCCGATAAGTTTGACATGCCTGGTATAGACAAAGGTGCCTAATGTCTATTAGTACAGGTAGTCTTCAAGTTACAACCACAACTGACCAAAAATTTCCTTTCCTAAGCAAGATAGTTGTTTTGCCCCATTTTACAAACTTTCATGCCACAGTGAATGAATCACTGCACTTAGTTTAGTAACGTGGTTGTTAAGTGAATCTGGCTTCCCCATTGAGTTTGCTTGTCAGAAGGTCACAAAAGTTGATCACATGATCCTGAGATAATGCAACTGTCATAAATTTCATGCCAGTTGCCAAGAGTCTGAATTTTGGTCATGTGACCATGGAGATGCTGCAATGGTTGTAAGTGTGAAAACTGGTCATAAGTTAATTTTTTCAGTGCCTTTGTAACTTTGGTCACTAAATGAATGGTTGTAAGTCGTGAACTACCTGAATTTTGAGAAATTTTATTTTACCGAATTATTTGATTACAAAGATGCAGCTATCTGCATTGGTCTCAAAATTGTTTATGGTTGCAGAGAAAATTTTGGATATAACTCTTAGTAATTGCTTTTTTAGATGATAATTGCATTTTGCTTAGTAATTGGAAATACAGAGTAATTTATGTGTTACATCAAAGGATATAAGTATGATGTACTTATATGGATCAAAGCAGTATTCTTCAAGTCTTGAGAAATCTCCAGCTTATCTTCAGCCAAAACCTGTATTTGGAGATGTATTGTAGAGTTCTTACATATATTTTATATATTTTTACAATAGTTGGCCTGCTGTTGTGACTTTCCTTATATTTGACCTATCAGGTGATGGCCACAGAGAAAGGCAAATAGCTTTGGTTAGATTGTCAAACCTGTACTTTGTTTAATAATCAGAATAGCTCTTAAAAACTGAATAAAAGCATCAGTAGGATTTGAATATTTATTTGATTGTTAATACCTGAATCTTTGGAAAATGAATATTTATTGGATTGTTAATGCAAAATAAACCCCTTAAGTCTTTATAAACACAAGAAAGCTAAGGCAATTATATCACCTAAAAGACTGAGTAGGCCACTTGGTTTTGCCACTCAACTTACAAATTTATTCATGGTAGGTTCTACATTGAATGTATAGTTCAAAGGCATATATGTCTAAGCATATGTCTCTTTTATTCCTGTTTGATCAATGATGATCAATGTTACAGTAGGTAATTTTCTAATTTCCTATTAAATGCTCACTTTTGATATTAAATACATTTAATATTGAAAATTGGACTGCTTCTAGTGTTTTTAACTTTTAAAGCATTAGGCATATTTACATGTGACCATTACATAGGAACTCAATTTAAAACTCATTCCTTGTTTACTATATACATTAGCCTTAAATTATAATAATTATAATTTATAATTACTATAATATAATATAATTATAATTAACTAGTTTGTGTGGATTTTGAACTGTCTTCCATTTGAGTAACTTACATTTTTTGGATACAGTATTTCTCCCATTGCAAACTTGGAAATGCATTTTTTACTAATATCTGTTATGGCAGGGGTGTCAAACTGCTGACCCATGGGCCGGTCGGAGCCGCACCCACCCCATTGCCGGCAATGGCGAAAAAGCTCCGATACGTTGCGTGACGTCGCGAGTTTGACATGTCTGTGTTATGGCATTTGGAAGATTTTATTTGTTTTCTTTAACAGTATTGGCCAATAGTGATTTTAATACATATAAAGAATTTGCTAGCAGAAAAAATTATTACATAAAATAATCTTACATTATTACATAAAATAATACATATTTTTATACTAGATGGTGATTTTGGAAATAAAAAGCAAATATCAATCATGATTAGGTGAAAAAATGGTTTAGAATTTATTTGTAGGGTTTGGCATTAGCTTTAAGTAAAAAAATTACCCACAGTACACTAACGACATGACATTAGATATAGTTTGCCAATCATCTTTCTCCCAAGCTGCCTCTGTTGACAGTTTTTACCAGAGGAGAACCAGTAATTCCTGATTTTTGAAAACAATAGGTGTTCATAACGCTAGTCAAGTTTTAAATCATCAAGTATGAAGTAGGAGATTGCTAATTCTTCATCACTTTGTTTTCACAAAGAATATCCTTCAATGTTAAAGATGAAGAAATAGATATGGTAGGAGTATCTCTGTTTAGCATATGCTTCAGCATTCTAGCTCATTTTCCAAGTTATTTGTAAAAATAATAAAAGCAGGATAGAAAAATAATTAATTACATCTGGCTTATAAGTCAGGGTAGATATGACATGCTTGACATTCTGATTAGTGGCCATCTGGTGTCACTCTTTATAATAGCCTTCATGTAGGAAAGCTTGCTACCAAATCCAGAGCAGTTGCCAATTCCAATTAGACAAAAATATGAAAAACTAATTACTGTTACACATACCTATTGTTTTAAAAATTCAGAAGACGCAGGCTTGCCTCTGCATTATCAGTTGGCAGTTTGATTAGTGTTAGAGAAAATGGCAGGTACTTGAGAATTGAATTAAATACTTAATCATAGAAACTAACTGCAAGCTGCATTCAGTGATAGTAGCACACCCATTCACTAGGAATCTGACTAACTTTTAGAAAAGGCAGATATGCTCACATGGGTCTGTGGTTTGATGATCTAGCTTGAAGAAAACCATAGTAAGGTTTAGATATGATGTAGCTTATGTTGTGGATACAATACAATACACCCCAAATTAAGATAAGATAACCTTTATTGTCATTTTTTTTACCGTGGGCACAATGGCACACATCAAAAATGAAATTTAGTTGCCCGCTCTCAAAGTGAAACACATACATGACACACACCTAAACATACTATGAACAACATATGAATGCTTCTGGTGCAGTTCTTCTGATTTGGCACAATCTTTTGTCCATAATACAAGGAACCCCAATTATGTTGTATAAGGTGACACAAAATTGCCTCTCCAATTTTGCCTTGTCATTAAGTTTATTTAATTATTATACATTTTTCAGGTATGGGAGTATTAATCTTTTAATAGCAGAATTTATGATGCCAGTGATTGTGTGTCTACATGTTCTGCAGAATTTGTAGATCATCATAGCCCTACCCACTCCCAATTTCAATGTCTTCTCAGTGTATCAGATACAGGTAGTCCTCAATTTATGACCCCAATTGAACCCAAATTTTCTGTTGCTAAATGAGATATTTGTTAAGTGAGTTTTGCCCCATTTTACGAACTTTCATGCCACAGTTGTTAAGTGAACCATTGCAGTTAAGTTAGTAACATGTTTATTAAGTGAATCTGGCTTCTCGATTGACTTTGCTTGTCAGAAGGTTGCAAAAAAGATCACATGACCCTGGGATATTGCAACTGTCATAAATATGAGTCAGTTGCCAAGCATCTGAATTTTGATTATGTGACCATAGGGATGCTGCAACGGTTGTGTGAAAAATGATCATAAGTCATTTTTTTTCAGTACATTGTAACTTTGAACTGTTATTAAATGAAATGTTGTAAGTCGAGGATTACCTGTATTGATGAACGGATGGCTTTGTTGCCTCATTAGTTTTAGTATATATAGAAATACAAATGCATACACATATTTTAAAGGAGAACTAAACTAAATTTCTTTTGAAGATTCTAGCAGCATGACCTTTTATTAATTTCCTGTTTTATTTTATCTGTGTTATAAATTCTAAGGCAGTGGTTGAGCTTTCATTCTTAGTTTTTGGTGGTTTCAGTTAAAATAATATTCTCTGCAACCATAAGGAGACTTTAGTTTTATTTTTTTTGTCTCAGTTTTCTGTCTATGTAAAATCCAAGGCAAATTGCAGCAATTAAAAAGTACAATATTAGAAATGCAAATTATAAAACATAAAATAATTAAAAACAAGGCAAATTTAAAATCAAAACTCAGTCAAGTAAAAGCTTGATGAAAGATGGGTTTTCACACTGTTCTTAAATTCTACGGTAATATGGCCTGAACAAACCTCCTTGGAGAATGTATTCTATAACTAGGGAACTGTGCAGGAGAGGATTCTCTCCTCTGTATTGGATGGGTAAACATTTGACAGTTTTGGAGGTGGACTTTCAAAAGATCCCTTTCTGCTTAATTAAGTAACCAGGCAGGCAGATGGATACAGCAAAAGGCAATCCCTTTCATGAAAATGCTTTTAAAAAATGGGATTTTTGAAATAATGAAAATCCTAATAGAGCAGATTCTTGGAATCCCAGCATTCTTTTTAATGTTTGGAAGATTTTCATGTTAAATCATATGTTAAATAGTAATTCTTGATAGTGTATTCATTCATAGATATTCCAGATCTTTTATTATGGAAATATTTGTATCATTGCTACTTAGCTGAATCAGAGATGTTGATGGCTATATTTTAATACTGTCCGTAGTAGAAAGATCTAACATTGGTTTTATAGAGACTAAGAAATAAGAGTGAACTGCTGGTTTGTAGCCTATTCCTAAAAAAGAGAAGGTTCTATAGTGGCTAGGAATTCTAGAGTTTTTTTGTCCAAATACAGTGTCAGATCCTCTAGCTTACACAAAGAAATTACTGTAGGGGAGAGAAAAGGAAACTTTAACAAGGGATGAAGAGGAGTCGTGATCAGGATGCAAAGATGCAAAGTGATTGGATATCTAGAATTGTGGTTTTAATGCCCACTTATCTTTAAAGCGTTATTTGTTATAGTTTGAGCCTGAAATATAAGCTTTGATTATAATTTTTCCAGCCTGCTTCAAATGCAATTTGTGGATTGGATTGTGTAAAGTTCTGATTTGATACTCTCTTGGAGGTTCCCCCCCCCCGTGCCAGTTCTTGGCTGGATTCATGCTAACAACTTTGGCACTTCATGTTGCAGTTTACTTGAAAGACTTGTTACGATCTTGCTTTTACATTAGTCTTTGTAGAAAGTACCATGTAAATAGATGTAGAAAATAGAATTCTCATTCAAGACCTTCAGGAACATTAAAAAGTAATAATTTCTAGGTTAAACATGTGGTGTCATGAATAGTCTGACCTAGTCGTTGCTTTTCTCATCTGCAGGTGTGTGTATTTCAGCGCAGCATGGCTGTGGTCATCCGCTTACAAGGTCTCCCAATTGTGGCGGGGACTATGGACATTCGTCACTTCTTCTCTGGATTGACCATTCCTGATGGGGGCGTGCATATTGTAGGGGGTGAGCTGGGTGAGGCTTTCATCGTCTTTGCCACTGATGAAGATGCAAGGCTTGGTATGATGCGCACAGGTGGTACCATTAAAGGGTCCAAAGTCACCCTGTTGCTAAGCAGTAAAACTGAAATGCAAAACATGATTGAACTCAGTCGTAGGCGTTTTGAAACCGCAAATCTAGATATACCGCCAGCAAATGCTAGCAGATCTGTTCCACCACCTAGTTCTGGAATAAGTAGTAGGGTGACTCTTTCTACTACAGTATCTAATTTTAACAGCCCTTCTCCTAGTGTAGTAACTGCAGCTACTTCAGTTCATGAAAGCAACAAAAACATACCAACATTTTCCACTGCTAGTATGGGAACTGCACCTCCCAATATGGGTGTTACTTTTGGAAGTCCCACTTTTAGCTCTACTATATCTAGTAGTACTGCATCGCCAATGAACACAGTTCCACCTCCACCAATACCTCCTATTCCAGCTTTACCATCATTGCCCCCAATGCCCTCTATTCCTCCCATACCTGTTCCGCCTCCTGTTCCTACATTGCCTCCTGTGCCTCCTGTCCCCCCAATACCTCCTGTTCCTCCTGTCCCACCTATGACATCTCTGCCTCCTTTATCAGGAATGCCTCCTATGAATCCCCCACCTGTTGCTCCTTTACCTGCTGGAATGAATGGGTCTGGAACAGCAATGAATTTAAGCAGTAACTTGAACCCAATGTTCATGAATCCTATAAATGCCATTCAGATCAATTCTCAAAGTAGCATGAAATCCCTTCCTATCAATCCAGACGATTTGTATGTCAGTATTCATGGAATGCCATTTTCAGCAACAGAGTCTGATGTCAAAGATTTTTTCCATGGACTCCGTGTGGATGCAGTACATATTCTGAAAGATCATGTGGGACGCAATAATGGAAATGGACTAGTTAAGTTTTGCTCTCCTCAAGATACATTTGAAGCCTTGAAAAGAAACAGGATGCTGATGATTCAACGTTATGTCGAAGTTAGTCCGGCAACAGAGAGACAGTGGGTTTCTGCAGGAGGTCATATAACATTCAAGCAAACTATGGCTCCTTCTGGACAAAACCATCCTCCTCAAACTCTCTCAATGTCCAAATCTCCTAATGGACAGAAGAGATCCAGATCCAGATCTCCTCATGATCAGGGCTTCTGCGTTTATTTGAAAGGTCTTCCCTTTGAATCTGAGAACAAACATGTAATTGATTTCTTTAAAAAACTAGATATTGTGGAAGACAGCATTTACATAGCTTATGGACCCAATGGGAAAGCACTTGGTGAAGGTTTTGTTGAATTCAGAAATGAAACTGACTACAAAGCAGCTTTGTGTCATCATAAACAGTACATAGGAAATCGTTTCATTCAAGTTCATCCCATAACTAAAAAAGCTATGTTAGAAAAAATAGATATGATTCGGAAAAGACTACAGAATTTCAACTATGATCAGAGAGAAATTATGATAAATGCAGAAGGAGAGACGAACCCATCTAAACTCTGTGCACATATATCTAATATCCCCTACAATATTACCAAAATGGAAATTATTCAATTTCTTGAGGGGCTGGCCATAGAGGAAAATTCTATACAGATACTTGTTGATACTAATGGACAAGGATTAGGACAAGCACTGGTCCAATTCAAAACTGAAGAAGATGCTCGTAAGTCAGAGCGCCTACATCGAAAGAAACTGAATGGGAGAGATGTTGTGTTGAGAGTGATTTCTCTTGAAGAAATGAGAGAAATTGAGAGAAATCCTCCCTCTCAAGGGAAAAAAATGTTGAAAATGCCATTGCAAGGGAGTACAGCAATGCCAGGAGTACAAAATGCTGGTGGGGATGAGCATTCTTTCATAAGTGGTAGTTCAAAAGATGCAAAGAGTGGTCCTCCTTTTCATTTTCCTGGCAATTTCAGTGGTTCTAATGTATTTGGTCCTCCTCTTCCACCACCAGGAATAGGGGGAGGTGGTTTTGGTGACTCCAGGCCAGGAATGCCTACTATCGGAAGCAGTGGCTTGCCTGTTCTGCCTGGTACAGGTATTGATGTCCCAGGTTTTGGAGGTGGGCCTGGTAATTTAACAGGGCCCTCTAGTTTTGGAGGAGGTCCTCAGAATTTTGGGAATGGTCCTGGTAATTTAACTGGTCCTCCTAGTTTTGGTAGTGGACCTCCAGGTCTTAGTAGTGGGCTAGGACATATAAGTGGACCTCCGGGGTTTGGACCTGGACCTGGAAACATGCATATTACTGGGCCACCTGGGTTTGGAGCTGGCTCTGGTAAGCCCGGGCCTACTGTCATTAAAGTTCAAAATATGCCCTTTACTGTATCAGTGGATGAAATTTTGGATTTTTTCTATGGTTATCAAGTTATCCCAGGTTCAGTGTGTTTAAAATACAATGAGAAAGGCATGCCTACCGGTGAAGCAATGGTTGCATTTGAATCTCGTGATGAAGCAATGGCAGCTGTTGTTGATCTGAATGACAGACCAATAGGCTCACGAAAAGTCAAACTTGTTCTAGGTTAGTTGGAGTATAACATCCTTGTAGACTAGATATTAGTGCTGTGATTTACGCATTCAGACTGTTTTATAGTAGCTCCAGATAGAAACCATAATTTGTTTAAATTACAGATTTGTTTTGATAAAAAAGAGAACGCTGGTTTAATTGTTTACAGAACAATTGCTGCAAGAGAAAATATGCACCAGAGTGGATGTGCAGTTCTGCCAGTACAGATACATGGAAAAAGATTCTCATCAATAGAGAAGTTTTTTAATGCTCAATTGACCATGAAATATTCATCATGGAGTCCAGATTGGTTTCTTGAAAGTTAGGAAAGTTGAAGAAAATTGTCATGATGAAGATAGTGATCTCTTAGTGGGTGCTGTTGAAGCCATTGTAAAATAGAAACTAGATACTCCTAGAGTTGGTTAAAAGCTGACTGAATTTCTTTATCTACACAAGTCAAAGATTTTTCTGTTTTTAAAGTCTTACTTTGCAACTGAATAAAGTCAAAGTATACACAGATTGTTTTTGTGCTTGTTTTCAAAGATTCTTGGTGTATGAACAGTGAAATTACAGAGATAGGCAGTTTTCCTATATATGAACAGAACAATCCGTAAAATTCCAGCTTTTTTGTGGAATAATTTTAGTTTTTATTGCAACTGATTATATAGAATATAAGATATTTGCCACAAGTGCAGGTACCCTTGTTGTTGTTCTGCATTTTTATTCACTGTATGATTAAAATGAATACGTGAAGGTGCCATGCGATGCCATAACTTGAAAAAAAATTGTTTGATTAGATGATTTTGTTAGGATTGTATGTTACAGTTGGAATAGGATGCTTATCATTTGGTTTTTGTATACTGTGTATGTTGTGTATCTTTTTGAATCACATTCTTATAAAATCTCTTGGTTTAATACATGAACATAAGGGACTGATGCGAAGTGTTAATGTTAGTAATCATTTGTGTTACTATTACTTCTTGAACTCTTGTGAATTATTACTATGGATCATTTAAGACATTAAAGCTTTGCAAACATATCCCAGTACATTTGAGTTCTTACAGTCTTTACAATGGCTTATATTTTCACTTTCAATCTCTATGTAGTGTTGTTTTTTTTAGTAGGATTTTCTTAGGAAAGAGAAGATACCATTATATAGAAAAATCAAAGTAGAAATTTGGATTATTCATGATTAAAGTTTAAAAATAGAAAGATTGAAATAAGTTGTTTGAAAAACCCTTTGAAAATCATTGTATTTTAAACAACTTAAAAGCTATTATGTTCCTAGTTAAACAGTGTCTTTTGAGTTGTGTATGATAGAACATTTGAAGTGCACAGCCTGTTTTGATATAGAAATGCAAGTGGCGACTGTTCTATTCACCCAGTGTGTCAGATGGATGCAAAAGCCTATTGAATGCTACATCAGGGGAGGATTTTTGCAATTCAGTAATTCTTTGAAAGACTGTGTGAAGGTGTTGCAATGAAGAGGTGGCTGCATTACAACTATTGTAATTCATGGATTTGAAATTGCTTTGACAGGAACTAAGATGGTGCACTCCTGAAAAAATGACATGATTGATTGTACTACACTGTTAAACGTACTAAGCCTCTTGTTAATAAAACTGTCTTTCTGAAGATTTGAGCTATCTATTTTTAATTGTTTGGTGTACTTCAACAGCAAAGGCCAATAAAAATACAGAGTTTTGGTTGGTGATATGACTAGGAAGTGAAAATTTCTTTTTATTTTGAAAATCGTTAATTATGGGGGGGAGTGTTTTCTGTGAAGCAAAAAATCTCAGTTGAATCCAGATTAGATGTTCCAGAAATAAAGCCCCATTTATTTATGGGTGAAAGGGAATGGAGAGATAGTTTCATTGATTTTCTGTTTTGCTACACCTTGAAATATGGTCTCTGGTAAGTTCCCATGTCTTCAAAGACACATTTTCAGGAGACAAAGGAATCATTCAGAAATTGCCTCATTGTTTCTTTTCAGTACATGGGGGTCCACTCACTGAACAATAAAATTGAGAGGTTGAATCAAGTTCCTCTCCGTGAAGAAAAAGACTTCAACAACTTATAAAACTTACATGAGCTGCAGTTTCTGCTGTGAGTGGAATGGTATCTTTGGCTCCAGCTAGATATTTTAATTGAACAATTGGTTAAGAAAATAGTGTATGACTTACTTGATATTTAAAATTTACATCTCAGCATTGCTTTTCATGGTGTGAAATGCAATTAAAGTGCTCAATTTCTTATTTAATAATTATATAACTTTCTCATAGTATTTGAGATGGGATTATTAGTGTTCTTCTGCATATTCTAGAAAATATTGCAATAGTAAGAGATTCTTGTGTACAAGTTCTTTAATATTGCTTTCCGAATGGTGTTGGATATCTCATCTCATTGTTTCAGTAATTTTAATACATTAAAAATAATACACTAGTATGATTTATCAAAAATGTGTTATATATTCTCTTGAAAAGAAGATAGAAATCAAGAATAAACTGTAACATATGCTTCTGGTTTATTAGGAACCAGAGCGTTTCTTTACAAATGGACAAGAATGTCCAGTTATGATTAACAAAGACTGCATCTTAATGGCATAATAATGCCTGATAACAACCACAGGAAGTTTCTTTTTCTGCATAATGCAAGATAAAGTGGACTTTGGAACCCGTTGTTAAAGGTTTAGTAAGATTAAAAGTGTCCTGGAAATTTGTGTAAGCCGGCAATGGGAAGTAGACCTTATCCTTATCTTCACTAGTAATTTTTGAGAAGCCATTTCTTTGAATCTTGGAAATGATATGGGGATATTGTAAATAAAAATTAAACTTGATGGAAATAGAAGAATCCACCTTCCAGAGATACGTTCCTCTTGTGCTGGGATCCATTGTAGATCTAATTGAATTGAATGTTTTTTTTCTGTTTATTTTTATTGAAAAAATTTAATTTGATTAACTTCATGGAACTTTCTGGATTGAAGGACAGAATATCCTTTACATAAGAACAGAGGGCATCAGAAGATCAAACCCTCATAGAAGTGAGACATATACCACATATCAGTATACTAAGGATAATAATGATCAAACATATTGTCACTCTGAATTTTTTTTAACCATGTATTAGTTGAATAATGCTATTCCCTTGCTAGTTTTAATTTTACACATTTTTATATATACCTGCTTTGAATTGATTGTTAAAGAGCAAGCATATTATAAAACCATGATACTTTCGAAACTGGAAATACGATAATTTTTATAGTTGCAATGATCCCTTACAGAAATAGATTACTTGCTTTGAAATTGTTACTAGTAATTAAGAGTAAGCATTGTTGAAAATAGTGAGATTGAATGAATTTACATAAAGAGGAGGCAACTTTCCAATGTATTTCAAAAGTGTTATTGGAAATTAGCTAATGGGAGGAAATTTACTTGCTAGGCCACCCAACTTCCAAACCACTCTTTCCTCCAATCACCAGCATATAAAAATACAGCTGGCCAGAAAAACAGAAACCAAACCAAGAGATCAAAACATAAGACAAAAAAGGGTGTCACAATTACCCTATCTCTTATGCCTGGGAGAACAGCCAGGTCTTCAGTAGTTTCTGAATGATATAACAATGAGACCCATCCAAATCTCGGGGGATGGGGCAGGGGGAGAGATTAATTCATAGTGCAATAGAGTATGCTTTCCTTCAGAATGACATTCTTTAATCAACAGGATCCAAAATGCACTCAACCTGTTGGATCAAATCAGACAGGCAAAGAGAACTTGAAGACAGTCTCTCAGATAGCTAAGCCCAATAACATGAAGGGCTTTGCAGGTGTTAATTAGCACCTTGAATTGAACAAACATAGAAGCCAATTGCCAACCAGTGCACCTTGTAAAGTGGTTGGGTCATATGTACATACCATGATGCCCCCAACAATGTCTTCCCCATGCATTCTAAACTAGCTGTAGCCTCAGAATGGTCTTTAAGGGCATCCCCATGTAAAGCATGCTGCCTTAATCCAGTCATGAGGTACTATGGGTACAGATGACTCTGAAGGGTCTCCTGGTCCAGGAAAGGTACAGCTGGTGTATATTAGATGTACCTGTTCAAAGGACCTTTTGGCCACAGCTTCCACTTCCTCAATAAGCAGAAGCTAGGAGTTCAAGAGGATCCCCAGATTGCATACAAGTCTCATATAGGGAAATGCAGCCTGATTTGAGAGTCAACAAAGAATACTTTCAGATGGGAATAGATATAGTCCATGGTCAGAATTTGCCAGGACTGACCTTTAGTTTGTTCCTCCCCCTCCAGACCTGCACTTCTTCCAGGCACTGGGTTAGGATTTCAACTGCATCTCTTGGCAAGCCAGGAGTTAGAATAACACGGAAGGGATCTTGAAGGTCTTCTAGTCCAACCCCCTGCTCAGGCAGAAAACCCTTTACCCATGGGCCAGTTGCAACATATGGAGGCCGTGCCCACCCCAGCTCTGGCAATGTAAAAAAGTGACACATAACATGACATGGCGAGTTTGACACTCATGCCCTACACCATTTCAGACAAATGGTTGTCCAATTTCTTATTAAAAACTTCCAGTGTTGCGGCATTCATAACTTCTGGAGGCAAGTTGTTACACTGGTTAATTGTTCTGTCAGTTGACAAGCACAGATAGATATGTCTCTGATCCTGTTACTTTATTGTATCGTGAAGAATTGCAGAAAACAAAGTATATTAAAATATGGTTTAAAACATAAAAAAATAATGATATTTTAACTGCACCACATGAATGTGGTTCTATTACAATTTTGTAAATTTTAATAAGTTTATAGCATTTTCAAAATAGTTCTACTTAAAAATATTCTTGTTGGTATAGAGCAAAAATGTATAATGTTACCCCACCGTATATATGATGATTTACTAAATAACAAAAAGAAAAATGAATTATTCCAAAATGATTATGGATTATATTCCAGTGGGGAACAGACATGATCAATCTGTTAAATGTGTAGTTACAGAAAGTTTTATTTAGAACCAAGATTTCGCAACAAATGTAGGATTTAAGGAGAAAACAGCTAATAGTACTGATGGATTAAGGAGAAAAAACAATTTTAAATACCGATCGTGGTCTTTTAAGAATATCTTTCCTTGCCTTTGCCGGTTACTTCTTCACAGGCTTTTTTTCTCTCTCTCCTGGCGGCCACCATCTTAGGCAACTATGTGGCTGGCAAGGGAAAATTCTCTGAATCAATCCTCCAGTATTTCTTTCTAATTAACATCAACAGCATGCAGCTTCATTATATTATATTATATTATATTATATTATATTATATTATATTTATTATATTATAATTTATTATTTATTATTTATTTATTACTCAGACTTATATGCCGCCCTTCTCCTAGGACCCAGGGCGGCTTACAAAACAATACAATAAAATTATACAATAAAAATTAATCACATTCATATCAATTGGTTATATTATTATATTATATTATATTATATTATATTATATTATATTATATTATATTATATTATATTATATTAAATATTTTATAATATTTTATAATATTTTATATTCATTATTACTTTCTCTTCTAAAAATATACAGTGTTAAGCACCTCACATTCCTGCCTGCTGGGTTGCAACATCCAGTGACAATAGATTGGGTTGTTTCTTGCATTGCCTGTTCCGCTGTCTGCATCTAGTGGACTGGCGATTGCTGTCCTAGCCGCCACTAAGTGAGACATGAGGGTCCCCCATTTAAAAAATAATTTTAATAATAATAATAGTCAATAATAATTGGCATAAATTACAATATTAACTCAGTTCTCAGTACCCACAACCAGGGGTCTGAACGATTGAAAGGGGAGAGGACAGCTCCCTGGGTGACGCGTGGCTTATATCGCGCAGTGTGACTCCGCACTTAACGGTGGGCCGGCCTTCACAGACCCTCATGTAGGCTTGTACCACCTAGGTGGGCTGTGGCCTCGTCTCCTGCAGACCAGGACAGCTCCAGGGATCTACTGGAAAACTCCTGTTTCTTGTTCAACATGGCGGATAACACTGTTCCACAGGCTTCCACTTCCAGTGGAAATATGAAACGTAAGTCACCCAACCAAGATGTGACCGCAAAGGTCAAGGCCAAGACCAAACGGGTCTCTAAGGCAGCCGAGAAACAGGCAGATAGCAGACAGGGCGTTGGAACGACAATTCTCCAAGGCCCAACAACGGGCAGCGGAGGTCCAACCTGTCTCCACTTCCCCTTCCCTAGCATCTACATCAGAGGGCCCACGTTCCTCTCCCTTTGCACGGGCTTGGTCCCCCGAGCAGACCCTTGAACAGGGTCCCTTACCTGGATACAGTTGGGACCATCTGTCTCTCTTTGATCAGGATCTGAGGATGCAGGTCAAAGATCCAATTCCGGCCACAGACCTAGTTCCATCCTCAGTAGCATGTGGAACCTCGGGCGGGTTTTCTGTGGTGGGTCCTCCTCAGATCCCGTCGGTGTCTTTCCGACGGCGGGCCTCTGACCCCCTGAACAGCCTTCATTCACCGTCCAGCTCCAGGCCATGATTTCACAGGCAGTAGCTCAGGCCTTGGCCTCTTCTGTGAGGGCCCTTCCGATTCCAGGACAGTCAAACCCCACTACATCTACGGGGACTACATATGCCAGAGATTATGAGCTCCCAGATCCGGCCTCACCACCACAATCTGGGGGGAGCGAGGCATCGGAATATTCTGAACAGGCCCTAGAAGAGGGCCTGTGGCCAGATGATGAGGACACTCACACGGAAGCCACTCCCCTGGTCGATGTGTTTAACCCTAATTCCTTTTCTTCCCCCTTGTGAAAGGCCTGCGTCACCAGAAAGATTGAACCAGTGAAACCCCAAACGGCCGATCAGGACTCTGGTCAGAGTTCTGTCCCACTGTTCTCGAAACCGGTTACAAAAAACCAACAGATCCCTTGCCCTCCCATGTTTTTGAAATCCATTCAGGATCAATGGGGATCCCCTGGTACCTTCTTGGCCCTTGGAGGAATAGACCGTAAACTCTTGGACACTGTCTCTTCCCTCAATGATGTACTGGAGGTCCCGGGAGTAGACGAGTCTCTTTCTCCCATATTGTCAGACTCCAAGATTCCAGGGGATATGTCGGAGGCTCTGAAGGCTGAGGACAAGAAATCTGAGGTTTCTTTCCACAGAACGCACCAGGCCTTGGCACGGGCAATAAGAGCCTCAACATCAAACTCCTCCACCAGAATTTCGCTAGCGTGGCTTCGTGAACTCCAATCTAGAATCTCCCCAGACGAGGTAAGGTTGCACCAGGACGTCACAAAGTTGAGAGCTGCACTAGAATACATGGCGGACGTGTCCCTGCAGTCGGCCAGGTTTTCAGCCCGAGCCATAGCATGCAAAGGCGCTGCACATCAGTTGTTCTGGCTTAAAAATTGGCGGGCCGACACCAGACACAAATGGAGGGTGGCTGCTGCACCGTACCAGAGTGGTAGCCTTTTTGGTGAGGCCCTCACTCTTTACCTGATTGAAAATAGAGAGAAGAAGAGAGTTCTCTCTCACCTCTCCAAACGGACGGGCAGACATTTTACTCCATATAATCTCTGCCCGTCGTTTCGGACAGGCTCAGACCTGTCCTCGGAGCGGTTCTCGGCCCTTTCAAGCGGGGCTGGACTGTTCCTCGGACAGGTCCGGCTACAGAGACAGGCCAAAACCACAATTTCAGGCCAAGCGGCCTTTTCGTGGCAGGGGAGGTCATCCCTTCCGTAAGTCAAAATGACTCGGAGCGGACCCCTCCTATCGGTGGCAGACTGACATATTACTTTCACAAGTGGGAAGACACCACCACGGACACCTGGGTTCTCCCCACCATCAGAGACTGTCTCTGGAGTTCTTGACCTCCCCTCCTTGGCGTTTCATCGCCTGCCCCCTATCACGAAATCCCATAAAGCAAGGTCTCATGAAGGAGGCCATTCAACATCTGCTAAAGATAGAGGCAATAGAGCAGGTACCACCGGATCAATGGGGACAGGGGTTCTACTCCATCCTCTTCGTGGTTCTGAAAGCCTCGGGGGGTTGGAGGGCGATACTCGATCTCAAGACCCTAAATTCATACCTTGTGGATCACAAGTTCATAATGCAGGCCCTTCATTCCATTTTGGGCAGTATTCATCAGGGGGCTTTCCTGACGTCAATAAACCTTACAGAAGCATACCTTCATATCCCCATACATCTGGGTCACAGACGGTTTCTCAGATTCAGGTATTCCAACCATCATTACCAGTACAAGGCCTTACCATTTGGCCTGTCATCAGCCCCCAGGGTCTTCACCAAAATCCTGGTGGTTCTTGCCGCACAGCTCAGGTTGGTGCCGGTCCGCGTTCAGTGCTACTTGGACGATATTCTAATCCAGTCATCGGTACTGAACGCTCGTTCGGACTTGGAACTGACAATCAGGACGCTTCAAGATCATGGCTTTTGATACCATCGATCATGGTATCATGCTGCAACGGTTGGAGGGGCTGGGCATAGGAGGCACTGTCTTGCAGTGGTTCTCCTCCTTCCTCTCTGGCCGGATGCAGTCTGTGTTGACAGGGGGCCAGAGGTGGACCCCGAGACCCCTCGTATGTGGGGTACCTCGGGTCAGTCCTCTCGCCTCTACTGTTCAACATTTATGTAAAGCCGCTGGGTGAGATCATCCGTGGTTTTGGCGTGGAGTACCACCAGTACGCTGATGATACCCAGCTGTACATTTCCACGCCGAACCACTCCAACGATGCCCTTGCTGTGCTGACCCAGTGCCTGGAGGCCATGTGGGTATGGATGGGGAGAAACGGACTCAAGCTCAACCCCTCCAAGACCGAGTGGCTGTGGTTACCGTCGTCCCGGTACAGCCAGCTGATTCCATTGCTGTGTATTGGGGGCGAAACAGTGGCTCCCACAGGAAGGGTTCACAATTTGGGAATCCTCCTGGACTCATGGCTGTCCTTAGAGGACCATCTGATGGCCGTGGCCGGGAGGATGTTCTACCAGGTTCGCCTGGTGCGCCAGTTGCGTCCCTTCCTAGACCGGGACTCGCTACGCACAGTCACTCATGCCCTCGTGACCTCCAGGCTGGACTACTGTAATGCTCTCTACATGGGGCTCCCCTTGAGGTGCATCCGGAAGCTCCAACTTGCCCAGAATGCGGCCGCGCGGGTAGTGATGGGAGCGTCGTGGCGCTCCCACGTAACACCGCTCCTGCGTGAGTTGCACTGGTTGCCGGTGGTCTTTCGGGTGCGGTTCAAGGTGTTAGTGACCACTTTTAAAGAGCTCCATGGCATCGGACCCGGATACTTACAGGACCGTCTACTGCCAGCAAATACCTCCCACCGTCCGCTACGCTCCCACAGAGAGGGCCTTCTCAGGGAGCCGTCGGCCAGACAGTGCCAGCTGGCGACCCCCAGGGGGAGAGCCTTCTCTGTGGGAGCTCCCACGTTATGGAACGAGCTCCCCCCTGAACTCCGTATAATAACAGATTTACGCACCTTCCGTCGGGAACTAAAAACATTCCTTTTTCGACAGGCCGGTCTGGCATAGAAGCTTCGGTTCCAATAGGGTCAAAATGTTTTAGGGGGACTGAGTATTTTTTAAGATTTTAAGTTTTGTATGTTTTGGGTTTTAAATGGGGATTTCGGCCAAATTATTTAATTCATTTTTAATTATTTTAAATTTTGTATATTTATGTTTTTTAAATTTTACGCTGTACACCGCCCCGAGTCCTTCGGGAGAGGGGCGGTATAGAAATTTGATTAATAAATAAATAAATAAATAAATGGCTTCCTGATCAACTTTCAAAAAAGTCACTTGACTCCAACTAGCTGGCTGTTACACTTGGGCGCAATAATAGATACCAACCTGTGCCAAGTTTTCTTATTGCAAGAGGGTCCGGTCAGCATTCGTACACTAATCCTCAAAGTGTGCAGAAAAAAAACGGGTGACCCTACTTCTGCTCTCACAACTGTTGGGGAAGCTGATTTCCTGCATTGCCATAGTACCGTGGGCCAGGCTCCACACGAGACAGTTCCAGTGATTTCTGCTTCCCTACCAGAGGCGGGGCGTAGCCTCCTTTCCCCAGTGGGTACAGGTCCCTGCACTAACATTCACATCTCTTCTCTGGTGGCTATCCCCAGTTTTGTCCAAGGGCTCTCTTTTCAGAGAACCAGTTGTGACCTTGACCACGGATGCCAGCCTATTCATATGGGGGGCACACCTCCAACTTCAGTTTACCCAGGGGCGGTGGTCCCAACGGGATCTCAAACAGTATCAATTGGTTAGAACTCAGAGACATACACCTGGCACTTCGTCATTTCCGTGAAAAAATTGCGGGTTGCCATGTGCCGGTCCTGACGGACAACGTGGCAGCAAAGGCCCATGTAAACAGGCAGGGTGGAACCTGATCTCGGGCTCTGATGTCCGAGGCCCGGCTACTGGGGTCATGGGTGGAGAAAAATCTTCTGTCCCTAAGGGCGAAGTATATATCGGGGATGGAGAACCGACAGGTTGATTTTTTGAGTCGATCCACTGTAGATCATTCAGAGTGGCGCCTACATCCATGCCTCTTTCGGGAGATCACTCATCGATTTGGTTGGCCCAGGGTAGACCTGTTTGCGTCCCCAGCGAAAGCCCAACTTCCCCGGTTTCTCTCTCAGTATCCCTCTCGGTTCAGAGGGCGCAGATGCCCTCCGCAGTCCTTGACCGGAGGGCCTACTATATGCCTTCCCATCTCTCCGTCTGATTCCAGCCGTCATCAGGAAACTGTTGCAGGAACAGGCAGAGCTGATTTTTGTGGCCCCACACTGGCTGAGGCATCCATGGTTTGCGGATCTCATGAACCTCGCCGTAACTCCTCCATGGAGAATTCCTCCAGAGCGGATAACTTTAACACAAGGGTCCATACGGCACACAGATCCGCAGTGGCTCCAATTAGCCGTATGGCATCTGAACGCCAGTTCCTGACGCGGGGATCTTACTCCCCCAGAGTGATATCTATGATTGAGGCTTCAAGGTGACCGGCAACAAACCAGATTTACGATGCCACTTGGAGGAACTTCTGTGACTGGTGTAACCGCAAGGGTTTGCCTACCTCTTCTGCCACTGTTTTAAAAATTCTTGAATACCTCATGGATGGAGTGGATATGGGCTTGGTGCCCAGCACTATCCGTAGGCAGGTGGCTGCGCTTTCCATGGTATTCACCTGTGCCAACTCCACGCTGTTGTCTCACCACCCGAGGGTTCGATCCTTTATCAAAGGAGTCACCAATAGCAGACCCTCTGTAGTATATCGGTAGCCCTCTTGGGAGCTGCCCTGAGTTCTACAGGCTCTTACGGGAACCTCCTTTGAACCTCTCAGATCTTACTCCGTTATTTGTCCGATAAGGTGGCCTTTCTGGTGGCCATCACATCGGCAATGCGGGTTTCTGAACTGGCTGCTCTTTCTGTTAGGAAAGACCTGTGTTCCTTCCACCAGGACAGAGTAGTATTGCGATTAGATCCCCTGTTCACCTTGTTCATCCACAAGGTGAATACACTGTTTCACCGGGCCCAGGAAATCGTTCTACCGAATTTCTGTCCCAATCCTTCCCACACACAGGAACGGCAGTGGCATTCCCTGGACGTGCGCAGGGCACTACGTCATTACCTTAAGAGGACTGCCCCTTTTCGTAAATCGGAGGCACTCTTTGTCGTCTTCCACGCAGGTTCCAAAGGGCAGAAGGTCTCTTCTACTATTGCCCGGTGGATTAAGGCCTGTAACGCTGAATCTTACCGGGCCTATTCTTTACCAGTTCCAAGCCGCTTAACGGCGCACTCTACGCGTAGCGCTTCCACATCCGCGGCATGGCAAACTCAGGCTTCCGTAGCTGATATCTGTAGGGCGGCAACATGGTCGTCCCCTTCACCTTTCATACGTCATTACAAGCTCGACAAGTTTGCTTCTGCAGAGACTGCATTCGGCCGCCGGGTCATACAGCAGGTGGTCCATTTCAACACCGACACTTGACCAGCCTGTGTCCCACCCGTGGGCTCATAGGGGCTTTGGTATGTCCCATTTGTGGATTCTACATTCCTCTACATGCTGGAGAAGGGGCGTTGTCTTACCTGAATGCCTTTTCTCAGCATAAGGAATGTAGAATCCACCCCCTCCCTGTTCACTTTAGCAGTCAGGTCAGTGTCAGCAATTCGGGAGCCATCACGTCACACAATCATTGGCTTCTCCTTTTTTCGAAACTGGGGCATGGTCAGACCCTGCAAGGGCAACTTTGATTGATTGGTCTAAATGGGCTAGAGGACTTCTAAAACCCATTCATAGATTCTACATTCCTCATGCTGAGAAAAGGCGTTCAGGTAAGACAACGCCCCTTCTCTTCTTTTAGGTCATGTTTTGAGAATTATTGGTGAAACCTAGAATATAATTTAACTTTCACTATGTATTAAATATATTCTAAACATGAGGTGCTGACTGGTTTCTAATGTGCTTTGTTTGATTTTGACTTGAGGGGTCCTTAGTGGTCTCTGAGCTTGGTTGTTTTCTTGCAGACGTTCCATTACCCAAACTAAGTAATATAATCATCATTTTGACTTGGTCTTTATGAACCCAGCTGTTATTTGCTTAATCAAAGTTTGTTTATCACTGATATACAGATAGCCCTTGACTTACAATAATGTTTTAGCAACTGCTCAAAGTTACAACGGCACTGAAAAAAAGTGACATGACCAGCTCTTGCAGTTAACTGTCACACTGTCCCCACAGTCAAGTGACTCGGCACTTGGCAAATGTTGCATACTTACAACGTTGCCATTTCCTATGGTCACCCATTTGCCATTTGTGATTTTGTGACAACCAAAGTCAATGGGAAAGCCAGCAGGAAAAGTTGCAAGCTATGGTCACATAATGTCTTGCTTAATTACCATGGTGATTTGCAGCAAATGAATGCAGCAAAAAAAAAAAAGTTGTAAAATTGAGCATGATTGTGTGATGCTTCATATTGTTGTAAGTGTGATGGTCCATATTGTTGTAAGTCAAGGACTACCTGTAATGTAATATGTGAACCCAAATAGTTATGAAATTAAGCCACTACTTGATATCTTTCACTTGGTTGAAGGTTTCTTTGTGTGTTTCAATTATTACATCAGAAATTTCAATATGAGTTATGTGTATCAAAATTATTATTGGAATGTTATCCAAATCTGGCAATTAATCTCTGGTTCTTTTGTTGGAGTAGGGATTTGGGTACTTCAGACACAATTATCCATAAATAGATTTAAAATGCATGCCCAGTATTGGATCATTACAAACATTTTAGAAAATATATTTTGTAAATTATTTTTAGATAACATTTTAAGGCAGTCCTTCAATTGTAATTATTACAAAGCCATAATGGGGGGGGGAGTGATATATGCAGTTAAACAGTAAGGCACTCAATTCATTATATAATGCACACATTAAAACAACAGAATTCTTATTAGATTTTTATCTCAACTTTTTATATATAATTCAAGCCACATACTTATTGTTTCTGCTTCCTATTTTTCTACAACAGTAACTCTGTAAGGTGGATTGGGCTCAGTGAGAGTGATTGGTCCAAAGGCACTCAAATGGCTTTCATGCCTAATGGAAGTCTGGAACTCATAGTTCCCTGGTTTCTATATGTACCTTAACCATTGCACCTAATTGGCTCTCTAAACCAGAGGTCCCCAACCTTTTGGGCCCCAGGGACCAGTTACGTGGAGAGAGGTTTTTCTGCAGACCGGAGGGGGAGTGGTTTTTTGTGTGCTGCCTGCATCCTGTGGATAGGGCTTTCCTTGTTTGTGCGGACTGGTTGCTCGCATGCCACGGCCCAGTACTGGTCCACGGACCTGGGGTTGGGGATCCCTGCTCTAAATTATAACATAGATAGGAAAAACTATGCAGCAATACTTCTAGAAACAGTGCTTGCTTCATAAATGATTCTGTCTAAATATATGTATTGTGTCAAAGCTGACATGGAGCATCCATGATTTCTGGGGGTAAGCTGTTCCACTTGATAATTGAGGGAGAGGTTTTTTCTTCTATATCAGTTTTGACAGTTCTTTGGGATTAACAAATTAAATAGAACTGGTAAATTATTTTGAGCTGTGTATAATGTGTAGATCAACATTGTGAACCTGGTGGCCAAGATCATCAACACTGGAAAATACCTGGTCTCCCAATGGGCAAGATTGTGACAAAAGACCTAAAAGGAATAACAATGGTGATACCTGTTTGGGAGATCTTATTTAGGGGTTTTATTTGAGTAGCTTTGTTAAGACAAGTAGTGTTAACAATTAGTTCCCTCTTCTAGATGTTGGTAAGACTAGTTGTATTTCCAAGTGTTAGTGAAGAGGTCAGACTTAAATGGGTACAGAACTTTACATCTTAGATGAAAAATATAGGTTTTTTTTTTTGGTACTTGCAGAAATGTGTGACAAGCCAAAATCAAATTTATGGTCATTTAAAATTTGAATAACTTTTAATCTTACTTGTTTTTGCTTGTCATGTTTACAGTCAAGGTGCAAGACACAAGCTTCACCCCAATAATAAAGTGCAAGCACTTTAAACATTATAACCCTATCTGCCTACAGATTTTAATTAGTCTCATCCCATCAATTACATTATTTCTGTGTATTTGCATTATTTTCTGTACTTTTTGTGCACAGAAATATGACATAATCAGTGCTAGTGTATTCTTTACTATGTTCTGTCAAGGAGCTTATGACATGCACTGTTCAACTCAAAGTGTACTTTAGTGAAAATATCTTCAACTAAAGGAAGATGTCAGTTATGAGGGATGATGGTTTTCAAAGTTTCTCAACTAAAACTAAGATGCAATACTTATTTACTTATCCATCCTACAATTTTAGTTACGTCATAAATTTTATTAATGTTGAAATAAATATATATACAAACACACAGTTCAAGAAATCACAAACCCTTTTAAAATATTTATTTATTGGATTTATGTGCCGCCCATCTGGTCCGAAAGCAACTCTGGTTGGCTTACAAACAATAAAAATAATTAAAATATTGCAATTTTGGACTGTAAGATGAAACCTAGCATGGGGTTTTGTTGAATTATTCAGATTCTAATAAAGTTTTTGCATTCATTACAGTAAAACTATAATTATAACTTTATGTACAATGCTACACTTCAGACATTGAAGCATAAAGAATAAAAAAAACCAATTAACATTAATATTAAACTACAGACCTGCCAAAACGCATTGTACAAGAAATATGACTACAAAATATTTTACAAAAATAGTATGATCTGTTTTAGAAAATTGTGTTATACTAGTTCATCCCAAAAAAATTCTGATGTTTTTAATCTAAAGGTTCCAGAGGATAGTACTATTGAATATAAATCAGTTTCAGGTAGGTGAAACTTCTAGTGGCAATTGTTATTTTTCAATTGTGTAAATTAGCTTGCCTGCCTGTTTAATAAATCATATTCTTCCTATTTGTATTGTATTGCAAGTGCTACCTGGTTTTGAGAATTTCTTTCAAAGGAATATCATTTTTATAGACATCTAAGGCACTTGAATCTGTACATATGGTGATCCTCATAAATTATTTTGTGAATTGGACAATTAAACTTTGCTCGAGTCCAATAAAATCACTGGCCTATAATTTATAATAGGTTTAAATTATTTATATTTAAAATTAATAAAGGGATTTCTAATAATTGTCTAACTGTCATCAGAGCAAATCCAGTTGCACTAGTTATAAATATTCCTTGAGAAGAAGAAATTTGAATTGCAACAGGAACAAAGAATGTAGTTTTCCAGTTTCCTGTGAGTTTCCTGTTTTGAATGTTCTGTACGGTAGTGATATTGGATTCCTTTTCTTCAAGTACTGCGATCTAAAAAGTTAACAAGATAGTTGGATTTTGTAAAAAATGCAAATAAGACAAAACCAAAGATTTGTTGGCATTTTATATTATTTCATTCCCAACAAAAAATTGAATAGTCAGCAGGGGGCACAATGAAAGATATGTTTTAACTGTACTGAGAAAAGATGAGAAATTTACACATTCAAAGATTTGTCATGACCAGCTACGAACAGTCATTGCCTGCTTATGTATTCTAGTCACTTGGGACATTCTGCCACTCCAGCAAAGATTTCTGCCTTGGCCAGTGGGAACATTTTTAAACAAAACTCTTAGGTGTAACCACTTGTCATTTATATTTTCTATGGCTGTATGTAAACCCAAAAGATGCTTATAACTTTCCATTAACTTTTATAATCAAAATGGCCTCTACATGTGCATTAATCAAATCTGAGCTAAGTTGTGTAGTTTTATTGATACTATAAAGAAATTATATGTTCAACCACTGAGTTGTCATAATTTGGTCAACAAAGGTAATACATTGCAATTGATACATACCCAATAAAATTATTGCAAAGCTACGCAACAACATGCTAAGAATAAAGGCATTTTAATTTTGTGCTTCCTAAGGGAAAATCATTTAGAATTTAACTCACAAAGAAAGAACTGATTGATTTGAGCTAATGCAACTCATCAACTATTACTTTTGCAAGCCTTTCACAGAATTAATACAGTATATGCCAACTGTGTGTTACAGTTCTGAGAAATTACCCAATACTTTATCTGTATTGTACAGACACATTAAATTGCATTTGTCTTGCATCTGAAAAATACAAGGTTTATTTTACTTTAATATAAGCATTTCAGTTTTCCTTTACTTATGTATTCCTCAAGCTTATCCTACTTCTAAGTAACAAGGTTAGCTACTTATCTTTCTTAAGTACATATATACCTTGTGTTGCCTTTAATGGCAGCTTTCCATCCCAACCACAAACTGTTTAGAAGAACAACTAAAAAGTTGTTTCTTGCCCACCAAGTAATTGGCAGGTGAGGCATTTTTTTTGTTGAAATGTCAATTCTTATTCAGATAAGAATGATGAAATACTACAGGTGTTATCTCTAAAATAAAATATGGTGTGGTATTTGAAATATGACTTTACAGAGAAAACAACTAAAAAGGAACCACAATTTATGGAAAAGATATGCTAAAATACATTCTGGCTTTATTTTATTTTTTTTAGTTAGATGGGCCTTTGAGCTTTTAAATAGTAAACATTCAACACGAATCTAAATTGAGCAGCAATCATTTTCTTCAGAACTAATGGAAGTGGATATACTCACCTTCACAAGTGGAAACTGAAGATGTCATTGACGCCCAGAAACAACATATTGATGTTTATTGAAAATATTTCTCATGTAGAAATGTGTCTAGAAAGCATTCTTTGTTGATAGTCTTAATGGGGTGCAGAATATCTTGTTTAATGCAAAAGTATGTGTTCCAATATATATTATGATCTTGTATGTGCAGTTTATAAACTGTTTTTAGGGGAACATTAAAATGCAAAATAGCTCTTTGTCAAGAACTTTTATTTTGGTGATGTCCTATTTATTCTTTTAAAGGCTATTTTTTATACATGCTTTGCAAAAAATAACACTATTGCAGGAGATTAGGATGGAGAAAAATGGACAAGGTTCTCAAATATCCAGAAATGCATATTCAATATATATAGCTTTTTCACAGTGAATGAATAATTTACATGTCATCGCAGGGAAGATAGCTTTTTTTTTTACATTTTTCACAGTATTTATTATTTAACCTAGAGTGTCATAACAAGGGAAAACGTATCAAATAGTTTTGTGTTTTGCCCAGGAAAGGAGCATTGTCTTACTTGAACGCCTTTTCTCAGCATGACGATGGAGAATCCACCAATGGGTTTGCTTGGTCTTCTGCCCAGATAGACTAAGTCAGCCAAGTTGCCACGCCTCCACTTCCTGGAGCAGGACCCCATTCTTGACTGAGGCGCAGCTGTTTGGCTATGATTCGAGTGTGTTGGCTCAATTCTTTCTGACACAGGACCTTGACAAGCCGTAAGGGTGGGAGTGGATTCTGCATCGTCATGCTGAGAAAAGGCGTTCAGGTAAGACAGTGCCCCTTCTCCAGCATGACGAGTGGAGAATCTACCAATGGGATGTACCAAAGCCTCACTGTCCCTGTAGGTGGGAAGCAGTCTGGGCCTGTGTCCCACTCTCTGATATTACGCATTGGAGGAGCCTTCTGCCAAATGAGGCCTCCACTGATGCGAACTTATCTAACTTATAGTGTCTTACAAAGGGGGAAGGTGACGCCCACGTCACTGCCCTACATATTTCCTCAATCAGTGCCTGAGTCGCCCACGCTGCTGATGTTGCAGTGCTGCGAGTGGAATGAGCAGTGATTTGCTTAGGAACTGGGAGCGTTTGCCTCTGGTATGCTCCTGCTATGCAATTCCTGATCCATCTGCCAATTGTGGATGCTGTGACCCTTCGACCCTTTGAGTGAACCTGGAAGGATACGAACAGAGCCTCAGACTTGCGGAAGGGTGCTGTTCGCTTTATGTAATGTTTTAGGGCTCTGCGAATGTCTAAGGTATGCCAGTTGCGTTCCAAAAAATCTGGTAGCACCACCTCCTGTGTTCTGTGGAACAAGGAATTGATCTTGGGAATGAAGGAGGGATCTAGACATAAGGTCACTCTATCTGCATGGAAGATGCAGAGGTCTTCCCTAACTGATAGAGCTGCCAACTCTGAAATGCCTGGCCGAAGTTACGGTGACCAGAAATGCGACTTTAAGAGTCAGGTACTGTAGGGTGCAAGTCCGGATAGGCTCAAATGGCGATGAGGTGATGGCCTGTAGGACCTTGGATAGATCCCAGGAGGGATATCTGTGGACTACGGGTGGTCTGTTGTTTGTTGCACCCTTAATGAAGGAACGCACCTTGGGGTGCCTGGCCAGAGGCTCAGAGTTGTCATACGTTAGGATAGTGGACAGTGCAGTCACCTGTCTGCGAATTGTGTTGGGTGCTAAACCCCTCTTAAGCTCCTCCCACAAGTAGTCTAAGATCCTTGAATAGCAATTCTGGAAGGGTCTAAATGCTGTTTTACGAACCAGTTACAGTAATTTCTCCATGTGGAATCGTAAATTCTGTTAGTTGTAGGCCTTCTTGAAGCCTGGATCTTGTTAATGACATCAAATGAATAAGACTGCCTTGTCTTCAAGTGCCATAAGGTCCGTTGGAGTCACTGTGGCTCTGAGTGTTGTAGGCCCCCCTGATTGAGGGAGATCCAATCGTGTGGAATCTTTCATGGATGTGATACTGAAAGACTCACTAGGTCGGCAAACCACGGCTGTCTTGGCCAGTGTGGCGCAATGAGTATTACCTCTGCTGTTCCTGCAGTACTTTTCTGATGGTTGCTTGCATCAGAGGAAGAGGGGGGAAGGCATATAGCAGTCCCCTGGGCCAGGGCCCTTGTAGCACATCTGCTCTCTCCGCCCCTGGAGACGGGAAGTGGGAGAAAAACCTTGGGAGCTGGACATTCATCGGACTGGTGAATAGATCCAGCCCTGGATGGCCGAACCTCTCTGATGCCTCTCTGAAGAGATCTGGATGCAGGTTCCACTCTGAGTGGTCTACTGTTGATATGCTCTGCCAGCTGATTTGCCTCTCCTGATATGTGTTCGGCCCTGAGGGAGGCGAGGTTGCTCTCCGCCCAGACTCCCACCAATTGAGCCTCGGCCATGAGAGATCTGGAATATGTGTTTTCTGATGGTCTTAGGCGACCCCTGTGAAATGGTCGTTCGACCCCCCCAAAAGGGTCGCGACCCACAGGTTGAGAACCGCTGGACTGGAGTGTCTGCATCTTGAATTTTCTGTATGCCAAGTGATTGTTCAGAGTCTTTAGGTCTAGAATTGTTCTGCACCCCCCCTCCGAACTCTTTGGGACTATGAATAAGATGGAGTAGAATCTCTGTCCCTGTTGCCCCTTTGGTACTGGCTCTATAGCCTGGATATCCAGGAGATGCTGTATGGCGCCTCTGATGAGGCCCCTTTTGATTGGATCCTTGGGTGATGGACAAGGAACAAAGTGGTTCGGAGGTTTGGAGGTGAATTCCAGTGAGAGGCCGTATCTGACGGTGTTTAGGACCTGAAGATCTGTGGTGGTGGCTTGCCAACTGTGTGCGAAAAGGGCCAGCCTGCCACCAATGGGGGAGCTTTCCCCGCCGTCTGGAAGGGATGGCCCCCCACTCCTCGAAAGGGCCGCCTCGACTGGAATTACTACTTATATCTGTCCCTGTTACTGGATCTGTCGACCTGTCAGTCTGATCTGGGCTGATAGGGACGGGAAAAGGAAGGAGGCTCTGGACCTGCTTCTGATCGGAAGGGCTGTCTGCGAGGGTAGGTAGAGACTCTCCTCTCAGTCCTCTTCGAGAAGTGGGCCAGGACCTTGCGTTTGTCCTTGTTTTCTATTAGGTAAGGGTTGAGGGCCTCACTGAAGAGTAGGCCACCCTTGTAAGGCGCAGTAGCCAACCGCCACTTTGCCTTGATGTCAGCTTGCCATTGTCTGAGCCACAGTAATCTGCGTGCTGCGATGTTGGACGCTATTGCCCTGGCAGAGTAGTTTGCAGCGTGTAATGATGAATCTGCCATGAATTCAGCTGCTGTCACCAACCTCCTTAAATCATGGTGGGTTCTCTCTTCCTCTGGGGAGATCCTGGCCTGGAGTTGGAACAGCCAGAGCAACGAAGTCCTAACGAAAAAGGAGTTAGATATGGCTGCCTTTATTGCTCACTCTGAGGCCTGGTGTGTTCTGCAGAAAGTGAGTTCCACCTTTCTGTCCTCTGACTTCAGAGCCTCCGCCGCATTCCCGGATACCGTGGATGGTGAGAATAGAGCCGCTACTGGCTCATCCATTGCTGGGACCTCTATTACCTCCGATAGGGCAGGGTCTATGTTGAACAGCTTCTTATCTGTCCCCCCCATTGGAAGGAAAAACCCCAGTAACCCCAAATGTTTTTGAATTGTATCAAAGAGACGAGGACAAATGATATATTGCTGTGTGTAGGTGGGTTGTGAAAACACCCTGCTGTTTGTGTCCTGACATGCGGAGGGTCCCTCCTGGGGGAGCCTTGGCCTCTTAACCTTTGCGGTGCTGCTGACCTTGTGGAGCAGGGATTTAAATAAGGTCGGATTGAAGAGGCCTACAAATGGTGGAAGGTCGGGGGATATATCGTCATCCTCTGACAATCCCTGGTCCATTTGTTCATAGTCCCCCATGGGGAACCTTCTGCTTCTGGAGGAATGAGATGGTGAGACTGATTCCTGGTATGCTGAAACTTTCTCTTGGGAGAGGTAGGATCGGCCCTTTGAAATAACTGACCCGGTTCTGATATCTTGTAGAAACCATGGCCTGCAGACAGCCTGAGACATTAGGGACTGTAAGTCTTCCGATGATAGGCTCCCTGATTGTTTGAGGGCCGGGGCCCTTCTGCTGAGTGAGTACTGGGTGCCCCCGGACTCTCAGGCCCCTCGCTTAGGGGGGATCTTGACTGTTCTGTCTTGGCCTCTGTTTCCAGAGGTTCCTGAACAGACTGCTGTGGGCCGAAAATCTCATCCTCTGTGTAAGCAGGGGGAACTAGTCCGTCTCCTGACGTGTTTAGCCTCTTTTCGGCTCTTGAGAATTGTTTCTCCAGAGCCTGGTGCCTTCGTTTGACCTCCTTATCAGCGGTCTTGTTAGATATTTTGCCCGATATTGCTTTGGCCTTGAGCCTTCCCGCTGCATCCTGATTGGATGATCTTGGCCTCTTACGTCCAGGAGGACTAATGGAGGAATCCTGCGCTGTCTGAGTAGCAATGGTGTCTGCTATTGACACAATAGATATCTCAGCGTGGGGACTGAGAGGAATCTCGAGGTGAGAAGCCTGGTGATAGGCCGGCTTAGATCACAGAGCAATCTGGTTATGACTGGAAGCAGTCCAAAGTTGCAAAGCCAATAAATGGTACAGCCACACCTCTGTGCTCTCTTAGTCCAACACTCTGTTGTGTTGTTGTTAGCGGCAAGATCAAATTAATGATACAACCTGCACACAATTGTTGGGTAGACAACTCAGGTTGTTATGACTCTTCCTCTTGTCTTGCCTTCTTTCCTTTTTCTTTCTTTTCCTTTTTTTTATAAACACAAGGCGTGATTGAAGTTGTGTCAGATTGATTGGTGATTCAGCAGGTACAGGGGAATGATATTGACCTGTATAAAGGGGAGCTTTGTAGCTGGGGAAAGGTGACACGCGTTTCCCTTTCCTGCCCCCCTGTTCGGACCTCTCCGACTTGATTCGAGTGGAGGGAGAATCTGAAATTCTGTACCCTGTGCCGATCCGAGCTAGCTGTTGCTTATCTGTGCTAAGCCTCAGGCAGCAATTGAGCCTGTTGAAAACTGAGCGATCTGGCTAACCGGTCTCTTTGAATTTTGCGCCAAAAATGGCAGCCGCTATTCCTGTATTATTAATGGCGGCCACTGAAAAAAGGCACTCTCTGAAGCTGGGATGGGTGTGAGCCGTTATCAAGCTGTCCAGCTGTATCATGGGGCCCAGGAATGGTCTCTTTTTCCCCCGGGGGGAGATTCCTCCCTCCCGGTCTGAGGCCACACCGTGCTGAAAATGGCGACCGGCTCTTTGTTTCCCCTCTGACGATCAGCTGAGGCTGAAAGTAACCCTGAGGCCCGACAATCAGCTGGGACTGAAAGGAACTCTGTGGTTTGCTCAGATTAGCTGGAAGCAACGGCGAACAAACGCCTGCTCGTCCCCCCCGCTTTACTAAAAGTAAGAAAAAAGAGGTTAAATACGACCTGATCTAGAGATCTGTCCTAGAGCTAATTTTGTGTGTCCTTACGGGCGAGAGACTAAGTCGAGACTGGGGTCCTGCTTCAGGAAGTGGAGGCGTGGCAACTTGGCTGACTTAGTCTATCCGGGCAGAAGATGAAGCAAACCCATTGGTGGATTCTCCACTCGTCATGCTGGAGAAAAATTACAGCTGCTGTATTGTATCTTTAGGTACTGTGTTCCACTTAGTATCCACAACTCAGTGAAGAGCTTTCATTTATTTTAGTCCAGAAAATATATTTAATCTTGTTTAAAATGAGATATTAAGGGAGATGAAGTTTAATTTCCTTGGTGGGAAAAAATAAAAGCCAGAAATAAATAATATCAGATATTTTGGAATCATCTAACTCTTAGCTATCAAACAGTTATTATTGGAAATTCAAAGTTGCAAAGCTTCACTTGTTTCATTCAGTGAAGGTAAGGATTAGATAAATGTCTTTGGACCCACATTGGCATATATGTTCAATAAAATGGTATTATTCTCTGTGATACTGTTGATGGCAATTTTGTAATGTTAATACTGTTTCCAGTTCTCAGTTTTGTTGCATTCATTCTAGTATACTGCTGCATTGCCTAAATGTAGAACCTTGCTTTTTTCACCATTGAATTTCATTTTGTTAGATAGTGCCCAGTGTTCAAGTCTGTCCAGATCCTTCTGTATCTTAAGCCTGTCTTCTGGAGTGTTGGCTATTCCTGCCAGCTTGGTGTCATCTGCAAATTTGATTATTTCCCCATCTATCCCCTCGTCCAAATCGTTGATGAAGATGTTGAAGAGCACTGGGCCCAGAACAGAGCCCTGGGGCACCCCACTACACACTTCCCTCCATGTAGATGCGGTTCCATTGAGGACCACATGCTGAGTACGGCCTGTCAGCCAGCTACGGATCCATCTGGTGGTGATGCTGTCTAATCCACATTTTTCTATCTTATCAAGTAGTAGGTTGTGGCCTACTTTGTCAAATGCCTTGCTGAAGTCCAAGTAAATTATATCCACAGCATTCCTCTGGTCCACTAACTTTGTCACTTGGTCAAAGAATGCAATAAGATTTGTCTGGCATTATCTGTTTTTGACAAATCCGTGTTGGCTCTTAGTAATGTCTTTGTTTCCCTCTAGGTGTTCATTGATTCGTTGTTTGATTATCTTTTCCAGGATCTTCCCAGGTATTGAGGTCAGGCTGATAAGTCTGTAATTTCCTGGGTCCATTTTTTCCCCTTTTTTGAGGATGGGAACTACATCAGCTCTTTTCTAGTCCTCTGGTAGTTCCCCACTGCTCCAGGATCTTTGAAAAATATAGTTCAGTGGTTCTGAGATCACATCTGCCAGTTCCTTGAGAACCTTGGGGTATAATCCATCTGGTCCTGGCGATTTGAACTCATCTAGGCTGGACAGGTGCTCACTTACCATTTTGTTGCCTATCTTAACTTGTGTTTCTATTCTGTTTTTGATGGCACTATTTTTGATAGGTTGGACTATTTTTTCCCTTTGTGTAAAGACAGATGCAAAAAATGAGTTAAATAGTTCTGCTTTCTCCCTGTTGCTTGTCAACTTCTTGCCACTTTCACCCACTAATGTACCAATCGTTTCCTTCACTTTTTTCTTGTTTTTTACATGTTGAAAGAAGCTTTTTTGTTATTTTTGACTTTGGTCGCAAACCTTAGTTCATTTTGAGCCTTGGCTTTCCTCACTTCATCTTTTGCAGGCTCGGGCTATTTGCTGATATTCTGACTTAGTTATGTGCCCCCTTTCCCACTTTCTATACTTGTCCTTTTTATCTTTCAATTTGTCAGAGAGTTCTTTATGCAGCCATGCTGGTTTCTTTTGAGAGCTGTTATTTTTCTTCTTTGTTGGATTGTGCTAGACTGTGCTTTTATTATCTCTTTTCAAAATTTCCCAAGCTTGAATTGTTTTCCCCTTGAGGATTCTCATCCATGGAATCCTTCCCAAGCCCTCTCTAAGTTTATTGAAATTAGCTCTCTTGAAGTCCAAGACTCTAGTTTGACTGTGTTCTATTGCTTGTGCTTCCATAATGTTGAATTCTAATATTGCATGATCACTTCTTCCCAGGGTTCCTCTGGCTTCAACACCTTCTATCATTTCATCTCTGTTAGTGAGAATTAGATCCAAAATGTCTAATCCCCTAGTTCCCTTTTCCAAAGTTGTCTGCTAGGTTTGCCAGGAACCTGTTTGATCTTCCACTTGGTGCAGTTTGTCTCCCAGTTGATGTCAGGGTAGTTAAAGTCCCCCATTACTATTGTGATGTGCTTCCTACATACCTTAGTTAGCTGACTAGCAAAAAGTTCATCTATTTCCTCTGGTTGGGTGGTCTGTAGTATACACCTATGGCAATGTCATTCCCCCCCCCCTTTATATTGACCCAAATGCATTCAAGACAGTTTTTATCATTGTTGTGCTCTATTTCTGTAGAGATGTAGTTATTTCTTATATAGAGAGCAACTTTACCTCCTCTTTTATTTGGTCTGTTTCTTTTAAATAATTTAAATCCCTCTAGCTTTGTGTTCCATGTGTGGGTTTCATCCCACCATGTTTCCGTAATGGCAACAATATCATATCTGCAATTTTATTGCTCATGCCTATTTCACAGGAATCTTCCTGACTTGCGGTCTGCACCTGAATCAGACTACATAAGATTCAACAGCATTTGGGGGATGGGAAGAAATGGACCTCCCTTTGTGCTTGTGTAACAATTCTAGGCTAATTCCCTGCTTGACTCCTCCCTGTGGCTTAGCCAGTCTCTTTCCAACACAAGCAAGTAAAGGATATTTAAATACAACATACACACCCACACACCATGAAAGAGCACAAGAGCACACTATTTACAGTGTGTTCTTGATGTTACTATAATGCAGCTAGACAAACTAAAATTCATTCTAAAGTTATAAAGGAAATAAATATAAAATATTAAATTCATTGCAAAAACATAACTAGATTTGCTGTAAATTATCATGTGAGAAGTAAAACTGGTCATTTTTGGAAATTGAAAATCAGAATTGAGAAAAGGTATAAGGAGTTTAGTAAGAAATATTAATTGTAAGATGCCCAGCAGGTGGCAGTTAACCTGGCTGATCTAAAAGAAATCCTACAATAGGATGTAGTTAAGAAAAGGCTTGAGCAGAATCCAGTTAATGTAAATATTCCATTTTTCACATCTCTGGGTGAGAAATCCAACAATATATCTGTTGTAAATTTATTTGGAAGTTTCACTCGGGTATAATGGAGAGAATAGTGCCTTGTTTTGCTAAATAAAGCTGCTGTCCATATTTTATGCATCTCATATCCTGGAAATTTGTTTAAAGACTCAAATTTCTGTAAAATAAAAGTATGAATTGAAGTATCTTGAGATAAGTATCTACAAGCATTCTCGTTATCTCAATGTGGGTAATCTATCATTGATAGATCTTATATTCTGATGATACATGAATGCATAGGAAACTTGGAATTACTATGTCTTTTCTGCTTTTTAATTCTGGAAAATAAATGCAGTACAGGAAATATGTTTTATATATAAATCAACATTTTAAAAATCAAAAGTTGAATAAAGACAATGAAACTTCTGATTAGTAAATGTAATGCATAACAGATGAGAAAGAATTACCAAGCGTGCTGGATTTGTTAACAAATTCATTAGAAGCAATGCACTTATTTCAGAAAATATCACATTTCTGAGGTCAAGCAATTCAGTAACATTACTGTATTTATATGAAACTAAACCCTCAAATAAAAAGGTTTAAAGGAACTGAAGTTTCATACATTTTATCCCCTTAATACATTTTATTCACAACAATAAACAACAACCATGTGTTTGTGGATAAGCTGAGAATTTTTGGTACCAAAATAATGCCCCCAAAAGTCAGTTTTGCTTTTCTATGTATTAAGAAAAGTGGAACAGTTAGAAATGGGCATACAAATTGCCTACTGCATTGATTGGTTAGTACTTTCCACCATTTTTAAGTATATTGGTCAAATTCCATAAATATGTGCTATTCTAACATAAATTATAACCAAGCCCTCCAATAAATGGGCTTATTTGTTTTCTGAAAACAAGTTTTAGCAGTCAAGAAATTGCTGTCACGGTAGACTTGACAATACCCCAAACGGGTAACAGTGCTGTTGCTGGTCATGAAATACCAATTTATTATACATTCATTATAGACTCTCCTGCCTTTTTTGACTCCCAGTATCTGCTGATAAATCCCAGTGTTTTTTTCTCCCCTGACAGGTGAGTATATTTGCAGCCACTCATTTTTGAATAACAGGATGCAGCATGAAATTCAGAAACATTTTTAAAGAAAAATGAATACTGGAGTTTTGCTTTGCAGCATAGTATGCCAACTTCATTTTTACTTTTGCTTAAAATATAATTCACAGTGAAGCAGGGGCTTGATATACTGTACACTGAGGAATAAGTGTTGATTGCAACTGCCATGGTGGGGATCCCAAACTTTATAGAATGCGTCTTTTCCAGTAAGTGTCATCTGCATAATACAGCACAAGATGGGGAAAAAGTGTAAACCTTATTTTTTTTCTATCCTGTTAGGAAACATCCTGCTGCTTAAACTATATATGTTTAGCTAATACAGGAAAGACTAGGTAAAGAAGAATAAAAGTGCAGAAATAGCTTGTTGCTTGTGTGATGTTGGAGTCTGCCCATATTTTTAAATTTTAAAACTTACAAACTTTTAAGAATGTTTTAAAAATATATTGGTTTATTCTGTCATCAACAATTTATTACCATCCTGTTTTCATGATAATGTATTATATAACTGCAATCCCATCTGCAGAAGTCTCTCTAGCTCATTGTATAGAAATAATCTAGTCTTCATACAATTAACAAACTCTTAAGATTCATTTGGAAAACCCTAATCACATTGTAATAATACATCTTGTGGAGTTTCAATATAGAATAGGGAACGGACAATTTGCCCATTTCTTTGTATTAAAAGGTAACTGTCCTGTACCTATGAGCTAAGAAAGAATCTGTTCCATAGTTGCTGGATAGAATAGCATGCTATAACAGAATAGTGCTTATTTTTCTTTCATAAAATTACGGTTTCCTGTGTCAAATTTCCTTTTTTAAAAAAAATTTTTAATAAAGTTTTTATTGAATACAAAAAAAGAAAAGGATTAAAAACATTGAACATGGTAAATCGTCTTTGACTGACATCCCAGTCCACACTGTACATTAATTGCATATAACTTATCTATATACAAACTATGCATTTCTAATCTCAATTTTAACTTATCTCTTTATTTGTGACCTCTAATTTTTTTCCCTCCATCTATAAAATTTATTCCATATCAAATAAAATTCTGTGTCTTCCTGGTTTTTTAATCTTTTAGTTAACCTATCTAGTTGTGCGCAAAACATAATTTTCTTTATTAGTTCTTCCTCACTCGGTGTTTCCATTGCTTTCCATTTTTGAGCAAATAGTATCCTTGCCGCCATAGCCACGTGAATAATTAAATATGTGTCCTCTTTATTTACGTTTTTCTCTAATATTCCTAATAGTAATACCTCAGGTTTGTATAGAATGTTTTGGCTAGTCATTTCTATTACCCATTCCCAGACCTTACGCCAATACACCTGTGCTTCTCTACATGTCCACCATATATGAAAAAAGGTACCCTTTTCTTTTTTACATTTCCAACATGTAGAAGAATATCCTTTATACATTTTGGCTAATCTTGCTGGAGGGAGATGCCATCTCAAATTTCCTTTTTTTGATCATTTTTCTTCTTTCTATTAATTGATTGAGACTTAGAAATAGTGGCTAGAAACATAATTATGGGAGACAATGATATTCTTAAATATAAAAAAGAACTTAGTTTTTAAACTACTGATAGAAATCTCTTTGTGTCCTTATTCCACTATAAAATAGAATCATTTTATTCACAAGAATTTTTTTTTAGCTCAGCAGTTGACCCACCCTGCTAATTTATTACTCATAGGGAATACCTCTTCAAATATCTGAAATTACCTTCCTTTCACACCAGACTTCCCAACATAGTACTGTAGAGCATATCGCAAAATACATCTGATGTAATTGTGGTTATATCACTTGTGGGTGGGTGGAAGGAAGGAAGACCTGACCAGATCAAACATGAATCAAGAGATTTCAGCCTGCTATCTTAAAAAGGTTTAATATTAAAAGAAAACAAAAAAACCCTCTTCTAAAATCCAAGTTACAACATGAAATAACAGGTTATTTTGCATAATTGTTTTGGAGACTGTTCGGGAGCACCAAGTACTCTGCTCTGTTCTCCATCTCCATGCTGAGAAAAGGCGTTCAGGTAAGACAACGCCCCTTTTCCAGTATATAATTGATGAAGCTACAATCATGACTATAATGAAAAGCAATGCCAACTACAGGGATGTGTATACTAATCATGCAAATAATCCAAATAATTATTATCCCTAGAAAACTATTGAGAAAGCAGAATATTAATGTAATTGTGACTTGGCAATGGAATACCCAATCTAAATGATTACAGCCATTTTTTTTCTAGTTCAGATACTATTTTCTATACACATACTTTTTCCGCATTGAGTTCCTAAACATTATATAAATCAAATCAAAACAAATCCTAATGATTTGCCCTGGATTATTGGGATGGTCCTGTGGCTGAACATAAGTTATGTCATCCCCAGGAACTAGTTCAATCTTATCCCCATATTTCTGGGTAACAATATGTGACATGCCTGCACTTTGGTAGTAGTATTCATGTTCTAGCTTATGTGGCTTTAAAAAAACAACAACACACATTTGAGGGTTTTAAAGGTTAGAATAGTATGGTAGTGGGAGATAAGGTATAGAGGAAGTGGCGGCATAAAAAATTAATAAATAAAAACAAATGAAAGGATTTAAGTTACAATTCTGTGCATTTTTATCTGAGAGATACTGGATGCAATAGGAATTTTTTACAGATAGTTATTGTTGTGAGTGTCCCTAGACCAGCTTGGGAAGTATCAGAGTATGAGGATGCGCAGCCAGGCCCCTCTGGGTGTTTTCCCCTCCCGGCAGCCGAGGAAGAGCAGCCAGGCCCCTCTGGGTATTTTCCCCTCCCGGCAGCTGAGACAGACAGGGAGGAGATTTACAGGCAGTCTGGGTCAGATTCGCAAAGTGAGGGGTCAGTTTTGGAGCAAGAAGATAGATGGCTTGATCCGAGATTCAGAAGGTTTGATAAGCGAAGGTGTCAGTTAAGTGGGAAAAGGAAGTAATGGGGGGAAGTGACGTATCGGAAACTATATTAGAAGGGGACAGAGAGACTACGCCTTTGTCACGAGCAACGTTACTATCAAGGAGTAGCTTGATGCCTTGCCCAGTTCGTTTGAACTTAGTTCTCTGATGTTTTTGGACTCTACGGAAGATTAATGAGCTCTTGGACAACTTTACAAATAAAGAGTGAGTTAATTGGAAGGGAGGGAGAGCATGTTAAAGCGGAATGTAAATAAATCAGAATTGGCCGGCCAACAAAATGCCAGCAGCTTGCTTTGCAATGAATCTCTTGAAATGTGTTAAATAAAACTCTTAAAGACATACTACTGTGGATTTTACTAAGCTGAGAAGGGCCAGACACAACAGTTATAGGATTGGTTGTGATGCTTCAGTTGCACACACACATTTAATGGTCCCATTAAGCCTTGTATATTTACATGAATACAGGTAGTTCTTGGTTAATTACCAGTTGCTTAGTGGCCATTCAAAGTTATATGCCCCCCCAAAAGCTAATTGTGATCCAATTCTGGAGTTCCGATGGTTGCACACCTCCACTCCATATTTTAGATTCTTGGCAACTAATTCACTTTTGTGGCCAGTTGCAGTGTTCCATGGTCATGTGACTGCAATTTATGATGCTTTTTGGCTGATTTACAGCAAAGAACACTCATAGGAACATTGATTCATTAATGACCACTGCAAAAGTTTAAAATTAGGTCCAGTCCTATTGATGCCTTGGCTTATCACTATCATGACATGGCAGTGGTTCTCAACCTTTTTCAGGTTGAGACCCCACTTGCACCGACCCTGACTTGGGTGCACACGTGCACACGCGCGCGCCAAAAAAAAAAAATAATAAAAAAATAAAAAACACAAAATGGCGGACAGCGACGGCCCGATATGCGCGTGCGATGGCCGATCTGCGCATGCGCATGCGACGGGCCGATTTGCGCGTGCGCATGCGACGGCCGATCTGCGCGTGCGCAGAACCGGCGGGCCGGCCGGCTCCAGACCAGGCTGGCCTCGCCTCCCACCGCTGCATTTCACCGAGACCGGCTCGGCTGTGGCGAGACGAAAAAATTGGAAAAAAATTGAAAAAAAAATTTGAAGAAGATAAAAAATGGCGGACAGCGGCGTTTGGCGACCCCCGTGAAATGGTCGTTCGACCCCAAATGGGATCGCGACCCATAGGTTGAGAACCGCTGACTTATGGGAATTCTGGGCTCCATTATGGTCAAGGTGTAGGTACAAATTGAGATGCTGTTAATGTTTGTAGTGATGATCATGCACAAAATCAAAGCACGAGGCTATAGGAAACGAGAAGATGAGGTGTCTCTTCTGAATTTTAGTCTTTCTAAGTCACACTGAAGGTCACATAATATGTCAGTCTTCAGGAATTAATGTGAATACACAGATTCCATGCAATGCATAGCTTAGAAAACTTATTTTGAACTATTTGAATCATATAGTCCAATGTAAATAGCTTTGGGAATGACCATGGTGGATCTGAAGGAGGTGATACGAAACGGGGGCATGGAGAACGCTGATCCATAAAGTAGCGGGGTGTTGGTGTTGGACACAACTGAATCACAATGATGAAATAGCTTTTAGATGACATAACTTTTCACTGCCAGGACTGTAAACTCTTCAAACATCCCGAGTAAATCTCTCTTGATCATGAAATGAGTAAAATCATATAACTTTATGCAGGCGTTTATGTTTCTTTACTTTTCTTTATTCTGTTTGCAGTTTACATGTATAGTAGCAGTGAGACCAAAACAGCTTCTCATTTGTTTGTTCATATATTTAAATCTCTCTTGGAATACTGTTGCATATTCTGATTAGCATATTAGTAAAATCTTTTTCAACTTGACTTTTTCAAAATATCTTGAACTGCTCTTGGAGTGTCCAGGATTATATCTAGAGAGGTTCATATTGGAGAATATTATACTAAGAAGGCAAATGAAAAACATTTTGGTAAGGATGGGTCCATTAGAAGCTTAAATATACACCTCCCTTCCCATTCCTTACAATCAAAATAGGAGTGGCTGGCAGTATTGGTAATCCCAAAGGCAAAAGTTTCCTGAAAGGATGATGATGAGTATTTTAATTGGTTAGTTCAACATGAGGCAAACATCACTCAGTCTACTCCCATCAGGAGGTTCAGGGTAACATTTCCTCAGAAATGTAAATACTGTAAAATGTAAGTTGAGCCATTGGGCTTTGAGACCTACAGAATAAATATACCATCTAGCTGATCTTGCCTGAACTGTAAAAAAAACCTCAACTCAGTACTGATTAACACTTGAATGGAAGACTATCAGGAAACCCTGGTACTAGCCTAAGAAATTGAGCAAATTTTCCAGAAGACAGTGGCAAGCCACTTCTGCAAAACTATATTTTGCATCTATGAGTTTTCACCTTTTCATTATGCTGTGATTTTATAACAACGTTCCATCTAATATTTGTTTTTTTGTGGTCCAGATATATACATACTGAGATGCAAAGGTATACACATTTTGTAGGCCTTACCATGATGTTCTGTATTTGCAAGGTCACTTTGACAAAACTACCAGGTGATTTAGTATCAATATCTTAATTTCCTGTATTCTCTTGACAAATGCTGTTGTACAAATGATGCCATAAATTAAATCAGTATCAAGTCAGCAGCATTGCAATTGCAGGTAAACCCATTGATACAGATGAGGTGGGAGAGCAATGAAAGGATCCTTTCAAATGAAAAGCCAGCACTGATTATTGTGTTTTCTGCTTCCTCAATGCCTCCCTTTACTCCTTGTTTCTCTCACTTTCAGCATCCTGCCTGATCTTTGCTTTTCTTTTTCTCATTTTCAAGGATCATCCCTATTAATGCTATAGCTTCCTCCATTGTCAATATGTAGCAAATTCCATTGCAAGAAACAATAATCATGGACTTGATGATGTTACCACACTATTGTAGGGTAATACTATAATATATGCATTGTTGTAAATGTAAACATATGTTATTGATTTTATAGTGTGGATAGAGAGAATTAGGAATGCACACCAGTCTATAAAAGAATGTCAGAAGTTTCATTTGACATGAGTATATGTAACTCAAGGTTGTTCTGAAATCCTTGTTGCTCTCAGTTTGATTGTTGGATTGTAGATGTTTCATTAGCAGACTAGGTAACATCTTCAGTGCTAGAAGGGATAGTAAACTCCACTCCCTTCTAGCACTGAAGATATTACCTAATCTAGTAATGAAACATCTACAAACAAGCAACCAAAGCTCAAAAAGCAACAACGACTCTATTGTTAGAAATTTGTTACTCAGTAAATAACAATAGTGTTTGCTTTAAGTATGGAAGATATATATATTCCACTGATTGCTGCTGCCCTTTTTTCAGTCTTGCTTTTCCATACCTGATAATTACTGTCATAAATTAATGTTTATCTGGTTTGATCTGAATTACATCGAGTTTGTGGCAGCAAAGCTTTTGATAATAAACTGATTCAGCATAGAATGTTCATGGACATTATAGTCGCTCAGGAAACAAAGCCTGCAGCAAGAAATGCTGACAGTTGAGTTCCTTTATAGGAATACTAGCTTGGTTACAGTCAAAACATTGCAGACTATGAATGCAGTGGTGTCTTATATGGGGATGCTAGGGAATTAAGTCTGGGGGCAGATCTACCCAGCAACTGGGTTTTGTTTTTGTTTGTTCATTTTTGGTCACTGTCTTGTTATTTGTTGTTGACTATGCAATTGAGAAGAAGGCTTTAGCTAACAGGATCCATTCCATTGATGCTTTTAGTGAATAACATCCAAAAGTGAGTTGATAATGATGTGACTCAAAAACCATGGAAAGAAACAGGTTGAACTGCCCCAGATGCTATCTATTACTAAGTCCTAAGTTAAGGGTCCCCAACCTCTTGTCCGTGGACTGGCACGGGTCTGCAGCATGCCAGCAACTGGGCTGAGAAGCCCCGTTTGCGATATACAGGCAACATGAGAAACCACGCCCCCTCTGGTCTGGGGAAAAATCTCCACAGAACTGGTCCCTGGTGCCCAAAAGGTTGGGGCTACTGTCCTAAGTAAAAAGTCATGCTGTCCTCAGAGGTTCTCCTTATGTAAACAGCAAGTACCACTAACATGGTAGCCTCCTGTGTGACAACTACTTATAATCAGCAGTCACAAGGGAAAGATGACTGAAGGTAGGACAGAAATAGGCAATGAACTCAAAGCAAAGTTCAAAGAGAATGATTAGAGAGAAGAGAATCACAGAAAAGGGAAAAAAAAATAAAAATGTGTAAGGAGGACAGAATAGCCAAATATCATAATTTAAAATTGGCAATGGATTAGTAAACTAGCATCCATTGAAATGGAGGAAAGTGGCAGAGCAGGAACGTACCCAACTGGCAAGAACAAGTACACTGATTGAACTATGTGGGAAACCATGCATTAAAATAACAAGCTTTTAATTTGTAAAGCCAAATCTTAAACAGCTGAATTTTAAATTTCTGTATCTGACAGGGTTTTTCTTGTTTGCTCTGACTTCCACTGCGATATGATTTTGCACTCCCTAAAAAAAAACAAATATTTTTTCTTCATTCTAATACAGAGTATTGTTAGCATGTTAGTTCAGGCTCTGTTATATAAGCTGGTTGATATTCAAGTTTACCGTTCACACTGTGCTTTGGGAACTACATCAAGCAGTTGAATGTTCATATCTACCACTGTGTGCATGTAAGTGTAGTTTGATGCTTTAGTGTTTGAAAATAATATTCATTGACTTAATTTTTTTTCTTGTGCTAGAGAGGAATGAGATATTTGCATAGTTTTCAGATATCAAATTAGTTATCTTATAAATTCTTTGGTTTTTGCTATTATTGTATTAGACATTGGAGTGCACAATTATCTAGCGATAGGATTTTTAAAATTAAATACGTATTTTCAAAGTAAGTGATAAACTATTTTAACTTTTTAAATGCTTTTTTAAGTTATTCATCAATATAAAATTATTGTAAATAATTATTGAAATGCCACCAATAGAACATGTGTGACAATGTGTTACACAGTTTTTATTTAGAGACTACTGTTGTCTGTCTCTCCAACTGAAAAGAATATCTAGCTGTATATATTAATATTTGAATTGCTGAAATGTTTGTTTTTTAAGTATGCAGAAACTGTTTGATATTATCCTTTCTGTGGTTGTTCAGATTTAGAATTCAATGTAGACAAATCATACTTGCATTTATATTTTAGGTGTCCGTATATTCAAGAGGCAGTCTGCTTTATACTGGTTTACCCAGTGTAATGTGTCTGAAACTGATGTTGTATCAGTATTTTGAGAATCTGGGAGTGGAGTGACAAAACTGTCACAACAGAAACTAAATAGATTATAGCATTTCATTCATTATTGATATAATTATACATTTGGCACTCTGCAGCAATGAATATTTTTGGGGGGTGTTGTATGGGACTGCTGACGTGGTTGCTATCATTTAGTTCTCTGTTGCTTTTGAAATTATTTACATTAGGAAGAAAAACTTAGGAGTTATGTTCTCTGAACTTTTATCTTTTTCTGTGACTTTTAAAAAAGTAAATGTAAGTGGAATCTACTGTTTTGTTTTGTATTGTTTTAAAGGAATAGTATGAAAACAATATTAAACAACAGATTAGGTATCTGCCTGTTTAAATACATATTTATCTTCTTAAATATAGTTGCTGCATGATTATTTTCATAATAGTATAAATATGTTGTGGTGAAAAAGACTTGGTTGGTATTCAGCCAAATTCATTCAGCTTTGTTAACATTTGTGTTCCATTCTTTGATTGGTTTAATTGCTAAAAGAATAGCAACAATAAGAAACCAATACAGAACTAATGAAGTACATTATCAACAGATACATTGATATATAAATCAATCCAGATTCCATACACATAGTACACTGAATTTATCATTTAATGACTATTCATTATTTTGTTTTCAATCTGTTCATAGATGGCTCACTGTGTGACCAAGGTGGAACTGTCCATTTCCTGTGACAACCTGATTGATAAAGATGTTGGCTCAAAATCTGATCCTCTGTGTGTCTTGCTTCAAAATGTTGGTGGTGATCAGTGGACTGAAGTAAGGAATTTTTGATGGTAATAAAATTACCAGATGTAGGTAAAGCCTGTTGATGTAGATTGATTTTAAATATGATTAAATTAACTTCAGTGGAAACAATTCCAAGGAATTATTTTTGGCAAATTTTGTGGTAAATCCACTGAATTTCAGTTTGCATAAACAACCACAATTAAACAACCACAATTAAATGATCTCAAAATGAGTTTTATTAGTACTTTAAATTTTTAGTTATTTGGCATAACCCCGTGGTGGCGAACCTATGGCACGCATGCCACAGGTGGCATGCAGAGCCCTGTCTGTGGGCACGTGCGCCATTGCCCTAGTCCTAGGCCTTCAGCTGGGTTTTATAAAACCTTTTCGTTTTAGGCCTCTGCCGCCGTGTGCAAAAAAAAAAAAGGTTCAATCAATCAATTTCAACTTCTCATGGAAAAAAAAAAGATCCCGCAAAGTTGGAATTGATTGATTGAACTTTTTAGTCCCACCCAGTCTGCTATTACCACTGCAGCTACGGCCACCCAATGGGCCACGCCCACCCAGCACCTGACAATACATAAGTGGGTTTTGGGTTGAAGTTTGGGCACTCAGTCTCTAAAAGGTTCGCCATCACTGGCATAACCCATTCAATTTTAAATTTTATTTATTGTTAAATAAATAAATTGTTTCTTCTTATTGAATAGTTTGAAATGAGAAAAAGAAATAGACTGTGATGAGAAAGGAACTCTTACTCATTTTTTTGGAATGTATACACAGTGGCTTTATCTGTCTACAGATCATATACATTTTCTTTGTAATATTGAAAGTATTATTATTGTGTTTAATTAATTCCTTTTAATTATTTGAACCAGCATTTGGATATAGCATGTTGCAAGAACTTTATTTTTAGCAATTACATAAATAAACCTTCTCCAGGATGATCTGACTTTAGCCAGGCTGTTTAGATCTTCCCAAACCTAACTATATACCCAAGTAAGTTTTAATAGAATCCATTCACCTTGCTGCTGATTGTACTTTTTTGCTTTCCTTTTACCTTTCTCAGCATTTTGTAGAAAAACACTGAATACCATATCTCAAAGACTATGTTTTATCTTTTTCTTTCTTTTTTCTTTTACATTCATATACATTCAAACATTTATTTAATATCTTGTTTGAAATAGAATGGAGTGGGGGTGGTGGCTCAGCAGTTAAAATGCTGAGCTTGTCAGCTGGAAAGCCAGCAGCCCAGGTTCGAGACCCAAGCACCACATGATGGGGTGAGCTCCCATCCTCATCCCAGCTCCTGGCAGCCTAGCAGTTTGAAAGCCTACAAATCCTCCTAATCCTCCTCCTCCTCCTCATCATCATTAAAGTTGGAAGGGACCTTGGAGGTCATCTAGCAGGGGAGTAGATGAATAGTAGATGCGAGTAGATGAATAGGTACCACTTCAGTAGTAAGGAAATAGCGTTTCGTGATGTCATGCTGGATACATGACCGTGTCTTCAGACAGCACTGACTCAATGGTCTTGAAATGGAGATGAGCACTGCCCCCCTACAGTCAGCCAATGATTAGCGGAGTAAAATTCTCAGGGACTCCTTTATCTTTTTTTAACGTAGAAATAGAATAGGAAAACTCAGCATTTTGTTCAGTCACAAGTTGGTCCTATTCAAAATATTTCTGTTCCATAGCATAAGTTTTTATAATCGTCCAATATAGTTACACATAGTTCTGTTAATTTGATTAGATAAAATCCTATTCTCCAGCACTTGGAGATGGAGAATTCACCAATGGGTTTAGACTGTATTCCTGCCCAATCAGATCAAGTCAGCCAAAGCTGCCACGCCCGTCCTGGACCATAGAGATCCCAGTTTTTGACTTGATCTTGCCCAGGACAGACATGCAGCATGGCTCCTAGGCAGGTACAGTCTCCATTGGTGGATTTCTCCGTTTCAGGGGTAGTGTAGAGTAGTGGTTAGAAAAGCCTTATTTCCCCCCTTTTAGGAAGAGGTTTGGAGCCCTGCTCCCAGCTCTCCTGAACTGAGGGAAGCTAGGCAAGGAAGGGGCTCCTTCCTTCTATCCCCCCCCACCATTTAAACATACTAGATCCAGGAGCGATTGGGACTAACGGCCGTTAGCCCAGTCAGCTGAGGTTCCCTCTGCAGAAGCTCAGTTCAAGAGACTCCGAGCACAGCCTTCCCCCCAGGATCGCAGGGAAAGGTAAATAGAGCTTCGTAGCCAGCCAGACCAGACGTGGCAGGCCGGCGATCGGAGCAAGGGGGGGGCATGCGCGCGCGCGCGTCGCATCACCGTTCGAGAAATCGCCAAGAGTTTATTTTACAAGCCCTCCAAGCCAGCGCCGATCAGCTGGCCAGCGGAGGATCGCAGGGCGCGTGGTAGCGCTAATTTCCCTTTTTCTTCGCGATTCAGAGGTTCTGGAGGCCGAAGGCCTGCTCCTCTCACAGCGGTCGCCATCTTGGCCTCGCGGCAGGGAGGCCTCCTTATTATCGCAGCCAACCTCCCAGGTGAACATAGGGGAGGGGCCCTGCCCCAGGCATTGGCATCATTCCCCCCACCCCCCCCACCCAGCGAGACCTTGCCAGGGGGGTTCATTTAAAGCAGCGGGCATGCCTGTCCAGGCCCTCAGCTGACGGCCACCCTCGAGCCTACTCTCAGGGAGGCCTCCCTTTTAGTGGCCGCCATCTTGTTTGACCCAACCGAGCCTTCTAACCGAGGCCTACTGCAGCAGGCCTCCCTACACCTTCTCTCAGCTAGATCAGCCGGCCTGGTGCTCTCTTTGAACAACTCCTTTTGTAAGTTTTGGTGCCTCCTATTGCCTGCTAGTCACCATTAGTATCAGTTGGCTCCACTCAGATTCCAGGCACCTCCAGTAGTGTGTCTGTCCTTATCCGAGTAATGATACGTGGATTCCAGGCGCCCCCTGTAGTATGCCTGTCCTTATCCACTGTATATCAGGCCGGATTCCAGGCACCCCCGGCAGTGTGTCTGTCCTTAACCGTGCACGGCCACAGTTGGATTCCAGGCGTCTCCAGTAGTGCGCCTGTCCTTATCCACACAGAGGCTGTACCTGGGTTCCAGACGTCCCCTGCAGTACGCCTGTCCTTACCCAGTGTGTAATACTCTATAGATACCTGGAGCCCCCTATCGTGTTCCAGCGCTATCAGAGAATGGAGGAGGCCTCGCTTGCCTCAACAGGAGCCTTGCCACCCTCATCATGACAGCCTGGTCTGGAGGGCATTGACAGGACGGCAGCCAAATCTAAGGTCAGATCTGCCACCAAGACCTCCAAAAGGTCAGACAAGCAGGACAAGAGGAGACACCAGGTCTTGGAAAGGGAGTTCACCAAGGCACAGAAAAGAGCCAGGTTTGCGTCACACCAGCCCGAGGACCTAGCCTTAGAGCTACCACTGGGACCAGCAACCTCTCCCCGGGGGATTTGGTCAACGGGAGAATCCTCACACTCTCCCGCGCAGTACGGCATAGGCGAGCCCCATTCCGCGGCCCATGCTCCGGTTGCACGGGTTCCTCAAGAGACCCCTGAGGCCACATTCACCCCCACAGCGGCCGGACTCCGCCCAAGCGAGCAGACTGTCTTCCCGACGGAAGACCGCCTAGCCCTACTGATCGCTCAGGCGGTAGATCGAGCCCTGGATGCCAGGGCTCAGGCTTCCAGAACAGTGGCCATGTCTCACAGGCACATCCAACAGCCTCAGACGGAGGCCTACGATAGCCCTTCCTCCCCTTCTGAGTCTCTAGTGTGGGAAGACTCTTTCCTCGATCAGCCGGCCACGGAACAGGGGATTTAATGTCTGAGGAGGGGGAGGATCCGCCAGAGGCCCCTTCCTTCAGTGGCCTATTCAATCCCTCCTTCTTCATCACCCTACTATGCAAGGCCACATCCACTGCTCATCTGGGACCTGAACCGCCGACTACTACCCCCCCGATCCACAGGATTCGGAGGCTGACCCTAACTTCTTAGAACCGGTCACGACGCAACACCGCATCCCTTGCCCCTCCCTGTTCCTGAACGCAATCAGGAAACAGTGGACATCACCGGCCTCTCTTCCCATTGTACAGTGTCGCCAAGAAGTTGGAAGACACACTGGAGGTGCCTATGGTGGACGAGCCCCTAGGGCCCCTAGTAGCATCCAACACCATTTCGGGGGACTTCTCTGAGGCCCTTAAAGCTGAGGATCGTAAGTGCAAGTCCACCTACCACAGAACGCACCAAGCGTCCGCATGGGCGATCAGAGCGGCAACCTCCGCTTCCTTCTTTAACAGGGCCTCCCTCTGTTGGCTCCAGCAGCTCCAAGCCCGGATCCCAAAGGAGGATATCCGGACACACCAAGACCTTAGTAAGTTGGTGGTGGCCACCGAGTATGCGACGGACGTGATTCTCCAGGCCGCCAGATTCTCCTCCAGGGCTATGGCGTCCAGTATCACCAGTCGCCGTATGCTCTGACTGAAACATTGGCAAGCCGATGCAAAGTCCAAGTGGAAGCTAGCAGCGGCCCCATATCAGGGAGGCAAGTTATTTGGGGATGCCTTAAACCCCTACATAACCGAAAACAAGGACAAGCGTAAGGTCCTTAACCACTTGATCAAGAAGCAGGACAGGCGCTCCGGATACTACCCGTGACGGCAGCCCTTTCGTGCAGGAGACAGATACAGTTATCCCCAGCCCTTCCAATCCTTTCCAGCCAGACAGGAGAGACAGGCCGATAGGCAAGCTCCCAGATTCAAACAACAGCCTCAGGGAAAGCGCCCCTTTTGAGGGAACAACAGGCCATTCCGGCGCACCAGATGACACCACATCAATACCTCCCATAGGGGGCAGGCTCTCCTTGTTTGCCCGCAAGTGGGAGGCCACCACCACGGACACATGGGTGCTCAGCACCATCCGCCACGGCCTCTCCTTGGAATTTGTCACCAACCCCCCAAATCGGTTCCTTTCTTGTCCAACCCCCCGGAACCGAACAAGGAGGGTGCTGATGAACGAAGCAGTTCATTACCTTCTTCACATACGGGCTATAGAACCGGTTCCGCTGGGCCAGAGAGGCCAGGGATTCTACTCCATCCTCTTCGTCGTTCCAAAGGCGTCAGGTGGATGGAGAGCCATTCTAGACCTCAAGGGATTGAATTACCATCTTGCATACCACAAATTCAAGATGCAAACGCTCCGGTCCATCTTGGGAAGCGTAAGAAAGGGGGACCTACTGACGTCTATCGACCTCATGGAGGCGTACCTCCATATCCATATCTCTCTGGCTCACTGACGGTTCCTACGGTTTGCTTACAAGGGACGCCACTTCCAGTACAGGGCGCTCCCATTCAGCCTGTCCTCGGCCCCAAGGGTCTTCACCAAGATCCTGGCAGCTCTAGCAGCACACCTGAGAATGATACCGGTCAGAGTCCAATGCTACTTGGACGACATACTAATCCAGTCCGCATCCTCCCAGTCCGCTCTGTCGGACGTAGATCTGGTGGTAAAGCTGCTCCAGAGCCACGGGTTCTCAGTAAACTTCCCCAAGAGCCACTTGGTTCCTTCAACAAGATTATTGCACCTCGGCGCCATCATAGACACTGTGGAGTGCCGGGTATACCTATTCCAAGAGTGCCGGGACAGCATAAGACATTCAGTCCTCCAGATTCACAGAAGTCGATCCGTAACGTTGGCCAGCCTCTCCCAACTGTTAAGGAAGATGATCTCGGCCATTGCAATCGTGCCATGATCCAGGCTCCACTCCAGTGAGCGGCAATGGTTTATGCTGCCCTTCCAGAGGCAGAACCTCAGCGCTTCCCACCAAAGAGTACATCTTCTACAGCTAGTACTACGATCCCTCAGGTGGTGGCTATCACCAGCCACACACAGAGGCTCATGCTTCAAGGAACCGGACCGGATAATGCTCACAACGGACGCCAGCCTGTTCGGCTGGGGAGCGCACGTTTGCTCACAGTGGGCACAGGGCCGGTGGACCAAGTCGGACCTCCAACACAACATAAATTGGCTCGAACTACGGGCCATACACCTAGCCCTCCGTCACTTTCGAGGCCGAGTGGCGCGTCACCACGTCCTGGTCTTCACCGACAATGTGGCAGCCAAGGCCTACATAAACTGCCAAGGTGGCACCCGGTCCCGGAGCCTTTTGGCCGAGGCTCTCCTACTGGGAACCTGGGCGGAACACAATCTAGCCTCCATCAAGGCCGATCGCATATCAGGGGTAGCGAACACCCAGGCCGACTTCCTGAGCAGGACACTTGTGGATCATTCGGAGTGGCGCATTCACCCGAGGATCTTCAGAGAAATTTGTCACCGTTTCGGATTGCTGTGGGTGGACCTCTTTGCGTCCCCGCTCAATGCTCAGCTGCCCCGCTTCTTCTCCCGATTTCCATCCATAGGGGCGGAGCAGACGGATGCTCTTCGGAGCCCATGGCCCCAAGGCCTGCTTTACGCCTTTCACCCCCCTACCCCTCCTCCCGGCGGTAATACACAAGGTCCTCTGGGAACGGGCGGAGGTACTCCTGGTGGCCCCTTACTGGCCAAGGAGGCCTTGGTTCGCCGACTTATGAGTCTCTCCCTCGCAGAGCCTTGGAGGATTCCCCCGGAATGGATTTTACTCAGCCAGGGAGTCATTCTCCACCCAGATCCCCAGTGGCTCCAGTTAGCCGTCTGGCACTTGAGCGCTCGATCTTAGCAAAGGAGCTTTGCTCCCCAGGGGTCATCACGATAATTCAGGCCTCGCGTCGCCCTTCCACCAACCGCATCTACGAGGCCACGTGGAAAACTTCCGATTATGGTGCTCGGGACGACAGTTGTCGTTCTCGCAGCTCACAATATCCCATATCCTGGACTACTTGTTAGCTGGGCTGGACAGGGGCCTGGCCCCAAACACACTGCGCAGACAGGTTGCAGCGCTGGCAACGGTCCTCACATGCGACCCAGCGGGAACCCTGAGTCACCACCCCTTAATCCGATCATTCCTCAAAGGGGCCTCCAATACCAGACCCCCTGCCATGCACAGGTACCCTTCGTGGGAATTGCCACGGGTCCTTCGGGCCCTGACCCAGCGGCCCTTCAAACCCCTAATGACATGCGACGTACGTCACCTGTCCCACAAAATGGCATTCCTGGTGGCAATCACGTCCGCACAATGCATCTCCGAATTGGCAGTACTCTCAGTCAGGGATGACTTGTGCGTGTTCCATCAGGACAGAGTGATCCTGCGACTCGACCCCACCTTCGTACCGAAGGTAAATTCCCTATTCCATAGGTCACAGGACATAGTATTACCAGAGTTTTGCTCTAACCCATCGCACGCTCGGGAGCAGCAATGGCATAGCTTGGACGTCCGTAGAGCGCTCAGGTACTACATTTCACGGACAGCGGAATTCCGCAAATCCGAGGCCCTGTTCATATCCTTCCACCCTCCCTCCAAAGGTAGGAAGGTCTCCTCTTCCACAATTGGCAGGTGGATCAGGGCATGCATCGCCGGGGCATATCAGGCTGAAACATTGCCAGTCCCACGGCGAGTCACGGCCCATTCCACACAAAGTGCAGCTACTTCTGCAGCCTGGTCCACACAGGCGCCTCTCGAGGTATGCAGGGCAGCCAATGGGCTTCACCATCACCTTTCATTCGGCACTACAAAATTGACAGGTTTGCCTCGGCTGAGGTGTCCTTTGGCAGGAGAGTTCTCCAACAGGTTATTCACCAAAGTGCCACACCGGACCAGTCTGCTTCCCACCCTAAGGGACAGTAGGCTTTGGTATGTCCCATTGGTGGATTCTCCATCTCCAAGTGCTGGAGAAGGGGCGTTGTCTTACCTGAACGCCTTTTCTCAGCACGGAGATGGAGAATCCACTCCCACCCTGGTAGGTCACTTAGGCCTAGGGTTAGCATTAGCTAGAGGAGCCACAACGCTGTGCTGTCAGTCAATGGCTACGCTCGCGTCAAAACTGGGATCTCTATGGTCCAGGACGGGCGTGGCAGCTTTGGCTGACTTGATCTGATTGGGCAGGAATACAGTCTAAACCCATTGGTGGATTCTCCATCTCCGTGCTGAGAAAAGGCGTTCAGGTAAGACAACGCCCCTTTTCACCTAAAGATTAAACGTTTGTAGGTGAGTGGTGTATAAAAATCCAGAATATTCATTATTGATAGTGAGGTATGGTTTCTAATTATGTATAGAAGAACAGCATCATGTTTTTCTGAACACTTTTGCTTAGAAAAAAAGCAGACAAGCTTCCTTGGAGGTCAACTTGCCTCATACTACTAATCTCCTGAAGTGAAATGAAGCCCTGGGGAATGCTATATATGAATCTATTTTGTTCATACTGCATTGTGTGTTAAGCAGCCCCTTTTCTTTCTTTTTGTTTTCCTAGTTGGAGCGAACTGAAAAAATAAAGAATTGCCAGAATCCTCAATTTTCAAAAAAGCTGCTAATTGATTATTATTTTGAGAAAGTTCAAAAGCTGAAATTTGGTATATATGATATTGATAATAAGTCATATGACTTAAGTGATGATGATTATCTTGGAGGTGCTGAATGTACCCTGGGTCAGGTACTGTAAACAACTATGATCATTACTATATAAAATGTTAAGTGAAAGTTTAGATTTATTTTTTGCTGATAGTGAATAAATAAAAGGAGATATTAATGTTCAGAAGCTTTAAGTTAAGCAAAGAGATAGTAAATTACTGTTCTTTCTTCCGTTTTGTTATTCTTGTTGAGAGGAAGGAGATTTCCTGGGTTTCTTGGACGCTATCTGGCAGAATCCTTAAACAACTGTACAGCCAATTATTTCTCTATTTCACTTGGAGGATTGCATTTGTAAGAACAGTAATTTTATATGTAAAAATTGTTTGATCTCAAAAAATTACCAAAATTTGCTATGCCATAAACCCCTAAAGTGCTAAATGTATTTGGATATATCTCCCATGAATAAATCAAATTATTTAATTGGAGTCAGCTAAGAAATACATCACTTATTTTAACAATAAGATTTAAATTTATATGTCACAGAGGTCCTCAAATTTTGTAGTACCAGTTACTGCCTTCTAGCTTGCACCATTAAAATGAACACAACCTAAAATTAATTTTAACAGTTCTCCCATGTTGACTGTCCAAGCCTAAATAAGTGTTTTAAATAAAAATTGTGACTGTCCTTCTAAGTTACTCATACCCCTGGACATCTGAACCCATAGTTTGAGAATCCATGCTGATTAAAAATTGTCCTACTTAGGGACCCCAAAAAGCGTTTTCTTATAAAATAACCATGCAGTGTAATCTTTCATTGGGAAAAATTAATGATTCAGACTTTTACAGTATAAATAATTATAAGGCAGAATTTCATATTTTTCTTGTATAATTTGAATAATGTTTGCAATTTATATTTTAGATTGTATCAAGTAAAATACTTGTTCAGCCTTTAATGTTGAAGAAAGGAAAGCCTGCAGGAAAAGGCACTATTACGGTAAAAGGAAAATTCAGTTATAATTTGTTGTGAATATATGAGTTAAGTTAGACATCTGTTTCTTCTAGAGTTTAATATATCTCAAGCATTTTTTCCCTTCAGTTAACCTAATATGTATCCATTCTGGTTTATAATTTTTTTTAACCAAACTAATTTTTAAATAAATATTCTACAATAATAGGGTGTCTTCCAAGATTACTAAAACAACATTTCCTTCAACCTGCAGATTTGTGCAGAAGAGATTAAAGATACCAGAGTTGTTTCTATTGATGTTGAAGCTCGGAATTTAGACAAAAAGGTAAAAATAAGTATAAAAACATAATTCTAGTAGTTCAGTCATGTTCTAATTTTGAAATCACTTTAATCCCAAAGCTTCAGTCTCCATCTGAGTCTCCACTTCTGTCCAGGAACGAACCTCCAGAACTTAGAATCCCTTATCTTAGAACTGAGTTCATCTACATTGATTCACCAGTGGTGAAAGTTGGAAACAGAGTTGGAAACAACCCCCTATTTTTCCACCAGAGCTTTTCTGCTCTTTTTTCAGAGGAGGCAATCAATAAATCTCATTCTTTGAACGTGGAAGTGGGGCAACAGACCTAGACCTAGTGTTTGAGGCTGTATGTATGCAGTATTTCTACCATATATTATTCGAATGCTATTAGTGTTTTAATAAAAGAGGCCTCCTACCATGCTGCTGGCTTACCACATATCAGTATCCTTCCCTTTATCTGGTATAGGACATTGTCAGCAGTATGGGCAAAAGGCCCTCCCAGGAATCCTTGGGCACTTCCAGCTAAGTTTTTCCTTCCCTAAGTAACTAAAGCAAAGTGGAAACTGAATTCAGTGGGCATAAGTGTTATATATCTAGTACCATAGTGCCTCTGGCATGAGGTAGCTTCCTTCTGTAGACTTCCAGTTAACAACAACTAACCCAAATACTTTTTGCAGAGATTGCTTGCATGATGAAACAGCAACTTAATATGTGACAGTACTTTTAAATCCACAGCTAACATTAATCACACTGCAAAAAAGAGAGAGATTCCGTCTTTTGAGGAACAGTGGCATGTAACTCTGCCAGGGTTCCATTCGCTGCACCTGTACCAAGAACAATCAGCACTGGGTGCTTCAATACCTATGGAAAGTCCAGGATGAACTGTGCTAAATATTGCAGCAAGAATAGAATAGGTCTGTCATAATTTAGAATTATGTGTCTTTTTTACTAGGAAAACCGTCTATCTGGTATTCTTCCCCTCCCCCATCGTTATCCTGGATTGTAGCTAAAAAAAGGCTCAACTCTGTCTCATTTAGGGGGCTTCCTTCACTTTCTTTCTCCAGCATGATTGGATGTAGAATCCACCGGTGGGTAATTATAGCCTTCCTGCTCAGCTAGACTAAGTCAGAACTTTAGCCACGCCTCCTTCAGGGAGTGCCTTCCAGTTTTGACTTAGTCTACAGCTCAGCAGCAGCAAAAATTTGAGGCTCCTTAGTTAGTTAGGCCTAGTCAGAGTAGTTTGTACTTGTTAAATTTAATTTGATTTTTTTACAGCTCTAAAATTTCAGGATTTCTTACAATTCGGATTCAATTGGTTTCAAAATGGTCAAATTTAATTAAAAGGATTTGGCTGCAGTTGGTAGAGGCCTTTGGGCCTAAAAGCCTGAGAGGCTTGGGCCGCAGGATCACCGAGAGGATCTGTCCCTTGCTTGCTATCTGCCGCCCGAACGACGATCGGCGAACCGGCTCCCTTGCAGGAGCAGCCTGGGGAGGTTCCTTTTCGCGTTCTTCTCAGCCGGAAGAAGAAGGCGTTCCGGATAGCAGCGCGGCTGCTACGACGAAAAGCACAAGGGGTGGGGGGGCTCCGTAGCGTTTTTCCCACCGGGTTCTTGCCTGATTGCAGGCATTGGCAGCGGCAGCCGTTGTCGGTTGCGTGTGCAAGTCGCGGCCGCCATTTTGGAGTTCAGCCGCGATCGCCATTTTGGGGCAGGCGCGGAGGCCACTTTGCAGGCGCGGCCGCCAGTTTAAGAAGGCGCGGCCGCCATTTTGTCATTGTGTGTGGCCGGACAATTCACGGAGGCCAGGTGAAGGCCTAGCTGACAGTACGCGTGCCCGTTTTCTGTCACAGTGTCTGCTGAGTCAGGCCTTACCGGGGGGAAAGAGGCATAAACTTTAGTCCAATCGTGAAATCTCATTACTTGTTAAAGGGTGTTTTTTACCTGAGTTTAGGAGTATAGAACTTTAGCTGGCGTAAGTTACAGCATTTTAAGGGGATTTTCATACCACCTGTTGTACCTAGTGGTGACCTTTAGTCACTTGGCCTAGCAGACAAATTTAGAAATTCGACTGACAGTGACTGCCATTGTGCCAGTGCAGAACTAGGGTCGGTTTCCCATCTCTGCCAGTAGGATCTGCGTCCTTGGGTTCCCCCCCCACCGTCTGGGTACCTTCACCGGACCATCCAGACAGCATGGCAGACAGTGCTTCGCCCCAGGCATATCAAGGCTCAGGCACCCCTCCCCCCACAACACAAAAGCGCAGATCTGCTGATTTGGAAACGGGGGGGGGCAAGAAGAAAGCTAAAACTAAGCACCTGGTTACAAAGGAGCCGTCGAAGGCAGCCGAGCAAGAGGCCACGAGGAGGCACCAGGCGCTGGAGAGGGAGTTCTCCAAGGCCCAGAGGCTCAGGGCCAGTGAGGCTGAAGTGGTTTCCCCCACCCCATTGGACACTCCTATTCCATTTGAGCCGCAATTGGAAGCTGGGCAACAGCCTAGGGCATGGTCTCCTCCGGGGGAAACTGAGCAGGTTGGTTCCCCTCGTTCAATTTCACCCTCACCCGAACACCCAGGTTCTGCAGCCACCCATGTTGAGGCAGGGGCCAGTGCTAGGGATCAGCATAGTCAGTGGTCTCATCAATTCCACTCGTTTATGCAGCAGGAATTTGACCAGTTTATGTCTTCCTCCAGGGGCCATCCTCCTCCTCAAGGCCCCTTGCCTCCTTCTGTGCTCCCTCCCCGTACGGGACGGGCCGCAACCCAGGCTTCTGGCATCTCAGAGACTTCTTCGCAGGTAGCAGAGGAGGGATCCATGGACCTGGAGATGACTGACATCACGATGTCTGAGGATGAGGAAGCAGCTCCGGAACAGGCATCCACCTCAGGGTTACTCGACCGCTCATTATTTCGTTCTCTCTTCCTTAAGGCCTGTGCTACGGTCAACCTTTCCTCTGCTAAGGCGACTAAACCCGCCTCCTCTGATGAGGAGGATGAATCAAATCCTCTCTTTACCAATCAGGTGGCAGAGGAGAAACAGATTCCTTGCCCCAAGGTTTTTCGCTCCACGGTACAGACACAGTGGGCGTCCTTATCAACCGTTCCCTCTCCCAACAATACGGAGAAAAAGTTGTTCAATGTTTCCTCCTCCTTTGCATCCCTCTTGGAGGTGCTGGCAGTAGATGATCCCCTAATTTCTCTTTTCTCCACTTCCGCCATTCCAGGGGACATGGCTGAGGCCCTGAAAGCGGAGGACAAAAAAATTGAATTTTCCCTTCGTCGGGCTCATCAATCCTTGGCATGGTCAATTAGGGCCGCCACCTCGGTCTCCTTCTTCGCCAGGGCTTCTATCACGTGGCTCCGAGAGTTCCAATCGAGTGTTCTACCCGAACAGGTACGCACGCACCAAACACTGACAAAGTTGCTCACTGCAGCAGAATACATGGCTGATTCATCCTTATATGCCACAAGGTACTCAGCCAGATCAATTACAGCAACTGTGGCCTCACAGAGGCTTCTCTGGCTGAAACAGTGGAGGACAGATTTAAAGTCTAAGTGGCGGCTGTCCACTTCCAAGTACACGGGTTCAAAGTTGTTTAGGCCCATTCTCCAACCATATATCATTGAGAGTAAGGACAAGTGAAAAAGTTTAGCGCATCCTTCAAAGAAATCTGACAGACGGCCGCAGCAGGAGTTCCACAGGCAGGGGTTTCGCCCGAGCGGCTCCTGGGAATGGAGGCAGCCCTTTTGTGGCGGGCAATCCTGGGATTGGTCTAGAGGCTCACGATCCTTTCCCCCCAGGCAGGATCGCAACCAGGACCGCCCGAACAGCAGGGGCCAATTCCAATCGAAGCGACCCTTTAGGGGTGCGGGGGGTCGCCTGTACAGGCGTTCCAAGTGACGCCAGGGACAGTCCTATTGGAGGTCATCTGGCGCAGTTCAGCGACGTGTGGCAGGCAACAACTACCGACACTTGGGTAAGGGACACCATAAGACAAGGCCTAGCCATAGAATTTTACTCCCCTCCCCCAAGTCGCTTTATAAAATGCCCAGTCTCACGCAACCCAGCCAAAGCAAGGCTGCTAAAATTGGCCATAGATCACCTTATAGAAATCAAGGCAATAGAACAGGTACCTCAAGGACAGGAAAAACAGGGTTTATCGTGTCCAAGGCATCAGGCTGGAGAGCCATTCTCGACCTAAAACGGCTAAATCACTTTGTAGTCTACAAAAGGTTCAAGATGCAGTCCCTCAAATCCATATTGGCCAGCATCAGAAAAGGGGATCTGCTATCATCCATCGATTTAACAGAGGCATACTTACACATACCAATCCTTCAGGAACATCGAAAATTTCTCCGCTTCTGCTACGCACACCGACAATTCCAATACAGGGCCCTTCCATTTGGCCTATCTTCAGCCCCCCGGGTATTCACAAAGGTGCTGGTCATCTTGGCGGCCCACCTTCGCACATTGCCGGTGCGCGTCCAATGTTATCTGGACGATATCTTAATCCAGTCCAGCTCCTTCCAGTCCTCCCAAGCAGATTTACAGGTCACGCTGCGCACCCTTCAGGATCACGGCTTTTCCGTGAACTACAAAAAAAGTCACATCGTTCCCACAAAAAGATTACTCCATCTTGGAGCAATCATAGACTCAGATTCATGCACGGTTTATCTTTCCAGGGAGCGTCGGGTAAGCATCCGAAAGCTCACACAAGTCATTCGGAGACAAAGATTGGTCCCTCTAGTACAGCTGTCCCAGCTCCTGGGGAAGATGGTTTCGTGCATGGGGATTGTTCCCTGGGCCAGACTTCACTCCAGAAGTCTCCAATGGTCCCTCCTTCCCTTCCAAAGGCAGAATCTCAGCGCGTCTTCAAGAAAGGTCAGGGTCCCTCAGCACACCCTCTCATCTCTTCTGTGGTGGGCTTCGTCTGCAATGTCCAAAGGGACACTCTTCAGAGAACCAAGCAGAATTACAGTGACCACCGACGCCAGCCAGTTCGGCTCGGGGGCTCACTTTCAAACACATCTCGTGCAGGGCAGGTGGTCAAAACAGGACTTAAAACACAATATAAATTGGCTCGAGCTCAGGGCCATACACCTGGCCCTCCTTCGCTTCTCTTCTCTTTTAGCAGGTCGCCACGTTCTGGTGCTAACGGACAATGTGGCAGCCAAGGCCCACGTGAACAAGCAGGGAGGGACCAGATCGGCGGCTCTCATTCAGGAGGCCCGGGATCTGGGCCTGTGGGCAGAGTCATCCCTAGGCTCCATAAAAGCGGAACATATCTTGGGGAAAGCGAATCGCCAAGTGGATTCACTCAGCAGAGTAACAATGGATCACTCAGAGTGGAGGCTGGATCCGGATCTGTTCGGGGAAATCTCGGACAGGTTCGGCCGCCCTCTCCTGGATCTATTTGCGTCTCCGGCGAACACTCAGCTTCCTCGGTTCTTTTCCAGGTTTCCAGCAAGGGGAGCGGAGGGAACGGACGCTCTCAGGTGCAGATGGCCACAGGGGCTGCTTTATGCCTTCCCTCCACTTCCGTTGCTGCAAGCAACGATCCACAAACTTCTTCTGGAAGGGGTGGAGGTGATATTAATTGCTCCGTACTGGCCATGGCGCCCGTGGTTTGCAGACCTTGTAGACCTGTCACTCTCGCCAGTGTGGAAACTCCCCACACACCAGGTGTCTCTCAGTCAAGGGAACCTTCAACATCCGGACCCTCAGTGGCTTCAATTAGCCGCATGGCACTTGAGCGGGAGGGCTTAATTAGACAATCCTTTTCGGAAGGGGTTATTTCTGTCATCCAGGCTTCACGATGTTTTTCCACTAACCGGATATATGACGCCACGTGGAGGAACTTCTCCACCTGGTGCAGTAAGCACAACCTAGCACCCCTTTCTGTCACTATCCCCAACATTCTGGAGTACCTCTTGGAGTGCATGAATAAAGGTCTGGCGCTCAACACCATCCGTAGGCAGGTGGCGGCCTTACAAACGGTTCTTTCCTGTGATAACCTTGCCCCTTTGTCACAGCATCCAGCCGTATGTGCCTTTTTGAAGGGGGCTGTCACGGTAAGGCCTCCTGTAGTCCATCGCATCCCATCCTGGGACCTGCCCAAGGTCCTACAGGCATTGACTTCTCCGCCATTCGAATCCCTGGGGTCCTGTTCGCTTCGTTACCTTTCACTGGCTTTTCTCGTGTCTATTACTTCAGCTAGGAGAATTTCAGAATTGGCTGCTGTTTCAGTTCGCAAGGACTTGTGTACCTTTTCCGAGGATAAGGTCACTCTACGTTTGGATCCCTCCTTTGTGCCAAAGGTTAATTCTTGGTTCCACAGGTCGCAGGACATCGTACTCCCCAACTTTTGTCCGCGTTCTTCCCATCGTCTGGAGAGGCGATGGCATACGTTGGACGTTCGTAGAGCCCTGCTCCATTATGTCAAGAGGACTTTGGCTTTCCGTAAATCGGAGGCGTTATTTGTCTCCTTTCAGCCATCGTCCATGGGTCAGAAGGTTTCTTCGTCCACCATTGGCAGGTGGATAAGGGCCTGTATAGGTAAAGCTTATGTTTCTTTGTCACTCCCGGTTCCATCAAACGTTACGGCCCACTCCACACGAAGTGCTGCCACTTCTGCAGCCTGGCTCATTCACGCCTCCGTGGAGGAAATTTGTAGGGCGGCGACCTGGTCTTCCCCCTCTTCTTTTGTTAAGCATTATAAAATTGACAGGTTTGCCGCAGCAGACGCCTCGTTTGGCAGGAGAGTGCTGTAGCAAGTCGTATCTTCTCGGGAGACACTGGCCTAGACTCCCACCCGTAGGGACATGTAGGGCTTTGGTATGTCCCACCGGTGGATTCTACATCCAATCATGCTGGAGAAGGGGCGTTGTCTTACCTGAACGCCTTTTCTCAGCATGATGATGTAGAATCCACACCCTCCTCTAACCAGTCTAGGCAGGTGTCTTTGTTTGTTGTTTTTTTGTTCTGGAGCCACTGAGTCAGACTTTCATCATGGAAGCTTCGCCTCATCAAAACTGGAAGGCACTCCCTGAAGGAGGCGTGGCTAAAGTTCTGACTTAGCCTAGCTGAGCAGGAAGGCTATGATTATCCACCGGTGGATTCTACATCATCATGCTGAGAAAAGGCGTTCAGGTAAGACAACGCCCCTTCTCTTTGTTTTTTATGCTTCACAATACATTTAGGAGGTAAAACACATACAATTGTGTTTAATTGGAGTATCTTTATAGTTCTCTTTATCTAGTTTTAGGACTTGTGTGAAGACCAGTTCATATTTTAGGTCATATTTGTACTAAAATATTGAACATTGCAACTTTAAAGCATCACTGTATGTTCACTGTCTGTGGCCACATTTTTGCATTCAATTTTATGAATCCATAATTTTAGAATTTCTTAAAAAGAATAGTGCAGACTTTTTGTCTTATAAACTAGCTAAACAACAATGCCTTATTCTAATCAAAGGACATTTTACTAAAGTAATCTCAGTGCCTTCTGCATTCCTTGAGAATATGTCAGTCTTTTTAATTATGCAGTTACATAGGATCAGCTTTTATGTTTTTGAGGCATTATAGGCCTAAGCTTTGGGTCATTAGTGCTGCCCTTAATAACATCTGGTCTTGTCACATAAGCCATCCTTCGGAAGTTCTTCTTGAAGCCTCAATAGCAGTCATTGGGGGAGATGTCTCTCTCTCTTTCCACTCCCAGAAATCTTAAGAACTTGAACCTTGGTCTGTGCCAAGTGCAATTACACATATATGAATTCACAGCTGGCCACTTGAATCTCAGTGGTAGATAACTAACCAGTTTTTATACATGGTTATAAAAACTTGAATGTCCCTAGATAGATAAAGATTGAAATAATTAAGATGTGAAAGAAGACAGAGATGAAGGAAGAAAAAATGTACATTGAGCCTACTAAAATATAACATAGGCTTAATTTTCTTAATGTTTTCTTGAGAAGAATTAACTCCTAAAGAGTATAAAAAGCCATCATAACTATGCTCCAATTCCAAAATCCATTGCAAATTTTAATATCCATAGTCAAGTAATATTTTAAGTGGGATCAATCAAAATAGAGCAAAAGAATATGAAAATATTTAAGGTTTCCTCTTTCAAACAAGAAATCAAGCAAAAGTCCAGAGGCAAGGAAAAGTAAAAAAATAATGAGCAAATAATTAGGCTAGATTTTACAAATATGAGCTTTCGCAATTCAAAGTCAGACAAAGATAGAATTGACAATTGACTGAAACTGTTAATAGGAAATTTCATGATTCATTGATGAATATTGTAGGTAAATATAGAAGGCTACCTCAGTCTATAGGTTTCCTAAAAAAGAATAATAGTTGTAACTCTAGTTAACTTGCATTTAGCGCAAATTACATTAAGCATATTCCCAAGGCATGATCATATAATATTTTCAGGTTCTTAAATGAGAAATGTACTGAAATCTGTAAAAGAAAATGACCATTACAAGTCAGGAGTATTTCATTGGATCTGTGAAAGGTGTTTTTTTTACATTTTACCATAGGTTTTGTATATAATAGAAATAATTAGAAGAGTAGAGATAGTCCTCGACTAATGACCACAACTGAGCCCAAATTTTCTGTTGCTAAGCAAGACAAGTGAATTTTGCCCCATTTTACGAACTTTCTTGCCGCAGTTGTTAAGTGAATCACTACAACTGTTAAGTTAGGAACATGGTTGTTAACTGAATCTGGCTTCCCATTGACTTTGCTTGTCAGAAGGTTGCAAAAGGAGATCACCTATCCTAGGACACTGCAACTGTCATAAATATGAGTCAGATGCCAAGCATCTGAATTTTGATCACATGACCATAGGGAATGCTACAATGGTTGTGTGAAAAACAAGCATAAGTCCCTTTTGGGGGGGGGCTTTGTAACTTCAGATGGTTCCTAAATAAACTGTTGTAAGTCAAGGACTATCTATACATTGCTTTAGATCAGTGTTTCTCAACCTTGACAATTTTAAGGCATGTGGACTTCAACTCCCAGAATTCCACAGCCAGCATTGCTGGCTGTGGAATTCTGGGAGTTGAAGTCCACATGCCTTAAAATTGTCAAGGTTGAGAAACACTGCTTTAGATGGAACATTTTAGTTTTCCTATGTCTGTATAAAAAATATTTTCCCAAAACAGGACTTCTTAGGCAAATCAGACCCATTTTTGGAATTCTATAAACAGAGTGATAGTGGAAAATGGCAACTCGTATACCGATCAGAGGTAAGATTTCCAGCGATTCCACCTTTGTTCATTAAGAGTTGTTATATATTAATGGGGAGTTTCAGGCCTATGTTTGAAGTTGGGTGGTGTTTCAATTTGGACAAATAAGATTGATCTGGACAGATATTTGTTTTCCCATGATGTAGGATGGGTTTCTCTAATTGCCATGTCTTTCTTCAACAGTTTCTGCAGAGCTTCAGACTTGTTTTATTATTCTGAAGCTTCAGTCTCTTGCAAATGATGGAGTTATAACAACAAAAAGGAGAAGGAAGAGTAAAAGTCCTTGGGGCATGCATTTATATAAAATGTCTCTCAGGGAGTGGAAAGCGAGTATCACATTAAGTGATACTAGGGCCAGTTCTCAGATCAAAGTGACCTCTACCATCTTTGGTTATCTCACTTGCACTCTTTGGTACAAGGCGAAATTATGGGGACAGGGATTCTTGGCCATTGTTGGACAATGCAAGAGCCAGCAGGAGTGCTTGGCTATGGGAAGGACAGGGATAAGTTTTGGTCAAATTGTAAGTGCAAAGAAGCTTTAGAAATGATGCCGTATAGATTCCAGGTAAAGTTTGGACTGTTTTGGGCAGGCTATTTCCAAAGTATTAGGTCAGCCCTTAAAAGTTAGTCAGCTACAAAACTGAACTCTTATTTGCAGAGGTCAGACATAAGCGCTTCGTGCAAGCAGAGTTCCTACCTCATAAAAAGATATTTCATTTCACTTAATTCTATACTGGCCATCAGGATCAGCTTTTCAGAGGCAAAGTAGATTTCTGCCTGTAAGTTTTTGGACTCTTGTTAACCATTGGATAACAGCAAACAAGTCAATTGGGATGTTGATAGAAGAAGGCTTCACAAACTGGCTCTAGGAATCTTGTAGGCCTAGCCAACTTAAACTTTCATCCATGATGGAACTGAAATATTAATTGAAGCACATATTGAAAATGTATTTAAATAGAACTTAGGAAATGAAACAAATTCATTAATTTAAGGAATGCTAACTTTCATTCATTCATTCAACCAACTTATATGCCACCCATCTCACGTGGAGGCTTACAACAAATACAATTGTTACTTCAGAAAAAAGTGTAAGACTATAAGGTAACATTGTGGTTATCTTGGACAAATGTGACCATGACCCAAATTTTTTTTTGGAGAGATATAAAAATATGAGAAAACATGTGCTTTCATAATATACATTGATTATAACTATTTAAAATAATATTTTAGGTAATTAAGAACAATTTAAATCCTTCCTGGAAAAAATTCAGCGTACCTTTGCAAACATTTTGTAGCGGTGACTTCAACAGGCAAATCAAGGTGAGGACAGTGATTAATTTCAGACAAGTTAAGACCTCATTTTATTCAACTCATTTTTTGTTGTGATATGCCTCATTTTTAGATGAGTTAGAATTAAAACTTATTTATGTATGAGGATTTAATTGGCTTATTATTTATAAAGCAAACTGCTTTTCTCTCCACCTTCAACTGTTTATTTTTCAGAAATAATTTCAGAAATTACTTGATACAATTCCCCTTCTCTACCCTATGTTTTTGATTGCTTTAAAAGACCTTTCAGTATAATTTGTAGTATCTGTAATAGATCTATGCTGAACAGCAAAAATATAGGTAGTCCTCATTTAGTGACTTCAATTGGTTCCTGTAACTCAGTCATTAAGTAAAGTTTTGCTAAATGAAAATCACATGACTGTCATTGCAGAGGATGGGATTACAAGAGAACAAGCAGGCATACAGCAGTCCTTTTATAGCTGTAAGCAAGAGCTACTTAGGAAGCAAACAAAAGCTTTTTAGTGTGAAACTGATTAGGGTCTTGTCAGTATCAGGCAGCAGTGGGAGGGATCTAATCAACTAATTAAGGTCAGAGAACTGATCATGAGATTAGGACAGTTGTGCCACAGAAAGATAGCTTGTTAGATAATCTCTCTGCAAGAGTGAGTGGAAAGAAAAACAAGTCAGTCACAGAACAACACTAATATTTAGTGACTATAATGGTAAACATTTGACAGAGAGCTTCTGTGAAGTTGCAAATATGGGCATTGGTTACAAAGTTATTTTTTCATCACAGTTGTACTACAAACAATTGTTGTCCAAGGCAGTTGCTAAATGAGGATAATCTGTATATTTAAAAATTACGCTATTGTTATTTAGTATTTACACTTAAGAAATGTATTTTTCTTGAAGACCAAGATTATGAAGATATAAAGTATGAGCTTGCATTTTGCAAAGTAAGTGTAACATATTGTTGATTGTTGTAAGATATGAAAACATGACCTGAATGCACCAGAAATACCTATTTGGGGGTTTTGGCATAAGATTTATAAAACCAGCATGCTCATGTCAAAACATTCTAGAATACAGTGATTACAAAACTTCTCATAATTAATCTCTTTTTAAAATTATATTTTAGATTGGTGCATGAAACTGCCTAATATATTTATTTTGCTGATGTTCATAAGAAAAGTTATCTACTGGCGTAGTCATTAATTGTTAGGTGCAAACAATCAGATCCATCAGATCCACACATGAAGAATTCAACTAACTGTTTTATTACTCAAGTCTATATACAGGAATGTTTTTAGAATGACAGTTTATACCTGGGTTAGGATAGATAAGATTCAACACCCTGGGGTGGGGATGGGTAGGTTAGATTTCATTCTCTTATGCTTACATAGAGATTCTAGACTAATTCTTTGACTCCTCCTGGTTTGGCTTGTCTCTCTGAAATTAATATGACTTTTCAACTTGTTTGATTTTAAGTTAGATTTTAAATACCACCACTCAACTTTCACAACCCGGGGTTGAATGTAAAAAAACTTCAGGATAGGATCTGACATTTTATGTACTAATAGATATTAATACAGCATTATGAATCATCATGGATTTATAATTAACATATAAGCATAAGTTGAAATAATTAAACTATAATGATTCTTCCTTTGTTGGGAGAAAAGTTTCAAAAGTACGACAAAATTCAGAAGAGTAGGCATGAGAAGGCTGAATGAAATAAGAAACTGATGGATTAGAAATACATAGCAATCCCGTGCTAAGATAAGCTCACACTAAAAAAAATACAGTGAATTCCTTCTTCCTTTTGAATGGGAAATGACCCTGAACTAAAATCTTTTTTTTCTATAGTATTTCCTTCTTGCAACAGCATGTTCTTTGTTTGTCCTCCTGTAGAAAAAACTTAGAGGTATGTAGTTTCTCCTGTTTAGTTAAGGCTGCTTGATAGAAGATAACAGACAAGGAAAAGTAGTTGTCATTAAGAATATTCTCAGTTGTTATTTATTTCAAATGTTCCATACCATTTATTCTTAGATGGTTGCTTCATAAATGGAAAAGGGCCTTTTTCTTAATTTTATAATAATCATGAAACACAAAACTATTATATCCTACCACAATCCAAAGCAACCCTTTAGTAGTATTACCGGTAGTAGATTGATTGAATAAATGCCATCAAATTGGTATCAACTCTTAGTGACTACCTAGTAGATTCTCCTGTATGATCTGTCTCTAATTATTAATAGATTAGCTTTCTTTAAAGGTTAATGGAAGAATTTTGCTCTTATGGCTGTACAGTCAGTTTGCAGATGTTAATAGCACAACTCTTATTATTCATCAAATTTTGAAATATTAATAACTCAGTATATGGAAAATGCAGTGACTACTCAATTAAACCAGCAATGTAGTTTCTACATTACCATCTATAGCAGCGGTTCTCAACCTTGGCAACTTTAAGTCTTAAAGTTGCCAAGGTTGAGAACCCCTGATCTATAGGGATATTGGAGTTAACATTATTTTTTGGTGAATAAGATATAGTTGCATTTTTATGCTTTCCCAACCTTATCACTGTAAGGGCCCATTTAAAACTAAATTTTATATTCCAAAATATTTATTCCCATGTTTTAAAAACAAGAGAAAGTTGCTGGTAAAGAATGATCTTCTGTTTACTAGGAATCTCTGAGTATTCTGAGTCAGTCAACACTGACCTGGATCTCCAGCCTTAATAAATCCCAATTTTGGATACTCATTATTGCATTTCCTATGTATGTACTTACTTTTGGGATTATTCATGGGAGTTGTAGTTCCACTAAGCATAACATCTGCAGACCCACAGTTAGGAGTTGTATTTGAAAGTGGTTTACCTGTCAACTTTCTGAATTTTAGTACAGTTGTCATAGTGCTACTTGTATTATTTGTCTCTTCAGTGAATAAATTTTCAGCCATTCTGTGTGGGGCACTTAGAAGTGATAAGCAAATTTTTGCTAGCTGACAGTTGGCACATGTGGCTTATGACTACAAGTGTGTCTCAAGAATATGGAGAAGCTGGAGAGAACTACTTGGTGGATGTTCACAGATCACTGATAGTCCATAGGCCATATTTGAGAATCACTATTATTATTTTATAGGTCCTCCAGAGATTTTGTCTTCCATTTTATTCAGAGGAAAATATAATTGTTCATAGGCTTGGAATCTAGCATCATTAGTAAGCAGATCATTAGTGTAAGGAGGGCTGTATGTTTTGGGCACTAGATAAAGGCTAGCAAAGAGATTAAATCATAATGAATGATTGTTGATGAATTATATGATACAAAATGCAATTCTGATGCAGATGTTGCTGTAATTATTGAGATGCATCACTTTTTTCTTGCCATAAAAATATCTTATACTTTTGCATTTTGCTTTGTTATTAAAGTGGTAGCAAAGAATACTTTCCCCTTTTGTTTCTAGTGAAAAGTCTCTGGTCTTTTCTATCGGTGTGACTGTCTTAAAGGATTCTGCTTTTAAGTTTTGGTCCCTAGGCCTCTTTATTTCTGGTCGGTGATATTTTCATCTATAAGTTTTAGTCCAAATATGTGTCATTAAAAGTTTATTGCAAGCAAATATATTTAAGATTAACATATTAAACAATATTTACAGCATATTCATAAGCACCACACATAGCCCTGTATTCTTAGTGTATCACAGATGAGCAAGAACAACAAGAAGATGAAAGTCATGTTTTCCTTAAAAATATCAGCATTATTCAAATATCTTTTAAGCCCTGATACAAAACAATATCTGTGTGATTTCCAGATTTTTATATTTTATGCTGAACATTTAATTTAACATGAGCATTCAGGTCATATTTTGCTTGATTTCTTTTAGAATGAGCCTTGCAGTTTCCGCATGAATGGATGTTCTCATGAAACCTCATAAAATAAAGAAGAACTGTGTGATTTAGTCTTGCCATATTTTGTATAATTCGTGCACCTACCTGCTGTTGGGTATCTTATATTTAAGTTCTGTTTTAAACTCATCTTGACCTTATGTTGCCTATGCCAGCCTTCCCCAATCTGATATGGTGCTAGCAGTATTCTGAGAAGTGTATATCAACATATCTGAAGGGCATCAGATTAGGAATTACTGTTTATGCTGGCATATAAAGCACTTAAGGTTTCTGTTTCTGTTTCTCAGAATGCTTTCTTCTGTAATTGAGTTATTTTATCTTTGGATCATTGATACATATTTTTTAAAATCTGCTTTGCATCTGAGTTGTCTTTCCATTGCATATTGAACACCTAACTATTATATTACATAGTTGTCCTTGAGGACTCACTTTGAGGTTTCTTTCTTACTATTAGGTTACAGTTAGTGATATGGATGACAACACCAGTTCAGACTTGATAGGAGAATTCATATGCAATGTCTCAAAGCTGTTGGAAGTGAGAGATCAAGTGGTGAGCAGCAGTCATTCTCCTTGTCTATTGCCCTCTGTTTCTTTCCTTTCAGGTGCACTGTTATGATTATGATAGTGATGGGTCACATGATTTAATAGGCAGTTTTGAAAGTACCCTGTCCCAGCTACAGAAGGCAGGTGACAGTTCTCCGGTGAGCTTTTAATTTTACATTATTTGATTCGTTTAATTTTTGTATTTTTTCCCCAAGAAGGATAATAAAATATTATTTTCATTCTCCCAATATCTTTGTGTGTTTATGGAGGAAAAAACAACTTATATATGTTTTACAGCTATATTTTTCTTTCTTTTGAGCCTACCATGAAGATAACATTCTGATGCTTATGAATCAAAACTGGTAGGCTTAGGAAGGCAGCTATATGGCTGAGTTGGTCTTAGTGGTAATATTAGTAAATTTTCTCTAGTTGAATGCAATTATTCTTCTCCATGCTGGTTAATCTTCTGCTGAATTGAAAGATAGCATAATAATCGAGTAATTTATAATATAGATTTAATTTTCCAATGACTAACTTCTCAATAATTCTTAGTTTTCTGCTACACTATTTAGGAGTCCACTATTTAATTCTTTGTCTCTATTAAACTTCTCTCCCAAAGGATTCACAAACTGAGATGATAGCTGTAGAAATTCTCCATTGAAATTTAGTTTAAATGCACATGATTTGTTATTTTTGACATATGTTTGCTTTCCAACAATTCAGTATTCTGTATCTCAGGAAAATTCTGTGTCAGATAAAAATCCTTTATTTTTCTTTTCCATTTAAATAAGAATATTGTAAAACAAAACACTGTGCTTCATAATGTACCTGTATTTTGGAACAGGAATCCATCATTTAGGATCTATAATTAAATCCATAGTTTAATTATAGATCCTAAATGATGAATGATAAAGTTGAAGGAATTTTTGAAGCCTTTATATCACAATACATATTTAAATTAGTTCCTTTTTATTTAAATTGTTACAAGATGCACCTTTAGCATATTCTGTATAACTGGATCTTATTGTGCCTCACTAGTACAAAATTTCATTCTTTCAGAAGTGTCAAATTCAATATTCTGACTTCACTTTTGCTAGTTATTTCAGCTAGTTATTTAATGTCTTCATTAATAAGTATTATTTATGCGGTGTGGAAAATCTGGGGGATTCAAGCTGATGCTGAATTACAATTTCCAGCAACCCATGGAAGCATAACCACTTGTAAGCTGGCAGTTGTAACTTGGTACTTTCTGAAAGGTTGCTCATATAATGATTTTAGCATGTGTACTTTTCCACTGTTATAATGTTTGATACAAGTCAAGAAAGAATAATATAGTAATTCTTCCTGGTTATCTTTTTTTTCAAATTAATTTGGATTTACCAAAGGAATTATTCCTAATTCATCTTAAAGTGTTAGTCTTGATTACATTGATATAATAATAATAATAATAATAATAATAATAATAATAATAATAATAATAATAATAATAATAATAATAATAAAGTTGGAAGGGACCTTGGAGGTCATCGAGTCTAACCCCCTGCTCAGGCAAGAACCCTACACCATTTCAGATAAATGGCTGTCCAGTCTCTTCTTAAAAACTTCCAGTGTTGGAGCATTCACTGCTTCTGGAGGCAGGTTGTTCCATTGGTTAATTGTTCTGTCAGGAAGTTTCTCCTTACTTCTAAGTTGCTTCTCTCCTTGATCAGTTTCTATCCATTGCTTCTCGTCCTGCCTTCAGGCGCCTTGGAGAATAGCTTGACTCTCTCTTCTTTGTGGTAGCCCCTGAGATATTGGAACACTGTTATCATGTCCCCCCTTGTCCTTCGTTAAACTAGACATACCCAATTCCAGCAACCGTTCCTTATATGTTTTAGCCTCCAGTCCCCTAATCATCTTTGTTGCTCTTCTCTGTACTCTTTCTAGAGTCTCAGCATCTTTTTTACATCGTGGTGACCAAAAGCTTGATTTTGTATGTATACTTTTCATATAGGTTGAATTTGAATGTATTCACCCTGAAAAAAAAAGAAAAAAGAAGAGTTACAAAAACTCTGGCATTATTAGATTGAAATCCTGCAAGGTATGAATAATTTCATTTCATGCAGTTGACTTTTCTGTCATTATAAGGTAAAAATAATAATGTTGCAATGGTTTTATTTTTCACAGATTGAAACAGAATATTCGTTCCTGGATTATATCATGGGTGGTTGCCAAATTAATTTCACTGTGAGTATCAACTCATGTATTTGATTTCTAGATTAAATGTAAGCTCCAGCATTTATATTTTTCTAAATAGTAATTTGCATGCTAACAATTGCTAAGATGCTTTTTTTAAAAAATAAAGATAGAAATTACTATGATTTACTAAATTTGTTTTATGTATTTACTAAAATTAAATTTACTTTTTTGTACTTTTTAATTACTTAATAATTAACCACAATTATTAAATACAATGAAGAATAGGTTTGACCTGTATTGAAGTTAGTAACTCATCTTAATTTGCCTTTGACTTTTGAGAAGCCATTTTGGCAATATTCTGTAGTTGTAGCTGGGTTTTCCTGAACCCAAAGTTAATGAGTAAAAATCTGTTTCTTATATTATCTAATGTTTAATTTATATTTCTTATTCTTCTATCAGGTGGGGATAGATTTTACTGGCTCCAATGGAAATCCAAAGTCACCAGATTCTCTTCACTATATTAGTCCAAATGGGATAAATGAATATCTCAGTGCTATCTGGTGTGTGGGTGGTGTGGTCCAGGATTATGACACGTATGTTAAATTTTCCATCTTTAGCTTATTTACTTACTAAGGCCAAGAAAGATTCCAAAAGGTCCAGTGTATTTTCTTTGAACTGGTAGCTTATTTCATGGAACTGGAAGTTGCTGCTAACATGTTTTGATACTAAAATTAATTCATTATCTACTGTGCCTTTGACATTTTTATTAATTCCTTTTGAGTGGAAACTGTTAATCCACTGTCCCATAAAATAACACTGTGTGTTTAACATTCTATTATAAAAGTTATGAGTGAAGGATATTTAAATAACTGCTATTACTTGTTTGATAAAGAATATTAGAACGCCATTCAGTTTAAAAGAGACTTGAACTCATAACCTAGCTTTCTGAACATTACCACTTTAGAAAAGATCATGCTAATTACAGCTAGCTTTGGTCAAATTAGAGTTAAATGTGATTTATTTTGTTCAACCTGCAGTCAAAATAAAAATATCTGAATACTTTTGTGTTTATTTGGTTTGTTTTTCAGTGATAAGTTGTTTCCTGCCTTTGGATTTGGAGCTCAAGTTCCTCCAGATTGGCAGGTGGGCTTCTCACTTTAATCACTGTTACACATTTTTAGTTGCCTTTGATCCCATGTCTTAATATGTCTGTCTTTCCAGGTTTCCCATGAATTTGCATTGAACTTTAATCCTGCAAACCCTTATTGCCAAGGTAATCATTTATTTTTCTTATAAAAAATAACAAATTTTATAAGAGAAAAAACAAAAAGATGCAAAGGATCTTTCATTAAAATTATAAGACAGTTTTGAGGACAATTGGTATTTGGCCATCATCATTACTGTAGCATATCTAAAGATCTGAATTTTAGAAATCTTTATTCACCATTTAAAAGAGTGTAAATAGTATTATGATTTCAGTTTATAATGAACTTTACTATAACATTCAGTTTGGGCTTAAACATTAGTGTAAGTGGGGGATCAAAATTAGTTTATAAGAAATAAGACAGGAGCTTGCACTGCTTAGGGTGGAAGTCACAAACAGCTCCAGTTTATTATATTTCTTAGCCAAGAAATAGTTTGTTTTTAACTCATACCTAAACTTTTTTTCCATTCTTTATGAAAAAATGAAATAAAAAAATTACATTTGAATTTTATTAAATAACTTAATACCGGATGTATGTGGTATATGTATTGATTTCAGTCTAACCCATCTTAATGCAATAACTTTTACCCAAAACAAAATCTTTCAAATTTTCTGGAATTCTTTATGAGGCAAAATGAACTTGGTGTTTGTTTGTTTATATCCCTCCTTTATTATTTTTACAAATAACTCAAGGTGGCAAATACATCCAACACACCTTTCTCCTCCCACAACAACTCTATGAGGTGGGTTGGACTAAGAGAGAGTGATTGGTCCAAAGTCACTCAGCTTCCCTGAAGCTTTTATTGATGCTTTTATTGAAATTTTTAAAGTATTATTGAAGCTCATTTTTATGATGGTCAACACAACTGCTTTTTTGTGTTGCTCTTTTGCAACACAAATATCTTGTTTCCTTTAATCTTATCCAATCTAATCGCTGGAGGCCTTTTCTAAATCACTTTGCCATCTGAAGTATTTATGAAAGAATCCTTTTTATTATATGGCAAGAGGCTGACATTTCCTCTCAGAGCATCTTAAGTTCCTTGATACCTCACTTTTTTGGGATTTTTGGAAGTCAACTTTTTTTTAACGATGTTGTCATAAACAAAAGTATAAAGGCCATTCTGTTAACAGTTTCACCATAAAGAAGGATAAAATATCTAGAAATAAAATGGAAACTATCTGAAGTCTGTTAAACTATATACTTTGGATTGGAGAATTTTTTTAAAATTACCTAAAAACTTTAAGAACTTAATTTTTAATTTTCAATGGCATGTTTTTAGTAACATTCCTCTAGGCCAGGGGTTCTCAACCTTGGCAACTTTAAGACTTGTGGACTTCAGCTCCCAGAATTCCTCAGCCAGTTGAAGTCCACAAGTCTTAAAGTTGCCAAGGTTGAGAACCCCTGCTCTAGGCAAGATAGCCACCACAACCTCATAGTACAGTATACTATTGTTAATATTTTTCTTACCTTCACTTTCCTCTTAAAAGATTAAAATTTGGTATTTTTACCACCATGCTAATCCGGGTGAGTGAAATGAGAATACAGATAGTCCTCAGGTTGTAACCATTTGTTCAGTGACCATTCAAACTTAACGACGGCACTGAATGAGGCTGACTTATGACATGTGCTTGGAGTTCTGACTGTTCCAGTTTCCCCGCGGTCATATGATTGCGACCAGGCACCTGTCTCTTGATTACATCACAGTGAGCTATGGCCGTGTGATCACAATTTTTGATGTTCCCTGCCGCCTTCCCACAAGCAACATCAATAGGAAGCTGACAGGGAATCAGAAATTGCAATCATGTAAAGTCCTTGTTTAACTACACAGGCTTCATTTAATGACTGCAACCAGGACTGCCAGAATTGCCTTTCTTAAGCAACACAGTCACATGATATCATGCATTGCTTAATGCAGCGTCTCCCAACCTTTTCTATATCCCGCACCCCTAGAACGTTCCTGATATATTCTCGCACCCCTTATAAAAGTTCAAAATAAGGGCAACAAATTATGCATATACACTATAATTTGGAAAACCCAAGTTTTCGCACCCCCTGGAATATCGTCTTGCACACCCAAGGGGTGCGAACACCCCCAGTTGGGAACCCCTGCCTTAGTGATAGGAATTCCCAGTCCCAATTGCTTTATAACTCAAGGACTACTTATAAGTAAATAACCAAACTGATTCAAGTAGACTGCTATCCCCATTTCTTTATCTGTACCATATTCCTAGGTGCTCTTCATATTGAAACGTTTGAAAGATGCATATAATACTTTATCCAAAGTTTTTAATTAATTCTGCTCTTTCTTTGTTTTAGGAATCCAAGGAATTATAGATGCCTACCGACAGGCTTTGCCTCAGATTCGTCTCTATGGTCCAACAAACTTTTCTCCAATTATAAATCACGTTGCTAGATTTGCTGCTCATTCAGCTCAAGAAAGGACTGCTTCTGTGAGTTGGCTTGATGCTGTTTTGTTTTACACATTCACTTTTCATTTAATCTAGGCGACTCAAATTCAAGTTAATCACAAGTGCTTCAAAAGGATCACATTGTTTGAGGGCCACCACACAAAAAATATTTCATTCTTTGATACAGAAGTTACTTGCATGTAATAATTACCGGTATGTTTTAATCCTTAATCTTCTGTATGGCCTTCCAGACGATGATGAATTGCAACTTTCAGTAACCTCAGTGCTGGCTATTGTAATTCCACAACATTAAAAGCCTTCAGACTGTCCAGAGAAGACAGATCATTTGAAGAGAAGCTTCAGTTTCCAAAGAAGTCACATCTGTTCTTCCTTCCTCCACAGCCTCTGATTAAATATATATGCCTTTTGCTCCTGTCCTTGGCTGAAATCTCAGCCAGTTATTACAGCTCACTTCCTGAAAAGGATTTTCTCAACTCTCCTCTTGTAGGAACAACTACTCACCTACCTGCCTCTTCCACAGAAAGCTTCCTGTTATTTTCTCCCATCCATTTCTGCACTTTTTCTGCAAGGTTATATAAGATCCCTTATGCACTAATTGAGTGCCAATGCCAAGCAGCTCAGCTCAGTCTCCATTTGCCTTTTCACCATTCTTGCTCTTCAGGCCTGAGGAAGACAGATCCAGAGAGAAGAAAACAGGGTGATATCTGTCTGCATTTAGGATCCATGTCAATTTGTCTCCAATGACCTCCAAGGTCCCTTCCAATTATTATTATTATTATTATTATTATTATTATTATTATTATTATTATTATTATTGCTTGTGAACAAGGCACTGGAGGTAAGTGAGTGAATGCATGAAGGCAGATTGTTCAAGGCAAAATAGGATGAATGGGTGAACCATAGGTTGGCTGCAGAAAACATGATTGTATCTGTTTTTTGGGTTATGAGTTTGAGACCTCTGAGACTCCCTTTCCTCTGTTTTAGAAAAAAAAACTCATAAAATAGGAACTACTACTGAATATCTTAATGTACAGATTAATGTACAACTCGCAGGCATAGGCAGTTCTTTGAGTGTTTTCTAAAATAAAGTATACAAAGCAAAACCTGAAAATAACTCTTTGAGATCAGAGCTGATATTTAAAAATAATTGCATTGTTCTTTTCAATCCATTTCACTTTTCAACACTGCATACTGGTTATATTTATTTAATTTTTATTGTTTCATCTATTTTTTTGCAGCAATACTATGTTTTACTGATAATCACAGATGGGGAGATAACTGATCTGGACCAAACAAGGCAAGCCATTGTAAATGCCTCCAAGCTGCCTATGTCCATCATTATTATTGGTGTTGGCAGTGCTGAGTTCAAAGCCATGGAATTTTTAGATGGGGATGATGGTGTCCTGAAGTCATTGGCAGGGGAGCCAGTTGCACGAGATATTGTCCAGTTTGTGCCTTTTAGACAGTTCCAAAATGTAAGTTCCAAATTTATTTATTTATTACATGTTCTTTTATGCTGCTTCAACCATTTTGCTTTCAGGATGTTAATATAGCAGTAACTAAAGAATATGACCCTTAGAGGTTAAATTAATCCATTAGTAAATTATTAAAGTCTGCAGTAAATTAAAATTGGAAGCCCCCCATTATCTGGAAGGTCACAAGTTTCTCCGCTCCACTTACAAACAACTATGTTGATTGTGAATCAACATAAATAATTGTGTGAGACATTTTATATCAGGAAATATAGGCGTAACTTGGTATGTTTTAATAGGTTAATTTGAACATAGTCTGGATAGTATCAACATCTGGAGCTCTGATCTGATGTAATCGATCAGAGTTCTAGAAGTTATTGAATTTTTTTTTAACACCAGATACTTTTTTTCAGAGGCAGAAGCTTGTAACAGATTTAATTCTGCCCATTTCTTACCCATATTTAACAGTATAAATTTGGATCAGAAATTTGGACTTCTCATCTGTATTGATTATTCTATTTCACTATGGGTTAGTGTCTAGTTAGGTAAAACGTTGCATGTATTCCAGTGTTGTTCAGATTTAATTTTTGAATTCTGCTTAAACTCTGTCTTTTAAGTCTTTGGATTAAAAAACAATTTAACATGCTCCACATTCAAAAGGGTGTGACAAAATGAATGGGAGGCAAGATATATTCTTTTTGTGCTTTCTTAACCAATTATTTTAAGAAATATAAAAATCTTCATATGCTGGTATGGTAAAATGTAAAAGATATTTGAGGCAACCTATAGTTTTGGAAATGCATATAATTAATCTATTTTTTTAACTGAAATGACTTTTACTAATTCTGGGTAGCAGTATCAAAACTGGGCATTTCTCCATTGCTTATTCTTGTATGATATTTCCTGTTTTTATCTATTTTTTTCTGTTAAGTGTCTTCTTATATTGTGGAACATAATATGGAAAATAGTATGTTTTTATATCTGTGTAACATTCTTGTCTTTACATAATACATTTTCTTTTTCATAGGCTCCTCGGGAAACCCTTTCCCAGGCAGTATTGGCTGAAATCCCTAGACAACTAGTCTCTTACTTCAAGAAAACTGGCCTGACTCCTCTAAAATTGCCTTCACAAAAGCAACCATAAAGCAGAGAATATTTTTATTGCTTAAATATACAGTCAGGAAAATAATGCTGCAGACAGAAGGTTTTTTTTAAATAAAAGCATTTATCTTCTGGCATCTAGTAACACTGCACTCAAAAACATTTCTGTGGTTCTGCATATAATGCTCATGTTGTAATGCAGAAAATGTATAGGAACTGTACACGTATAGGAAATATATAGGAACTCTCATGCCTATTAAGAATCTAGTGGCTATCTCAAATTGTAGGATTTGCTTATCAGTTTGTATTCTGTATATCTGCATGCACTTTGTACAGCATGGAATCAAATTGAAGAAACTTGGGTTTAGAACAAGATTAAAGCTTTACGGTATATTTTTTTGTTAAAATTATATAACTTGCCTATATCTTAGCAGTGGTTTTGGAAAGGTGATGATACTTAACTAGGTTACTAAATGGTTGATGGTCCCTGTGATCATGCAGAAGTTGTTGTAACCTCAAAACTATTATTTTTTAGCACGAGCCTATATTTTATGCAAGATAATCTGATTACAAGAACTTCACATATGTTGCATATATCAGAAATTCACTTTAAAAAATAGTTGACATGCATGATTTCTTTCTCTAATTTAGAATACTATGAATATCTAGCTGCTGTGAACTTTTTCACTGGTACAGAAATATGTGTGTATAATACACAATATATATTATAATATATAATGATAAATGATATATTGTATATATACATATATACATCATTTATTATATATTCCTAGACAATTTCTCATCTGTAGAAAGACAGATCTTCTTGCACTGTTATAGCATTGTCTTAATTTTTGTGGGTCTTTATGAAATGACAAATATTAAAACTATTTTCTTTATAAAGGAATTGTACTATACATTACCAAAGCTGAAAACAAATCATTGTTTAATGTTTTAAATAATGCTGTTTATATTCAGACATGTTTCTTAAGGGCATTTTGGTTCTTATATTTCAAATTATGTTTTAAAGTATATTTCATTCATGTGTTTCACTGATACTAGTGGAGAAGTGACAATAAGAATTGGAACCCTAACTCTAACCCTAAGTTTCAGGAGCCTTAGATGCTTTCAGCTACAGCAATACTAGCTTACATTAAATACTTTCAGTTATAGTTTTGGAAAGTTCATTTCATATTTTCTATAACTTTGGAGTATGAAAGCTTTTTAAAAGAAAGTTCAGATCTTGTTGATCTAAAGGAAAATGTGTTTGACTAAATTTAACAATAATATCGAATATTATTTATAAATCCAAATATAAGGAAATTAAGTCTGTGCTTAGATAATGAAATAACTTGTCTAATGCTGAATTTGCAGTTTGATCCAAGTAGAGCTGCTTTGTTAATGAATACTTCAAGCAAAGATACTTTAACTAGAGGTAGTTCTTGATTTACAACCATTTGTTTAGCCACCATTCAAAGTTATAACAGCAATGAAAAAGTGACTTATGACTGATCCTTGCACTTAGGGCCATTGCAGCATCTCCATCGTCACATGATCAAAATTTGGGTGTTTGGCATTTGTGATGCATTTACAATAGTTACAGTGTCCTGAAATCATGTGATCACTTTCTCATCTGGCTTCGAACAAGCAGAGTAAATGGAGGAAGCTGGATTCGTTTAACAACTGCATGATTCACTTAACAGCCACAGTGATTCACTCAACAACTGTGTCAGTAAAGGTGATAATATTAGGTGCAACTCAGTTAATAACCACCTTGCTTAGCAGGGGAAATTCTAGCCCCAATTGTGGTCATGAAGACTACCGGTATAATCACATTATATTTATCATATTACATCTCAGTTGATATTAACTCTATAGTAATAATATTGTGTCTGTTTTCAATCCTTGAGAAAAATTGCTTTTGCTGTATTTTTTAGACAGATTTAGACTTGTTCTCTGTCATGATAGAATGCAGGATACACATAACAGATTTAAATTTTAGGGAACCACTCTGAAGAAATTACATCCTTTCTGCTTTTGAAAGTTTTAGGATTTCTCATTCAACAGGAATTTGGATTCAATTTCCAGGGTCTACCCTATACTCATACCAGGATGATAACAGTTGATTTCTAAGATGGTAAAATAAATAATACAAACTTAGACTGTAGTTGAAAAGCACTCGGCAACTTTAATACTTATTTGTATTAAAATATTTCTCAGAAATAGAATATAGTTCTTTTATATTTGGAGGAATATTAGAAGGAATTTGTACCTTTTATATTTTTTGATTCTGGATTCTGCCTTTATTATTTTTATAAATATCTCAAAACAGAGAACATATACAATACTCCTTTCTATTTTCCTCATAACAGCAATCCTGTAAGGTGAGTTGGGCTAAGAGAGAGTGCCTGGCACAAAATCATGCAGCTGGATTTCATGCCTAAGGCCGAACTAGAATTCACAGTCACCTGGTTTCTAGGCCAGCACTTTAACCACTATTCCAAACTGTTTAAAATGTTTAAACCACATTTTTAAAAGGTATCTCCAGCCTTTTTTAAAATTGCCTGTTTGGACAATCTTCTATTGCACTGTTTGATTAAATGTTTAATGGAAATAATGTTTGTAATGTAAGAATTCAATTCTGTATTAAATCTCCGTATAAATCTTAAGCCTCTTATTTGAATCAAACTTCTCGGATGTGCCTGAAAACAGTTTTCAATGAATTACATGGGGAACTTGGGGAGATGCCTAATAATAGACAGAATCGATAGGAAAGTATGTATATTTGAGCATTAGTATAAATGAATCTTGAATGCTCTTTGAATCTTTAATAGCCAAAGGCCATACTGATGACAAATTCTGGATGTTGGAATCCCAACATGTGCCAGGCTAAAGAATCTGATCTCCTGACTGAGAAATTTGATGTGAGCCATTTTCAAACCTTCAAGACAACTATTTCAGTGTTTTTCCAGGACATTTTGTCACCTACTGTAAAGCCCAAGATTCTTCAGTTTACACACACACAAACTGACAGATCATCTTACTTCCACAAAGGTAACAGTAGAATCCTTCATCAGTGGAGTGGGCCGGGGAGGCTGTGGTGCTCACACTTTTTTGTTTAATATGTCTAAGATCAAGCTGGTCATTTATGCCTGAAGTGAGAACTAGATGACCCATTTAGTTGTTTCCTTGGCTGCCAATGATATTCTCAGGCGCCTTCTCTAATCCCAAAGTTCAAAAGTCTCGATACTTCTGCCTCAAGTTATTCAACTTTCACTTCCATAGAGTGCACAGAGAAGAAAAATATTGCCTGCATAATTTGTAGGTATAGACACATTTTGACATCTGTTTTTTTCTAAAGTATTAATTGATAATCTACCTACAGCTTATTTTTTAGCTGCTGATTCTTTAACAATCCTAAAAGGCAGAAGCTCTCTTAACCCTTCAGTATCTTCCTTTTTTTAAAAAAAATCGTGTTATTTTATTCACGGTTAAAGTACAAACTCCAAAAAAGGGAAAAAATTCAAAAATTAAGTAAAGCTAACAAGACATTAAAAAGTACATTTAAAAAAACCACACATGGATTCCCCCCCCAGATGAATAGTGCTAAATACATTTCAAGAATAGTGCCCCCCCTTGTGCTACAGGCCCATGATTTATGAACTTCTACAACTGTTTACCCAACCAATTTGACCTGGCATCTACTGTATAAGAAAAAATAGTTAACAGGTGAAGCCAACAGCAAAGTTAAACTTAGAAGTTTACTGTTAACAATCTGTTATTGTATGTGTCTTGTAGAAAGTTCACTATGGCTTCTGATCTACCATAAACTATCGCAATCATTACCTCTGATCTGTTCAGGATCAAATATCCCTGACTGATTCTTAATGATAACATGTTTTCTTAAAATTTTTATTGGGATCTTTCCCAACAATTGCATCTTATTCCCCAAAGTCATAAATCTCTTGTAAATATCTCTGCAGCATTTGTTGTTCAAAGAATCTTGCTATAATTTGAAACTCAGCGTCTCTTGACAATTGTTTTCTAATTGGATACAAGTCCATTCCCCAATCTCCATCAGTCTTCTTAAGAAAGTTCTTTAGAGTTTTTACAGCAAAATGTAAACAGTTCCTCTCAATAGATGTACTATAACAGAATGACTTCAGAAAAAATTGAGATATTTCCCTTGGTAAAAAGTGAATAGAAAAAAAGGGAAAGTTCCCATTACAGTTTAAAAGAAATAAGACCAGAACTTTTAAAAATGTAGAATACAAAATCCTTGCAGTAAAAATCTGATATAAATGTAAATCAGATCAAATCACATTCACTACCCAGAGGAGAGTCCTCTTGCTATCAACTTCCATACAATGAAAGCAAAGGTGATTCACAAATCCAAAATAAAGCAGTAAAAAGATGCATAAAATACACATTAAAATTCAGCAAGGGGTTAGAATAAATCAGCATTCAACCAGTTGATTAACAGTTGAAAATGAAAGTTAAAAAGAAACAGTAAACTTCAAAAATGTGCAGTTAAAACTCAAGTGTGCGTTTAAAAAAAGCAAAACTGAAAGGAAAAGATGGAGACCCAAGCCCTTGGGATATTTCTATCAAGAATTACAATCATGGAGATTCCTCTTCCCAGGTAGATGCATGGTCATCTGAGGATCTTCTTAGGTCATTCCTAGTTGTTCCTATTCAAATCTGGGAACCATGCTTTGGCAGCAAAATCAGTTGTTTGTCGCAGGAAGAAAAAAATGCCCCACCGCTCAGCATGCCATTTTTGGAGGAACTATCTTCATTCTAAGTCTAGTTGCTGTACCTGTTTTTATGAGTTTGGCCTCCTTTATACTTAATCTTGGTTCCATTTCTTGACTGTACTTCTTAATTTTAATCGCTAGAGCTTGCAGATCATTTACATTTTGGCTATCAGAACAATATCATAAACATAATGCAGGCTACTGATGTACACTTTTCTCCAATCCATCCCTCAATATTTATTTAGCATATAAGTTAAACAAAGGAAGGGCATACAGCCTTATGTTCATGTGGTTTTCTTGTAAATACTGTAGTGGTTTACTATTGCCTTTTTCTGTACAATATGATGCCTTTACTTGTGTTACTTGAGATCTTCCACTTCCAGCAATTCCCTGTATTACTGCTGCCCATTATAAATTTTAGCTGGGCAGTTGGGTAGCCTTAATGCCTTGGATGAACTTGCTGGGATAATGTATTATTGGCACACACTGCAGACATTCTTCGCTTATTCCTCCCAGAACATCCTTACCCCTACAACAAGGCAGCAAAGCAGCACTTGCTGGGGGAAATAGAAATAGTGTCTAATACGAATTGCAAGTGGATACATCTATAACACATTGTATCTATCAAGAAGGATCTGACTTGTATCTTAGTAGTCCTACAAACCAAAATTGGTTTATTCTGTATCAATTAAGTACTGTATAAGCATTTTACTGCCCTCTGGTGATTCTCAGTTGAAAGGTTTATATGGTATGAAATACAATTTACTAAGGGCTGTTCCAAAAGGTGACAAACCTATAGCATTACAATCAAATTAGTCAATCAGATGTTGATTATTGTTGTGTGCTTTTGATATGACGCATGTAGCTTTTCCTTTGGCATAATGCTTTTATGGTGATTTGGGGAGTGGTTGGAATGTAGTTACATAGCATATTTCTGCTATAAAGTCTCCGTTAGTTGTTTTACCTGTCTCCAGTAAGCCTAGGAGCTATTAAACTCACTGGATTTTCCAATCAAGTGTGATGACTTTGGCATAATATTCGGTTATTGGTTGCAATGACATTTGCAGGAATTGGGGGCGGGAGGAGACAAAATGTCAATAGGGCAGTCAAGGTCCCACACCTTTTGTACAAATATCAATATAATATATGTGTGTAGAAGAAATGTGGCTTCAACTGTGCAGCTCTAATCACTACCTTGTTTTTTTTTAGCAAAAGAATTGCTCAAATACTTTCGTAAATAGCAAGTGATTCCTTCAAATAATTTTCCAAATATGTTCAGAAGTGTCCAGAAGACTTTTTTCCCACTCCTTCAAATGTTTTAAGTTCTAATAAAGAGTTGGACTAGATGACCTCCAAAGTTCCTTCCAACATTATTATTATTATTATTATTATTATTATTATTATTATTAACTTTTGAAATAGCTAAATAAACTCTCCTACGGGCATAGCTGCCTTAACCCTTTGAGGTGGAATTCACTCCTATTAACAAACCTTACAGTATCTCTTATGAATATTTTGCACAACTGTCGTAGAATACCTTCTTCTCTGTACTGTGCATGATATTAATTTCAGTGTAGAGGCTGCACATCTTTAACTGACTGTATAGCTTTCAATAAAAACAATATTTTTTAAAAATAAAACTGATTATAGCATCCATTATAGTGCTCTATAATTTAATGTATACTGTCATGTATAGCTTCTTTTTAAAATTATTATACACTCCAGCACTTAAAAGATTCCTGAATTCTTGAAATGTGAAAGAAGCATTATATCCTACTTGATATTCCACTGGTTCCATTATTTTTCTAGCCAGTTCTATACCTTTTTTTTTTTTAACCTGAACACTAGGGATAGGCAACTGCCCAGTACCTTCCTCTGAATAGCCCAAATCTCATGAGATTGGAATAGTCATGCAAAGTTTCCTCATTCTCACAAGAATTTGGTCCTGTAGATTTGTTTAGCTTAACTTGGAATTCTGTGAATTTCATTGTAAGACTTGATGGGAAACTGGCTTTTTTAAAATTAATATTTTTGTAAGAATGCTTCCTGACTCCAAGTATAGACAAAAGGATTTTGGGTAATGAAACATCTGCAAGACAACTATCAAGCTCAGAGAGCACCAAGGAATCATAGGCAAACAGAATTCTTAAAAAATGAAAAAACTATGAGAAATGTGAGCTGCTATTTTGGAAAGTGTCTCCTCCTGCTCAGAAAAATGGCAAGGTATGTCTGAGAGAGTAGGGATGTAATTTGTCCAGCCAGGCAGCCAGACTGCTCATGATTATTCTCAACATAAGATTGATAAAACATTCTTTCCCCTTGTGATACCTTCCAAAAGTTTTGGGACGACACTTCTCAGAATTCCCAGGCTATGTGCTGGATGATTGTTCTGGGACCCGTCCTAACACAGCTGGAGGATGCTAGGATGAGAAAGGATGATCCAGTTCTAGGTTCCACTCCTGTTTAGGAATGCAACCAATTATAAAAAATGTTTGTTGATAACAAGGTAAAAAGTCACTGCAACTAACACATACCGTATATTACAAGTCCTTTTTTTCAAAGGACTAAGCATATTATTACTTTTTTATTTTTAACACCAGAATCTGTACTTGTTTTTTTGGCTGGTAATCAACTGCATTTATTAAGAACTGGGTTTATCTTAAAGCAATCTTCCTGATTTGGCGGTGTGTGTGTGTGCAGACATTTAGTTACCTGCCAGTGTGGCCCAGAGCTACTATAATTGGACAATGTGTGGCTTGCGGGTGGGGTCTGATCAGCCAAACCTGCTTGGCAAGTCCCCAGGCCTGACTCACTAAAGAGATAGGTGGAGCCCTACTCTGGCAGTGGTGGTCACACAGAGGCCATCAGTCCTGCACAGAGCCAAGCCCTCGCAGCACCATGGCTCTGAGTGTCAGCATCAAGAGGGTCTTCCAGCTGCCAGGGACTGGGGAGAGGCAGGTGCACATCAGCTTTCGAGGTGCGGAGGACAGGGATTGGGGGAAGTCTGGGGTGGGTGGAAAGAGTTGCACACAGGGTTTTGGCAAGAGGGAAGACATAATACAATGGCTTAAGATTATGTCCTAGAGAAAGCTAGAATATAGCTCCATAATATAATTGTTTCCTAATGATAGAGAGTTTGTGGGACTTGTATACAACATGGAAAAATACGTAAACCTGCCAGCTATTCTTTATGGGAACATCTGTCCTTCCTTTTAGGAATATGCACACAATTATGTTTGTACTGCCACAAGCAGAACATATTTAGGAGTAGCTGCTTAAATCAACAATAACAACGAAATCTTACAGTTGTTTAAAGAGGAACGTTTATTAAAATTTAAAGTTTTGAAAACTGTAAGAATACACTTTGTCAGAATACCATCCTATAAAAAGCATGCTATATATTCAACATGATTGGAGGGAGGAAGCATTAGTAAAAGGAAATGCCAAAGAAAAATTAAATTTAAATGAAGAAGAATCACAGATAATTAAGGGGGGGAAATCTAAAATCAATTCCTGGATAAACTTTATGGGAGAAATTGAAAACCTTCAAACACATTTCTGTCATTTTGGTTGATTCTATTAAAGGCATCACCCCCACTATAGATTTTGATCTTTAAGGAACAGAATCTTCTCTCCTTAAGTTCCTTTGGTTAGTCAATATATATATCATCTATCTCTTTCAATATCTATCTATTATCTATTTAGCTGAAATTTGGAACTTTATCTTAAATTTCACATCTATCTGAAACTCTGCTTCCAGAAAATATGGAAGCAAACTCCAGAACATGAAATATATATTAAGACTGGGCACAATCATTTGTGTGGTTCAGTTAAAATCAAATTTGTTTATTTCTGAATAGATTTCTATAGAATTCTACTGCTAAGGACTTAAACTGACAGCATTTGACACAAGAGAAAAGAATAAACAATTTTCAAAACAGTATTGGAATTCTGAATTTAATGTAAATAGGTGTTTCTTACAAGACTAATTATGTAGAAAAAAATAAATATAAATATATAAGGTACAATGATCTTAAAAGTTTTCTTTAACCTATTTAGATATTTCATATTTTTCACCCCAGGTTTTGATCAATATTTTGCAACTCTGGATTATATACTACACAAGCAATTTGCTTTTCAGTGGAAATGTCTAATAGCCATTTTGTCAGTAGTTATTTCCTCCTTTTTCATTTAATCCTCCATTGATGGTGAGTCAGTAACTGATAATGGTCTGGTGTTCCACTGCTCTGGCATATTTACTAGAGTAAATATTGAGTAAATATTCTCAATTTTAGCAGCTTCAGTATATATGGACTTCAACTCCCAGATTCCCCCAATCATCCATTCTGACTAAAGAATTCTGACAGCTGAGGTCAGAATTGTCAAGGTTTAGAAACACTGATCTAGAAAATGCTGTAAGTGACTGGTGTGGAATGGCAATTGTCATTTTGTTCTGCTTCCGTAACCTATAAAACCTCTCAGAAGCCAAATATACATGCATGTTGTTCCCACTGTAGAACTATGCATTTTGAGGTGTCAGATTGCATGAAAACTCGAGAAACATGCAAAAGTTACTACCAAAACTGGTTTAATATAAATTAGGAGTAAATTATTAAATATCCAACTGAAAAATAATATTAGCTATACTTAATATAATATAAATAATGTAAAATGAACTTAATGTATATGTTGTCTTGACCAGCCATTACTTGTTTTAGAATGTGACCTTAAGCATACTTCATCCTGACTAGTTATGCAGCCCTAGTTTATATCAAGCATACAGTCACTTATCTCATCTCTCAGTGCATCATTTCTCTCTCCATTTTGTTTTTTCCTCTTAAGTTCCTAAGATAATGAATTGGAAAAGATGAGACTTTTGTTGATTTCTGTATGTGTATTTTGAACATAACAGATATTGCACAGAGGCATGTTCTATATTCTTCAATGTGGTATAATAGTTTAATTTCCCCAAACTTGAATTCCTTCAAGTGTATTCAGATTATAATTCCAAAATTCTGAACATTTTGTTTGAGAGCTACACTATAACAAATTGGAGGCACCAAACTGGGTAAATGAGAGCTAGGTTTATGTCAGGAAAATTCACTTTCAAATGCTCATTGTCCACAATGTTTGCAATACATCTGTAGATGATTCTCCACTGCTCAAATGAATCTCTTTCATGCTGCTGTTAGGGGATAAAAGAGAAAAAGCATACGTATTATTTTGGAGTCTATAAATAAAGGCAATGGAATGAAAGAAAAAAAAAACTACAATCTTCAGATAACTAGTTGCCATCGATTGGTGATAGAAATTACGTAAAATCCATACATGAGGGCATCTGTATTTCTCTGTTCTGAGAGCTTAAAGGAAAGTAGAACATATATATTATTCTGATAGATTCTATATATCCCTTCCTGCAATGATTGAACATGAGGACCTGGATAGCTCCTAAAGCCAACACACTGCACTGTGCAATCTCCAAAGTGCATTTGAGTCCCATTGGATAACATCTGGCTATAAAAAAAAATCCAGATTTTTGAATATGGCTTTCTTTTAAGGATACATGGTACGCTCCTTCAAAGAAAATTCATACCCAGTGTTTCATATGTTTGACAAAGTTTGTATTCCTCCCCTCCAAGGATTTACCCAGAAAACAAAGAAGATACGCTGTGGCCAGGAAGCAATCTTTGGAGAGGTAAGGAAGTATCACACACAACAGGAAGCCTTAATTTTCAATCATAGTAAGTTTGTTGGTTTGTGTGGGAAGAGTATCTTTGCATTACACTGCCCAGGTTTCTCCAGAGTAGGAAGTACTACAATCTGGTGAAAGCAGGGTTGTATTATTAACTGAAAAATCAAACACTGTTGAAAAAGAGTTTGTTAAACTATGTTCTTGCATAATTTCTCAATTATTTTAAGTCAGTATAGTTCAAAGACCATGCTGTAGCTTCAGTGAATCTGAAGTACACCAGATTGGGAAAAGTAGTGATCACTAAAATACAGATAAATACTACAAACTATGTCTCATTGTGGGTGAATACAGCTTATGATCTTGCAACTTGCTGTTGAATTACACATCTCAAAAACTCTTGGCAACATGATGATGGTGGAGGTTGATGGGTGTTCCATCAGCATCTGGAAAACCTAAATATCTACAATCCAATGTGAGGTTGCCTCAAAATTCTGTAATTAGAAAGATAAATGAATTGTATTATAACATAAACTCCCACATTTTCTGTCATCTGTTGAGATTGGACATGAACAGATGGAAAAGGGACTTTTCAGAAGCCTTGGGTATTAATTTTGGCATTATTTCATGTTTTAGCTCTTTCGCTGGCCACATTATGGAAAGTTCATTATGGAAGAAATGTTGATAGTTAAAGTTTACAACTGCAGTAAAGTATTCAGTAACAGGTAGGTTCCTAACTCCCTTGGGAATTTTTTCTGCTACATTTCATTTTACAGTCGCTTGAACCTGAATCATTCATTCATGCTGTACCCAAAATACATCCCATTTTTTAGTAGATACACTTTTCCCTGTTGTATCTCTGAGAGATCAGTCAAGTAATTGTAAAATAACCAATTGCTCAAGTTTTTCCCATTTAATGTTTTTATGCTTAACTTTTCTTCTTCCAGATGACATTTTCCACTGGACGACATAAAAAGTTATGTTTTTAAGGATTTGTTATGTATAAAAGAGAAAGAAAGAACTACTACTATTTCAACATAATCTGTGTTTACATATCTTGCCATAATAAGATTTGCTTGGTTCAGACCAGATCAAAAGAGAAAGATGGGAGAGAGCAAAGAGTTTGGAGGAAGGGTGGGGCAGAAGCAGAAGGCTTAATTGCTTTGGTTCTGATAGAAATACCTTCATGGTCTCTTGTCTGATATAGTCACAGCACATAATTGCTCTCCGAAACCCAAGGGCAGCTTTCTTGCTTTAGCTAAGTGCACAACAAGCAGCCGATGATTTATTTTTATGTAACATGTTCCTGAATCTACCAGAACACCATTATACTGTATGCTTACAATTCTGTCTGTTAAGCTTTTTTTGGCTTTTATCTTGGTTTTCTTTTTGTAGATTACTTGGCACCTTAGTTATCAGCCTTCAGCAGTTGGTAATGTCTGGACGACTGAACATCAGAGAGGCTCTTGTTGACAAAAACCATAGCATTACTGGGGTAAGTAATTTGATTAATATTATAGCATTTAAAATGCACAGTGATATGACACAAGCATCTCGAATCGGCCTTTTGACACATAGCACACTACCACAGAAACATTTCAGTAACTTTCTGTTGCTGAACATATCTGCAGTCATCACACAATAATTCATCGCCAACTCCAGTTCCTGGCCACTCTTAGAAAAACCCCGCTCCCTCCCTCCCCAGGCTTCAGGTTGCATGAAATACATTTTTCAACATATTTTTTCTGTCTTGTGGGCACTCCTCTCTCCATGTTGAAGTCTGGCCAGGCAGAATCTACCTGGACTAGAAGGTAAAAAGGACCTTAAGGCACAAAGGGCCTGAAATGTGGTGGCCAGCAACTTAGATTAAACCTGGAAGCCTTCGGACAGTCACTGCAGTTCCCGGGAGTTGCTTTGTTGAATTGTTGAAGAATATTTTAGAATTGTAAGCCATCCAGAGTCACTTGGCCGAGTAGGGTGATTATACAAATTGAATAAACAAACAAACAAACAATAAATAAATAAATAAAACAGAGCTGGAAAAACAGAGCTAAAAAGTTAAAACCTACAAGTAAAACTAAATCAGACTAAAAATTCAGAGCTAATTGGTTAACAAGACAGCAGAAATATCCTTAGATCACCAGCCATTCCCAGGCCTGCATCATACTTTTAGACTCCCCCATGCTAATTGACAAAGCCAGTCCCTAAAACTTCCAGCATGGGGTAATAGTTAACATATTTTAGATGCATGCTGATATTATACAATCATGAAACCTTTGAGGCAGAGTCTAAATAAATAATGCAAACAAAGTGAGGTTAACAATTAAAGGGAGTTGGAATTAGAATGAGATGTGGTGTAATTAAATGGTTCAAAATTGAGAAAGGCATGTGCCAAAGTTGTACACTACCATCCTATTTATTTTATATGCAAAATATATCATGTGGAACGCTGGGTTAAAAAAAATAAAAATTGGATCTCAGATGTGCTAATTATATTACTTTGATGGCTGAGGGTATGAAAGTTTTGAGTAATTACTTGGTTGAAAGAAGGGTGTTGAAATCTGGTCTGCTGTACAATATTAAAACAAACAAACAAACAAATAAAGATTATGTTAACAAGCAAAAAAGAATTTGAAGTGAAGTTGAGTAAAGAAAAATAAATGTCTTTAAATTGTGGGTATTGGAGACAATTAATGATAATATTTTGGACTGCAAAGAAGAACACATAATTCATACAAGATTAAATAAACCTAAATTATTCATCAGAAGCATTAATAATAAAGCTTAAAGTTTAAAGTTTTGAATATATAATACCGGTATTAAGACAAGAATTATTGGAACTTGGGAAAAATCAAACACAATTGAAAAAGAGGGCAACAAAATGCAAAGATAGCTGGATGACACAAGCATGGGCTTAGAACAATTTAAAGAACTTCACAGATAATCTTGGTGAAATTGTATTCATTTAGAAAGAGAGGTGGCTAAATAATGAAATATTTGGTAATTGTTTCAGAACTCAGTTTTACCACTCAATGATTCCCTTAGTTAGCCAGCAAGCAGGAGACTACTTTTGCAAATTAATAGACAAATGCATGCAGTCCAGTAGCTGAGCAGTAGCTATGGGTGGGTCTTTTTTGTAGAGAAATGTCCTTGTTTTGGTTTGTTTTTTTTAAGATGAAAAAAAACAAAAAATCCTCCAAATATTTGGGAGTTATAATAGTTTAGTCTTAAATTTTACTTTTTTTCTGTAGATATATATTGAATTGGATTTGAGATATCAACCTCCGGATGGTGCTGCAGGGACATGGGTTGAGGAAGATTTTGTCTACCAGATGAAAGACAGGTACTGGAATCTGTACTAAAACACAATATATTCATTTTTAATATTACAAATGATAATAGTATTGTTTTTTTAAACTAAAAAAATCTATCCCGCACCTAAATAGCTTTCTAATCAGAAAATCATAGAACACTGCTGAAATTAAGATATAATCTGATAAAGGAAGTGTGACGAATAAAAAATAAGATAGACTTGTTACTGGCAAATCCAACTAAATATAACAATTGCCACATAGCTTTCAAGATGGATCCAGGTGTATTTGCAAATAGCCAAAAACTCAGGTCAATCTTGGATGTGTTTTAAATTAGACTGAGTGAACTGGGAGATATAAAATTACAGCTGACTACTATATAGAACTTTAATTCCCAAACTGGATGATTTGTAGGGGAAAGGTTTTTTTTTAAAGTTATATTAGTAATTTATTTGAACAGCCAACATTTGTTTGCTTTGCACTACTCATGTTTTATTTTCCTTTATTACAGCTCTGAGATTATAATTCGCAACCCAGGATTTGAAGATTTAGAGTAAGTAGCATATTCTATATAAATGCTACTAGTCTGATACTGTATATTGCTGCTGCAATAAATGTATGGAAGTATATACAATCCATGTGATGGTGCAATATTTCAAGTTGTGTCCCCCCCCCTTTTGTGCTTTTCAGTAACTTTTGCCTCTTTAGCAAGCTTTTGGGAAATGATTTGTTGAGCGCAAATTAACTGGCCCAAGGTCATGCCGCTAGCTTTGTGGTTAAGGTGAGACTAGAATTCATGGTCTTCTGTTTCTCACCTGGTGCCTTAAATGGTACACCAAACTGCCTCTCAAATTGTAGTACTGCATACATGTAATATTAGTCTGCTTTGTACTCATATTTCAAGTAAATTTCAGTGATCAACTCAGTAGTGTTTATGATTTACAAAATAAAGGATAGTGTGGGGAGGTAATGGTGGAGGCTTTCCATATAAAGCAACTGAGTGAGGTCATCTAATGGTAAGTGTGATACCCAGCTTTATATCTCCACCCCTGATTGAACAATAGGCTTCAACTCAACCTTAGCAAGATTGAATGGCTTTGGCTATTAAGGTCCTCTGGTACTGGGGACTGTCTATCTTTAGTTCTTCATGAGCTGGTACAAACTCAAACAGAACTAATGGCCAATTTGGAAGTCCTTCTGGACTTGTAGTTCTTGTGGCAGCCGCGGCTAGGACAGCCTTAGCACAACTTTGTGTTATGCATCAACTGCACTTTTTCCTGGACTGGGATGGCATTCATGCCTTGTTCACCTCCTTTCAGTACTCCTACAATGTCTTTATAATTTAATCTAGTTCACTGAAATCAAAGTTTCAGAGACAATTATGTGGATTATTATTACTTAGTAAAGAATTAAATGTGCTGTTTTCCTAAGTAAGTGATTCATCTTATAAAGATTAATTAATTCCGCAAATTACTGAAGACTCATCTTTGCCGACAGGCCTGGGGCAGTTAACACCTGGCCCCAGCCAGTGTATGTATGTTTGTATGTCTGTTTTGAATGATTGGTCTTTTAATTGACGGGTTTTACAATGTTTTTTATATATTAGATTTCTACATGTTAGTATTTATGTTGTGAGCCGCCCTGAGTTCTTGAAATAGGGCGGCATAGAAATCTAAGTAATAAATAAAATAAAAAATAAAATAAAGATTAAACCAGTAGTAGTAGAAATAGCACTAATAAAAATACAGTAACAAGGGAGTAAAGGAGAACGGTATGTAATGTTCTTCATCTCAAATTGTATACATTGCCTCTGGAGATAAAAGAATTATGATGAGCATGCCAGCATTGTAATTCTTAACTTCTGGTGTGGCTATAGGGTGGCTGATGCAAAGCGAGCCGCTGACCTGGATAGGAAGGCTGCAGTGCTGGGCAGGACGCTTGTCAAAGGTCTGGAGATGGATGATGAGGAAGACGATTACTACGATGTATCTGATATGGAGTTCTCTGGGATTGTCTTCAGTTCTGTAAAGAGGTACTTTTCAACCATGAGTAGGTAGTGCTTCAATTTCTTCCTAGAAGAAAACAGACTTCAACCTGATACATTCCAGATAAACTGCAATATCAAGAATCCTAAAGCTGCTCTAACTGTGGTGCAAAGATTTCTTTATTTCTTATTCCATCTTCCATCCAGGAGTTCAAGAGATGGTACATATAGCAGTAGCCAGTGCTTTTTTTCTTTAAAAAAAAATGCCGGAACTCACACACGTCATACAATCTGCCTTGCCTACCCTACAAGGTTCCATCCAAAAAAAAGGCCGGAACTCCGTTCTGGGCGTTCTATGAGAAAAAAAGCCCTGGCAGTAGCAATAACTGCTACAGAGTAGCGCTCTGTAGTGCTTTACTGCCATCTGTTAAAAGTTGTCTTCTCTCCAGACATTGTACATTAAAGGAAGTGCTTGGTAGGTGATTGCCTACCAGAGGGTGTCATGGGGGCAGATAGGTAAACAAAAACAAGAGAAGCCAACACTTGGTTTTCATAGCTTCTCCCACATTAAATCTGTCAGGAGAGCCCTGCTCCTTGGCCTCATTACTGGGGCAGAAGACTCATCAGCAAAGATACCAATACAACAGTATGTGGTTAGACAATTCTGCCTCCCTTAGGGCTAGAGAAAAGCTCTGGAAGACAGCTAGCATGTTTAGCTCAAAAGTGGCTAGAGGGTACCAGAAAGGGGAAGGCTAACCCTTAGCCAAACATTCCTTTCCAAAATAGCATGTGTGCATCATTTGGGTTTATTATTAGCATTTATATCTGTGCAATAATAAAACTCTTTTTTATTTTTATTATTATTATTATTAGATATCCATTTGTAGATGCAAACAAAGAAAAAATTCAAGTTAAAGCCATTCAGCTTAATACAATCATTTCAAATTTGTAGACCTTCTTCACTCCGTATATCAAAGTCCAACTATAAGCCAACTATATTTTATAAATTTTAAGTTTCACTTCTTTTCAAATCTATCCATTGTACATCACACAAACAAGTCTTCTTTCTAAAGTTAATAATTATCATGTCATTGCACCCCTCCCTTCAACGCGTACATTCCTAGTCTAGTTAATATACATCTTCCATTAATCACCCTCTCATGTCTCTTGCTCTTGCACTTAGTCCTTAAATCAGTCCATAATTCTTTGCCTTTAATTCCTTGCATAAAATATTAAGTTTCTCTTCATTTCAGACGAATTCTAGGTTTCTTCCTCTGCCAGGTGGCTTTCCATAGCATAGCTTCCCTTCCACGTAATAAGTCTCTCTTTATTGCTTGCAATGTCCCTTGGTTCCATATAAGCCATGCTCTATGGATTCTGTCAGTTTGCCAAGAGAAATTTTTAGCCTCCTCTCCTAGATATTTTCCCCATGCTTTTATAACAATTCTTTTCAAATCTTCTTGTCTCTCCACCTCTTCCATCTTTTCTTCAACTCCTTCCCAGACTCTCTTCGAATTTCTCCCAGTATCTTCTCTCATTTCCCCACTGTATGTTTCTCCGGTTTGGTCCAAGTCCTCAATAACTGCTTTGCTTTGATTTTCCACCATTTTCTCCATTTCTCCGCTTTGTTCCACTGCCTCCAGCGCTTCCATCCTTCCCTCCCATGTTTTTGCATACGTGTCTATTATCATGTCCATCTTTCTCCTCATTTTTTCAAAAATTGTTGATATTTCATCTTTTAATTCCTTCCTCGTCATCTCTGGGGAGCTTGCGTACATCCTTAGGTTTATTCTGCAACGTTTTTAAGTTATGTGTCTCTGGTGCCCTCTAGAGGTCTCTTTCGCATTACAGTTTCTCTTCCTTAGGTTTATTTTGCAAAGGTTTTAAGTTATGCGTCTCTGCTGCCCTCTAGAGGTCTCTTTCGCATTACAGTTTCTCTTCCGCCTTTCTCTTCCGGTGCCTATCCCTTTAAATTAAGAGCGGTCGTCATCTTGGGTGCCTTCTGTTCAACGTGAACGTATTTGATCCGAGGTAAAATATAAGAAATACTTGCTTTTTAAGCTCCTGCGTTCAGTCTGTCAATCTCTGTGCTTCTTTGAGATGTGTTCCTCGGGTGGTGGCTGGTCTCAGCGTCTTGGTCTGTCAGCTGACAGATACTGCCCCAGGCTGGAGCAATTGTGAGCTTACAGGGAGTCTTCTTTCTCCCCCCCGAGCGTTTTTTCGGGGGGCTTTCAGAAGATCTCAACCCTCACTCACAGCTCTTCGCCCCTACTCCTACTGAGGAGGGGTTTTTTCACCGCGAAAAACAGCTGGTTTGCACTGCTTTGGCGGCTTTACAGGTCTTGTGTCGCAGAGCCTCTTAACAAGGCTATTTCGACCCTGAGGCAGCCACGCCCCTTTTTTCTGCAATAATAAAACTCTTGTGTCTGTTCTTAACCTTCAATTGGGCGAAATTGGAAGGTGTATGACAACAATTATTGAACCAAAGTAACTTAAATGGAGTAACTTACAAAATGCTGGGACCCATGACTTCCATGGGAATGAAATTTTGGGAGGTTGTGTCTGCTTCACTGCCACTACACCTTCTGCCTGCTCTTCCCAGAAACCTACCCTCTTTCCTGCCTCCCTATGGCCTCCTGCACCCAATCAACCAATAGCAAGGTCTGGCAGGCAAGTGGCAGTAGACTCCTTTGGAACCAAGGTGAAATCCCTTAATGGCAATGGGCAGCAAGGAAAGGATGAGGGAGCCACTTGGATGTGTCCTTGTAAAATAGGCCTGGCTGGGGGGTACTGGAGGTCAACAGGTGAGGCTTCTTCCTCCCTAGAGCCGGTGGGCCCTTGGGGACATACAGGGATGGGGAGTAGAGGTGCAATTTTCTTTGCCATCCGTGGTTCTCCTTGTTCCCTCTCTCCTTAGCAAAGTGGCAAACAGTTTTGTGGATCAGCCAAAGAGAATGATTTCTGATCTTCCCTACTTTGCCTGCCTATAATCATTCTTTTTTTCTGTTTAGGAATGGAAACATCCCTGAAAGGATGACCCAATGGGTCACAGTTTGTCTACTACTTCCTTATTTTTTTCTTTGGCCAAAGTTATGATTTTTCAAACATTTGCTACAAATATTCTGCTTGCTATTTGTAAATTAGCATTAGCATTAACTAGCAGTACCTGACAGAACTTATTTTAAAAATGTTTTATTTTAAGATATTAATGATCTGAACAATTATACATACATGTCACAATATTAGTAATTTCAACATTAATAATAACAAAAAATTAAGGAGAGAGGTTTGGAAAATTGTTAACCAACAACATGTAGTGACAATCTGTTGCTGCAGATCAGGTATAAAGATGCCTTTTCAGTTTTCAGAAAAATAGTCACAAGTAATCATGCCATTATCACAAGCAGAAATGGTTGTAGATATATTTATTTACTTACTTAGACTTGAATGTTGCTAAAATCCTTGAAGTTTTAAAGCAGTTTTCAACGTTCTTTCCAGCATAAGGATTTTTTTATTTAGTATGTGCATATATCTAAGCGCAGTACAGTGGTACCTTGGTACTCCCCATTAATTGGTTTCAAGAGACTTGATGAGTACAAAAAACGATGAATACCAAACAAATGTTTCCCATAGGGAATAATGTAGTGAGTCACAAGGCAGCTGACACTCACAAATTCTAGCTTGTGTGTTGAGTACCAAATGATGATTACTGGAACAATTTTTTTGCGCCAAAATGCTTTGAATACCAACTTTGATGAGTTTCAAAGCAATTGAGTACCAAAGTACCATTGTACACATGAAACTAAAACATCAGTAACACCTAAAGCAATTTCTATTTAGTTGATTACACCAACATACATTATCACCATTATCACATTAATTTTATCCTATAAATTTAATCTGCTCTGGGCAGATTACTCAATGAGCTGGTATTTGAACAAAACTACACTCATGGTTTTAGTTACTAGAATGCAGTGTTTTGACACATCATGTAGCTTGAATATAATAGCACTGTTACATATATTAATGGAAATGTAAAATTAAATTTAAATACCATCTTAAATACCAAGTATAAGCATCTGATTACATTTAAAATTAAATGTTGATTTACTGTCATTATCCTGCTGAAACAAATAAATAATTGTGTTTTGAGCATAATTAATAAATTAATTAAGTTCTTCAATAGACTTTCACAAGTAATATTGGGGAAATGTCTGCATTTATAGATTTGAGTGTGTAGCTATTTATTCATTATTTTTATCTTTTTATTCCAATGCACTCTGCATTCCAAAACAAAAATAACAGTTCAAATAAAATGACAGATAAGATAGTAATTAATGTTGGATGTTTCATTTTAGCCGTTCTAGGGTTTTCTCCAAGTGGGATCTCTATGCATCTCCTAGACCACAGAACTTCCAGGTAATGTATTTGCCACTTTTACTGTGAATTTTGAATTTCTAGCCATTTTGAACCAGTGGGGTGCATTTGAAATTATGAGAGGAAGCTCTGGCATTCACATAAAATGGCTATCTTGGATGGAAGTGTCCCTACTTCACAATAGTTGCTCTGATGGGTATACCAGGTTATAAATAACCCAGTTACCAGAAGGCAAATTTGCTTCTTGCTCTTCCTGTAGTCCTCAGTGATGTCCCTTGTTAGCCCAGTTTATCCTGTCTTTTTTTCTGCCAAGTAAACAGACATGCAAAGAATGCACAGGGCTGTTTTTTTACGAAAGAAGATTGTGCAATCTAGAGCCATGCTTGTCAATAAAGACAACACTAGAGCTTAGTAATATTTTTGTTTTATTTATTGAATATAGCATTTTTTATTGAAGAAATAAAATCAGGTGGACAAAAAGCCTGACAGACGCATATGAATAGTTGACCTCTTGGAATCTCTGCCAATAATTCATTCAAAAGAATGCTCTATAACTCATATTTCTTACCTGATTTTGAAAACCATGTATTTGTTTATAACTTCCATTAATGATTGAGCAATCATTCCAGCAAATCTGAAAGTAAAAGGAAACATTGATTGATTTTTACAAATCAACAAGTAGTTGATTTAATTCCTCTCACTTTATACTGATATATCTAGACTGATTCTAGGAAATATATTGTTTCCCTAGATTGGTATCAACATAATTGAAGCTCAGAAGTTGGTTGGAGTTAATATTGACCCTTTTGTGGTAGTGAAAATTGGAGGTGAGAAAAGACACACAGCAACACAGAAATCCACCAACTGTCCTTTTTACAATGAGGTATGCAACTAGAAGAAAGCGTACATAATTCTATTCTCAGACTTGTCAATCTAATGCATGTGAGCACAGTTATATAGCCAACTGCTTACCAAAAGCTTGTTTTAGCTTTAGAGTTCATTTTTGATACAGTTCTTTAACATATTATGAAACTTACCAGATTGACATGAAAACCGTGTACAAATTGTTCTATGTATTGTAGTCAGATGTACTTGTGTTATTACGTAACTTAAGTACTTGTGTTATTAAAGTACTTTGTATTGTATTAAAGTACTACTGTATTGAAGACACAGTAGATTAATAAATAAAATTATAGTTTACCATAGTATATGAGGCAAATATCATGAGTGATATATAGAATTATAAAGTTTGAAGGACTGTTAGGCCAGGGCTCCTCAATCTTTTCTTGCTCATAATCCTCTTCTGACCCTCATTTACCTCTTTGATCTTCTTGTTGAAAAAATGTGTTTTACCATATGCACTGTTTATTAATCTATCAGATAATATAACTATAACTAAGATAATAGATAGATAGATAGATAGATAGACTATATATAAAAGTTATAGTAGCTAACAAAACAATTCCCTGCAAACATATTTGTGTAGTAGCACAGAAAATTCTTAGAGACATGAAATGCAGTAGTGTAAAGCTTCCTAGAAATAAGGCAGCCCCCCCCCGAAGAGCCATATCACTCCACTGAAAACTGGTGATTTAAACCATTAAATCTCAACTCAACTCCTTGCTTGATTCAGGAACCCTATTTAAAATATTCCTGAAAGATGGCAAAGGAAGATCTGTTTGAACACATCTGATAAACAAGAGTACCTGATCTATTTCAGAAATAGATTCCAATCTCCAAGGACTCTTACTTTTAGGCAGGTTTCCTAACAATTAGTCAGAGCCTGTTTTCATCTAAAAGCACGTTCTATACCCTGGGATGATCTGCAGTATCTTTTGGCCTTGTTAAATATATAAATTAATCTTAAAGCCCTATAGAAAAGGATCTTCCATTTAGAAATACTGGGGCCTGTAAGGAAGCTCTTTTCTTACAAAGCTTCTTGTTGAAAACATTCTGCATAGTATTATATATGATGCTTGGCATAAGGTAGAACTTAATTTTTACACGAAATGTAATATTTATATTTTTTTCCTTTTTCTTCCAGTATTTTACTTTTGATTTTCATGAACCAAGAGATATTCTATTCCACAGACTGATAGAGATTTCTGTAAGTATACTAGCTACTAGGTATGGGGTTGAAGCGAGATGAGGGTAGATGACCAATGGCCTTACATCATATCATGAAGTGAGCAATAAAGTAAAAATACGGTTTCTCATTTATTCTTCTAAAGTTGCAGCTATTCTTTGTCACAGATCTATGAGAGCTAATCATATCATATTTTATCACATAGGCAGCCATTAGAGATGTATAACCTTTACTTTGTAATACATTTACAAGAAATATATTATTATTCAGATGTTTGACATTCTAGTTTATAAACTAATTCAATTAAACACGCAATTATGAAAAGAAATACTTGGCAAGTGATGTTACTGAGAAAAAGAACTTTGACTTATTGTCTTTAGAAACTAATTGGTGAAACTTGTTTCAGTTTTATTAATACCATTTAACTGGGCTATAATTGCTACTTGTTTTAAACCCAGTTATCAACTGTTCAGTATCCTCCCCATTCTCAAGCCAAATGCTAGGCTTTTCTTGGCAATAGTTGGCTTCTGTGGCACATATGGCTTATCTGCCATATGACTTAGAACTGAGAAATACCTTTATATTCATGTACAGGTCTTCCATTCAAAGAAGATTCCCTTCCTGGGCACTCTCATAGGCACTTTCAAGATAGATCTTGAGACTGTATACAATCAGCCAGGTACTGTACCATGAGGCTGCTATCATGCTAAAAGTTGCTTCTTAATTCTCTTTTGCCATTGCTTTGAATTACCTGCTTTGAGTCCATAACGCAGAGTTGTCAAACTTGCAATGTCACATGACGTGTCGTGATGTATCATGACTTTTTTGCCATTGCCAGCAATGGGGTGAGCGCAGTTTCGCTATGATGCATCTGGTCCACGGGCCGGCAGTTTGACACCCTTGCCATAACGTGTTCTAGCCTTACATTGTGGGTTGATCAAAAGTTAATCAATCTGTTTGAAATGGATTTGTTTGTGATAAGTATCATTCACTTCCAACCAATGTCTAAAAATGAAAATTAAAAATGAGTTCTCCCAGTACTTGGTCCCTTCACGAAGGTCCATGATCAAGATTCTTAGCTGAGAAAAATTGAATTGGGTCATTAAATCTGGCCAATATTTTCAGGGCTGGTTGAAGACTTTTTGCTGTATGAGGTTGATCAAATCATGTTTGTGAAATTTACCCAGCTGGCACTAAAATATATTAGCAATTAATTTGTTTCCCTTTCACATCCTGCCCATTTCCTGATCACTTGGTACTGCACATTGCACATTGCCTAATTGTGCCATTTGAGATTAGTACTCCCAAAGTTTTTCAATATATTAGATCAATGCCAGGTTGGGATTGGAGCCATATGATGCTCATGGCAATCTTTCAGTAAAAGTTTATGTGTTCCGTGTTATAGCTTTCTTTATAAGCAATCTGAAGAGCTCTGCTAATTTCTGGGAAGGAATAACTGACCTATGCTTGCTAAGTATTATGTCAATCCATCAGTTTTAGTTTTCTTCTGGGTCCTTTGTTCAAGACACTGATAGTCTAGATTTAGAATTTGTAGGCATTACGGTTTGTTTATATATTTATATGAATTATGTGGCCACCCATCCCATACTAGTAGCTCTGGGTAGTGTATAGGGATTAAAAACACAAAATCACGCAACATATAACCAATCAGGCAGTCAAGGATAAACAATAACCCCAGTCATAAAAAAGTACATCAACAAAAGCAGAGCTCATCTAACCTTCTGACTCAAACTCCTAATAATCTAAACTAGATCCAGAGAAATTGTGATTCAATTGTTTTCTCTTTATGCATTTAGACCATAGATTCTACCAGAAGTGGGCTGTGATTAATGACCCAAAGGACACCAGAGCAGGAATAAAAGGCTTTGTAAAGTGCAACATTTCTGTCATGGCTCGGGGGGATGTAATGGGTTCCTTTCCCACCTCGTCCAGCAGTCAGAATGAAGACATTGAAAAGTAAGTCTGTGGTGGTGAAAGGTGTATAGAATGTTGTCTTATGAAGTTAGTAGTAAGAGGACAGTTTTCTTACTCTTATGGATAAAGAAAAGATCCAGAAGTGCAGTGCTTAATCACAAACTTGGGAAGTTTGCTTTATTTATAAATTCATTTGTTCAGCACAGGAAAGGACTTGAGCATTCAGACAGAGTGAATTTCAGGTCTCCTCTTTCTTTCTCCCTCTAAAATGGTTGTCTGTCTTCTTTTACATTTGGGATCTTCTCCTTGTCCCACTATCAGTACAGGCCACCCACCCATCATTTCCCGAGTGCAAGAATAGATAATGTCATCTTCCGCTTATTCCAAGTCCATATTTTGAAGTTCCGTGTCAAAACTGGTTTTATGTCTTAAACTATTTTAAGCCTTTCTGAACCAGGCAAAAGATCCAAAATACTATAAACTCTGTAAAGCTACTTTGCTTTGATTAAGAATAGAACAATCCTTTAAAAAGGGGGGGGGGACATTGAGACACTTGCCTACACAAGGCTAGTAAACAAAGTTTGTCTTCTCTGCATGGGTGGGGAAGGCAAGAAGTAGGAAGAATAGCCAATCGGGTTCTGCAGTAGCCATATTTTGCACTGGGCTATTACTGAAGCTCAGCTTCAGCAATAGTTGGAAACAGTAAGAAAGACAGCTCAGTCTGGCTGCAGTGTGGACTTCTTAGTTTCTCTCCTCATTCTGATCCAAGGAATGATGATACAGTTGCCTCCTTTTCTGAAAAGGGAGATATGTTTGTATTATATTAAAAATAATCAGGCATATGTTGCTCGCAAAAATATATATTTTGAGAGGCCCCAAGTTTGTTCATGGACATATTCATGTTATTTTCATGGAATGATGTAGAATTTTTTTTCTTCTAGAATGTGTTTCTTTGGGCATTTTTTTTTAACTTGCTGGTCCAGTTTCAAACTCTGTTATTTTTTGGTAGTCTCTCATCCAAGTACTAACTGAGTCTAACCTTGTTTAGCAACTAGGCAAAGGTGGCTGTGTACCTTGCTGTGTGCAAGATAGGTTTGCTGGTTAATTGAAAAGCAGATAACTGAGGGAATGAACTGTTCTGATTTTATTCTCCAGAATTTGTATCCTTAGTTAATCAAAGGATTATCCCTCCTAATTGATCAAATATCTTATTTTCAGGAACTTATTGCTTCCTAAAAAAGTTCCAGCTGAGAGACCCTGGGCCAAATTCTGCATCAAAATATACAAGGCAGATGGTTTGCCCAGTATGAGTTCAGGAATCATGGGTGGCTTTTCAAAAATCGTGAGTGAGAAGAAAGTCTTCATTGATCCTTATGTGCAGATTTCTTTTTCTGGACAGCAGGTAATTCTTTTTTTTTTCTGCATATTTTATTATTGAAAGATTCATGAAACAGACCGATCCATTCAACTTTAGTGCTGAGCTTTTTGAATAGGTCACATAGAACTTAAGAAAAGATCATTAAGAACTTAGGAAACAATATGACCCAGTCAGGATTCCTCTAATTCAGTGGTTCTCAACCTTTTTCAGGTTGAGACCCCACTTGCCCCGCCCATGCGCGGCGTGACCCCGGCGCGACCCCGGTGTGCATGTGCGCGCGCCGGGCTGATCCGTGCATGCACAGCGCACGCGCGAGAAAAAACAAAAAGGCGGACCGCGACGACCCAACCCGCGCATGCGCGGCGCGCGACGGCCCGAACCGCGCATGCGTGCGCACGACGGCCTGAACCGCGCATGCGTGCACGCGACGGCCCAAACCACGCATGCACAGCACGCACGCGACGGCCCGAAGTGCGCTTGCGCGGTGCGCACGCGACGAAAAAAACAAAAACAAAATGGCGGACCGCGGTGTCTGGCGGCCCCCGTGAAATGGTCGTTCGACCCCAAATGGGGTCGCGACCCATAGGTTGAGTACCGCTGCTCTAATTGCTGGTTGTGGAATAAATATCAAAGCTTTCCTAATGTATGCTTAGGCAATTTCTCCTAATGCCTCATTTTGTTGCAGCCTCTTAGTCTTACAATATGCAATTAATACAGTCCCAATGTAGGATTTGCTGACAATGTAACAGGGGGACGTAAGGCTTTTCCTACTACTGAGTTAAAAAGTTATCTGTCCTTCTCTGAGAGCAGTGCGGTGGCTCAGTGGTTAAGACATTGGACTTCTAAGTGGGAAACCTAGCAGTCCAATTTCAAGACCTGAGCATCAACACGATTGGATGAGCTCCCGTCCTTGCACCAGCTCCTGCCAACCTAGCAGTTTGAAAGCATGCAACTGTGAGTAGATAAATAGGTATCACTTCAGTGGGAAGGTAACAGTGCTCCGTGATGTCATGCTGTTCACATGATTGCAGAAATGTCTTCAGTCAGCACTAGCTCAATGGCCTTGAAACAGAGATGAACACCACCCCCTACAGTCAGCAACAAGTAGCAGAGTAAAATCCACAGGGACTCCTTTACCTTTACTTTACTTTACCTCATCTGAGTTAGGTAAAAATGTTGTTCCCATTGTCAACTCCTATACTGCCTCTAATGCCTCCATTCCAACCACTGCCAGTCAATGACTTATAATGGATTACAAAGCAAGGCAACTTCACGAAAACAAGAGGAATAATAAGCATAATTATGGTTGTTTGTGCTATATAGTAATTAGATGCACATAGGGACATAAACACAGTGCAAGACTCTTCAAGAAAAAATGTTTTTCAGATGTGAATTACTTTGTTTATATAGTTCTGATTTAGTGCATAAGCCCTAAATTTAAATTTACAAGAATCTAGACATGGCCATAGAACAATTCCCCTTTAAGGAAAGGTGACAATGTTTGGAGCTAATTGTTTATTTAAAAGATGGGTAAATGGGGCAGTTATCCTAGATGGGAATTCAGGGAGTTGCAATCTCAAGACATCTGAATGAGGTCAGGGAATGGAAAGGCTAATCTGAACAATTCCATGCTTCCTCACTCTACTAATATTGCTTTATCATCAACTGTGATCTTTGGTTCTATTCTTGTAATGTTCTTTCATTTAGGGAGAAACATCAGTTGAAAGTAGCACTACAGAACCAATTTGGAATGAACAAATAACATTCATTGAGATGTTTCCACCTCTTGTTCGAAAAATAAAAGTCCAGCTACTGGATGATGCAAACATTGGAGATGTTGCCCTTGCTACACATTTCATTGATCTGCAACAAATATCTGACCCTGGGAGAAATGGTGAGTTTGTCAGAGACATTGCCTTATATCAGACCATAGCTCTATCTAGCACTTTGTTATCAGAACTGCTGCTTTAGCTGACTGGAAGTCTCTCCGAGCTATCAGCAAGATTCTTTCCAGCCTTAACCCAGGAGAAGTCAAGGATAGAAGCAGCAAACATTTAGCTTGGAAAGCAGAGATTTTTCTATTGAGCTACAGCTCCTTAGAACATCCTAGCTGATAGATGATGGTCTTTACCTTTTGTCTATTACCCTGTTTATGTATTTAATTTAATTAAAAATTAATTATAAAATTAATTTATACATTAATTTATACATTTACAAAAAAGCAATGATTTGGGTCAATACCAGGTGTTATAGCCATGGCACAAGATGTACAAAATATTCTGTAGGACTGTTTTGACCATATTGTATAGGCTAATTATATATGAAACAGAAGAAAACTTTAAACAAAAGGTTTTACTTAAATGGTTCACAAAAGGGACTCAATGTTTGTCAATAGGAATTCCACAGGGTCATTACCAAACAGGCTTTATCACTTTTGCACATCAGCTTAACATATCTTTCCAGTGAACGTTTGAGATAGATGCCTAATATAGCCATAAATGGGTTTATATTACATTTTCTTATTGTATCCTTGATTCAGTATAGTAATATAGCCTGCAAAATTATTGGAAGGATGGGGCATCTTTTCTTCAACTATAATTCAGCTGAGAAATTATTATATACAGTATCTCTGTCTACTCCTGTGTGTGGTGAGACATAGCTAGGAATTATCTACCTCTACTGCTTGACACCAGGCTGAGGGATATAGCCACAACTAGTCCTCTGAATTTCTGTGTGATAACAGCATGCCAAATATCTTTTTAAGTCCTCAACTTATGACCATAATTGGAACCAGAATTTCCATTGCTAAGTGCCAGTTAAGTGAGTTGTGCCCAATTCTATGACCTTTTTAGTTACAGTTAAGTGAATTGCTATGGTCATTAAATGAATCACATGGTTATTAAGTGAATCTGACTTCCTCCATTGACTTTGCTTGTCGGGAACTTCATGGGAAGGTTGGAAATGACAATCCTGTGACTCCAGGACCTTCATTATAAATACATATCAATTGTCAAGCACCTGGGTTTTGATTATTTGAGTTCAGGAATGTTGTGAGGGTCATAAATGCAAGGACCAGTCATAAGTCACTTTTTTCAGTGTGGCCATAACGTTGAATCATCATTAAATAAATGGTTATAAGTCAGGGACTATCTGCTTATGAAAGATCACCAAGGAAGCATGACCTATACTTCATTGTCAAAATTGTCCTGTAAAAGTGCAAATCTGAACCAAATGCTGGTACCGGTATATACAAAAACATATTTTCTTCCCACCAGGCTTTAACCCGACTTTTGGACCAACTTGGATAAATTTATATGGTTCATCCCAGAATTCAACCTTGCGAGATATACACAAAGATCTCAATGAAGGTCTAGGTGAAGGCATCTTCTATCGTGGACGCCTTCTTATGGCCATTACAGTAGAGATTTTCAGTACTATCCAGGCAGCAGAAAAGAAGCCAGCAGAAGTTCTTAAAGGGGCCTTAAGCAAACTCAAGTTGAAGAAGAAGAGCAAAAAGGCCAAAGAGAAGTCCAAAACTTCTGTCAAGGAGCATCATCAAAGCCAGGCTGATATTAGTACCACTGAGGAGGCTGAACAACCAAGTGAAGTGATTGTGGAGGTAGAGGACCTCCATCCTCTCCCAGAGGTGAGTCTCGGTAATCACAGAAATCATAGGAAAGTGAAATTATCTTATACGAAGCCTTCTCTATATTTGGTGTTTAATAAATGATGGCTAAAACATTATTTCCCCCATTTAACACCTACAATATTAAACTTTAAATACTAAAGAAATGAATACAAATAACTGTAATAAATAAACATTGTGATCTAAATTAACAAGATAAAATCCTTCTTTAGAGAAAAACATTAGGCAATTTGTAATCTGTCACTGAATCTTTAGAGTGTTCTCTATTTCTTATTCTCCCCTCCTCCTAAGACTTATGCGTATTTTTAAAGATGGAGTAATTGTTTTAATGACTTGTGCCACTGATCTTTTTTTACTTCAATTTTTTATTTTACTCAGAAGATTAAAGTTCAAAATCAAAAACAAAAAAAGTTAACATAGACAAAACTAGACAAGGACATTAAAAAATGTGAATTAAAAAGGACAAAGAACAACTCCCCTTTTTATCCCCTCTACAATAAGATGTTGTAAAATTTTTTTTGTAAAACTCCAGCAAGTGGTTATAAAATAGATTAGAAGTCAACTAGTTGTAAATCTCTGTTTAAAGCTCCAGTGAAGCCTTTTAAAAATAAAAGCTAGGCAGTTAGTTTGCACAGCTATGCCCATAAAGAGACTTCTGTCTATCTAATGCTATTTCCTTTCTATGTATAGAGGTGATTTTTTTATATAACATAATGTTTCTAACCTTCAGCTAAGGTCTCTATGTGTTACTATGATCAACATCCTGATTTTTTTTTAATAAAAGGAAGAAATTAAGAGTGATTTGAGATAGTTGAAATTCAACATAGAAAACTTCAGAATGAAAGGGATTAAAATAATTATCATTGCTTTTCCTGATCAAAGCATCCACTTGCATAAAAGGGAAGGCAAGGTATGAATGAAAAAATGAAATAGGAAGAAAATACCATTTACCTTTTAAACATTCTCAAAGTTATTTTATTTTAAAATCTGGATTATTGTCTGTGTTCTACTAATCCCAATATATTTAGACGCAACACATTGTGTATTTACTCCTTTAAGCAAAATTCAGCTTTTAGTTCCCACCCTTTTTAGACAAATATTGATGCAAGTTTATGTTATGCTAGAGCAGCGGTTCTCAACCTATGGGTCGCGACCCCATTTGGGGTCGAACGACCGTTTCGCGGGGGTCGCCGGACACCGCGCTCCGCCATTTTGTTTTTTTGGGGTTTTTTGTTTTTTTCGTCGCGTGCGCGCTGCGCATGCGCAGTTCGGGCCGTCACGGTCTGCCATTTTGTGGTTTTTTTTCGGGCCGTCGCGGTCCGCCATTTTGTTTTTTTGTTTTTTGTTTGTTTTTTTCATCGCGCGCGCGCCGCGCATGCACAGTTCGGCCTGTCACGCGCGCGCCGCACATGCATGGATCGGCCCATCGCGGTCTGCCATTTTGTTTTGTTTTGTGTTTTTTTTCGTCGCGCGCGCGCCGGGGTCGCACCGCACATGGGCGGGGCAAGTGGGGTCTCAACCTGAAAAAGGTTGAGAATCACTGTGCTAGAGTACTGCCAAGACTAAATGCCATCATGTGTGTGTGTGTGTGTGTGTGTGTGTGTGTGTGTAAACACATTAAATTTAAAAATACAGTTTGAATTAATCTGTGAATTAATATTTTCTATTATCATAAAGAACCAAACTGAAAACTTTTTCTTCAGAATGCCCTAGGAGTGAAAGAAGAATTCCTTCTCTTTGCATCATTTTTTGAAGTGACTATGATGGATCCCTCAGTAGGAACCAAACCTGTAAAGTTTGAAATCTCTATAGGTAAGTGACAGAAGCTTCTGTTCTTTTTAATGTAAAACATTTTCTCTTTTTCATCCCTCTGCCATGCATTCTTCTCTTCCATCCTTTACTATAGGGATCTTCAAACTTGGCCCTTTTATGACTTGTGAACTTCAACTCCCAGAATTCCTCAGCCAGCATGCATGTCTGGCTGAGGAATTCTGTGAGCTGAAGTCCACAAGTCATAAAAGGGCCAAGTTTGAAGACCCCTGCTTTACTAGAGCTCTACAACTTTGTTACAGCCTACTCTAAATTGGTGCCCTTCAGATGCATAGGCCCAGAACTGCTGTACTATTACGTTCAATGAACATGGTCAAAGTCCTTGCCTTCAGGAAATTCAGATTTCACATTTCTTAGGTTGCATCTGCTGGGAAGAGCGTCATATGATATTATTTTTCTATTTAGATTGAGCTCTGTAAGAAAGCTTCCAGTTCTTTTTATTAGTCCATAGCTTTATTTGACTTTAAGAAAGTAAGGTTTTTATTCTTGTTTAGTTTGCAGCTGAGCTGTGGGTTTGTCTAAGTCTAAGAATTAACAACCATAAAATAGCTAAGGAGTTCCTCATTGGGGGACTTACAATAGATAATAGTCTCTCACAATTGGTCTTCAAACAGCTGAAAAAATGGAAATATGTTAGTTTTCCTTGTCTGAGTTAGAAAAAAGAGGAAATGCATTATTGGTCTAAATTCAGACCAAATTTAGCTTAAAGGTGGCCTTCATCAACCTGATGTATGCTAGGAGAGAGATGGAATGTATCAGTTGATATCCTTAGAACTTGTATAGCTTCTGATACCATGGATCATGGTATTCTTTTGGAGTGCTTAAACAAAGAGGAAGTTGGTAGCTTCATGCTAATTGAATAAAGATGCTTTTCTAGCCATGTCATATCAAGTGTCCAGGTATCTTCTGCCAAGTCTGAGTGAGGAAATCTGATACAACAGCTTGTAGGACTTAGGCTTAAACTGTCTCCAGGACTTCAGTTTCCTAATAGTCTATCTGTGCTCTCAGGTTTTTTACAAAATGACTAGATAATATAATACTAATAGTTATTCTCTTTTCTGAAATAGGGTTTATATTGTTCAACTGTTTAGGAATTGTTAATTTTTTACCCAGGATTTTTAAGTTTTTAAAAAACTAAATGGTTTTAATTTTATATTTTCATAAAATAACCTAAACCAGTTTATGGAATTGGAAGCTTATACATTACTTAAATTCATAGAGATAGATGATAGATGATAGATAGATAGATAGATAGATAGATAGATAGATAGATAGATAGATAGATAGATAGATAGACAGACAGACAGACAGACAGACAGACAGATGAGATAGATAGCAGATATTATGAACTGTAGATTACATGTTATCTTTATGTCCAAATCAAACAAAAATTCTGATATAACTAAACATATTAAATGTGCTACAATAACAAAGAATAAACATGTTTAACTTCAAGGGAACTATGGGAAAACTGAAGAAGTTACTACTAAGATATCTGTGAAAGGTGAGAAGGGAGAAAAGAGTGAAGAAAAACAGCCTTTGCTAGATCCCCTTTCAGATGAAGAGCTGGATGTTGAAGTCATGCCTCCAACTGCACTTTTGCTTGATAAGTCTATAACTGTGAACCAAAGACCAGAACCCACTGAATATGACAGGTAATTTCTCAATAGTTTTATGTCATTTGAATTTCCATATTTTAATTAACTTGTACTATTAATTCCATTTGCAAAGAAACCAAGGTATAAACTTTAGTGCTCATTCATGGCCAGAAAAATCTATTTTTAAAATTGAAATTTGCTCTTTCTCTATAGAGTAACTTATATTGCATCTACAAGATACACAACATTTACCTGGTTTTTAGGAGCCAGTTTGAATCTCAGTTCTTGATAGCAGTAAGTTCTTCAATGCTTATAGAAAACTCATTACATTTATAATCCTATTCCATCAGGAACAATTCACCAGTAAGTTACGTTTGAATCTTAGGGCCACTCTCCAATTTTATTTCATGATAGAGCAGCAGTTCTCAACCTGTGGGTCGTGACCCTTTTGGGGGTCGAACGACGCTTTCACAGGGGTCGCCTAAGACCATTGGAAAACACATATTTCCAATGGTCTTAGGAACCAAGACACTAGTGAGAATTTCTGCTCAAGGCTAGCTCTGCCAGCCAGCTAGGGCAGACAGGAAAGCAGCTGCCTCAGCAGCATGGCAGGGCTGCACTATCCATTGCAGAGCAGCTACTGCCGCATCGCCATGGCTATGAACCTCCTGCTCGGCGTCTTTCAGGTCCTCTTGCCTGGCTTCCGTCTGGGAGAAGTGCAGGGCCAAGGTAAAGAAAAAAAAGCCTGGCGAAATACTCCCGAGGGGTAGTGTCGATCTGTAGCGGGAGGTGAAGGGGGCAGATGGGTGGGTGGGGGTCGACCAGAAGGGAACCAGGTCTGATAAGGGCAAAAGTTGAGTGAGGTTTTCCCCCTCACCCCTCTCTCCACCTCGCTTTGTGCAGCGGCGTCTCTGGCTGCTGCCTTCCCAGTCGCCGAGAAAGGGGAAAAAAGAGGCGTGAGCGACTTCCCCTTTCTGCCTTGTTGCTTAAAGCTTTTTTTTGTAAATGACCGCTCGTTCAGAACTGCTCGAGGCTTGTTTGCACGAGCTTGTGGCAGATCAGTAAATAAAGGGGTGGGGGAGCCAAACCGTCCAAGGCGTTTGCACCCTGAGTGTGTGGATGCTGCTTTCATGACTTGCCACCACCACCCCCTCTCTTCGCGCCCTGCTCGGGCAATGTGTTGCTACTGCTGCTGCTGGCTGAGCTGAGCTGCGGCGCCGAGCCGATCCCCACCCCTCTTGGTTGCCCGGCCGCGCTCTGCCCCGGCCGCCCTCCGCGCCACGCCAGAACCTCCCCGCGCCGCCCAGCCCGCCTCCCTTGCCATCGGAGGGCATCTGTGTGTGTCTCCAGACCTTACTGGACTACCATCCCCAGCAGCCCTAAAAAGCACTGTGGAAGATTGGGGAATACTGGGAGTTGCAGTTCATCACCATCTGGAAAAACATGACTCTCCAAAGATCAATCCTTCCTTCCTTCCTTCCATCCATCCATCTCCTTCCCTTCCCCTTCAATCTCTCCTTCCTTCCTTTCTTTCCCCCTCAATCTCCTTCCTTCTCCATCTCCTTCCTTTCCCCTTCAATCTTCCTTCCTTCCTTCCATCTCCATCTCTTCCCCTTCAATCTCTCTCCTTCCTTCCTTCCTTCCTTCCTTCCTTTCCCCTTCAATCTCGTTCCTTCTCCATCTTCTTCCTTTCCCCTTCAATCTTCCTTCCTTCCTTCCTTCCATCTCCATCTCCATCCCTTCCCTTCAATCTCTCTCTCTCCTTCCTTCCTTCCTTTCCCCTTTAATCTCCTTCCTTCTCCATCTCCTTCCTTTCCCCTTCAATCTTCCTTCCTTCCATCTCCATCCCTTCCCCTTCAATATCTCTCTCTCCTTCCTTCCTTCCTTCCTTCCTTCCTTCCTTCCTTCCTTCCTTCCTTCCTTCCTTCCCCTTCAATCTTCCTTCCTTCCTTCCATCTCCATCCCTTCCACTGCAATCTCTTTCTCCTTCCTTCCTTCCTTCCTTCCTTCCTTCCTTCCTTCCTTCCTTCCTTCCTTCCTTCCTTCCTTCCTTCCTTTCCCCTTCAATCTTCTTCCTTCTCCATCTCCTTCCTTTCACCTTCAATCTTCCTTCCTTCCCCTTCCCTCCCTCCCAACATTTTTGAGCAAGGAAGAGTAAGCTTCTCCCGCGAGCATTGCCATATTGTTTTTGTGATTAATCACTATGCTTTAATTATGTTCAATTCGTAACAATGAAAATACACCCTGCATATCAGATATTTACATTACTATTCATAACAGTAGCAAAATTAAAGTTATGAAGTAGCAACAAAAATAATTTTATGGTTGGGAGTCACCACAACATGAGGAACTGTATTAAAGGGTTGCGGCATTAGGAAGGTTGAGAACCACTGTGATAGAGGAACTCATTTTCATTTGTCATTTCATTTTCATTTACCATGAGCAAGCAGTTTATAGCTCAGAAGCTGTATAAGGCCTTCAGCAGCAAAAGCCACAGCCTTAGCAATGATTAGCAGGCATGCAAGTTTTCCTGTTGCCATGAATGGTGGAAAAATTAAGCAACCAGGTTCCCACCTGGCAATTAAATGGCAGGGATCAAGTTGTTCATTTCTTACAGCTACTCACAGCAGGAAATGAACAATCTGTAGTGGATCACTGGGAGAAAGAGGACTATGGATTGAGAAAGATACATGTATGTCAATGTGTATAAGAGAAGTTACGTATATGTGATTAAGGTGTGTTTATGCAGCATTCTATATAGCTCTTAGGGCTGAAAAAATTGCCCATCCATGAATCTGTGTCAGGTTCATGTAACAGGAACACACTCTTCTTCTGTCCTACAGGGTTTATGTTTATGTTTAAGAAATAGCAGTTCTTTGTTCTATGTAGCGTCCCTCCTGGGCTTTTTACAAATAATCGGGTTACCAGGTCTGGGCGGCAGCTTTGCTGAGTAAGATAAAGATTTGGCAGCTCATACCTGGTAACCCCAAATCAAGAAAACTCTGGCAGGCCAACAAATATTACTTGTTTGTACAACCTTAAGCATTTTCTGCATACTGCTGTTAGTTCTTACAGTTGCCTCCCAATGCTGCATGAGAAGCCCTGTGTTTATGTATGGAGCTACTGGGAAGACTACACCTGGAGACTCTATAATTCCAACTGGATTGTCAAAATAGCAGAGCGTTTGGTAACGTATCACTTTGCCTGGAAACACTGTCCAAACCTGCTGCTTTCTCCCCACATAATTGATTTCCTGGGAGCATACATAATTGTTTGGGTAGAGCTAAATCATGAATCATAATAAGAAAACCTTCTTGATTTCTTTGCAGAATGATAATTCTTGTTGCTTCTGTGTGCCATAACCCTTCTGGTGCAGGGTGTATATTATGCCCTCATTCTTGCAGCTCCCTCCTGCGAAAATTAGATATAAACCCTGTTCCATCTTTAAGTACCTTTTTTTCTACCTTATTTAGCATTTATGTATTGAATTGATATGGTCACTCGCTGTTTTATTGAATGCATTGATTTACGCTGGTTCAATGTTTTAACTGCTGTTGTAAATTATATAGTTCTGGGTTAGTTTAGCAATACTTTAATTATACATATATTTTAGAAATGTGATTTTTGTAAATTCTGTATGAACTGATTAACATTGCACAATATGTAGAGCATAATATAAGTATCTTCCTGGTTTTGCATATTGAAATAAGTGGTTTAGGAAAACAGGTATTTATAACTGTACATTTCATCAAAACTTGATTAGTAATAATTGTTTTAAATAATTTTATAGATCAGTTCCATGTGATTTTTTAAAATCCTCACATCCCAGAGAAATAGGACTCTACAACTTATGGATAAAGTTCATGCTTGAGTACATTGGAGGAATCCACCCATTGTGTTAGCATGATCTGTTTAAAAGGACCCATCATATTAAGCTGAGATGCAATTTGGCTGTGCCTTTGTATTCAAAAATAGCTGTTGAGTTTTGTTAACTTTTTATGATTAAGTGTATTAAGTGAGTCTAGCTTCTTTGCTGACATAGGGACACGGACTAGAAGATGTAGAGAAACTCTTGAGGAGACCAAGATCAAAAGCAGATGAGAGGCTTCGTCAGGTTTTGGAGGAATTTGTTGCTGGATGTAGGTCAGTAAACTTCTATTGCCTTTTTACTACATGCAAGTTTGTACGTTACGTCTAGATCCACTCTAGAAATTCAGATTTGCCACAAGACACTTTATTATAAAAATGGCAGCTTCCATATATTTTAATTTTATTTATCAAACATATGCCTCTCATCTCGCCAATGGTGATTCTGGAAGGCTTATAGACATTGAATAAAAAATGCAGTATAAAACATTACAACAAGCAAGATCTTAAATTTAAAAATTCAATTAAAATAAAACTAAGCAGAATGGAGAGGGAGGGAGTAAAGTGTGCACAGGTGGGCTGTTCTCTACCCCATTAGCCATATTCTGAAGCATATTCATGTTTATATTCTGAAGTATATCTTTATAGGGTCCCGATACTTTTTAAAGTTCAGATATTAACTCTTTTTTAATATAAAAAATTCCTTTATTAAAACATTCAGCATTGTACATAAAATCTTTGTATGCATCAAACATCATAGCATCTGGTATACAACACTACGTATTATTCTTTGTAAACGTCTGGTTTGGTAAACATTTTTCACTCCTCACTTCAATCCTCTATTATACACCTGTTACATTTTTTATTCTCTATGATCCCTAACAATAGGTCCTGAGGTAGTAGTTAAACATTAAATATAAGATCATATTAATAATCAATCATCATAGAACACAGCATATAACACTAGGTATTAATCTTTGTAAACGTTTGGTTTGGTACATATTCTTTACTCCTCACTTCCAGCTTCAACTATATGTCTGTTGTATTTTATCTTTTATGATCCCTAGCAAAAGATCCTGAGGTAGAGATTCAATAACCTGGGGTAAAAATTCAGTCTGCTTTTTCATTATTAAAGTAGTCAACATTAAGCATAAGATCATATTAAGAAGCAATCATATTAAGAAGCGATCATCGTAGAACATAATATACAACAATAGGTAGACATTCTTCACTCTTCACTTCAAGCCTCTACTATACACCTGTTACATTTTTTAACCTGTATGGTCCCTAACAGTAGGTCCTGAGGTAGTAATTCAATAACCTGAGGTAGAAATTCAGTCTGCTCTTTCAATGTTAAAATGTTCAACATTAACCATAAGATCATATTAATAAGCAGTCATCATAGAACACTACATATAACACTAAGTATTAATCTTTGTAAACGTCTGGTTCGGTAGATATTAGTACATATACATTCAACATTAGGTGTTAGTTTTTGTAAACATTTGATTTGTTATACATTCTTCCCTCTTCACGTCGAGCCTTAGCTAAACGCCAGATGCATTTTGTTTGATTGGTGTTTCTCTTGGATATAGTCTATCCATTGTTTCCAGTCTGTCAAATATTGTTCATTGGAACGGCCCTTCAAGTATGCTGATATTTTCGCCATTTCCGCCAGGTTTGTTACTTTCACAGTCCATTCTTCCATAGGCGGTATTTCTGGGTTCTTCCAGTATTGTCCCACCAACAATCTCGCTGCTGTAATCAAGTTCAGAAATAAGTTTGTCTCTGAGGTAGTGATATCCTTTGTAATCCCTAACAAAAAAACCTGAGGTAGAAATTCTATGCGCTTTGTGAAAATGGTTTGGAGTGTCCACCATATCTTCCTCCAGAAGGCTTTGACTTTTCTGCATGTCCACCATACATGAAAGTAGGTAGCTTCCCCGTCTCCACACCTCCAGCATTTGGGCTGGGGGTCTGGGTAGATGAGCGATAGTTTTTTTCGGGTCGAGGTGCCACCTATAGAACATCTTGTAGAAGTTTTCCCTTAAGTGTTGCGATTTCGTGAATTCTACGTTCCTCACCCAGATTTTCTCCCACGTGTCCATGGCGATAGAGTGTCCAAAGTCTTGTGCCCACCTCACCATACAGTTCTTGACTAGCTCGGTTTCAGAGTCCATTTCTATCAGAATGTTGTACACTCGTTTGATGTGCATGATCCCCTGATCTCTAATCTGCTCAATTAGTTTCTCGTCGGTTCGGGAGAAGCCCTTCTTCTTATCTTTACGCCACCTTGATTGCAGTTGTACATATGATAGCCAGGTACCTCCTATTCCTCTGTTTGCTAGCGTTGCTTGGGGTATCAAGAGGAACCCATTTTCTTCTCCCAGTAAAAGTTTACCGTATGGCACCACTTCTTGCCCTTGGGATGTGTTTGTATCCCCTATTGCGTGTCCGGGGATCGTCCAGATGGGAATCTTGTTGTGTAGGAGGTGTTTATATTTCTTCCAGACCCATAACAATGGGATCCGTAGTGGGTTCTCCTTGAAGTTCCTGTCTGCCTTTTTGTCGTATACTAAGTATGCGTGCCAGCCAAATAGTAGACCATGCCCTTCAACATTCAGTATTCTATCATTTGTCATATTGATCCAGTCACTCACCGCCACCAATGTCGCTGCATAATGGTATAGCTTTAGATTAGGCATTTTTAGTCCCCCTCTCTTCCTTATGTCCTGGATAATTTTTAGTTTCACCCTCGGTCTCTTGTCATCCCAAATAAATTTGGTGATGCCCCTCTGCCAATTGTCCAAGTCCTCGTCCTTTTTGAGTATGGGTAGCGTTTGGAAGAGAAATAGAAATCTTGGCAGGACGTTCATCTTTACTGCTGCTATCCTGCCCAGCAGGGATAGTCGTAGTGTTTTCCACCTTTCCAGATCTTCTTGTATCTTGTTCCACAGCACCTCGTAGTTATTTTTGTATAATTTCGCATTCGTTGTTTCTATCTCTACTCCCAGGTACTTAACTTTCTTAACTATTTCACAACCCGTTATTCTTTCTAAGTCCTGTTTTGCTTTGCTGTCTAGATTTTTAACTAGCATCTTCGTTTTTGATATATTAACTTTAAAACCTGATACCTTGCCATAGTCTTTCATTATCTCCATCAGACTCCTTGTTGATTGTCCTGGTTGCGATACTGTCACCAGTAGGTCGTCTGCAAAGGCACACAGCCTGTAGTCCTGTTTTCCAATCTGTATGCCCTTTATGTCCTCTGCTGCTCTTATCTTGTTCAGCAGAATCTCCATCGTTAAGACAAATAGCAGTGGTGATAGCGGACAGCCCTGTCTCGTGCCTCTTTCTATATTGAATGGGTCTGTTAGATCGCCGTTCACGATGATCTGGCCCGTTTGTTTCTGGTAGATTGCTGTTATGGAGTTGAGGAACTGCTTTCCCATTTTCATCCCCCGGGCTAGGTTCGTCAGGAATGGCCAATTCAGTCTGTCAAAGGCTTTTTCTGCGTCCACAAACATGAGGGTTGCAGGTACCTGGTTGTGTCCTTCCAAGTACTCTATTATGTTCAGCAGTTGTCTCACGTTGGTTTTCATCTGACGTCCTTGTATAAACCCCGTTTGGTCCGGGTGGATTATTTTTTGTAGTACAGTCATTAGTCTGTTGGCCAGAACCTTTGTAAAGATTTTGTAGTCTGTATTCAATAGTGAGATGGGCCTATAGTTCGCCGGTTGTGCATTATCTTTTCCCTCTTTGGGAATTAGAGAGATGTATGCTGTTTTCCAGGAGGGTGGGACTTGGCCGCCTTCTTGTATGTTGACAAAAGTTCTCTGAGGGGTTCTATCATTTCCTCTTGGAGATGCTTGTAATAGATAGCTGTTATCCCATCCGTCCCGGGTGACTTTCCTGTTTTCAGTTGTTGGATTGCTGAGTGTATTTCCTCCTTTGTGATTGGGGCATTCAGGGCATCTCGTTGTGTATCGGTGAGTACCATTAAGTTTTCGTTTTGTAGAAACTTTTCTATCTCTTTGTCCTGTATCTTCTCCTCGGCGTATAGTTTTGAGTAGAACTCGGTGAAGGCTTTCTTGATGATTTCATGTTTGAATTCTTCCTTGCCTTTGTACTCTATCTTTTCAATTATGCGGGCTTTCTGTTTCTTTCTTAAGGTATAAGCCAGCCACCTCCCCAGTTTGTTAGCGCTGCAGAATGTCTTATGTTTTGCATATTGTATATTCCTTGCTACTTGATCCGCCATCAGCAGGTCGAATTGTTTTCTTAGTATCTTAATTCCTTCTTTTGTGGCTTTGTCCTCTGGTCTTTTTATTAATAATATCTCCTGTTTCTTTATCTCCTCCTCTAGCTCCTTTCTTTTTTGTTCTTGTGTACGACGGTGCCTGGCATTCATGTTCATGAGGATCCCGCACATATATGCCTTGCTAGCATCCCAAATCATTTCAATGGGTGTTTCATTGTTCATATTTATACTGAAGAATTCCTTCATGGCACTTTTGCATTCAGCCACCCTTTTCTCGTGTCTAAGCAGGTTTTCATTGATCCTCCAGGATCTCCTCGATTTCCGATCTTGTCTTAATTCCATCCTTACTGGGTTATGGTCTGTTAGTACTTTGGGTAGGATTGACACAGCGTTTAGGCAAATTAGCAAGTCACTAGATGTCAGGATGAAATCAATTCTGGACAACAACTGATGCCTGTTGGAAAAAAAGGTGAATTCTTGCTCTTTGCCGTGCCGTTCCCTCCAGATGTCTGTCAGTACAAGGTCTTCCTTCATGTCGTAGAAAGATTTAGGCAACTTGGAGTGCTTTTGTGGTTTAGGTTTTGTCTTCTTCTTGTCCAAGGCTATCTCTATGACCCCGTTCCAATCTCCCAGTATAATACATGATCTGTAGTTAAATTGTGTTAACTTCTTGTGTATCTTTTTGTAGAATTTTCCTTGTTGTTGATGTGGGGCATATATGCCCATCACTAGAATTTTCTTGTCGTCCTGTGTCACTTCGATTGCTAGGTATCTACCCTGGGGATCCGACTCTATTAGCTTGGCTATTACATGTTTCTTCACGTATATGACAATCCCGTTCTTCTTTTGTGGCGCCGCTGCGACAAAATGTGTACCTAGTCTGTTGTTGATTAAGTATTTCTGGTCCGTTGCTCTGATGTGTGTTTCTTGTAGGCAAATTATGTCGTTTCCTCCTTGAAACAGATAATGAAATATCTTCCTCCTTTTCTGTGGGGAATTTAGTCCGTTGACATTCCATGTCAAGTATTTAGTTGTCATTGTCGGTTTCAGGATACTCTTCCGAGACCGCTTCCGTTCTATCTCTTGTGGTCTTCTTTGGTCTCGCTCCCATGGTATCCAAGTTTGTGTTCGAGTTGCATAGAGGGATCGTGTCATGTTGCTCCGTGCGTTTGGTGGTGGATCTTGTTATCCTGCCCTCTGCAGTCTGTCCTGTTCCCTTGTTGTTGTTGTTGCTTCCTGTTCTCTGTGTCTTCGTGTCTCGAGTTGGTCCTTTCCTTTCTCGTGTTCCTGCATCGGTCTGTCGGTCTGGTGGTCTTTCTGCGTCTTCTCTCGTGGTGTATTGGGGTCCCTCCGGCGTCAGTTCCTTTTCCAGGAATTCTCTGGCTTGTTGGACCGAATTCAGGTGGTGTCTTTTACTTTTATAGAAAAGTGTCATCCCCGTGGGGGTTTCCCATCTGTATCGCAGAGCACGTGATCTCAGTTCGTCGACCAGGAACTTGTATTCCTTTCTGTCTCGCAGCATCGTCTGGGGGATCTCTTTCAGTACTTTCACTTCTTGCCCCTTTATGTACAAACTCTTGTTGTAAGATGTGGCTGAGATGAGGTTCCGGAATCCCTGCATCGCAAAGTGGATGACCACGTCCCTTGGTTGGTGCCTGTTTGTTGTCGTCCGTGCACCCACTCTGTAGATCCTGTCAAATTGCCATTCGATAGCTGGGATTGGCTTTCCCAGAAATGCTGCCAGGGCCTCTATAAAGGTTCCGAGCTGGCCCCCGTGGGTTTCGTCTGGTGTCTCTTTCAAACCTCTAAACCTGATTGCAGACGCCAGTTGCCAGTATTGTATCGTGGAGGATTGGTCTTGGGCCACCCCTTTCATCTCTGCTATCTCTGCTATCTGGCCTTCTACTTGATTCTCCACTTTCTCCATCTGCTTGTCCACCTTCTCCCTGATTTCCTGGAAGTTTTTCTCCATTTCCTCCCCTATTTCCTTGTAGTGTGTTTGCATTGCCTCCTTCATTTGCTCCAAATCTGCAGCCATCGCCTTGCGTTGCTCCTCCCATTTTCTCTCTAGCTCTCTACCTTGTTCTTGCAGCATTTTTTTTATATCGTTGTATCTTTTCTCCATCTTTTGTTCTGCCTCTACACACCTCCTCTCCATCTCTCTACCTTGTTCTTGCAGCATTTGTTTTATATCGTTGTATCTTTTCTCCATCTTTTGTTCTGCCTCTACACACCTCCTCTCCATCTTTGTGTCCCTTTGCACCAACCTTTTATCCATTCCATCCATCCTTTCAACCAGCATTTCTATTACCTCTTGTAATTTTTGTATCATGTGTGGTGTTGGGCTGGCCTGTGGAGGTGTATGGGTCTGGGTGCCTGTATTTGGATGGGAGGGTGTGGGGATGGGTAGAGTAGTTCCTGGTGGCTTAGTGCGCTGGGCTGGGGAGGATACAACTCCCTTCGTTTGTGTCACTGTGGTCTGTTTGGAGGCCATTCTGAAGTTATCCTCCTGTTGTCCTGGCACTGTTTTGGGTTCCAATTTAGACCAAATTGGGCACTAGGTCGTGATCTGATGATGACCCAATAGTCTAGCCTTTCAAGGGGGGAGGCTTCAGGGTTTAGGCAGTGTAGGGGTAGGAGCCTATATTCTGGCAGTTCTATGTTCAGGGAGCCAGTTCAGTGCTTTTGCCTTGGTTTCCTCTTCACTCCCCTCTGCCAATCTATTTCTTCTCTTTATTCCTTTCTGGCTCTTTCTTTCCCCTCTTTCTCTGCCTTCTAGCCCAGGTCACTTCCTCCTGTCAGCCTGTGTTTGCTGCTCCCCTCTACTTTTCCCTTATTGCTCACCGAGTTGCTTTCCAGCTTTCTTCTTCCCTGCCGCCCGTTGTGGGGGGGGGAGGGGGGCTGTGTCTCTGCAAGGTTTTTCCCCCTCTCTTCTTTCCCCCTTCGCTTCGTAGCCTCCTCTCACCCGGGCTGTCCTCTCCTGCTCCGCCCGCCCGGCTCCTTGCCGCCCCCGGTATCTTATTTGGGGGCCTGGGGGGGTCTTCTAATGGTTCTGTGGGGGCCTCCTCCTCCCGCTGCTGGCCTCCCTCTCCGTTCGGCTTCCTGCTGCGCATGGTTCCACCCCCGCCGGTCTCACCTTTCCCTGCGTCGGCTGGCTCTCCTCAACTGCGACTGGGCGGCTTCGCGGCTTCTTCAGGCCTCCAGCTGGGTAGGTCCGGGGCTCTTCTTCCCTCGTCCCGCTTCTTCCTGATCTTCTCTCACTCCCGTCTCCTTCTCCTCCAGTTCCTTTCGGGGGCTGGGAGGGGTTCTGTGAGGGTCCTGCCGGGGGTCTTCTTTCCGCTGCTGGCCTCTGCTGTTGGAACCTCTCGGGGCGTTGTTTTCAGGCCCCCTCCGGTCCCGTCGTTGTACGCAGTCTTCTTCTTTTCCCTGTGTCGGCCGGCTCTCAGCTCCTTCTGCGCGTGCGCGGCCTCGCAGTTTCTCCGGGCCTGCCGGCTGGCCGGCCGTCGCCGGCCTTGTCGGCCCCGTTCGCTGTCTTCCTGGGCTCTTCGGAGATGATCCCTTTCTGGTAAGTACTAGCTGGGAGTCTTCTTGGGAAGCGCCCTCTTTTCCGGCGCTTCCCCTTCTCCGAAGATCAATTTTTTAGCAAAAAAAGCAAGCTCCGGTCCGGAGCTGTGTTAGGAAGGCTCCGGTCGTCTTGACCGGAAACCGGAAGTCCCAGATATTAACTCTTAATGAAGAAAAAAAACTGATAGTTTCAGAACTTCCAAGGGATATTTCTAGGTAAAATTGTTCAGAGCTAGATTTTGCACTTACAAAACATTAACGTGCATTTTAAAAAGCTTGTGTGTAGTTCTGGGTACTATTTTATAATACTGAATGTACAGTGGAACTCCAGTTTACTTGATACATGGACTTCATACACAAGACCTCTAATTCTGCTGCAATTTACATCATTTGCATAATAATGTCAATTTGCATAAGACACAAATAATATAATGTGCACATTGGCTCTTTCGTTTATAACACATTACACAAAACCTAGTAGATTCACTGCCTTTATTTTGTTTAAACTAATTTGATTCATCTTTCTGGACTTGTTTAATTTTCTCCTTCCTCTCATTTTACCACTGCTCTGGAAGGTAATTTAGACTGAGGGAGAGTGACTAGCTTAAGGTAACCCAGACAATTCCCATATCTAAGAGAGAACTAGAACTCATGATCTCCTTATTTCTAGTCCAGGACCTTAACTGCTACATCAAAGTGACTCTTAATTTCTCAGTTGTATAAAAATGTCATTTCTGTTTCAATTTCATATAATATACTTTAGGATAAAAAGGATATTCCCTGCTCTCAATTCACTCATTAAAATGTAATTTCAATGTACACTGATTTCTTCTAACTGTAGAGAGTCATAAATTGTGGTGATTTCTAATTATTTTAAATTCATGCAATGTATGTTCTCATAAATTAAAACTTAACAGTGCCTCTAATTTCAGACAGTATTCTCTCAATGTGGACAAAAAACCAATGACACGTCCAAATAACCTTGATCGATGTCGGATGAAATCTCTCCCACAAAACATTGTAAGTTAGGTAGCCAGACTATGTTAGTGTTGTAAATCAACTTGATTTAGTGTCCTGCAATTGTATGGAGACATCATATATTTGGAAGGTACCAGATTAAGAAAGGCTGCTCTAAAGAGATGACATTACATTTTAGGAACAAACTCTGAATGCTGAGTGTGACATTGAACATACAACTCCAGGGGTCTGTTAGAATATTGGTTTTCAGAATTTCTCAAGGACAATGCAAAGGTCTATAAGGTGGATGTACTAGATCAATTAAATTCAGTTTGTTTAGGCTTTCCATGTGAAAATATCTTAATTTTTGGTTGAAAAAAATATTGCAAGGGAAAAAACTTATATTGACAAAGAAGTTCTAAATAATCATACAGATAACTTTTCTAACTCCAATCAAAATTTATATTGATGAAAGCTACCAGGAACTGCAACTTCTCTGTAATAGAAGTCTGGCATGGAAAGAGAATGGGAAAAGAGAATTATCTTTATCTAGAGTACCTGGAAGGGGGTCAGAAAAGTCAAAATGGTGGCCACAACTATGCTATTGAAGCCCTACTTTTTTTTACATGCCTGATATTTATTTCAAAAAGAGGATGAGAACTCAGCTTGATTCTCTATGTTGATAAATAACTAATTAGATGAAGATGTTACTTTCCTGATGTTAACAGATTAGTTAAGAGTTAATATTTAAATTTTTGACTTATTTTATCACATTTGATTACAATGAACTTCTTGAACAGTTGGTATACATAACACAAATTATTTATTGTCTCAATTGTTAATTTGGCTCTAGATTAGTTCCTGTATGCGAAAATATATTTTTTGTGGCAATAATTCATGTTGAAACTTACCCAGTAATGAAAAAAAAATTTTTTTCTGGCAAGGTGGCTGCCTAAAAAAATATGCTACATCTGTGGAAGAAGAAATCTACATCCAATTTGCAGTAATGGATTGCTTGACATGTTTTGTGGGTTAATATTGGAATTGTAGAGTTTTTTTTCAACAAAGGGGCAAGGAACATTTTTCAGCAATATGTTTGAAGTGTTTGAAATAATAAAAATAATAATGTTAATAAAATAATTTCCAAGCCTTTTAAAAATTTTGTACTGCTATGCTGTTCATTGTTGAAGTTATCTGAGTCCTTTAATGCTGTTGCCTGTCTTTAGATTTTTCCTTTGCGGATTAACTTAGCATGATACATTTTTAAAATGACCTCTTTGTGTTGCATTTAGATACTCTATGCAAAACAGGGACTCCGCATAAGGAAGCGACTGACTAAGCTCAACATCAAGGAGAAAGTAAATGAGACAAAGATAATCCTGTCAAAGTTGCGCTTCCTGGCTAAAGAGGTACACAATTGCACAATGAAGGATATAAACACAGCTGAGCAGTCAGTTTTGTATTTATAGCTTTAGGGTTCAAGAAACAGGAAATAGAGGTGAAGTTCTGTTGCTGTAAAGGAGAGGGGTAATTTCCTAGATGAATGTGCTAAAAATTTCAAATATATGTTTAGAAAGGGGGAATTCAAATTTTCCTTTTGGGTGTCTTGAAAATGAAAAGAATCCTAGTAAGTTTTACACATCTGGGTGGCCTGATCAGGTTTTGAAATTACAGTACTGCAAACATAGCTTTCCAGTAGTTTCTAGAAATCTTGTGTTCCCACATTATTACCTACTACAATTCAATGACTCCTACAACTTTTCCTTTACATTATCTCTTTTTCTAGAAAAACATATTTACAGTATTTAGACGTCTTTACTGTCTCGCTGAATATACGACGAATAGCTTGCACAATAAACTTTCTTGTTAATTTCAACAACTGAAAACCTTTTGTTTTGTACTGATTTTGTCATCTTCTTCAGCCTCAATGTTCTATTCCTGATGTCCTGATCTGGATGTTTAGCAACAACAAGCGTGTTGCCTATTCAAGGATCCCTGCACAGAATATCCTTTATGCAGTGGTAGAGGAGGAAAAAGGCAAGGACTGTGCAAAGATCCAAACTATCTTTCTAAAGGTAGACATTATTCATTTCATCATTAGCTGATGAACTAATCATTATTATTCATCATTAAACCTATTCAGTTAAAAAAAGAGCAGGATAAATAATCAAATCAAATATTTGTATTATGGTCTTTAACCAGCCTTTATAATAGAAATAGAAAAATAGTTCAATTCAAGAATTCATTATTGGGGGAAACAATAAGAAAATAAAATAACATATATAATTAACTTTCGTGTGATTAGATGACTTGATGAAGATATTTGACCACCTGATTTGTTAGTGTAGGATTAGCATCCCTTAAAAGGTAATAAACATAACATTTATCACTATGACTTTTAAAATTAGAGATAATTGGGGAGATCAGAGCACAGCTTGGCCCATCTAAAAAAAGGACATCTTATGAGTACACAAGTAATTAAAGCTTAGGTTGGTGAGTGTAAGTTAAAGAATGAGCAGGATAAATAGTGAATATTAATCGAGCAACATCAAAGTAGTAATATTGTTTGGGCTTAAAGGTTCCAGGATCACGCACCGAAGAGATCTTTGCAAAACTGGAAATCTATATGTGGCTTGGGATAACTAAGTATGTGAAGAACAGTACTGCAGAACTTCCAGAAGAATTCAAACACATCTATGACAAGACCCAGAAATTTGCAAGCATTCCAAAATACTTCCCACCCATCCAACTCAGCAGAGATGGTGAGTTTAATACTTGGAGAGCCCTGGAAATAGAGTTGATTCAGATGATTTTTTCTATTACAAATAATCAGAGACATTATTTATTTGTTCATCATTTTAGCTAGAATGGCAATATTTGGTTTTGGCTTGGTCTATCATGTGCTAGTATCATTTACAGGTAAATTAGGCTACTAGAACTTGCTCAACAAAACATGGTCCAGGGAATCCAGGGTTAATCTTAAGTTTCAGAGCTGCTTATGGATGTCTCCACTAAATGTATAATTTTAGCTCTTAGAGCAGTGTTCCCTAAATGTGCTGTCCGCTGTGTTTCTGCATAGTCACTTTTGTAAGAATTATTTTTCTGAACACTTTCTCAACAGAAAGTTCATCCTATTGCACTGGAAACTATTGAATAATTCAATTACACCCAATTCAGAATCATATCCTAATTAGCAGATGGCACTGCCTAGCTGACCTTGATTAATCTAAAAAAAAAAAACCTAAGCATGATTGGATGTGGTTAGTGTTTGAATAGCTGTAAGCTGGAGCAGAAAATTAAAATACATTTTGGGAGAAGGCAAAGACTATTTTTATTTAGTGAATAAATAAGCAAATACAGATAGTTCTCATTTAGTGACTACAACTGAGACAGGCAACTTGATCATTAAGTGAAGTGGTCACTAAGTGAGACATAGCTGTGTTTATGATCTTATTTCAACTTTCTTTTGCTGTACAGATCTGCAAAGGTCATAAATATGACAATTGGTCATAAAATTATTTTTCATCACTGTTGCAACAGCAAACAGTTACTAAACAAGGCAGTGATTAAATAACTGTATAGTAGTTATTATAGTTATTACTATTTAACATGGCAAGACATTATTTTATTCCCACCTTGGTATAAACTAGTTAGAGAAGTATCTGTAATTCGCAAGACAGCCATAATTGAAATCTGTGGATATCACATATAGCCTATTACTATGGAAAAAATCTCTCTCTCTCTCCCTCCCTCTCTCCCTCTCAGACTTCAGTTACTTTCAGCTTCGAGGTCATTTGTATCAGGCAAGGGGAATTCTTCCTGCTGATGAAAATGGTCTTTCAGATCCCTTTGCAAAAGTGGTGTTTTCAACACAGTGCCAAACTACAATGGTAAGAATATTTGCAGACATTATGAATAAACTGCAGATACAGTAAATACTGAAATGGCAACATTTTCTGTCCCTCTCCCCCCATGAATGTCTGTACTGATCCTGCCCCTATCTGCTCACCAAATATTTAAATCCTGTTTTACAACAACATCCACAGTGGCTCCCTGATTTCTAACATTTTAACTTATTTATGACATTAATTCCAGGGGCATCCATGGGGGTGGGGCAGGATTGTCCAAAATGTCAAGATGGAAGCTATGACCATGTCATTGAAGCCCCACTCCTTTTTTACGTGCTCTCTTGACTTTTTAAATTCCTCTATAGGTATCCCTATTCCAAAGCTAAATGAATTTCTGCTCTTCCTACTTATTAATACATCATTCTTAGTCTTCAGTTTATCAAACTGCTGTTATGTTCCTCCTCCCATTCTTTTTCCTCCTGGAGGTGGGCTGAGAAATAATGACTGGTCCCAAATCACCCAGTGACTCCTATGACCACAAATGATTTTGAACAGGATCTCCCTGGTCTTGGTTGAACACCTGAACCATTACATCATATTTATTTCTTTGTTAGGTTTATTCCTTGCCCTTCCTTCAGGTTCTCAAGAGGGTGTATGTAGTGCTCCCCCTTTTTTTCTCCCAAGAAGAGCACTGTGAGTGAGATAAGTTGGGCTGAGTAAGACTAAGAGTAGAAATCTAGGGGTTTCTAGTCCTAGTCCCACACTTTCACCACTACATCTCATATAATTCATTAATATATTTGTATTATATTTCCATGGTTCATGCCATACTATAGCTCTGTTAGAAGAGTCTCAAATGATTGAATGGGTCCACACTGGAGAAAATTATCCATAAGATTTTTCCAGTTGTATATATTTTTAATTTTACCTTTTTAAAAATGTGCTACTAACTTGAGCAGAGTTTAAATTGGAAGAACTTGGGGAAAGACTGTGGAGGAATGGGGGAGAAGAGCATTTTACATTAGGAGAAGCAACACACCCTAGATGTGAGAGGTGTGGAAAGGAAGTGCTTCAGAGAGACTTACCTTAAATAATTCACTGTAAATGTAGCTGGGAATTTAGTTTCCGTTTTCAAGCATAACTTTTGCTCATTACTCTTTACTAGTATCATACATGTTTTTGAAATCCATGTGATTCTTGCTTGCTTAGTTTGGCAGCTATTGCAGCGCCTAACCTTACTTAATATTTTCTCCACAAACTATTTCAAATTTCAGTCTCCATTACTCCTGCCCCACTTCAGACTTTTTTTTAGTAAGAGAAAGGGGGAAAGGCAGACGTTATTTTTTCCTTCAGGCAGAAGTAAATCAATTGGGAATGAACATTGGTGAAAAAAAATAGGCAGCGAAGAAAAGGCTATGTTCTTTTTTGTCACTGCGTAAACCTAGGATATTCCATATGTGATGTTTGCATCACTTCAAAATCAGCTCTGAATCCACATGATACTTTTCATACAAACAGAAACTGTATGAAAACCTATTTATTGTTATTGTCCCAGCCTGAACTTATCATAGTACCAGAATAGAGTGTATGTCTAGACAATTGTGCGATAGGATGAAAAACAGCACTCATCAGCTTATTCTTTCACTGTCAATAACCTCAATATTTATTAATGCAGGTATTGGAAGAAACACTCAGCCCAATGTGGAATGAGTTACTTCTCTATGATCAGCTTATAATTGATGGAAAGAAAGAGGACTTGAAGACAGAGACTCCAATAGCTATTGTCAATATTTTTGACTACAATAAATTTGTAAGAGTACTTTTTCTTTATAAACCTTTAAATCTGCTTCTTATTGCTAAAATGAGATTCCAAAGCAGAGAACAATCTTCAAAAGTTTACAATAAATTAAAGCAATGTTTGCATTAAAAACATGATTAAAAGCATTAGAGAACAATATTGAACTAAATCAGAAGGCCTAGCACCACCAGTTTAATGAAGTACCTGGATAAATAAACTTGTCTTAAACCAGCGATTCTCAACCTGTGGGTCATGACCCCATTTGGGGTCGAACGACCATTTCACGGGGGTCGCCAAGCACCGCAGTCCGCCATTTTTTTGGTCGGCCATTTTTTCCCCTATTGCGATGCGGGCCGTTGCGCCGCCCCGCCATTTTTTTTATTTTGGTCGGCCATTTTTTTGGTCAGCCATTTTTTTCCCTATTGCGATGCGGGCATTGTGCCGCACATGCGCGGTGCGGGCCCGCCATTTTTTTTATTTTGGTCGGCCATTTTTTTCCCTATTGCGATGCGGGCCGTCACGCCGCGCATGTGCGATGCACCCTGTTGCGCCGCGCATGCGTGATGCACCCTGTTGCGCCATGCATGCGTGATGTGCCCCGTTGTGCCGCGTGTGCATGATGCGCCCCGTTGCGCCGTGCATGCGAGTTGCGCCGCGCATGTGCAATGCGCCCCGTTGTGCCGCGCATGCGCGATGCGGGCCGGGGTCGAGTCCCGGAAAAGGTTGAGAACCGCTGTCTTAAACTCATACCAAGAGCTTAGAAGATTCATTGGCAATCATTGGCCTGAAAACTTCATAACCTGAGAGATTGTGTTGGTACTTTTTCTTGAGCCGCCATGTAGTAACTCACTGGTAGATGGAATATCCTTAAGAACCTTTGATTCTGCAGACTGTCATTTCCAGATGACTTACCTTGATTCAAGAAAATTGCATATCTAAGGGAAGATCTACACATGGCATCAATCTCATGATGTTGGTGTACTTTTGATCTTTTTGGCAGATAAGTCAGTTAATTTCTGGCTCAGCTGTGATGTAGGAGGAAATGCTATAAATGTTTTGCAATACAGGTAGTCCTCGACTTACAACAGTTCATTTAGTGACTGTTCAAAGTTATAATGACACTGAAAAAAGTGACATGACTGTTTTTCACACTTATGACTGCTGCAGCATCTCCATGGTCATGTGACTGAAATTTCAATGCTTCAATGGTTCATATTTATGACGGTTGCAGTGCCCTGGGGTCATGTGATGATCTTTTGTGACCTTCTGACAAGCAAAGTCAATGAGAAAGCCAGATTTACTTAACAATTGTGTTACTAACTTAACAACTGCAATGATTCACTTAACAACTGTGGCAAGAAAAGTCGTAAAATGGGGCAAACTCACTTAACAAATGTCTCACTTAGCAACATAAATTTTGGGCTCAATTGTGGTCATAAGTCGAGGACTACCTGTATTAACTGGATCTGGAAGAGGTGCAAATTTTCAGTGCAGGAACTCTCCTATTTAAAAAACTTTAGTGATATCAAAATAATGTGCATGTATAATACTGATCTGATGCTTGCTTTTTTTCTATAGGGCTCACCAGAGTTCCTTGGTCGAGCCTTTGTTACCCCACAGGTGAAGCTGGTGGATGAGCCTTACAGCAAACCTTCTCTCCAATTTTTTGATATTTATAAGGGCCATAAATCAGCTGGGGAATTAATTGCTGTATTTGAACTGATTGAACTGGATTATAGTGGTTACTTAGAGGTATGTGTTTGTACTGCCATCACCTAATTTATAGATACTGATTTCCTGAACCTCAATTAGCAAACTTTGGGTATAATGAACAAAATCCATTCATTTTGTGCATTTTTAAAATTAGTCATTTAATGGAAATAGCCTTGCTAAGAGGCTCTGCGACACGGGACCTGTAAAGCCGCCAAAGCAGCGTAAACCAGCTGTTTTTCGCAGCGAAAAAACCCCTCCTCGGTAGGAGTAGGGGCGAAGAGCTGTGAGTGAGGGTTGAGATCTTCTGAAAGCCCCCCGAAAAAATGCTTGGGGGGGGGGAAAGAAAGAAGACTCCCTGTAAGCTCACAATCGCTCCAGCCCGGCGCAGCATCAAGATGCTGAGACCAGCCACCACCCGAGGAACACATCTCAAAGAAGCACAGAGATTGACAGACTGAACCCAGGAGCTTAAAAAGCAAGTATTTCTTATATTTTACCTCGGATCAAATACATTCACGTTGAAGAGAAGGCACCCAAGATGGCGACCGCTCTTAATTTAAAGGGATAGGCACCGGAAGAGAAAGGCGGAAGAGAAACTGTAATGCGAAAGAGACCTCTAGAGGGCAGCAGAGAGGCATAACTTAAAACCTGTGCAAAATAAACCTAAGGAAGAGAAACTGTAATGCGAAAGAGACCTCTAGAGGGCACCAGAGACACATAACTTAAAAACGTTGCAGAATAAACCTAAGGATGTATGCCAGCTCCCCAGAGATGACGATGAAGGAATTAAAAGATGACATATCAACAATTATTGAACAAATAAAGAGAAAGATGGACATGATAATAGACATGTGTGCAAAAACATGGGAGGGAAGGATGGAGGCGCTGGAGGCAGTGAAACAAAATGGAGAAATGGAGAAAATGGTGGAAAATCACAGCAAAGCAGTTATTGAGGACTTGGACCAAACCGGAGGAACGTACAGTGGGGAAATGAGAGAAGATACTGGGAGAAATTCGAAGAGAGTCTGGGAAGGAGTTGAAGAAAAGATGGAAGAGGTGGAGAGACAAGAAGATTTGAAAAGAATTGTTATAAAAGCATGGGGAAAATATCTAGGAGAGGAGGCTAAACATTTCTCTTGGCAAACTGACAGAATCCATAGAGCATGGCTTATATGGAACCAAGGGACATTGCAAGCAATAAAGAGAGACTTATTATGTGGAAGGGAAGCTGTGCTATGGAAAGCCACCTGGCAGAGGAAGAAACCTAGAATTCGTCTGAAATGAAGAGAAACTTAATATTTTATGCAAGGAATTAAAGGCAAAGAATTATGGACTGATTTAAGGACTAAGTGCAAGAGCAAAAGACATGAGAGGGTGATTAATGGAAGATGTATATTAACTAGACTAGGAATGTACGCGTTGAAGGGAGGGGTGCAAAGACATGATAATTATTAACTTTAGAAAGAAGACTTGTTTGTGTGATGTACAATGGATAGATTTGAAAATAAGTGAAACTTAAAATTTATAAAATGTAGTTGGCTTATAGTTGGACTTTGATATACGGAGTGAAGAAGGTCTACAAATTTGAAATGATTGTATTAAGCTGAATGGCTTTAACTTGAATTTTTTCTTTGTTTGCATGTACAAATGGATATCTAATAATAATAAATTAAAAAAAATTAGTCATTTAATTTACATTTTGATTTAGTGGACATTCATTGTCTATAAATTCTAGAGTTTGCTGAACTTGGAAACAGGAATAGGTTGAAAATATGCCCGCTAGACACAAGATGCATGTTCAGTAGTTATATTTCTAGCCGTACATTGAGCATAACAAGCAGACCTATATCTGCCATGTTTCTTAATAGAATAGATTTTCATTTTGTAGCAGGATATGGTAGTGCTGTGGAAGGTTATGATTAAGATTTAAAAGCTAGATCGTAATCTGTAAAATTACTCAATAAAATAGTGAATGAAAACAAGTTACTATGTAGTAAGTGCCTTTTCATCTCTTTAGCACAACCAGTGTGCAATTAGGAAATATTTCTGGGTAAGAAAGTATCACTTTCAGAAAAATATCATGTGATAGTTCCATTTTAGAAAAATAACAACTGATTTTGATAGCAATTATCAAATAAATATCATGCTTCAATGATGGCATTTCTTATTAATAAAGTAACGTATAAATGATTTTGTTTTCTATCAATACAGCTTCATCATTCCTCTCTTTGTGTAAATTAGCAAACAAATCAAAGAATCTTTAGTTAATCATAGTTTTCTGTGACATAAGAACTATGAAACTTTTGATTATTATTTCAGAAAATGCTATAGCTTATTAATTTTAAAAACTGTCATTAATAATTTAAAAAAACCTTTCATTTATTTGGTAACTCATACAAAGTATGGAGGCTATAGGATTGGGCTTGCTTAAATCTTTTGACAATAACCGTATTTATACATGCTCACAGAGATTTTTTTAAAAATTGTTTTGAACTTTATTTTCTAGCCATCAGTGCCTAATGATGTAGACCCCAAAGAGCCAGACTATTTGGGGGATCCCCGTTCTGGACGATTCATTATTCCTGAGGGAATCCGCCCAATCCTTAAAGAATTTCGCATAGAGGTAAAAATATTTTCTAAAATGTATTCCATGAAAATAATTATTGAATATAACCAACCTGTTTAAACCAACTAGCCAGATAAGAGGACAGAAAATGAATTTCTTTGTTAATATTACCATATACTTTTATTAGCAATCCACGTGCTCTATGCCATACATAAATAAATACCTTTTCCATGTGCTAAAATAATGGCAAATAAATTGTATGGGTAATAACAAGTCTTATGTTACAGCTAATTATGTTTGTGTATGCAGAAATTAGATTAAGAAACTAAGAAGCTATAAATTAATATATCTGCTCAACAATTTTTGCTTTTTTTATTTTTTTTTAACTTTTGAGAATTATGAAGTGAGTCCATCAAGAGAAGTGGCTTAGACTGAGGTATTTTGCTGAAATTGTAGAATTAATATACAACCCATGACACATTGGGTCATTCTTCTTTCCAAACATAATATAGGTTTGTGCCATTTCCCCTTCCCTCACAATCCTCCTCCTCCTCCTCCTCCTCCTCCTCCTCCTCCTCCTCCTCCTCCTCCTCCTCCTCCTCCTCCTCCTCTTCCTCCTCCTCCTCTTCACAGAACTGCCTGCCACTTTGCTGGGGAGAAAGGGAGCAAAGGGAATGAATAAAACTGCAACCCCTCTCTCCATTCTGGCATGTGCCCCTCAGCCAGTCCTACCTTGCCAGCAGGCATTGGAGTCACTCCCTCATTTTTCCTCATTAACTACCACCATTAAGAGATTTCAAATTTCAGCCTCAGTTCCAATGGGCCTTGCCTCTAGCCCAGGGGTGTCAAGCTGCTGGCCCGTGAGCCAGTTACATCATACAGAGGCCATGCCCACCCCAGCTCTGGCAATGCAAAAAAAGTTGCGATACGTCACAACACGTCACGTGACACAGTGAATTTGACAACCCTGCTCCAGCCAGTTGGGTGCAGGGCCCAGATGGAGGCAGGAAGGAGTGTGTGGCGAGGCCCTTCCCATCTTTCCTTGCACCACACAACATATGGGTTTCTGGGAAGTGCACGTGGAAGGTGGTGGCATGACATGGCCACAGCTTTGCCAAATTTCAATCCCACAGAAGTCATGGATCCCAGATTTTGGATGCATTCTGTAAGTTGGTTTATTAGAAGTACGTTGATTTAAAAATTGTTGCTCTATGATGCACAATTTTGCCCAATTGAAAGTTACAAAGTATCAAACAGATAAGAATTTAGTGATGTATAGATTTATGAAGTTTACATTATTGTTCTAAATCAGAATCTTCAATATGTAGATTAACTCACAGTAATTTAAACTGAGTATACTGTGAGATATAATAAGTTGTAATTTCCCATAATATAGATTAGGACATTAGTTTATAAATGATGACTATCTAGAGCAGCGGTTCTCAACCTATGGGTCGTGACCCCATTTGGGGTCGAACGACTGTTTCGCGGGGGTCGCCGGACACCGCGGTCCGCCATTTTGTGTTTTTTTGTTTTTTTTGTTGCGCGCGCCACGCATGCGTGGATTGGCCCGTCATGCGTGCATGCGCACGCGCGCAGGTCGGGGTCGCGACAAGCATGGGCGGCGCAAGTGGGGTCTCAACCTGAAAAAGGTTGAGAACCACTGGTCTAGAGTTAGTATTTTAAAGTATAGCTACATTACTACATAACCAAAGCACAGCCATGTTTAACCGATGCATGAACTTTGCTAGGCGATGACATACACAGCTTCTGGCTTGAGACATATACCAGGCATTGCATTGTACAGATAAACAGGAGAACTGATAAGGGAATACCAAAGAGGTGAGAAACGAAGGGGCTGAGTGTTCAGCAAGTTTGGGTGACAAAAAGGGCTTAACTAACTTTAAACATTTAGGTGTGGTGGAATGTGTCACTGGCCTGGGCCTGTCAACTGGGCCTGGAAAGGAGTGACTGTGTGGTTGGGAAAAGATGTATTTAAACTGCTGAGATCTGTAAGCAGGTGTGGTCTCTTGCTTGCAGCTTTGAGATCCACCAGCCTTTGCAAATGCTTTATTATTAAAACTTTGTTATTTCCAACAATTTGAGTGTGAGCCTTGTTTCTCACAATACTATAAGCAGAGAAGAGATTGTTAATTTTGGATACAACTGTCACACAATTCAGTGTGACTTAAGACTGGGAATCCTTTAGAGAAGGAGAATGCTTGGCCTTATTCTGACCTAAGACATTTATTTGCTTCTCTTTTAGATCTTGTTTTGGGGCCTGAGAGATCTGAAACGTGTGAATCTATTTGAGGTTGACCAGCCACAGGTGATAATTGAATGTGCTGGAAAGAAAGTGGAATCAGAAGTGATCACAACTTACAAAGAAAATCCCAATTTCAATGAACTTGTTAAATTTGTTAATGTGGTAAGTGATAATTAGGAGGCAGATTCCAAAAGTTAAGATAATTGTAATAGAACTAATCAAGCTAGAAATTAATAATAATAATAATAATAATAATAATAATAATAATAATAATAATAATCCACTGGTTAATTGTTCTAACTGTCAGAAATGTTCTAACTGTTAGTTCTAGGTTGCTTCTCTCCTTGATTAGTTTCCATCCATTGCTTCTTGTCCTGCCTTCAGGCGCCTTGGAAAATAGCTTGACTCCCTCTTCTTTGTGGCAGCCCCTGAGATATTGGAATACTGCTATCATGTCCCCACTCGTCCTTCTCTTCATTAAACTAGACATACCCAATTCCAGCAGCCTTTCCTTATATACTTTAGCCTCCAGTCCCCTAATCATCTTTGTTGCTCTTCTCTGTACTTTTTCTAGAGTCTCAACTTCTTTTTTACATCGTGATGACCAAAACTGGATGCAGTATTCCAAGTGTGGCCTTACCAAGGCATTGTAAAGTGGTATTAATACTTCACGTGATCTTGATTCTATCCCTCTGTTAATGCAGCCCAGCACTGTGTTGGCCTTTTTGGCAGCTGCAGCACACTGCTGGCTCATATTTAAGTGATTGTCCACTAGGACTCCGAGGTCCCTCTCACAGTTACTACTATTGAGCAAGGTACCCACTATACTATACGATCTAGGAGATGTTTTGCTGAATGTTAGGGCAGTAATCAGGTGCCTGGGCAATTGGTCCTTTTGGTTCCAGAAACAATGAACACGCAAACAAATAAAAGGATTTTAAATTTCATTATTAGCTCAAGCAAACATTTAAAAAGCATACATACCAAGCAAAATGATACTCAGATCTACTACAAGCTGCTATGACCTCCAAGACCTGACCTTAACTGGATGACATATGTCTCTGGAATGGGAATTAAAAGACTTTCACAGTGAGAAAAGCTTTGAACCTTCCCCCCCCTCCTTTATTCAGTAAACAAGAGTAACAATGTGAGCAGGTTAGCTCAGAATGAGCTCTAAAGTGACAAAATATGTCACTAAACTCCTCAAAATAACACTGGTCTTCCACATTGCCATTACAGGAAGGAGCATTATCTTTTATAGCATCCATGTGCATGTCTTTTTTGTTAAATATTGTTTTCGTCCCTTTATAACCATTGAGAATCCTACAGCATATAGCTGATTTTCAGTGGAAATGGCCAGTGGCAATCTGCATATTGAATTACTGGATATCTGATCAAGAAAAGAAATATGTACTTCTGTTATTGTATCACTGGAAATTCAGTGAAACATCATAATAATCCACTTATCTTAGAAATACTGTGGATTGTTCTGAAATTCATTTGGTTGACTTTCTTTTTTTTTAAATAGGAACTTCCAGAACAGGTATATTTACATCCGCCTCTCAGTATCTTTGTGGTGGAGAAGAGAGCCTTTGGACGCTCCGTCCTTGTGGGAACTCACATAGTTTCTCATATCATGAAATTTGCTCCTAAAGAAGTAGATGAACTAGAAGAGGAAACAGATAACCCCCCCAAGAGTGAGTTTTTAGGACATCATCTAATGAAATGAAATAGAGTGTAATGCATTGGGCTTCAAGATATGTAGAGTATAGCATCTACTTTGTAAATTATTTTTGTCAATTAATGCAGATAGTCCTCAACTTACAACAGTTTATTTAGTGACCGTTCAAAGTTACAATGGCACTGAAAATGTGACGTATGACCATTTTCACATTTACAACTGTTGCAGCATCCCCATGATCATGTGATCAAAATTCAGACACTTGGCAACTGACTCATATTTATGACAATTGCAGTGTCCTGGGGTCATGTGATCCTCTTTTGCGATCTTCTGACAAGCAAAATCAATGGGGAAGCCAGATTCACCTAACAACCGTGTCAGTAACTTAACAACTACAGTGATTCACTTAATAACTGTTGCAAGAAAGGTCATTAATTGGGGCAAAACTCACTTGACAAATGTTTCACTTAACAGCAGAAATTTCAGGCTCCATTGTAAGTTGAGGATTAGCTGTATAAAGAAATATCCTGACGGGTCACCCCTAGAAATAAAAGCATGTATTTGCATTATACACATGGTTAATATCTTTTATTTCAGAAAGGAAAGCATCAGATAAACCAAATATCTCCCAAAAGGTAATGAACCTTGGTGCAGCTGCTGGGCAGACTGTAATAAATATTGGTGCAGCTGCTGGGCAGACTGTAATAAATATTGGTGCAGCTGCTGGAGACCTAGGAAATAAAGCTAACCCCCTCAAACTTGTCAAGGTGAGTGCAGCAAAGCTTCAGGTTTACTCTAACAAGAGATTCTGTACTGTTGGTTGTATAATACATACATGGATGCTTTAGAAAAAAATATTGATATGATGGCACCAATTAAATGGCAAAGAAGGAAATATAAATGGGAAATTCATGAAAGCAAACAAATAAAAAGGGAACCTAAAATATTTTAAGAGCCAGTTTGGGGTAAAGTTTAAGGCATCAGTCTAGAAATCAGGAAACTATGAGTTCTAATTCTGCCTTAAGCATGAATTCAGCTGGATGACATGTCTAGTCACTTCCAAAACACTTCTGAGTGACAGTGATCAGGACCCTCCCAGATCCAGGAAGAAGCGCCCAAACAAAATTGTGCAAAGGACCTCCAGATTGCAGAATGAATCCAAATGAGGGAATGCAACTCAATCCAGATTCAAGGATCAATTCATTTCCCTAGGGCCCCAAATTCACAGCTACTTTTTCTTGGAATGGTGAAGCTGAAATCTGTTCTTTCCTATCAGATCCCTAAGACCTCCAAACCGCTTCACTTGGAAGATTGGGGCCATGATGTACAATTAAGTGTTATCAGCATGTTAAGATACTGCACCCCATGCCAAAAGTTCACTCCTCCAACAGCTTTACTATCTAATATACATATTAAACAGGAGAGGCTAGAGAGTAGAGCTTTGAGGCATACACAAAGCAAGGGTTTTGGACTAAACTACTTTCCCCCAACACTGACTAGAACCAGCTCTGGAGAAAGAACCCATCCAGAAAGTCCCCCACCTTCCAATTCCTCAATGCTGACAAGAGATCAAGGAGGACTAGGATGGATGCACTGTCTCTATTCTGAGCCCACCGGAAGTCACTAGCAAGCACAATCAAAGCTCTCTCAGTGTTATATCCTAGTTTTAAAGAGGTCCAGATAATCTACTTCCATTCAGGACCCTTTGAAGCTGCAGGTTGACCACCTTCTTAATGACCTTCTTACCTTGATAGTAATGATGAGATAATGATTCAGTGTTTATATATGGATTTTATGAAGTAATCTTCTAGCAGTTGTTTGAGAGGTCCGACAAGATTGTTCTACATTTCCACATAATAGATGGAATTTTATGTCATTTATATTCAGGCACCACTGAAAAAAATTCCTATTGATAAATTGGTACCAAAAGAGGAAGAATTTGAGGAGGAAAAGCCTGAGAAGGAGGAACTGGATTGGTGGTCTAAGTACTATGAATCATTAAAGGAATTAAATAAACAGGTAATCATGGACCTAACAGTATAATTTATATTGTATTATAATGAGATATGCGACTGAGTTGGATAACCTGTCCCTTTTAACTTATTGATTATAAAGTGTAAAGTTCGGATGCTAGAAGGAAAAGGGGCTGTTTAAACAGTAAAATTTGCTAAAATATGATTTTGTTAGGTAAAATAGCTGCCTGTTTATTTAATTTAGATTATGAATTTCTTTTTTTACTATTACCATATCTTTGCTCTTCAATGCATTAGCTGATTTTCTAAATAGAGATGGGCTGCGATCTCTTATCAATAAACCTAGGATTAATTCTCAATGTGACTTAATTATTGTATACGACTGCACTGCCAGCTTTTTTTTTCAAACTCTATGAAAACTTTGTAGTGTTACTCATAATAAGAACTCTATAGAACAGGTAAGAGGAAAGGGCTCTCACACAAAATAATTTAAAATTAGAGGAAGAGAAAAGAAAACGAGTGCTGAATATCCTTATCCATAATAGGTTTTAAATAATCAGTGTTTTGAGTGCAGGATTTATTCATTTCTTGCACTTACTGTAAAACTCACATTAGAAAACTGTAAGAAATCTACAATATTAGAAAACTGTAAGAAACTTATTAAGACCATAAAATGGTAAGTCTGATCGGCATCTGTTATAACTCAGTTAAAAGCCATTCTCTTTTGCAGTCTCTTAGTGATGAAGAAGAGGATGATGCAAATGACGCAGGTGAGCTAATCATGCTATAGAACAGCATTCCTTAACTCCGTATCTTCACAATGTCTTAAATTACACCTTCCGTCTTCCATAACTAGCATACCCAGGAGGGATTATATTGGCCCAGCAAGCACCAGGGCAGGGGAATGCTAATGACAACATTTCTTCAGATTGTTACCTATCTGAAGTTTCAGTTTTCTTTACCAAAAAGAGACCAACACTGTCTTTGTACACATCAATAAAGTGAACAGATATTGTAACTAAAAATCAAATCAGTGGTTAATCCCCTGCTACCTCAGATCCTTATCCCAAAGTTTCTGCTTTCTCTAAAGTGCCAAGTACTTGTGGTGTCATCTGATTCTGACTATCCAAACAGGCTCTTGCTGTACCAACATTAAATTCTCTCTGTGAGAAGAAAAAAAGAAATGTGGCCAACTCATTGTGCCATAAATAAAATGGGGGGGGGAGGTTTTGCTCTTAACTGTTGGAAGAGATCACTATTCTAAATAGAAGCAAAATGGATGCAGTAAAGAAAACAAAAAATTAAGTCATTAACTTTACCCAACTACTCCAAATCATTGCAGCCAGCAACTAACACTGTGAGCTGAGAAGAACACCAATCTAATTTCTCAGTATCTTCTTTAGATGGAGGGAATCTGAATGCTGCTTCTCTTGATGAGGATGTAGAAGATGAAATAGTTGTTGAAACTGAGCCAGTTCGTCCAAAAAGGAAACTTATAGCAACATTAAAAGTAAGTCTTTGTACAAAAAAATAGAAACTGACATAACTTACAAATTTAGCTAAATTTAGTATATTTACTGAAGCAGTTCTAGTTTCTTCACATGGATTCCTTACACATGGCAGAGTCTTGAGAGATGAACAGACGAAGAAATTTATTTAATCATGTTATGTGAGAGACATAATTTGTTACGATCATTTGTTCAGTGTTCATGTTGTCTATTCTCTTTGTCTTTCTACTTTAAAGCTAAAAGCCAAGTAAAACAGGCCAAGCAGAGATGTAGCTGATTGCTGTGTCCTCCCGTCCATACCTTTGCTTCTGCAAATAGTATGGCGACTCTTCTGTTAAACAGAAGCCCCAAGAGCACTATGGCACCTTACAGACAAAAAACCAATATTGTGATATAAGTTCATGTGATCTTGAATCCAATTCATGCAATAGCATTCTAAAGTTCGATTACAAAAAGTGGAGATATTGTAAGCAGTCAAGTTAGAGGAAAATGAAATGTAAAAAGAATATAAAGTAAGGTCATGATAGTGGCTATTCATAAAACAAGCATCATTGTATTTGATTAATTAATGAGCTAAAAATCTGTAATCTTGATTCAGGCAGGAGATGATAGATTTGAACGTCTTGGTAAATGGTAGCTCACCTATTTCATACAGGTGTTCTTTAGTTATAACAATATGTCCTTATGGGAAGTTGCAATGTTCTATTGCTGGCTTCAAAATATTGACTTTTTTGATATTAGATTGTGCCCATATTATTCTTTTGAATGGAGACTGGCTTCTTGAAGTGTGTGCACACTAAATAATTATAGTAATTTAAGATGATACTACAGATACATACTTCACATTGAAAAATAAGTATACAAATATTTCTACATAATAAAGGTTTCTGGCTGACAAAATACAATCATCAATGTGATTCTTTAGGTTGCACATTGCTGTAATAAAAATGCACCTTTGTAAAATAAAGCTGTGAATGAAAATATCAAATGGATTCCCAACACAATATATCTTTATTTTCTTTCTTTATTTTACAATTTGTATATACTATATCCATTAAATAAGACAGCAAAAGATGTGAGAACAAGTAATCAAATCATTATGGGTATCCAGTCTCCAACCATGGGTTTTTATCAAATCTTTCTTCAAGTGCTGCTTGACTGAGTATAGGATACCAAATTCAGTTGTTATGGTCAAGCTAGTCAGTCTCTTCCAGATATATTGGACCATAAACACTGGGCATCTCCTTGATCAGTTTCCATCCGTTGCTTCTCGTCCTGCCTTCAGGCGCCTTGGAGAATAGCTTGACTCCCTCTTCTTTGTGGCAGCCCCTGAGATATTGGAATACTGCTATCATGTCCCCCCTCGTCCTTCTCTTCATTAAACTAGACATACCCAATTCCAGCAACCGTTCCTTATATGTTTTAGCCTCCAGTCCCCTAATCATCTTTGTTGCTCTTTTCTGTACTCTTTCTAGAGTCTCAACATCTTTTTTACATCGTGGTGACCAAAACTGGATGCAGTATTCCAAGTGTGGCCTTACCAAGGCATTGTAAAGTGGTATTAATATTTCACATGATCTTGATTCTATCCCTCTGTTAATGCAAACCAGCACTGTGTTGGAACTGCTTGCTTGGAATTTTACAACTGTGAGTGAAAAGAAGGAGGGAGGGCAAAATTAGTGGCCTGCACACCTGACAGCGCGTGAATCATATAACTAAAAATCATAAACAGCAGTGGTACATTCAGGGCAAGTGTGTTTGAGATTCCTTGTATCTAAGAATGTCTGGCTTAGTATAGTGCAACACTTGCTTTGCAGCTGTTTTTTGCAGTACCCTCTTCAAACTTGGAAACTGTCCTATCTGTAAACAAATCACTAGTCTACAAGGTCAGATTATCTATCTAGGGTCTGTAATCTGTGCTCTTCAGGCAGAAATTAGGTGTCCAGTTCAGCCCTTCTACTCTATTGAGCCTCCGCTTTATCAGCCCCCTCTACCACAAAGATCCTGCAGGAGAAGGGCAGTGTGGACAACCGTGGGATCTGGCAGGGTGAGAGCTTTGAACCATAAACACAAAGCTTTCGCTGTGTCCCTGCACAACAGATACAATGCCCTTGCTGACCTTAATAGGGAAATTAAGGAGACAGGTAAAGGTATTTGTGATGATAACTCAAATAAGCAGGGGATTGTGGACCGAGATGAAGAACTTGTTTCCAACAGGGAGAAATGCGAATCAGGTATTACACACCAGTCATGCAAGAACAGAAAGGCATCCAAAAAGAGAAGCCACCTTCTGGCTGGTGATTCAATTATAAGGGATGTAAATTTAGGAAAGGACACAGAGGTTTCAAAAGAGGTCAGATGTCTCCCAGGTGCTACTGCCAGTAGGGATAAGAAGCGTATTTCTAAAATAATTACCAGCAGGGACTGTGATGTGGAGGCTATTGTACATCTTGGCACTAACAATCTGTCCCAAAAAGATGTACTCTCTGGGCAGAATGATTTCCAGAGCTTGGGGCAGGAACTTAGCAAAATAGGTTGTAGTCTAACTTTTTCAGAGGTTTTACCAGTGTATAAAGAGCAGAATGGAAAAGGCCAGCATATAGCACAATTTAATATGTGGCTAAAGGAGTGGTGTAAAGGGGAAGGCTTTGGATATATTAGTCATGATGTCAGTAGTTGGTCCCATGAAAAAATATACAAAAGAGATGGTTTGCATCCATCAAAGAAAGGGACTGAATTACTCGGCTATAAATTCACAGATTTTCTGTAGGAATATTTAAACTGAACAGCGGGGACAGTGAGTTAATCGATACAGAGCATCCCTGTCCCCAGCAGTCTAAAAACAATATGCTATCAGTGCATGTAACATAGATATGTGTGTGGACAAAAATACCAACCATGCTGTCAAGCAAAATCAAGCTTTTAATAACAAGTGCCACACAAAGTGCACTAACCAAATAGGTGGTAAGACAATAGGGGAACTCAGGCACCACTCAGGTTATGTAGAAAGTAAACACAGGGTCGGTCATAAAGGACTCAAATGTCTATAAACCAATGCACAGAGTATGAACAGCAAAGAAGGTGAACTAGAAATTCAGGTCAATGAGGACAGATATGATATTGTTGCCATTACAGAAACATGGTGGGATGAAACCCACAAATGGAACACACAGCTAGAGGGATTTAAATTATTTAAAAGAAACAGATCAAATAAAAGAGGAGGTGGAGTTGCTCTCTATATAAGAAATAACTACATCTCCACAGAAATAGAGCACAACAATGACGAAAACTGTCTTGAATGCATTTGGGTCAATATAAAAGGGAGAAAAAATGACATTGCCATAGGTGTATACTATAGGCCACCCAACCAAACAGAGGAAATAGATGAACTTTTTGCTAGTCAGCTAACTAAGGTATGTAGGAAGCACATCACCATAGTAATGGGGGAGTTTAATTACCCTGACATCAACTGGGAGAAACTCTGCACCAAGTGGAAGATCAAACAGATTCCTGACAAACTTAGCAGACAACTTTGTCTCCCAAAAAGTAGAGAAGGGAACTAGGGGATTAGCCATTTTGGATCTAATTCTCACTAACAGAGATGAAATGATAGAAGGTGTTGAAGCCACAGGAACCTTGGGAGGTAGTGATCATGCAATGTTGGAATTCAACATTATGGAAGCACAAGCAATAGAACATAGTCAAACTAGAGTCTTGAACTTCAAGAGAGCTAATTTCAATAAACTTAGAGAGGGCTTGGGAAGGATTCCATGGATGAGAATCCTCCAGGGGAAAACAATGCAAGAAGCTTGGGAAATTTTGAAAAGCAAGATAATAGAAGCCCAGTCTAGCTCAATACCAACAAAGAGGAAAAATAACAGCTCTCAAAAGAAACCAGCATGGCTGCATAAAGAACTCTCTGACAAATTGAAAGATAAAAAGGACAAGAATAGAAAGTGGAAAGAGGGGCTCATAACTAAATCAGAATATCAACAAATAGCCCGAGCCTGCAAAGATGAAGTGAGGAAAGCCAAGGCTCAAAATGAACTAAGGCTTGCAACCAAAGTCAAAAATAACAAAAAAAGCTTCTTTCAACATGTAAAAAACAAGAAAAAAGTGAAGGAAACGATTGGTCAATTAGTGGGTGAAAGTGGTAAGAAGGTGTTTTTGCACAGAGGGAAAAAACAGACCAACCTATCAAAAATAGTGCCATAAAAAATAGTATAGAAACACAAGTTAAGATAGGCAAGAAAATGATAAGTGAGCACCTGTCCAGCCTAGACAAGTTCAAATCACCAGGACCAGATGGATTATACCCAAGGTTGTCAAGGAACTGGCAGATATGATCTCAGAACCACTGAACTATATTTTTCAAAGATCTTGGAGCACTGGGGAACCACAAGAGGACTGGAAAAGAGCTTCAAAAAAGGGGAAAAAATGGATCCAGGAAATTACAGACCTATCAGCCTGACCTCAATACCTGGGAAGATTCTGGAAAAGATAATCAAACAACAAATCAGTGAACACCTAGAGGCAAACAAAGTTATTACTAAAAACCAATATGGGTCATGACTGTACAATCAAGAGCAACCAAAGTCTAACACATTAAGATGGTAACGGATAGAAAGAAGCTGTTATGGGAAACTTGTTAATGATTGGAGTTACACTTTGTGGGAAAATGTGAGGACAAAGGGGGGCAGGGCAATGATATAGAAATAGCAGAGCTTTCCACGTATGACCAAGATTTTTTGGTTGTTTTTTTTTACAAAGTTGCATTGCATTTAAACTTGTTTAAATGATGTTGAATCTGTTTTACAGTTTATGCTATAATTTAATGTTTTCTCTCTTAGGGGGAGTTGTTTGTATCTTTGGGATAGAAAGTTGCCTAGCCTTCCTTTATAATATTATCTATATCACTTGTCTGTGAAAATGTAATCTGTTGAAATAGAATTATAACCCATATCTGACTGATAACATGAATTTTGAACACAATAGGAACAGTATAGAACACAAAAAGGAACAGGATAAATAGCAAAAAAAAAAATCAAACACTGAATCTGTCACTACAAAAATTGTCTTTGATTGCATTAAGTTTTCTAATTCAGATTATGTTCAATTACCATTTTATTCCAGATTTATAGTTCAGAACTAGAGAATGAGTTTGACAATTTTGAGGACTGGTTATGTATTTTTCCACTTCATCGTGGAAAAGTTAATGAAGATGAAGATGGGAATGAGGAAGAAAAATTTGTTGGGAAATACAAGGTAGGAGCCCCATTGAATCATATTCATTAATACTATTTGATTTTGTTCCACAGTAATAATGATAATGATTTTATTCCTATTAGTACTAATTTGTTTGGCATAGGGGCTCGTCAATGTGTCACAATTCAGTCTTACTCATTCCCTTATAAAATGTAAGCCTTATTGACTTTAATGGAATGATCAACCAGTAGCTTTGCTATGTGCTTTCCATAGTTCTTGACCCAGATTTCTGTTGCTACAACATGGAGATATCTTTTCTTTTTCTTTTTCTTTTTTTTTCTTTTTTTTTTACAAATGGTGAACTTTCTTTGACAGGAGATAAATATTGGATCCAAATTCTAATTTGGGAATATGACTGCTGATCTGAAAGAAAGTCTATTTTAACACAATCTATTATTGCAGCACACACTCCAAAGCTTCAACTGGTTCAGAATATGATGGGCTTGCCATAGCATTGTTGCTCCGTGAGCTGCAGTGGTTGCCGGTGTGCTTTTGAGTGTGATTCAAGGTGTTGGGTTATTATCTATAAAGATACTGCCTGCCTTGCACAGTTTCTACCAGTCTGGTATGAACTGGCAAAGTGGGCATTTTCCAGGTCACCCTTGATTAAATAGTGTCATGTTTCAGGACCTAGGAAGTGTGTGTTCTCTGGCCTCTGAAATGAGGTTCCTACTGTGGTCTGTATGGTTCCTACATAGATGATGTTCTAGAACAGCGGTTCTCAACCTTTTCCGGGGCTCGACCCCGGCCAGCGCCGCACGGTGCGACCCCGGCCAGATGCATTGCACAGCGCGACGGGGTGCATCGCGCATGCGCTGCACGATGGGGCGCATCGTGCATGTGCGGCGCGACGGCCCGCATCGCAAAGGGGGAAAAATGGCCGACCAAAAAAAATGGCCGACAAAAAATAAAATAAAATGGCGGACTGCGGTGTTTGGCGACCCCCGTGAAATGGTCGTTCGACCCCAAATGGGGTCGCAACCCACAGGTTGAGAACTGCTGTTCTAGAAGGTCTTGAAAAACTGGCTATTTATTCTGGTCTTGGGGTAGGATAGGTGTTTGTATTTACATGGTTGTTTGGATTGCTTTATTGCATCGTAAGTATTTTGCACTTTTATACTTGCTCAGGTTAATATTTTGTTTTTTGTTGCTTATATATTGTTCCACTGAGAGCTGCTGAGACTGGATTGGAGTCAGGTGGCAGCTATATTGAATAAATGAATGTTAATTAATTAAAAGTCAGATATATTCTGCTAGGGGAAGTGAATATCTTATTTTCATTAATAGGGCTTTTCAGAATATAAATTACTAGAAAAATGTTACATAAACAGCACATTCTTCTCAACTCTCGCCACTACAGGGTTCATTCTATGTTTATCGAGCTGAAGAGGCAGGTCCAGAACATAAGATCTCCCAAGGCATCCCCAGAAATAGACCCATCAAGGTTCTTGTCAGAATTTATATTGTCAAAGTAAGTATTTTGAGTTCATATACAGAAATACAGATTTCTGATTTAGGATTCTAATCTTTCTTGAGGTACATTGCAGATAGGTTGATTTCCAAAGCCATTACTTATTTATTGTGCTCTTAAGTGCTATTCTTTCATAAATTGAAAAGTAAAATATTATTACAGAACTTTCTTCTTTTTCTTCTTTCAGGTTGGGTATTTTCAAATAAAAAATTCCTAGTGAAGTTGTTGCCCCTCCCTTGCAGATTGTTTTGCTTTTAGGAAAATAGGCCCAGTATTGGGAAAATATAGTAGAATTAAATATGGAAGTTACTGTTTATAAACCATGAACTCTCCAAAGTGATTGCATTAGGAAAAATTCATTTGTAAGCAATTTAAGCCTTTTTTCAGATGGGAAGAGATAGGTTTACCACAAATTGCATGAAATTCCTTTATATTAATTCCACACCAATTTGTAGAATTCTTTTTGTCCTGTGCTTTTGTATTCTGTCATTATATCACATGATGCTGTTTCTTTAGGCAACTAATTTGACACCAGCAGATCCCAATGGCAAAGCAGATCCTTATATTGTGGTAAAGATTGGCAAACAACAAAAAGACACCAAGGACCGATATATCCCAAAACAGCTCAATCCAGTTTTTGGAGAGTAAGGATATGTTTTTGTCTTGTATCAGTTATATTTTCTCTAAATTGATTCTTGTTTTATCACAAGATGTCCTCTATTTCAGAAGAATGTACCTGTTTGTTGTAAAGAGAAAGAGAGAATGTGAGGTTATATCCAACTAATATGCTCATGAAAATAGGAGTAAAAGAAAGTAATCTGCTAGTAAAAAGAAACAATTGCAAGGGTCTGATACTTACCTGGCCATACGAGATAAAGAAGGAAGGTGAACTGGGGACTTTAAAATGAAAGAATAGTCTTTATCCATCTGCCAATGGATGCATCCAGCCAGTACTCCTTTTATTTTAGCATTTATGTTCACAAATACAAATTAAAGGAAATGCTGCTATAGCAAGCAGTAAAATGATTGTTGTACAGAAGCTGTTTTGTTATGTTCTGTCTTTACTTGCTATCTCTCAATGATATTTTTTTTCTTTCTATCTCATCTTTAGAGTACTGGAGCTTTCAATATCCTTTCCTGTAGAATCAGAACTCACTGTATCAATATTTGACCATGATTTGGTTGGATCTGATGATTTAATTGGAGAGACCAAAATTGACCTGGAGAACCGATTCTATAGCAATCACAGAGCCAATTGTGGAGTGGCCTCACAATATGACACGTATGTATTATAGGAACAGTCAAGGTGACTGAATCCCTCTCTCATTTTATTAGTATTCTGTAGCTTTGTCAACAGAGCTTAAGACACAATGCTTTCTACATTAGTGCTGGAACGCCAGCACTAATAAACCAGTTTCATATCTAGTCTGAACTTGTTAAAATGCAACATACCCATATTTAATCATTTGTTACAGAGAAGGCTACAATATATGGCGAGATGCTTTCAAACCCACGCATATCTTGGAAAGTTTATGCAAGAAGAATGCACTCCCCTCAGCTGAATACAGGGCAGAGGAAGTCAAAGTAAATAACAAGATTTTTAAAATTCCTCCTGAAGCTTTTCCTGAAGGTAATGGTACATACCTCTGGTATAATTTTTATTTCAAGCTTGCTGGAGATTTATTTCCAAAGCTGAACATGCATTTCCATGTAATCCTGATTATTTGTGCAGGACCTTAATTTCCATCGCCTGGTGTCCTCAAGAAATATATTTGACTTCAACTAGTACCACAGTCTTTTCTAATTGGGACCATGCTCGCAACTTATTCTGCTGCAGAAGGCTAATTTATCTATGTATCTATATCTATCTTTAATTTTGTCATATTTTGTCACTTTCTTTGGGGGATTTAAGTAAGTGATCTCTGTTAATTTTATTTTAATCAAGTAAAGCTAAGTTTCAACTGAGAGACTGTCTCTACTTCAGACATCACCCAAAGCCACAAAGCTCTTTGTCTGGGGATTTGGTTTAGCTTCTTTTCTGCATTACTATGTAAATTGGTCCTTGACTTACAGCCATTTGTTTAATGGCCATTTGAAAATACAGTGGCACAGAAAAAAGGGATTTATGACTATTGTAATGCCCCGTGATCATGTGATCAAAATTCAGGCAATTGCAGCCTCCCAGGGTCATTTGTGACATTCCCAGAGGGCTTCTGACAAAGTCAGTGGGGGACGCAGGATTTGCTTAATGACCACAGCATAAAGGTGATAAAATGGAGCATGTTTCACTTAATGATCATGCTGCTTAGTGACAGACGTTCTAGTCCCAGTTTTGGGCATCAAGTGAGCGCTGCATTACCTATACCATATGCATTAAGCTATTTTTAAACAAAGACGGTCATGCTTACAACAGTTATCAAGTATTATGATTCACACACCTATTTTCCTAAAGAGTCTTAGAGTACTATCCTAAACATATTTCAGACTATCCTCAAATCAGTTGAACCTCTTTTTATTTGAAAACTCACCCACTCACATATATTTATATGTATATATTTGAATATATTTATCCAAATATATGTAGATATATTTGGGGGTGTATGTGTGTGTGAGAGAGATCACACATTCTAAATCTTTCAGCAGGAAAATATTAAAATATCAACTCCCACCAACTGGGATAATTTTCCAAATTCAGTGACACTATTATGGATACAAAATTAGAAATTGAAAATGAGTGGATGATTAGAAATCTCACATATCACATTAATTACTGAATTGAATCCAGTCTTAATGGGATCTGTATTTTGTTATATTTCAGAAGCCTTGGCAAAAGACAACAAAGAAAGTAATGATGAAACCTGGTCTGCCTATGATGAGCACAAAGCTTTGTATGTTCTTCAACACTGGGATGAAATGCCCGAGTATGGATGCAAATTAGTACCAGAACATGTGGAAGTTCGATCCATTTACAATCTAGAAAACCCTGGTATACTCCAGGTAAAAGCAGAAAGTTGATTTATACATACTATAGCATTGTTATATTTTGCATCCAACATTTACATATATATCTTTAAGAAGAGATTGGACAGCCATTTGTTTCCTGCCTGGGCAGGGGGTTGGACTAGATGACCTCCAAGGTCCCTTCCAACTTCTTCTTCTTCTTCTTCTTCTTCTTCTTCTTCTTATTATTATTATTATTATTATTATTATTATTATTATTATTATTATTATTATTATTATTATTATCTGTAGCATAACAGCCATGCTGTGGTCTGCTGTTTAGTGAGGTCCTCTCTAAGATAACATAACATATACATAATAACATATACATAAGATATTTCAACTCCCATAATAACTCTCTGTGGACAGAAGGCTGCTCTAGCAAAGTCATAGCCACAGGTTACTCTGGCCAAGTCAAACTCAGTTCCTGGTGACTTTATAGATATAACAATATAGTTTTCTTGGCATAATTATGAAAATGGTTTGCCATTATCTTCTTCCGGGATGTTTTTTTTTTTTCAATTTTGCTACCTTTCTGACAGCTCTTAGATTTCTTCAGGCTCTCCAATCCAATCAAAAACTAAGCCTGACTTAAATTTTTGAGACCAGTCAAAGATGTTTAGGTCTATCTATTTCATAATGCTGGTTTTGCTTGGTTTTGGCATTTACTTATAAGCATTTGCTTATACTCCTACTCACAAATATTTTGTCTGAAAATGTTTCAAGATATTGAAATTTCTTCAATCTTCATTGAAAGAAGGCTGGATCCTAATTGTTGTTAGCCTATACCAGTGATCGTGAACCTTTTAGAGACCAAGTGCCCAAAACCCGCCCCCTCCCCACCCCCTGCTCCGTCCCGCCCTCCCACTGCCTCCATAGCCTGCCGATTGCACCATGGCGCACATGCCCTCCACCGCACCCTGCAGCAGCATCTGCATGCGACAGGGTGCGAGGGCAGAGTCTTGTCCCTGCTGCGCTGCTCCACACGGGCCGCACCCGGGGATGACTCTCCTCTGGGGGCTGCTGGTGAGGAGAGGGCCACGGGGGATGCGGGGCTGGGGCGATGGCACGTGTGCCCACAGAGAGGGCTCTGAGTGCCACTTCTGGCATGTGTGCCATAGGTTCGCCACCACTGGCCTATACTTAGAACCTGATTACACTTCACATAACTTGTAAAAATTGGTCTGTTTTAATTTATTTTGAACCAAATTATAGAGTGAGTTAGCTATTTCTTTTCACATGTGAATCTAGGAAAATATCTGCATTTGGGTCAGTGGAATGGTTTATATAAATATAGAACCAGAAAAATAGAAATAAAACCAACAAACAAAGAGGTATTATGCTGATTTCTTTCCTCCAGGAGCATCTTTATAAATATTTTTCTAATCGTTTTAGTCTCTTGTGATTTCAGTTACTCGATCTGTATTAGTCCTGAATTTAGAGGAAATGGGGAGGGGACAATTCCTTCTGATTCAATCTTTCTGGACATTCCCGAAACAGGATGTTATTTAGCCAGCTTGGTTTGATATCTACAAACTGTTATTTCTTTTTTTCTACACAACTTGACAAGGCTGATTCAGGACTAGCAATGCCCCAAAGTCATACTGAGAATCTCCAGTTCTTCCCTACTTTCCAATGGGATGAACTGTGGCTGAAGGAAGAATTCTTTTCCAGCCAGCAACTTTCTGCTGAATTCATCTTCCATTTTTTCAGGGCAGGTTGTGAGCAAGGAACATGAAAAATGTTGGGGGAACAAGGATTAATGTTCTTGGACCTGACCTGACTCTCCTGGGCATAAACGAAAGGATGAATGAAAAATGCTGTTTAGTTGCCTAGACAACACATCCCAAGTTGCAGTGTAAAAACACAGATGCACGGAATAATACCAAGCAACTTAGGCTATTGACCAACAAAGGAGAGAACATTATCAAGTGACTTTTTGTTGTTCTTGTTTCTCCAGGGTTCTCTCCACATGTGGATTGACATGTTTCCAAATGATGTCCCTGCGCCACCACCTGTCAACATCAAACCACGACTGCCAATCAGGTGAGGGGGGACCTCTATGAACAGGAATGTGAATCAATACTTATTTTATCTTTATAGAATTTGTTGTGTATATTGTGCACTGGGAAAAGATTTGTGACTTGAAATTCTCTGATGCCGCAAACATCTAACCTTTTATCTACTTTCTAATGGCAAATTGCATCACATTGCATATAAATGAAAAGTGCATTTAATATTCTAGAAAAAGGTTTGCAGAATAACACAATCGGTACAGTTAATTTCATCTGGATGCCATTTCAAATGGAAAAGTGCACACTTGTGGTTAATATGCTGTTAAGAATGGAAAGTAATATATGTATAATAAAGCAAGGGGAATATGCAGCTGCAGCTTCCCTCAGAATTAATGGAGAGACTAGAGCCAAATTTAGACTAACGCAATGGTATACAAGAAGAATCTGCAATTGTAATATGGAAATCATGGAAATCATATTGAATTTGTGCTATTTTAGCATTAAACCAAATGCAGAGAATCTGCAATTACCCTAAGGCAGTGGTGGCGAACCTATGGCATGGGTGCCAGAGGTGGCACTCGGAGCCCTCTCTGTGGGCACATGTGCCGTTGCCCCAGCCTCAACTCCCCCCATGACCCCCTCCTCTCCAGCAGTCCCCTGAAGGAGAGCTGCCCCTGAGCATGGCCCACACGGAGCAGTGCAGCCAAGGACATGGCAGCCAGGCAGCGTAGACAAGACTCTGCCCTCACACCCCATTGTGCACAGTTGATGCTGCAGGGCACAGGCAGAGGGCGTGACTGCCATAGCGCTGCTGGGCCGCCTGGGCAATGTGGCAGGCCCTGGAGGCGGTGAGTGGCCCTGCGTGCAGGTGACGCAGGGGATGGGTGGGGTGGGGGCAGGGGGTGAAGTGGGGGCAGGGCCAGTTTTTGGGCACTTGGTCTCTAAAAGGTTTACCATCACTGCCTTAAGGATTTGTTTGTACCAAGGCCACTGGCAAGGGGCTTCACTGCCACCCATCTTGAATGCATCTTTGCAATTAATTAACAGATCAACTAACCAATTAATTTCAAGGATTTCAAGAAAATCATTATTGTCTTTGGTTTTTTCCTTCTTTCCCAGTTATGAACTACGTGTTATTATCTGGAATACAGATGATGTGATTCTTGACGATGTCAATCCAATAACAGGAGAAATTTCCAGTGACATATATGTCAAAAGGTGCATTTGCTGGGATAGGTTAAAACAATCAGAAATCTGTCCCTGGGCCATCCTTTCTGTTTCATTAAGTGTGTGAATTGGAATTTAATATATTGTATTTGTGTGTGGAAGGTTAATTCATAATTATCCTGATACAAATTCCTCCTGCTACATGGTTCCTTTTGGGTTTTTAAAGAAACAGCACTTTGTATGATGTGAACTTTAGCCCACACTCAATTTGTGGATTTTCCTTTGCTATTTGGGAGTTAATCAATTTAGCATGGTTTTTCATTTTTGTAGCAAATAATACTCTACTGATATAGACTTTGGCTTGGGGCACCTAAATAAAGCTGCTGCTGTTTTTCTTCAAGCTTGCATATGAAAATGCATTGTATATATCCTATATAAATAACTCCTTGACTTACAAGCACAGGGGAGCCCAAAATTTCCACTGCTAAGCAAAATAGTTGTTAAGTGAATTATGCCCCATTTTTGGACCATTTTTGCCACAGTTGTGAAGAGAATGACCGCAGTTGTTAAATAAATCATGTGGTTGTTAAGTGAATCCAACTTCCTCAATGACTTTGCTTGTTGGAAGCCAGCTGGGAAGGTTACAAATCACATGACCCCAGAGCCAGTGCAACTGATCATGTGACCGTGGAGATGCTGCAATGGGTTTAGTGTGAAAACCAGTCATAAATCACTTATTTTCAGGGTCGCTATAACTTTGAACGGTCACTATACAAGTGGGTTGTAAGTCGAAGACTACCTGTAGATAAAAATGTGGACATTTATAATGTGATGGAGGCTAGCGGGGGTGCAGCTGAGACGTCTAACCTTTGGGCTTGAATGAGCAAATCTCCATTCCTTCCTCCACTGTCACCTTATTTAGGATGTACAGGTAGTCTTTGACTTATGACTACAATTGAGCCTAACATTTCCATTGTTATTTATTTATTTTATTTATTTTTCGGATTTGTATGCCGCTCCTCTCCAGAGACTCGGAGTGGCTCACAACATACAAATAAACAATTCAATATAAATCCGAAAAAAACCCACTAAAAATAAACCCCACACATACTCCTCAGTCACACCACAATCAACAATCATCCCCAGGCCTGCCGGCAGAGGTAGGTTTTTAAATTCTTTCGGAAGGCCAGGAGAGTCGGAGAAACGCGGACTTCAGGAGGTAGTTGGTTCCAGAGGGTGGGTGCCACAACAGAGAAGGCCCTCCCCCTAGGGCCCGCCAGATGACATTGTTTCACTGACGGGACCCAGAGGAGGCCGACCCTGTGCGCTCTCACCGGTCGAAGGGAAGTATATGGCAGAAGATGGTCCCGTAAGTGAATTTATTAAGTGAATTTTGTCCCCCCCGTTTTACAACCTTTCTTGCCACAGTTGTTAAGTGAATCACTTCAGTTGATAAGTTATTAACATGGCTGTTAACTGAATCTGTCTTGCCCATTTTTATTTTGCTTGTCCAAAGGTTGCAAAAGGTGATTAGAATGAGCTTGGGACACAGCAGCTGTCATAAGTATGAACCAGTTGCTAAGTATCTGAATGTTGATCATATGATCATGGGGATGCTACAAAGATAGTGTGAAAAATGTTCATAAGTCACCTTTTTCAGTGCCGTAACTTTGAACTGTCACTAAAAGAACTGTTGTAAGTCGAGGACTACCTGTATTCTGAATCATCCTCATGTTAAAATGTTGCTAGATGCTCATGAAAATTTCTCCTGCAGCTGGATCAAAGGACTGGAGAAAGACAAGCAAGAAACAGATGTTCATTTTAATTCTTTGACTGGGGAAGGCAACTTCAACTGGCGGTTTGTGTTCCGCTTTGATTACCTTCCAACCGAGAAAGAGATAACTTACAAAAAGAAGGATTCTATTTTTTCTCTGGAGGAGTCAGAATTCCGTGAACCAGCTGTCCTCGTCCTTCAAGTCTGGGACTACGACAGGATTTCAGCAAATGATTTCCTAGGTATTCTTCTAAATGTACAGAATTTGAACGTTAGCTTGTTTTAGTGCATACAAAGAGGAGGAAATTTAGGAGAAAAAGATCTTCTATAATTTTGCTTGCAATTATATGAAATTGATCTGCTACTTAAAGGGGAGCTGTTCTTCTGTTAAGCTAGTTAATATGAAATAAAAAGGGAGCCAGAAAACAGGAAAAGGAACTATTTCAATTCCCACTATTATTTAGAGGACATGTCCCAGAATGCCAGGGACAATTTAGCAAGAGCCTCTTCTCCTTGTTCAGTTTTGAATGTGTTTTTTTTAATATAAATTTTTTTTATTAAAACAATCGACATTAAACATAAGATCATATTAAGAAGCAGTCCTCGTAAAACCTGTAATACAACACTAAGTATAAGATCATATTATGAAGTAGTCATCGTAAAACCTGTAGTACAACACTAAGTATTAATCTTTGTAAACATCTGACTTGGTAAACATTCTTCACTCCTCACTTCAAGCCTCAACTTCAAATGTGTCTAAATTTTTTTCTCCATTTCTGCCAATTGTATTACTTTCAGAGTCCTAACCTCATAATGTGGTGTTTCTGGCTTCCTCCAGTATTGTCCCACCCGCAATCCATTTGCTGTGACCAGATTCAGAACCATATTCATCTCAGTAGTAGTGCAATCTCTTATAATCCCTAACTAAAGATCCTGAGGTAGAAATTCAATAACCTGGGGTAAAAATTCAGTCTGCTTTTTCAATATTAAAGTAATCAGCATTAAACATAAGATCATATTAAGAAGCAATCATCATAGAACATAAGCAACTATAGGTAGCAAAAGTCATCTTACCTATTTATAGATACAAAATCTGTATCCTTGGTGAAGCAGTAAAGGAGAAGAATGAATACACAGCACCACCCAGTGGTTACCAAGATATTACAATATAAGGTCTAGAAGCAGAGGTTCTCAACCTTGGCAACTTTAAGACTTGTGGACTTTAACTCCCAGAATTCCTCAGCCAGCAAAGCTGGCTGAGGAATTCTGGGAGTTGAAGTCCACAAGTCTTAAAGTTGCCAAGGTTGAGAACCCCTGGGAGAATGTCAGGGTGAGTTTATGACTTCAGAAGCATTGACCGAGTCTCTTTGGCTCTCAGTCACATTTATTTATAGACAGTCCTTAACTTACGACCACAATTCAGACCAGAATTTCCATTGCTAAGTAAGGAGGTTGTTCAGTGAGTCATGCCAGCTTTCATGTTCTTTTGTGCCATAGTTGTTAAGCAAATCACTGCAGTTGTTAAGTGAATCATGCAGTCCTTAAATGAATCTGGCTTTCCCCATTGAATTTGCTCATCTGAAGCTGGCCGGGAAGGTCTCAATCCTATGATCCTGGGATGCTGCAATTATCGTAAATACATGCTGATTGCCGTTTTAATCACAGGACTATGGGAATGTTACAATGGTTTTCAATGTGAGTTGCAAGTTCCTTTGTTTGGTGTCCTTGTAACTTTCAGTGGTCACCAAATGAGTGGTTGTAAGTTGAGGATGACCTGTATTGCATTTGTTTGCCTATTTGTTTAGAAAGTAAAATACCAGATGCCTCTGCCAAGAAGCCAGGCAAGATTAGGTCTGATTAATTCTTGCTGGGTGATCACCAGAAATCCCAGGGAAATAGAATAGGCTAAAAAATCAAGAAATATTGTAGAAGAAGAAAATGACAAGCCACTTTTCTACTGTTACCAGGATAATTATTTGGATATATCCAGACAACTTTCAGTTGAGGGTCCCTTAACTTTAAACAATTTCTGGTATCCCTGGGTAGGTTTTCTTAGCTAAATAGGAAGATCTATATGAACACTGCTTTAAAAAGAGGCCAGAATGTTTTGTGTTGCCAGTGTAGAGCTGTGGGTATCAGAGCTAGAAGAACCAAGGACAGACGAAACCTGAAACCAGACAGTCCATTGGGAGTACAAAGATGAAGACCACAGATGGATTCTATAATGCTAAGTCCAATGTGGGTTGGTACATTGTGTGTATATATAGTTGGCAACTGCAAGTTTTCTGCTGTGATTACAGCTTTTCTAGCATCTTTAATCAAACAAGGTTATAAATGAGTTTATTCTCTGCTCTGAGTAACAAACTGAGTGAAGCTTGAAGGTGGGAAGTTCCCTGAAATGAACTTCACCAGCTAGGAGAGTTATGCAGGGATACAGTAACACAACAAAATCTGAGAAGATCGTATTGTTCAAACAAGGCTCAATAAGAAAAGGAAGCCATTTTATATTTTTTCTTTCCCAGGAGAACCCAGTGATCAACCTGATCAATTGGGTTAGATCATGTGCTGTAGTTATTATACGCTACCTTCAGTCAGTATTTCATCAGTAGCACCAGATTTAGCCATCTGTGATAATGGTGCATAATTGTATCAAATGATAGTTCCATAAGATTAGTAGTAGATGGACTTTGTTCAAGAATTGACTAAAGGATATTTCTTCAGCCTCAGAATATAGGTTTCTTGTACTATCTTTAAGAGGAAGTTTGAAGAAAAGGAGGTTCACATTTTTTTCTCAAGTCAGATTGCTGTGCCCTCTTTTTCTGTATGTGACTTGGTCAAAACATCTTACAAGCATCTTTCTACTTATGTCATGCTATTGGGGGGCTGATGGTTAGAATTTTTTGCCTTGAGCAGGATTCAACAAGATGACATTAAGAAGTCATATTGTGATTTCTGCAATAATGTTTCAGGCTATCAAGATTTGATGCCATGCTAACTGTGATCAAAATTAATATAATTCCCAGTAAAATTTAAAAAAAAACCCAATTCTTACCAGTTTAACAATTATTGTGTATATTATATATTATATAAGTGGGTGAGTGCCTGAGATTCTCTGTTTTTTGCACCTTCCTAGGAGCCATTGAATTAAAGTTGAATGATATGGTGAGAGCTGCCAAGAGTTCAGAGCAGTGCACTATCAAGATGGCCAAGGAAAAGGCCATGCCACGGTTTTCAATCTTCCGAAACAAACGAATGAAAGGGTGGTGGCCCTTCATTAAGTTAAAAGGTCAGGAAGACATTGAAAGGGAAGAGAGGGAGGCTAAGCAGAAGAAAAAGAAGAAGAAGAAGAAATGGAGGAGATCAGTTAAACCAGAAGATGTTGAGTTTTCAGATCCTAGTGGGAACATCTTCATCTTAACTGTAAGAAAACATGCAGCAATATTGACGTGGTGCCTGAAAGGCTAAGATATAAATGTGGGGGCTGAAACCCAGCTTTTATTTTAGGGTTTCCATTCCTTAAAAACATTTCTGTTTTCCTGGTCTTCTTATTCCTACTTCCCTCTTTATCAGACCCTAGTTTTCTGACAGTTGTGATGCTTTCTTTTGAAATTGCCTTTTACAGAAAGTCACCAGGCTGAATCCATCTTCAGTTTCCAGATATTAGGAAAAAACTCTGAATTTCATTAGACTATATTTTGGAATTTATATATTTGTGGTGGCTATCAGTATAAAACCAAAACCTGACAGGGTAAAAGAAGAATTCAAAATAAAAAGAAAAACTTCAAAGGGCTGATGCCAATGTGTTTTGCTTCAGGGAAAAGAACAAACCAGTCTCCAGAGACAGGAAATTTCATAATCAGAAAAACCTCTTGCCAACACCATGTTCTGGGCAGAGGAAATAGGTGGATAGATGTGACCTTACAAGAAGATCCCAATCTAGAATTAAATGGGATCTGCACTACTCTGAGCACAGTCAAAATATCTTTATCTTGCTAGGAAATGTGTTTAAAGAGACATAAAACATAAAACACAGAACATAAAATAATGGGTGCCTCATATATTATCAGAAGCCACTACCTTTTCTAGGTATCAGAGCAGTTGTTCTCAAAGACTATGAACTGACTTCTCCCATTTCTCTGATGATTGATTCTACAGACATGGATTTTTACTCTTGAATTTGATTGATTAATTTTATGCTTAATTTGCTGTCAACTCAGTGGTGGGATTCAGCCAGTTCGCACCACTTCAGCAGAACCGGTAGCTAATTTTTTGTTACCCAGGCCCAGAATGGACTTCCGGAAGCGACATCCACACAGAGAGCCGGTTGTTCACATATTTGAATCCCACCACTGTTTCAACTGTTGTGGAAATTATGTTTGTTGGAGAAAATTTTTTGTTCGTTGCATTGTATTTTCTTTAATAAGCAAACACTTGAAAATGTCAGCTGCTATTTCATAGTGTGGTTTTTTTCCAGGGAAAAGTAGAAGCTGAATTTCAGTTATTGATTATAGAGGAAGCTGAAAAAAACCCAGTTGGTCTGGGGAGAAAGGAACCAGAACCTTTGGAAAAACCCAAGTAAGTGCTGATAAATGTTTGCTGATTATCATACAAATGCCCAGTCATAGATCCAACCATATCTGCCCTTGCTCTCCCACTCAGAATGGTAACAGTGATATATAGTGAAGGGTTCTCTAGAACAGAGGTCTCCAACCTTTCTGGGCTCGTGGACCGGAGGGACAGAGAGCAGCTTCAAAATTGGTGCATGGGTGCACGGGGCCACGCACACCGGCATGGCACTAGCAGCCCTGTTTATGCATGTGGTATGCGCTGGTACTGTGTGCATGCGCAAACAGCTGCACATTCCCTGTGGTAGCTAGCAGCCCATTCGCACATGCGCTAACAGGCCATGCAACCCACCCATGCTAGCGGCACATGTGCAACTGGGCTGCGGACACCCACTCCACGCTAGCATCCCCATTTGTGCCTGCACGCATGTGCAAATAGGCCCACGGGGGTTAGCACGAGTGGGGAGGAATGCACACCCACATGTGCACACACCAGCCAGCCTTTTCCGTGGCCTGCTAACCAAGAGCCCACAGCCCAGGCCGTGGCCCATAGGTTGGGAACCCCTGCTCTAGAATCCTCCTGCTTGTGTGTATGAGGAGTTAGCTGAATGTAAAGTTAGGATAATTTTATATGAATGTGGCCCACTTCCAGTTAGATGTCCTGAAACTCTGTTTTCTACTGTATTTTCTTATTTTTTTACTATCATTTCCAGGTCCAGATAGCTGGAAAGTAGTAAGAGAAAGAGAGCCTAAATTTACCATGAATCAATTTATATCCAAAATTATCATACTGCTAAAATTGCCTCTTTATGTTGCTAATTAAATAGAATACAGAATATGGAACATATTCAGTTTAAAAACTGGCAGCATGGTTTGGAAGATCTTTAGCTTTTCAGATTATGAGGCTGAAGCAAAGAATATTGGCTTAAGGAGAATAAGGCTATTCATGAACTATACTTGTGATGACTATATCCTGCCTCCAGAATGAGAAGCAATTTTTCTCTGAATATCACTCACTCTTGGCCAACAGAATGATACAGTGGTTGTCCTTGTGTTTTGCTTCTGGGTTTCCTTTAAAGAAGATAAGATGATGAACTTAGTGAAATTTTATGCTTGAGAATCCAAGCATCTGTACACTCAGTGGGAGTCAAATTTTATTTCTTTAAAACATTTATATAGCCACCCATGTTACATCAGATATAGGGCATATGGTTTGTATATTTTAAATTTTAGCATTTTATTCCTTCCTTAGCTTCTCTCCCCCTCCCCACCTATCTAAAACATGTTCTTTCTCCTCCAGTCGTCCCAAAACATCCTTCAACTGGTTTGTGAACCCCATGAAAACATTCATCTTCTTCATTTGGAAACGGTATAAGAAGTACATCATTGCATTGCTGATCATTGCAATTGTGACCATATTCTTGGTTCTTATTCTCTACACAATGCCTGGATACATCAGTGAGAAGATAATAAATGGCTAAAGAATTACTCTTCCTCTCCAGCAAATAGGGATTTAACAAAAGGAACAGAAGGGAGATAACAGTGACTTTCTATCAAAGATCTTAAAGAATGTGGAATATAGCTGCCTAATTATTCGTACAGCATTTTAAAAATGCATCTGCCAGTGGAAAAGAAATGCTGCCTCTATCTGAGCAGACAGCCTGCTCACATATGGGATTCATAACAGTCTTTGAAATACGTTTTTTACCTGTCAATAGTTCTGAAGATAAAGTTTTATTGAAAAATAGACTCTGTGGACTTTATGGATAAAATAAATAAAAGAAAGCAGAGGAGATGTAGAAGCACTAAAATTAGTCATACAAAGAAGACTAAGTTTTATGCTGGTGCTGTTTGTGTTCCCAGATCAAACGTCTGTGGTAGCGGTTCTCAACCTTTTCCGGGGCTCGTCCCTGGCCTGCATCGCGCATGCACGGCGGGGCGGGGTGCATCGCGCACGAGTAGCGGGCGGGGCGCATTGCGCATGCACAGCGTGACGGGGCGCATTGCGCATGCATGACGAGGTGCATTGCGCATGTACGGCGCAAAGGGGCACATCACGCATGCGCGGCACGACGGGGCGTATCGCGCATGCGCGCCGCGACGGCCCGCATTGCAATAGGGGAAAAAAATGGCCGGCCAAAAAAAAATGGCCGACCAAAAAAAAATGGCGGACTGCGGTGCTTGGCGTCCCCCGTGAAATGGTCATTCGACCCCAAATGGGGTTGCGACCCACAGGTTGAGAACCGCTGGTCTGTGGGAAAATGAATTTCAATTAGTCAAAACACATGCTATGGAGAAAGAAAATATCAATATTATAGAGCAAGAGATGGTAAGCGATAGTGGGATGCATTTTATTTATGGAAAAATTATCACTTGCCATTGTTTGTATTTTGTGTTTATATAACAGTACATAAGAAAATAGACTATGTACTGTACCATGCAAATAGACCAATTTTAACCATGGGGGAAAAACTTTAGAAAATGATTCGATCAACTTAATTGCATCTATACCTCTGTTTCCTCATATACTTATTATATCATGGGTTGTGTTGTACCACACTGAATAAAATGCTATGGTGATGCACTGAGGACACAAAAAACTATTAAGGTGTAGTTGAATCTTTAGAAGAATTAAGTGTATCAAATCCTTTGTGAGTTTTGCAATGGAAGTGCACAAAGGTTGTGCAGGTGCAAACTATACTAACTTTTGTAGATAATCAATCACAGTGATTTTTTCTCTCCAACCATGCCTACCAAATAGCTAATAATATAATATCCAGTTTGAGAGAGGTAGAGATGTACTGTTGTTTGTTGATTAGAACACTTAGACTGCTGGAATACCAAGCCACATTCATCTTCATAAGAAACACTCACGAATGGGAAAGATAGTTAATAGTGTTATATAGCTTTTCAGTACCTTAGATTCTATTAAGTAACGTAATTTGTATGGGCTTTGGATATTTGGGCAATTGTGAGAGCATATTGAAGTGCTTTCATAATATGGAGCATGTGGGTCATCTATTTGTGAAATGGCTGCTATGGTGGACATGGCCAAACAAAGCATTGGTTTTATAACCAAAAGACTGGAGAGATTGCTCCCCATCATTTGTTCTAAGCTCTAAGGAAGTTCTCTACTTTTACTTTGGTCCTTATTCTGGGTAATCAGCCTACTTACTACCAAACCACTGTCTGGACTCCAAATGTATCCACTCAGCTGGAGCTCCTGGGCTGAGCAGAGATAATTAGAGTCAGGCTATCCCAGGAGCTGTGCCATAAAGGGCCTTATAGGAGATAGTCAGCATCTGGAATTGCACCCGAAAAATATAGGGAGCCAGTGCAGTTTTATAAACAATTAGATGAGGTGAGCACACTGTATTCTGCTGCAGATTTTTGTTGTATGAGTCACAGCACAGTAAATGGGGAATCTATGCAATGCAATATTGCACAATTTGTAAAAAAAATAAGGCATCACAAATCAGTTTATAGCTGTCAACACTAAACTTTTAGGAACTCAGGTTGCTCTGCAAATCATGTTATTGATAAATCTTTCATTTCCAAAGGACCAACTGGCTCCTAAATATATGCCGAAATAGCTTTAGCTCAGTGGTTCTCAACCTATGGGTCGCGACCCCATTTGGGGTCGAACGACCGTTTCGCGGGGGTCGCTGGACACCGCGGTCCGCCATTTTGTTTTTTTGTTTTTTGAATTTTTTAAATTTTTTTAAATTTTTTTTTTATTTTTTTCGGCGTGCATGTGCCATGCATGCATGGATCGGCCCGTTGCATGCACGTGCCACGCATGCGTGGATCCACCCGTCGCGGTTTGCCATTTTGTGTTTTTTTTTTAATTTTTTAAATTTTTTTTGGTGTGCGCGTACCGTGCATGCGCGGATTGGCCCATCGCGTGCATGCGCCACGCATGCGCAGATCCGCCCGTAGCGGTCCACCATTTTGTGGTTTTTTTGAATTTTTTTTTATTTTTTTTATTTTTTTTTTGCGCGGGCGTGCCGCGCTTGCGCGGATCAACCTGTCACATGCATGCCGCGCATGCGCGGATCCGCATGGGCGGGGCAAGTGGGGTCTCAACCTGAAAAAGGTTGAGAACCACTGCTTTAGCTAAAGTGTGTCATAAGCAATATGTATGCAACTAGTACTACACTAAATGAAGTGATTTGAACAGATATGAACACAAAATTCTTTTCAATGATCAGACTACAAACAGTACTAGAAAACTATTTGGAGTTCAGTGGAAGATAGCTTCAATTTGGTTTTGAATATTTGGAAAGTCCAGTGCTGAACCAAAATTACATTATCCTTTGTGCCTCTTTTGTCTGCCATATGTATCTCTTTGTACAAATAGTAATCAGCATCCAGGAATTTTCAAAAATGTTAACTTTAAGTAAAAAAAGTATTTTAGCATAATTTTATTTATTTATTTATTATGAATGTATACTCTGCCTTTCTGTTGATGAAAATACTTGAGACTGTTGAATATTTTAAAAATACAAAAAATAAAATTTAAAAGCTTGGCAGAAGAAAGGCATTTTTTTGCCATTTTTCTAAATACTCAGAGAATTGGTGACCAAACACTCCTCTCCAAGTCACTCTATGGCCGGGGAAAGTCACAAGATAGGCAATTACTGGGTGGTAGAAAAGTGCACAAGTCTGAGCACTTCTTTAAGTACTATTCTCTCTGTGCATAACTTGGACAGGAAAGCAGAATTACAGAAGAAGAGTGAGCAAGCTGCTGCTCTGCTTTTCAGAGGTTTGTGGTCTTCTCAGCTACCCTTAGCTGCTTCCTCTCAATCCTGTTCCCCTTTTTTCTGTGGCCTGAGATTCCACCTTTCTGACTTTGCTGGATAGCCCAAGGGTGTGTACTTCTTTGCTACGTTCACCCGCCTCAGACACAAGAATGCCGGACCTAATTTCTGTCCAAGACTTCATTTCCCAAACCCAAGAGGACCTGAGCTCTCCAACAACCTCCTCCTTTACTAGCCACATGGGCAAATGCAGGAACACAGTTTGCATCTTAGAGGAGGTAAGGGAGGAGCAGGGAAAAAGGATTTAAGCCAATACAACTGGATTGAATTAGTTGCTGAGGATTTATTGGGGGGGGTAAACAAGAATCAGGAAATTTCACCTCATCCTATTAACATGTAACCAATTATTATTTGTGAAATAATGTGCACTTTACTCTTTCAAAAGCAGAAGTTCAAAGCAGTTTACATAATAAAAATACAATTGTTAATTAAAAATTAAGTTCCTGAAAAAGTGAAAAATCTAATATTATATTTCTATTTTAAAGTATATCTATGCATCTGGATGCTTACAGAGGTTGACAATCCATTTAAAACTTTCCAGCCAAACTGACAAAAAGGTTATGATGTACAAGAGTTTGACCATAATAAATGTGTTACTCCCTAAAATGCCACAAGTACAGCTATACTCTTTAGAGCCAGACCACCACAGGACTTTACAGTGGCACAAAATTTCTCTGAGCCTTAACAGGTTTCATCTCATTGGTGAAGATACCATGAATTAGTCTTATCTAATAACTGCAGAGTTCCTATGAGCACGATTTGAAATAGGTTGATATGCTCTTTGGCTAGTGAATTCTGCATATTTCTTGAGTTATTACTCTTATCCTGTGTCAGCACTTCAATAACTGTTTATATATAATTTAACCAGGCAGATTAAGTTTATGGTCTTCTCACAATATTACTTAGGAATGAATCACATGAAAATAAATGAGGCTTCATTCTGAGAAAACAACTGACAACAGGCATAATTGATATTTTTAAAACAATAAGGTGGGGTACCATTTATACAGTTATGGAAGAGATCATTTACAGTAAATATTTGTTGACTATAATTTTAGAACCATTTCTGTCTCTTTTACTTTTTCATTTCCTCTTTTAAAATGTGTTGCACATCTTTCATTTTGGTTTCCCAATAACCACACTTATTGTGAAGAAGGTTCTAGAAATGGACAGCTAGTTAAGTTTTGTAAAGAGCTGAGCAGATCCTGAAATCTATCAAAAGTCCCTTAAGAGCTAGGACAGGATGTAACATTAAATTTAAAATTGGTAGCAGGAAACCATTGAAGAATATTAATAGTTTGGAGGAAAAAAACTTGTAGCATCAGGAAAAAAAAATGTTGGTGAAGTTCACATTATAAGTCCAAAGGTTTATCTTCATTATTAGTGCTTCTAATTAGCATTCTGACATTATTTCATCTGGCATTATCTTACTATTGCAGTGTGTGACTGAGCATGCTTTAGTACTGTTAATTTTTGATACTGGGAAATAAATTGATGTTCCCAATCCTTTGGACACTGCATTCCATACCTGTACATAGAACTTTAATTTCATCGTCTTGTCAGATTTTAAATAATTCTGCTAGAATTTCATCAGCTCCTGCTGGCCTGTTATTAGCAATATTTTGTAGGGCCCACTTAACTTTATTTTCCAGAATGTCTGATGGTAGTTCTATGATAAAATCTTTTCATGAATTTATGCTCTGACAATCTCTTTTGTTCATCTTTTTTCTCTATGGTTGTGTCACCTCTTTCTATAATATGTGTTTGCCTCCTTTGATTTCTGTAATTTTCTTATTTTTTTTAAAAAAACTATTTTTTATACTTCTATTTTTCAGTTGTCCTTAATTTCTTTGAATTGGTTATTCAGACAGAACTCTTTGTCTCTCCCTGTTTTAACTAAAATTTGGAGTTTAGCTGCACAAATTTTCCTATCTCTGTTGCTATTCAGCATGTCAGCAGACTGTTATTTTTCTTTAACTTTTTGCATTTCTGAATATTTTTGGTTTGCTTCATTTTTAATTATGTGTCAGTTTCAGTGTAGAGTTCTGCAAGGCACTCTGTTTGTAATAACTATTCCATTAAAGATATTTTTCACATTTGTCACACGTGAAACATTGCTGAGGTTTTATTTTGGTCTATTTTATTTATTTTCTTTAGTTTAAAGTTTAATTTGGTAAATAATGTATAATCTCACAAGAAGCAGTAAGTCTTATTTGTACTGACTGAATAGTACTTCTCCACAGTACTCCGTCTGTATATTGTATATGATTGTATTGTATATCACAGTGATGGCAAACCTTTTAGAAACCGAGTGCCCAAACTGCAACCCAAAACCCACTTATTTATCACCGGGTGCCAGGTGGGCTGGCCCACTGGGTGGGCGTGGCTGTGGTGGTCATGGCAGACTGGGTGGGTGTGGTCACCTCAATGTTGCTCATGGGGAGGGATGCCTGTGGGGACCAGGCAGGGTTTGGGGAGATCTGGGGGGTCTCTGGCAGGTGGGGCAGTGGGCAGGAGGCTCGTCCTGCGGGGTGAGGTGAGGCAAGGCAAGGCAAGACTGGGGTGCCATTGTCGCAGGACAAGGCGAGGCAGGGGCCAGGGCGGCTGCTGCCTGACACCATCAGCCCCCGCATACAGAGGCCAGCGAGCGCATGGGGGCTGACAGTGTCTGTCAGCAGCCACAGTCTGCTGGCCCCTCGACCAGCACACTCTGGGGCTCTGCAGCCCGCCACCAGAAGTTCAGAGAAGTCGCCTCTGAGCTGGATAGACGGCCGACACTGAGGAGACGATGCAGTGGGTCGTGCCCGGGAAAAGGAGAGCATGCAAGGCCAGGAGGGATGGGACAGGGGGAGGGAAACCAGCTGTGCTGAGATGCATCCGGCCACGTGGGATCTCGGCGAGTTAGCGGGCGGCTGGTTGAAGAGGGACAGTTGCCATCTCTGGGGCATGGCGCGCGTACCCACAGAGAGGGCTCCGAGTGCCGTCTCTGGCACGCGTGCCATAGGTTCGCCACCACTGGTATACGGTATCATATAGTTAATGATTTCAGTGTTGTCCGTTTGACCAATAGAAAAATAAAATAAAAAAAATCTTGTCTAGTTAGTTCACATCTTGAACTTCCACCAACTGTACAGTGACAAACCTCTCTATCTTCATTCCACACGAAAAGGGTAATAAATTGCTAGCAATCCTCACCATGCTTTCCAGCATATGTATTTGAGTCTATTTATTTATTTACATAATTTATATCAGCCATTTCACAAGCAAGTTATTCTGGGATGTATACAACAAACTAAAATAATAAATATCTAAAATCATTTTCATTAACAAGTATTAAAAACATTATACTTGTTTTAATAGCTTGTATAGTTTTTTTAGATGAAGGGACATTTATAGCAATGGAGCCACCTCACTAGTTCATCTGTCCCCTGCTATCCCAGGCCTGCTGGCAAAACCAGATCTAGAAGGACCTTCAGAAGCTGGGAACTGATGAGGCTATTCTTATCTTGGGGTGCAGGAGAGAAAATTCCAGCATTGGATGTTTTGCAAATATCTGAACAGCATTTATTTATTTACAGCATTTGTAAAGCTGCCCATCTTAAAACCAACTCTGGGTGGCTTGCATCCAATAAATACATAAATAAATGCATAATGCTGAAAAGAATAAAACAGAAAAACCTGGCACTATAGCCCCATTTCTCTGATGCTACTTACATTCTCATCTCACCTTACCCTATTCCAGTGCTTGCAGTATAGTCAAGTCTTGAAAGCTGTCCACAGGGATAAAAGGATAGGAGCAGCATGATCTGGGAGGAAGGCGTGCCATAGCACAAGGGCAACAGAAAAGGCAAGCTTCCAAGGACCCACAAGATGGCAATGTTTAAGGCAAGCAAGGCAGTCCTGCAAGTAATTTTGTCCCATGCCCCTGGAAGAAAATTGAGAGCCAATGCAACTCATGGAACAGGTATAATGGGCAAACCTCAGGGCGCCCAATACAGTTCATGTCATTGCATTCTGGACCAGATAACTTCTGGGTGGTCATCAAGGGCAACCTCATGTAGTGTATATTGCAGTAATCCAAACAGGTTAGTTATGAAAGTAAGTTTATATAGTTGATTGTAATAAATCTGAACAAAACCACTGAAATCTTCCAGAAACATCCTGCATCATTGTTGTCTTAAAAGCTTCTGTGAACATAGGTTTTGTGGAGAGGGGATGACAATATATGCATTATGATGTCATCATGCAAATACCACCACTTATAAAATTGTGTCCGATATCATGATGCTAGGATATAACCACAACCTTTGTATAATGAGATCATTCCAAGCCTGTCACCATTTTAGTGTCCTTATGATTTGCTATAAAAGCTAATCCTAATGAACTGCAAAATTAAAGTAATAGCATGTTGGTAACCATGCAAAAACATACTTTTCCCAATTGCTGTGACTATGGTTGTAGGCAAAAGAAAACATATGTTTAGCCTTTCTTTTTTAATGCTTTTAGGACTTGGATTCAGATCGAACTGTTCTGCAAAAAATGAGGAAAGCAGTCAAAGCAAAACACACGACTGGACAAGGTCAGACTGCAACAAGAAATAGAATGTAGCCAAGTGAGCCAAATCTGATGGGCCAGAATATTTCTGTATCTTTATATCTTTAAGGAGTATTTTTTTTAAAAAGGACTAATTCATTTTCTTCTTTCTCTTAATTCTTAAAAATGCAGGTATCCAGAAATAGATCCTACTAAGCTTTAGTAAGAATGTTGAATTTAGTAAGGCTGTTTAGAGAACTGGTTTGGTGTAGTGGTAAAGGCATCAGGTAAGGAACTGGGAGATTCTGAGTGCTAGTTCCAGCTTAGGCAAGAAGCCAGCTGGGGGACCTTGGCCCATTCATTCCCTCTCAGCTCTAAGAAGCAGGAATGGCAAAACATTTCTGAAAGACTTTGCCAAGAAAACTGCAGGGGCTTGTCGAGGATGTCAATACTTCCTCAAAGGAACCAAAAAGGGGGGGGGAGGGGGAGGCAACTTACATTGAACCATAAATTAGGCAACCACCTTGCCTAAGGTATAAGCCAAGTCCATGTCATGCAAAGAAAGAAAAGTTGATTGTTATGATCACACTCAGTAAATGTATTGCACAAACTGCCATTTTCAGGTAGGATGCACAGGACTGCTACCTGACAAATATACTTGTTCAGGCATGACAAAGAAATTTCAACTCAGCACACGCCTAGCACTAAGCAATTCTCCTTTATATTAAATCCTTTTCATTTACCTAATCCATGAAAAGCTGGTTTCCCTGCAGACAGACATTCTAGAATTCTGTGTCAAGCTGTAGATGCAAATGCTGCCCACTACAGGCAATCTTGCTGAACCCCATGAAAATCGGCTGTTCACTGATGTTGTGTACTTCTTTGTTACATGTGAACAGACGTTTGGGTGCGGCAGACTAAATATATGCACTCTGCTTAATAAACTGTGTATGCAAGAAAAAAGCTGGATTCACACATTACACTGTGCAACAGTTTGTTTTAACTAAGGATTGTTAAATAAGCCATATATCCTGATTTGCACATAAACCATGACTTAGAAGTCAGAATGGCTAGATTGATAGACTACAATTAACCAGAATCAAACTTTGTTTATACAATCATAGGCATCACATGTCTACAACTGACAGAACTTATATAATTTGAATTATTTGCATGACGATGCCATAACACTGTGGTATCACTTGCTGTCCTGCTCCCCTGCAGAGACATCCCACAGTGTGAATTCAGCCAAACTGTAATATTCTGTGAAAGAAATTAGATCAGACAAATACTTTTGTAAACAAATTGATTCCGAAAACAAACAGCATAATCATGGACATTACCATGGTGACATCAATTTCTCAAAGAGAAGTGCTTCCTTCGCTCCTGACCAGCTATCTCTCTGTGACCCCTTTGTCATTACACCTCCTTTCTTGTAGATAAATTTCTCATTCAGGATACATTTGGAAGTCATTAGTTCCAGATGAGAAAAGACTGAGGGATCGTATCTTATTATAAAGCAATCTTCCTTGTAAAGGCTTACCATTTGCAATCTGTAATTCCTCATTTGGCATGGAACTCCAGCCCTTATCTGCCCTTACAAGCATGGTCACGAGGTCCCAAGAACTAGAAGACCACATATTCTCTTCTGCTGTACTATCTTAAAAACCTTAGATCAGTTATCTGAGGTCCTTACCTTCATGCGGCATTCTATATCCTTCTCAAAGTACATTTCCATATCCTAATTTCTAGAGTGTTCCAATACTATATGTATTCATGTTGGTTTTAGGGCCATTAAAATAAATGAAATGGCTTCCTGCCAACGTTTTCTGTTTTCCTTTTGTAATACAGCTTTGCTTGCCTCAGAAAAAGATGTGCAAGAACATTCAAATACCTTTTTATTTCTGCAGCTCTCATTTGCCATTTAGAAGCTCATATTGCTGCCCTGGAGAAATTTTCAGAAAACTATCACAACACTGGAGATGAAAAGCTTTCTGAAGCTTTTGCCACCTTTGCTTCATTTTCACAAGAGCTGCTAGAAGCCGTCAAGAGTCTGGTACTGTGCCATTCATTTGACCTTCCATTTTCTGGGGAAAGGGTTCTGATGCCCTACTGTTGGGTTTGCTGGGCATTGTTGTCCAACGGCAACTGGAGGGCCACGGAAAGGACTTTCCTGTTCTTTGTCATGACAGTTTGTATTAATTTCATTTTAGGAAATCGATTGAAATTTCCCTGACCTGTGCAAAATCTGACTACAGGTGTCAAGAAATTCAAATGATTAAATAATCTCCTAGTTATAAAAATGGAAAATGTGCTTAATTCATTTATTAATCGGAGGAGTCAGCAGAACATTTTGATGCTTTCCGTATATGAGTAGTCAATTTTTTGTGTGGACCAAAGCCCATGCTCAGCATTTGGGGAGCCTGAGATAGGAATAAGGTTGGAGACAAATGTTTGAGAATTCTAACTGCAATGTGCATATTTTAAGATTATTCCACAATTCCTATCAGTTTTTTATCCTAAAGTTGCATTGGACTGCAACTCAGTCCTGGTTTTAAAGATATGCCCTCAAGACTTTCCCTTTATCTTAATTCCAGCCCAGAGGATAGACCAGTGATGGCAAACCTTTTAGAGACCGAGTGCCCAAACCACAACCCAAAACCCACTTATTTATCGCATAGTGCCAGGGCCACATCAGCATTGTGGTGCCCTCGGGGGGCATAGGGGCATGGCCCATTGGGTGGGCGTGGCCCACTGGGTGAGCATGGCTGCGGTTGTCATGGCAGACTGGGTGGGCGTGGCTGGGGTGGGCATGGCCACCTCGATGTTGCTCATGGAGGGGATGCCTGTGGGGGCTGGGCAGTGTTGGGGGAGATCCAGGGGATCTCTGGCGGGTGGGGCAGTGAGCAGGAGGCCCAGCATAGATGGGGGAGGCACGCAATCCTCCCTGGGGGGCCATGGTGCCGATGGGGACTGGGGGCCATGGCACCAATGGGGATCCGGCTTTCCCTGCTTGGGGTGGCCTTTGGTTTGCTGGGTGTGGGCATGCTCTACCACCTCTACTTGAGCTTGCTAGCTGGTCGCTTCGCCTCCTTTGTGCTGGGTGGGGCTGCCTCTCCAGGCGGAGGCGGCCTAATGAACCTGTGCAAGCTGCTGGCAGCAGTGCTGCACGTGCCCACAAAGAGGGCTCTGAGTGCCACCTCTGGCACGCGTGCCATAGGTTCGTCACCACTGGGATAGACGCTTAAAGGCACTTTTAGCTGTTCCAGTTTTCAAGTAATGTTTTCATGATCCAATTTTTGCATTATAATCTATCATGAAAGCTAATTTGGTATAGCTGTAAGAGTTAAGACATCAGACTAAAAACCAGGAGACTGTGGGTTCTAATGGTAGCTTGGGTTCTAGTGACTTTGGGGCAGTCATTTCCTCTCAGCCCTAGGAAGGAAGCAATGATAAACTACTTCTGAAGAAAACTGCAGTGACCTGTCCAGACAGTCTCCAAAAATTAGATATGATTGAATAGAAGAAAAAAAAATCTTGCATACTACACCAACCACTTGGCTGCTGATGTAATCTAGGTTGAGGATCAACTGACTTCCTATTGATCTTGTTAGCCTGGCTGCAGAAGAGACAGGATAATTGGCTTCTGCAGAGGCATCTGCCCTCAAGTGCTGATCAATCCATTCTGAAGTACTTGTTTCAACTTACACAGGATCTTTATATGCACTGATTTAGTACTCTTTTGAAAGAGCATGGACCTGTCCTTAAAGAAGACTGGTTTACAATGCATAAAGTATTTGATCCAGGAAAAATAGCGGAGTTTGCCAGCTGTGCATTGCTAGTTCTATGCCTGATGAGGGCGTTAAAAGTTTGCTGGTGTTTCTGCTGAGTAGGGGCTTCATGTGGCCGTTGATTTTAATACTGGGGTAGCAGGCACATCCCATTTTGTTTGTTCCACAGGGTTCTTCTAGATGCTGCTTGTGGTGACCCTTTATTGCCAGCACTGCCATCCCTTTGCTAAGCAAGGGTAAAGTTCAATTATTATCAATTGCTCCTTCCCATTTCTTATCATGCCAATTATCCACAGCTGTGATTCAGCTGTTTGGATTCAGAATGCCTGCTCTCTCAGAAGAGTGGTTTTTTGCAAAACAGCAAGTTTAGACCTGCTATAGATGAGATTTCTGAATGTTATACATAATATTGCTCTGGGACCGGCATTGCCTGCTTCAATCATTGTTTTTGAATTCCTGCTGGATCTGTTTGCTTTTAGGGGAGGTTCTTATATCAGCTGCCCTGCCTCATAAATAGAGTTATGGGGACTAGAGATTATAAGAGAACAGCTGCTCGACTCTTCTTAATGTCTATAAACATTGGCTGTCTGAAAGCATTCCATATAATAGCCCATATTATACTGCATACTTTAAGTTATTACAAGTTTTTAATATTCTCTTCTTTCATTAGGAAAGAGCACTTATTATGTGCCAATTACATAATAAACTTTTTTTTTCAGTTGCTGAGCCTCTATCACAACATTCATTTTTCTCTGGATTCACTGGTCAAGGGAGATTTCAAAGGGGTGAGTTGATGCTGGAATTAGATTGTAGAATGTGTATTAAAGCCAGTCATCTGTTGATTTTCAAAATGTGATTTCATGATCTTTAAAAGAGTCATTCTGTAGTTTCTATGTTGTAGGAAACACGCATTATTAGGGACAGCTCTTTTCATACTATTTCATTTATGAATGACAATAATACACACTCAAATTCCTCACCCTGAAGTTATTTTCTTGCAAAGCCTTTTACACAGACTATTTTTCTGATAATTCTTTTGGGCAGTTATGGACACTGTTTTTGTTTTCTGAGGTGGTATCAAAGCTGTGGTATTATCAATTTCATTTGTGAGGAAGTGATAGGGAAAATTGCATAATTTCTAAATAAGCAGAATTAAAGTTCATTTTTAAGGCACACAATTGGGCTGGAAAACTGATTAAAGAATGGACCTTCTCAGAGCAGTTAGTATGTCAATAAATTAAAATTACTTTTAAACTTAAGTTTTTGTTCAGGCTTGCATGATCTTCTTTTTATATATTTATTTTTATAAATGTACTATTTAGTTTGTATTGGATTTCTATTTATGCTGTAAGCCGCCCTGAGTTTCCGGAATAGGGCGGCATAGAAATTTAATAAATAATAATAATAATAATAATCTCAAGCAATCAACTTAACAAACAGGAGCATATTTGTAGTCCTCTACTACTTCAGGGCAATGAAAAGTGACTTTTTCAACATTTACTTATACCACTTCCAAGACTATACATTTGTGTATTGCATTAACTTTCATTTTAAATAGAGCAGCTGGTAGGCTGCATTTCTTGCATTATGCCTATATAAAAGCAATTTGTGTGGCAGAAATAAAGGGGATTATCAAAAGAAACTGCAGCCTAATTTTGATGGGCTTCCGTGCAATCCAATGATATTGCAGTGGAGGCTTGTTGCTGCAGGCGGGCTATTCTCATTTATTTCAATTGTTTTACTGAATGGATAATTTAGCAACATGAAATGGAATTTGATACTCGTTAATGGGAACACTCAGATGCAAACCAGACTAAAGATTAGATGTTGGAACAATAGGGAGAAAGAGAAAGGAAGTAGCATATCCAATACTGCCGGATGTGACTGTAAGGGTTTTCCTTATGTTCTAATAGCAACACAAATGTGCATTGATAACTGCTTATTACCTTCTGTCCGTCTTCATGAGTTTGCCATTGTCTCATTGTGGCAGGTTTACATTTAAAGTATTGTAGAATCCACAGACCATGTGGCTGAATGCTTCTCATCTCATATTTATAAGAGGTAGACTTATTACATAAATTATAATCACTGTTGTAGTGCATCTAGCTTATACTGTATACACATTTATCCAACTACGCTTAATCCTATATCAATAAGCGACAACAGTTTACAAAACTGAACAAAGTTACACATTTCCTTTTCCCATGTCCTTAACTGACCAACTTAGCAATAAAGATAGTATAGTAGCGACACAATGTTAGCCTTCCAAGATGATCAACATAAAAAGCACACTCAGATGAAATAATCCTACCTTATTGTAAGCTTACTTTAACAGAAACTTGCAAGTCTGAAAGTAGATTTCTTTCCCATTGCCTTTGCAGCCCCCAAAAAACTAAAGAGGGTCCCTTCAGCTTCACCCACATTCCTTTTGCAGGCTGAGCTGCCTCATATCTGACCTGGCTCTTTCCTCTGTCTCCCAAGGACATTCCCACATACCATTAAACACATTTTTTTTCCTCTAGCCCTTTCCTGTAGGGAGTGAGAATCCTATTATTTTGTGATTACACCTGTCCCTATATTTTTTCCACCCTCCAGCCCCATACCTCCATAGGTCTTGTTGCAGATTGGAGTTGCTTGATAATTTATTTATTTTTTTACTGAGTTACCTTTCAGTGTCTTGGTCCTTATCAGTGTGGGGTGGGACACAATTACTTGCTGCTGGTTGGCTATAGCAGTCTGCATCAACAGAAGCTTGTGAGGCTGTTAGGCTCCACTGCTTCTCACTCCAGTTATCAGCTTCAGCATTTCACTGCTCACTCCACCAAATCTATGTTCTGTTTCACCTCCTCCAGGCCCAGCTGGCTACTTTTTCAGTTTTGACTCAATTTTCTTTCTTCTACCTCCATTCACACCCTGTCCCTTCAGCATTTTTCTTTTATCTCTCTGTAGCACAAGTGTGGTCATTTATTTTCTCAAAATCCCAGGGGATACAAAACCTCAAGGAAGGAAAACTCACATTGGCAGCTTTGAAGTTTTTCTTCCACACTCATCCCCAGCAGAGGCCGTTTAAAGTCCTTAGCTGTTTCAATTTTAAAATAGCACTTCTCTTCTCCGCTGGGCTGTGAATACAATCTAGCATATTTCATCAATGGGATGCTAATGCAGTCTTCAACTTGGGATCTGCCCAGCTTCTTTTTATACTTTAGGTCAGAGGTGTGCAGCAAGCATTTTGCTGAGCAAGATATGGGATCCTGTTTCATTCTATGCATCTTTCTATACTTGCACACTATTAGTTGGGAACCCAATAAGTAGATAAACCTACTCTGTTAGCATCTACCTGCACTTCTTTTTTCCATACAGCAGGTTGGAGGGGAAGTAATGTTAGAGGAATCCACTAATCCCCCCTCCTTAATTTTTGCAATGTGTATAAAGATGGTACCTATCACCAACTTCATTGCTGCTGCCAGTTGGGGCAGAATCCATAGCAGATTGCTTTGGAGCTGATTAGTGATTGGGGCAGAACAAAGCATTCCAGCTTACTTTTATGTCAGTTCAACAACTGGTGGATAATTTTCTGCATTATTAAAGATAGTTCTAGCAAGTAATAAAAATTAAAATAGGAATCAAGTACATACAAGCATAATGCATAAATACAGATAATCAACTAAATAGACAACTACAGCTAAAATAGGTGACCAATAGACTCAAATAGGAAATGTGTAAGAATTAACTGAGGAAAATTGTGGGGTATTATACAAATAGTATAACTGTATTTAGCAATATTCAGAAAAATAGAATCAGATTGATCTGATAATAACTGAAGGTAAATTGGAATGCTTGACACACAAATACATACATGCTAACAGAACAGTTTAGCAATGTAAAATTATTCGGGGGTAGAAAAATAGAACAAAAGATAAAATGCAGCATTAAAGTGTTGCTTCATCTCTCAATAGGATTTTAAAAAGCCTTTTGAAAAAGCTTGGAAGGACTATGAAAGCAAACTGTAAGTTGTTCTGATATTATCTTCTTTACAAAACTAACCCTACTTTATTTTGAGATGATTTTATTAAAATACCTAACATTGCTTTTTCTCTACTTGAGTGCAAAGATAGAGAAAGAAAAGCGTGAGCTGGCGAAACAGTATGGAATGGTGAGGACAGAGGTTGCTGGAGGAGAGATTGCTGAGGAGATGGAAAAAGAGCGAAGGATGTTCCAGTTACACATGTGTGAGGTGAGGCAGGCAGATGGTGAGGTTTCTTCTCAGAAAGGAGGTCCTGAGTCTGTCTTTCTTTCAGCTTAGGCAGGACCCTAAGCATGATACCTCTGAAATGGTTGAGAATCTATTAACTCCCTCCTGTGGAATCCTTGGTGCTTTCAGAGCTTGGTAGTTTTGGATGTTTCAGTACCCAACTAGGTAATATCTTCAATGCTAGATGGGAATGGGCTCATATCTCCATTGGGCCCCACATCTTTGGCTCTTCTCGCTCTCTTACTTCTTACTTCATTTATTTATTCCAAAGATTGCCTCTAAGAAAGAGAAATGGCCTATCTGCCATGTGACCTTCCTATACTATACCTATACCAGGGGTTCTCAACCTTGGCAACTTTAAGACTTGTGGACTTCAACTCCCAGAATTCCTCAGCCAGCTTTGCTGGCTGATGAATTCTGGGAGTTGAAGTCCACAAGTCTTAAAGTTGCCAAGGTTGAGAACCCCTGACCTATACGGTACCTAATGGTGCTGTCCCAGAAGCAAAATTCTTGGATTGTGAGAATTGTGCCTTCCTCCAAACTGGTGCCCGCTTACAGGACAGCACCATCTGGCCTCTATATAGTATAGGAAAGCTGCATAGCAAATTGGATGGTTCTTTTTCCAAAAGATGATCTTAGAAAAGGTAAGTGAACTGAGACATGATTGGGGGGAAGAGGCCAAGGGTGTGGGAAGTTTGCAAGGAGAGCCACAGGAAACTAGGGAGGCCCTGGCAAGTCAGGGGCAAATGGATGAGCTCGGGAGGAGCTATACTGTGAGTCTGATCTGTGCCAGGCCTCCCTCCCTCCCTGAGGCACCCCATGTTTCACTTACTGAACTGCATAGTCACTTAGTGACCCCCATGGGGATAGCTAGGGTTGTAGTCATTAAGCAAGTGTATGTATGGATCCTTGGTTTGTATGTTGTTATTGTTATTAATAATTTTTATTTGTACCCATATTGTTGTGAGCCGCCCCGAGTCTCGGGAGAGGGGCGGCATACTAATTTGATAAATAAATAAATAAATAAGTCAATCATGTGGGCACCTCACTCAATAACCTCCACAACCTCCATATTTCTGGGCTCAGTTGTGGTCAAATATTGAGGACCATCTGTAGTGGGCCTCAAAAAGCAGGAGAGCTAATATAGAGTTGCAATGAAGAAGTGAAGTGGCAAAATCACTGCCTGTTTTGTGTCTAATTTCCTCTTCAAATTGAAGGAATCTCTTCAGTTCATTTAGGAGAATCTGGATCCAGCTCTTAATTTTTTCCAATAATTATGTTTGTTTTTAATTTGTTGATATATATCCTTCAAGATAATTCCTCTAACACTGGGACCTTCATTTTTAAAGCATCATTCAGTCTCTGAGAATACACAATATTTCCACTATTTGGTAAAATTCGGTTATAATTATTCAGATGTAAATTCTACCATAGTACCATAATTACCACTATGTAGCAATTAACTTTTTTGCTGCGGGCTATTGGAAATAAGTGTATCTTATACTTGGAAAAATATAAATGTAACACTTGGTTTAGTTAGTGTAAATAGCTATGTAAGTTCTGCCTTTCATAGAATTTAAAAGACAAATCATAAAAATAAATTTAAATTACTTCAGTCCAAGTACAATTGTTTTTGAGTTTGTGTAAAGCGAAGATTATTATATACTCTGTGCGTAATATAAAAAGAAAGAACTGCAAAGTGTAACTTAGCACTGAAGAACAGAAAGAGGGCTAAGCAAACAAATGAGAATGTAGCTTACATACAATATGCAAAACATAAGACATTCTGCAAGGCCAACAAACCGGGCCGCTGGCTAGCCTACACTATAAGAAAGAAACAGAAATCCCGCATAATTGAAAAGATAGAATACAAAGGCAAACTAGAATTCCGACAAAAAACTATCAAGAAAGCCTTCACAGAATTCTACTCGAAACTATATGCCGAGGATAAGATACAAGACAAAGAGATAGATGAATTCTTACAAAACGAAAAGATACAGGCGATTACCGACACACAAAGAGAAGCCCTGAATGCCTTAATCACAAAGGAGGAAATACACTCAGCGATCACACAACTGAAAGCAGGAAAATCGCCCGGGACGGATGGGATAACAGCGACCTACTACAAGCATCTACAGGAAGAGATGCTAGAACCCCTCAGAAAGCTATTTGCCAGCATCCAAGAAGGAGGCCAGGTCCCGCCATCCTGGAAAACAGCCTACATCTCATTAATCCCAAAGGAGGGGAAAGACAACACACAGCCCGCAAACTACAGGCCCATCTCACTACTAAACACAGACTATAAAATCTTCACAAAAATTTTGGCCAATAGACTAATGACTGTTTTACAAAAAACAATACATCCGGACCAAAGGGGTTTTATACAAGGACGCCAGATGAAAACCAACTTGAGGCAGCTGTTGAACATAATAGAGTACCTGCAAAGGCACAACCAGATACCCGCCGCTCTAATGTTTGTGGATGCAGAAAAAGCCTTCGACAGACTGAATTGGCCGTTCCTGACGAACTTGCTCCTGAAGATGAAAATGGGAGCACAGTTCTTCAACTCCATAACGGCAATTTACCAGAAACAAACAGGCCAGATCATTGTCAATGGAGACTTAACGGACTCATTTAATATAGAGAGAGGCACGAGACAGGGCTGCCCGCTGTCCCCCCTGCTATTTGTCCTAACACTGGAAATTTTACTGAACAGAATAAGAGCGGCAAAGGATGTACAGGGCATACAGATTAAACAGCAAGAATACAAACTATGTGCCTTTGCGGACGACCTGCTGGTGACAATGTCGCAACCACCACAATCAGCAATGAAATTGATGGAGATAATGGAGGACTATGGTAGGGTGTCAGGCTTCAAAGTAAATATATCAAAAACAAAGATGCTAGTCAAAAACCTAGACAACAAAGCAAAACGGAACCTGGAAAGAATAACGGGTTGTGAAATAGTCAAGAAAGTCAAATACTTGGGAGTGGAGATAGAATCAACAAATGCGAAATTATACAAGAATAACTACGAGGTCCTGTGGAATAAGATACAAGCAGACCTGGAAAGGTGGAAATCGCTACGTCTATCCCTGCTCGGCAGGATAGCGACAGTAAAGATGAATGTACTACCCAGATTTTTATTTCTCTTTCAAATGCTACCCATACTCAAGAAGGAGGCGGACTTAGACAATTGGCAGAAAGGCATCAACAGATTTATATGGGACGACAAGAGACCGAGGGTGAAACTAAAAATCATCCAAGACGCAAGGGAGAGAGGGGGACTCAAGATGCCTAATCTAAAGCTATATTACTATGCAGCAACGTTGGTGGCGGTTAGTGACTGGATCAACATGACAAATGATAGAGTTCTGAATGTTGAGGGGCATGGTCTACGATTCGGCTGGCACGCATACCTAGTATACGACAAAAAGGCAGATAGGAACTTCAAGGAGAACCCACTACGAATCCCACTGTTATGGGTCTGGAAGAAATATAAGCACCTCCTACACGACAAGATCCCCATCTGGACGATCCCTGGACACGCAACAGGGGATATGATCACATCCCAAGGGCAAGAAACAGTGTCCTACAGTGAACTTGTACTGGGAGAAGAAAACGGGTTCCTCTTGAAATCTCAAGCAACGCTAGCAAACAGAGGAATAGGAAGTAACTGGCTATCATATATACAACTACAGTCAAGGTGGCGTAAAGACAAGAAGAAGGGCTTCTCCCAGACCGACGAGAACCTAATTAAACAGATTAGAGAACAGGGGATTATGCACATCAAACGAGTATACAGCATTCTGATAGAAATGGACTCTGAAACCGAGCTAGTCAAGAACTGTATGATAAGGTGGGCACAAGACTTCGGACACCCTATCGCCATGGACACGTGGGAGAAAATCTGGGTGAGGAATGTAGAATTCACGAAATCGCAACACTTAAGGGAAAACTTCTACAAGATGTTCTATAGATGGCATCTAGACCCGAAAAAAATATCACTCATCTACCCGGGCACCCAGCCCAAATGCTGGAGGTGCGGAGACGGGGAGGCTACTTACTTTCACATATGGTGGGCATGCAGAAAAATCAAAGCATTCTGGAGGAAGATATGGTGGACACTCCAAACTATTTTCAAAAAGCGTATAGAATTTCTACCTCAGGCTTTTCTGTTAGGGATCACAAAGGATATCACTACCTCAGAGACAAATTTATTTTTGAACTTAATTACAGCAGCAAGATTATTGGTGGGACAGTACTGGAAGAATCCGGAAATACCGCCTATTGAAGAATGGACTGTGAAAGTAACAAATCTGGCGGAAATGGCAAAAATATCAGCATATTTGAAAAATCGCTCCAATGAACAATTTGTGACGGACTGGAAACAGTGGATAGACTATATCCAAGAGAGACACCAATCAAACAGAATGCAGCTGGCGTTTAGCTAGGGCTCGATGGGAGGAGGGAAGAAGGGTTAACAAATCAAATGTTTACAAAAACTAACCCCCAATGTTGAATGTATATGTTCTATAACTAATGCCTCTTAACATAACCTTATGACTAATGCTGTTTGCTTTAATATTGTTAAAGTAGACTGAATCTCTACCTCAGGATATGAAACTTTCACCTCAGAATCTCTGGTTAGGGACTATAAAAGATTGCACTAGTAATGGGATGAAGTCAATTCAGAAGCGCAAACGCACAATATGCGATAGACTAGAAACAGTAGATAGACCATATATAAGAGAAACACCAATCAAACAAAATGTATTCGGAGTATACTTGAAGATGTAAGGGAGGAGGGAAGAACGTTTACTAAAACAGATGTTTACAAAGATTAATACCTAATGTTGTATGCTAGGTTCTAGGAAGATTGCTTAGCAATAGGATCTTATGTTTAATGTTGAGCACATTAATATTGAAACGGATAGGGGAAACACCAATCAAAATAAAATGTAACAGGAGTATAGTTGAGGCTAGACACGAGGAGTGGGGGGAAAAAGGCTTACTAACCCAGACGTTATCAAAGACTAATACTTAGTATTGTATACCAGGTGTCATGATGATTGCTGCACAATATGTTTTTATGTTCAATGTTAATTGTTTTAATAAAAGAATTTTTATTAAAAAAAAAAAAAAAAGTCAGCTATGTAACCTTTCCCTCCAGTACCTAATTAAAGTGAACGAGCTTAAAACCAAGAAAGGAGTTGACTTGCTGCAGAATAACATCAATCACTGCAACTACCAGTTCAAGTAAGTGCCATCCATTTTCTACCTTTTCATTCTTCACAATTCTCTTGGAAGCAAAGATATTAGGGCAGTTTAAATGCAAATTTCTTATTGCATGAACTTTTGTAAATGTGAATCTATGGCATAAATATATTTTATTCTAGAGTGTACATTTTACTCTATTACGGGTAAGTAATCTTTTCCTTGCAAAGCTTCATTTCCAATTCTTTTCTTATAATTGTCTGAACTCTGAAACACAGAATATAGTTGCAAAACTGCCAGGTTAGGCCCTCCTCATAACTCCTATTTTTATGTTGGCTTTTGCCATCCCTGTTAATTTTTCTACCTTTTGGGAGGGAAGGGATAGTGCTGTAAATTGTTTGGGATTAACACAAATGAAAAACAGTATACAAATACATATTTTAATTTTTAAATGTTTGCCTTGTTTTTACTACTACATTAAATAGAGCAATTATTTAAAAACTATGCAAGAACAATTGCAAAGGGCATCCACTCAAAATACAGTGTAACCAGTTGCTCTGTTTGAATTTCCATCCGTTTCAAAATGAGTTGTGAAGACCGTAGAGGAGTGGAAATGCAGTGTCCATTTCAAAAAGAATGTGGGCGATACTATATTTCAATGCTGCAAACATTATTAATAATAATAATAAAAATTGTGATGTCATTCATAAAAGAATAGCAATGTTGCTTCTCCTGAAAGGAAATTGTATGATGGATAGGTACATAGGTCGGTAGGTTTTTGCCTACTATGCATGCAATGTTAACAAAAAGAAACATTTGAAAGTGTGCTTCTCCACCTCCAGTTTCAAATGGCCTTGCCTATTCTATCATTTCCTTCTGTTTCATGTATAAACTGTCCCTCCACCTACAAGAATGGGTAACAATTGAAGTAATCCAATAAAACACAAGTAAGGCAATAGCAATATGTCCATAGATTTTTTTCAGCCACCATCTTGCAAACTCTGAAGAGATACATTTCTAGCCTTAAAGCCATCCAGGCCAGTAGCCAAAGCTGGGTACTGAGGCTAAAAAGAGCTCTTCCAGATGAGGTCCTTACAGCAATTCAGAACCTGGACCTCATCACTCTCATGGCTGCATTTGGGAGTTGAATTGATTGCTTACTAGCTCTATAGTGCATGCAACATCACAACAAATTAAATAGTTTCACCTGAGCATTGGAGACCTTCTGGACAATCAGTTACCCACTCTTGCTTTACTCACCCACTGATGGGAAGGTATCCTCATCTCCTCCCCCTTCCCATCTTCTTTCTGCGCTCAAGCATCATTTACAACATATTGAGGTTAGCAATTGTGATGATAATTGTGGAAAGACTTCACTGAAAATAGTAGTATTGATGTGAAAGAGTCCTATGGTGTGAAATGAACATGTACTTTTTTACTTTTGTTTCATTGTATTTTTGTATTTCTCCATCAGTTTCTTCCAGAAATGTTTAAAGGCAACAGAGAAGCACAAGCAATTTATAGAGAAACTAACTCCTGAGCTTCAGAGTGTGAGTATATAATATGAAATTGAGAGGCCAAAATTTCATATCAGGTTAAAACACAGTGTGAAATACATAAACAGACTCAAGTCCTATCAAGTCTTAAGCTTACACACACTTTCCAAAGAGAAGTTCAAAGTTTTCAGTCTACTTTTAGTTGACTAGATTCTTTGTTGTATTTGGCATTACTAAGGTTTGTATTAACAAGCCATCTCTAGAAATCATATTTTGAAGCTAGTTTGTTTGAACATAATGTAACTAATATAAATAGCACTTTGTCTGGATGAGAAATTCTGGCAGTTGAAGTCCACACATCTTAAAGTTGCTGAGGTTGAGAAAATTGTTCTAGACAACATAATAAAAACAAAAGCTTACATTTCCAAAATCCTTCTTCCCTTGTAAATTGTGTAGGAAAGAGCCTGTCCACTTAGCCAGAAGCGGGTTTTCATTTACATTCTGGCTTTTCATTCTCATGCATGCTGCATTAGAACAGTTTCACAAAACCTGAAGTCCTGGGCATGCACCCTCCACAGTAAAGACTTGGAAGTTTCACAGGCATAAAGGGATTGGAGCTTGTAACTTAAAATTTCAAGAACTTGCAGAAGCCACTGAGAAGAGAATTATTGAACGAATATGATTGGAGGATAAGCATATTAGTTATGTTTATTTTTAATATAAAATGAAATAAAATTTAACTTCTGTCCTAATGCATCCATTTTGTGCAACCTCTAGCATGTCACTAGTTCCAGAGTGGACATGCTAAATATGTAGTGTTTTGCACTACATGTACCCTGCTATAGCATGCAAATATGCAACACTGATGTGGGGAAGCAGACAGCCAGTCAAGGAGGGGGGAACCAAGTTAGGAGTTAGCCTTGAGTTGTTACTCAGCTGCAAAATACCTAGCTCTAACCTCCCCTCTAAGTTCCATGTACTTTATCAATATGTTCCCAAGAGAAAGCAAGCAGACTAGTGAGATTCCTGCGTTATAAGTGGAATAAAATAAAGTAGTTAGCTTGAAATACTATATGTGTGGACTTGATTGTTTGTGCCTGAAAACTGGTGAGGCAAATTTTCAGCAACAGGCTGAGGGTTCCAAAAAGTCCTCCACCCTAAACCTGTTTCTTGAATATATCTTTAAGGAAGTTCATATGTTTTCAAATACTACTTGGATGGTTTGCAGGGCACAACCATAATAAATATTTTCAACTTAATAATTAAGTTCAGCAGAAAAAGTAAAATGGTTCCATGGAAAGACATGTAACTTGGTCTTTTGGCCTTCCAGACGGGTATTAGAGCTTGTTTTTGCCAATTGGCTTAGGTGCTGGAAGAGTTGGTTGATGGAATAAGACCTCATCTCCATGCTGTCCATCTCCTTGGTTTTAATTTTTTGTGTAGTTTTAAATTTTAAATTTGTTTTTCTATTCATATTTTTATAATCTGTAAGCTGCCCAGAGTCGCCTTATCAGGGAGGTGGGTGGTATATAAATTTAATAAATAATAAATAAACTCCTTTTCCTTCTGGTCAGATTTTATATGCTATGTTGTGTAGTCTGAACATCTCACTTTAATTTTAAATTAATCCCTTTCAAGTATGTGTAACAATGAAGAAGAATCGAAGAGAAGTAGACATAATTTCAAATTGCAAGCATCTGAATACATACCAGTCAGACTTGGAACAAATGATGTTGTCATTAAATTCATTAGCTTAACTGGTGTTAAAATTGCTGTTAATAATATTGGCTGGAGACTTCCTGGAGATTTGAGCAGCATAGAAAGAAATGCCAACTGAAGGTATTTTGCAGCAAACACAAAAACAACTGATGTGTTTGATGGAATGTTTTTGTGATGCTTTTTAGATGAAGTCAAAGCAGGAGGAGGAGAAGAAACAGTTGTGTTCCCTTCGGGATCAGCTCAAAGTAGCATTGCAGTTGGAACCCAGAGAGGTAAAACTAGGGACGGTACAACCAATTTTGCTATAGAGAAAGACCAGCAGGTACCTGATGAAATATTCTTAGAAATCTTTTGTTAAGGACTAAAAGGAAGAATTAATTGGGGGAAAGGCAATTTACCATGTGTATGAGCACAGTTTCTGCCAATCTGTCTTTGCTTCTGTCAATTCTTCAGTTTTATGGAAGAGAAATTGGTTTCAAAATTCCTTCAAAGGAGAAGAGAGCTTCAGGAAATATTCACAGGTGGAGTGTTTCTGTATTTATTTAATTACAAGGGATAGATAGATAGATAGATAGATAGATAGATAGATAGATAGATAGATAGATAGATAGATAGATAGATAGATAGATAGATAGATAGATAGATAGATAGATAGATAGGCAGCCAGGCAGGCAGACAATGTGGTCATGTCTCTTGCATTCACTGTATACTTTTCTCTCCTACATGCTTTATCCTCCCTTCAATTAAATCTCAAAAGAAGACAATATGAAGGAGCTACTCCCACAAGCCTTTTTTAAAAAATAATAGTAATAGCAGCAGTTGTGCTGTCCCACCTAAGGGAAAGTTGTGCTCATGAGAAAATGTTAAAAACAATTCTTTCCATGGGGAAATTCAAAAAAGCCCCCATCCAATATGTCTATCCCAAAATTTAGTGCAGAATTTCACAAAGCCTTCTGTGCCCAAAAGTATTTTGTGCTTTGACGTGAAATATAATGCCCATTACATTGTTTTAAGAGGAAAGTTATTAGTAAGAAAAGGTGCCAAAGTAGCCTATCACAAGGACAAAATTTTTTTTGCAGGGATAATAACTGCCCAGCTTTCAAATTTCATCTGCTAACATTGGAGGAGTTCTAACCAAAAGAAAAGATGGGTGCCAGCAAAATCAGGCCATTATATCACATCAGTGTTTCTTAACCTTGTTAACTTTAAGATGTATGGACTTCAACTTCCAGAAATCCAATTCTACAGATCTTAAAGTTGCTAAGGTTCAGAAACACTGTACTAGATTGATCTTTCTATGCTTCAACAATATTGCTGCAGATAATTCATTGCTATTGCGGGCTTAGCATTTTCTAGGTAAATGTGCTGAACCTGTGCCCAAAGCAATTTTAAAAAATATGAATCAGTGGGAAAAGAGAAGATACATCATATGAATGAATAGTTGAAAGGATTTGTACAGCAAATGGATTACATTATCTGTTGATCTAGAGAGCAGACCAAGAATCAATGAGTGAAAATGGTAAGGAAGCAAAGGTTATATTTTAAGAGGATCTGATGGTAAGAGGATTTTGCAATATGGTGGATTCTCCTTACTCAATAGCTGGATGATTGTGAGGGATTCTATGGCTCCATATTGGACTGAGCAGAAAGGTGGAATCAATGTCCATCTATTTCCAACTCAACATTTCTAATTTTGAGATCATATTCTAATGGACGTTGAATTTTTGGCATCCTTCCTTATTGGTGTATATAATTACATTTTAAAAATGTATATTTGTTTTCTAGCAGAATTCTGTGAGCAAACCAGTGAGGTATAGCATGCATCAGCTCCAGGGAAATAAGCAGTATGGCACAGAGAGATCTGGGAGCCTCTTTAAGAAAAGTGATGGGTAAGTAATGCAATGATTTCATCCTTGGCAACTGCAAATATAGTTTAAAAACAATAAAACTTAAAGCAATAGAACTATGTAATTGCTGCCTGACTTTCTCTGTTGAATGCAGGGCTGTGGCTATTTCTCTTGTAAGTTGCCTTGGAAATATTGTATTTTGAAAGCAGAGCATGAATTACTGAAAAGAAAACACAATTGTTTTCCAGGCAAAATTTTGGTGTCAAAATTATTAAAGTTGTTTACTGGGTATATTTGGGGTTAACAGATATCTGGCAAAAAGGAGGATGTGTCCTTTTTGGGCCTCAAGTTTTGCCTCTGGCAAGCATAGCCTTAAAATAAAATATTGTCTTTTTGAATCTCTTCATTTTTTTATTATTATTTTGGATTGTTTCACAGCCATAGTCACTCAAATTTTCATATATTGTGACTCTGTAAATTGTTTGCTTCTTTCTTTACCTTGTTTATTGGTAGATTCAAGAGTTTAGAACAGGGGTTCTCAACCTTGGCAACTTCAAGACTTGTGGACTTCAACTCCCAGAATTCCTCAGCCAGCTGCTGGCTGAGGAATTCTGGGAGTTGAAGTCCACAAGTCTTGAAGTTGCCAAGGTTGAGAACCCCTGGTTTAGAATTACATTATTTATTTCCCGAAGTCAGCAACTGACTTCACTCAAGTCCTTTCAAATCGACGATCACTCTAGTCTGTGGATCACACAACTCATCATACATTTCTCTGTGAAATCTGAATGGGGCATTGCCGTAGATTCTATGTTATTGCTAGCAGATGTTCTGGAAATTAAAATTTGTTGTAAAAATATTATGAAAATATGATTTCATATACATCTAGACCTAAGTAAAAAAAATTGCAGTTTTTCACTGTAATTTTGACTGTGAATGCCAAGAAAGTTAAACAGTTAGTGTGCCCTCCTTTCTAACTGTCCATGTCCTCCCTTGCCTGTTCAGTTATCTATTGGCCCATTTCAAGGCCTAACTAGCTTAAATCTTAAGTCTGCCTCTCCTATAATGAACCTATCTGACTCATAGATTTGTAAGATGGGTCTTTTTGTAGCTGCCATATTTCTGGCATAGGAGAGAGGACCTCCTGCTTTGCTCCAAGATTTTGGAATGCATTCTCTTGGAAGCTGAGTTGAGTTTCTATTTTCTCAGTATCCAGAATATGTTTATTGATTTAATTTCTTTCTACTAATATAATAATGTCAATTTGTATATATTGTTTTGTTTTTAAAATGGGCTGTCTGTCCTTTCTACTTTGCCTAAGTAGAAAGGGAGAGTATAAGGCAGGGGTAGGCAACCTTGGCTCTTTTATGACTCGTGGACTTCAACTCCCAGAATTCCTGAGCCAGCCATTCTGGGAGTTGAAGTCCACGAGTCATAAAAGAGCCAAGGTTGCCTACCCCTGGTATAAGGGAACTAAATAAATCCTTTTATTATAGTATCTCAGCCCAATGGTAGAAGGTTCACCCTTCTCTATAAGCAATTCCATGCTCTGCAGAGTTGAAGAAGGCCTCTTTCCAGACAGACCCTGTAGAGATGCTGATGGCTTCATTAGGAAGAAAGGAAACAGTGGAAAACATTATTTCATTTAAATTATAGTTATGTTCCAAACATGAATGCCATTTGTTTGATCTGACCATCTAACGGTGCTCTTATGCCGTGGTGGTTGGAATTAATACTGTATATGTAACTGGTTAGTTCTCCAATAATTTAAAATGTCATCTTTTAACTTTTAAATAAAAATATGCTATTTTTATATTTCAGCTTAAGGAAAGTCTGGCAGAAGAGAAAGTGCACAGTCAGGAATGGCTATCTTACCATTTCACACAGTACAGTACGCATTTTACTTCCAGTATCGGGGTGTTTCTCTTAAAACAAAACTCTTGACAAAATGGAGCTACTGTTTATACATTGGAGTTCTTCTATGCCCTTATTTTGTTTTTGGAGGCCCTGAAAAGGCAGATGCACAACTTGGGTCTGCCTGGACTCATGGATCAGCAGATGGAGGATGTGGCCAGTCAGGGCTTTGCCCAGTTTTAGTAGTATGTCATTTGCAACCTTACTTGAGACCTTTACAGTATTTACCTCCTCCTGGAACTGTTCAGCCTAACACTTATTGCTTCTCCATTGGTCTTCTGCTCAGTCTTTCCCCAGAAACCACCCCCCCTTCCCCTCTTGAGGTTTGGATGAAGCTGTCACCAGCTAGATCTCTCCTTCCCATTCTTAGATCTTGAGAGTTCTCATCCCTTTGGGTCCTTATTTCCCTTTTTTCAGGGCTGCCTCCTGAGAACCTTTCTTCTCCCTTTCCAGCTAGGAAGTGACAATTGTTCTGCATAAACTTCTTTCCCCAATTTTTCTTTCCAGACACTCTGTATGCTTCACGCATAGACATTTTCTCTCTTTTTCTTCTTATATTCCAACACACTTCATCTGATCCTCTTTATGAAGTAGTAACAACAGCTCTACAACATCAGGATTTAACCCAAATAATACTGCTTAGGATACTAGTTAAATGCTATTGAAACTGATGTTCATTTTTTTCCCTATGGTTAATTAGTTAAATCGTCTTCCGGTGAAGCTGAATTTGCTCACTTGTCAAGTTAAACCAAATGCAGATGACAAGAAATGTTTTGATCTTATTTCACGTGAGTTCTGTTAAATTCATCTTAGACTGGAGTCGTTAACAAAGTATCATCCAGATATTTGATTTTATTTCCCACCAGTCTCAGTAAACATGCCAATGATGAGGGATTAGGGGAATTGCTGCCCAAAGTATCTATAAATCACCTGGTTGCTTGATGCTGATGTAATGATTATTAGGTACTTGTAGTTTATCTCACAAGTAACCTGAATCTGGATAACCATCCTGTCTTCTCTTCTCTCTCCCCATTCCAATTTAAATCATACATACATCTGATAAAATGAGCTAAAATTCATTAATATATATTTTTAATTGTGAAAAAGTATTACCAGACCGTTCCTGATTTTTGACTATCGTGGCTAATATGGCTGTCATCCTACAATATTTTTTGTTAATGACTCCAGTTGCTTTATTTTTTATATTTCTTTACTAATATTCAGTTGTTTCCACATTTGCATAAAGGATACGATAGCTTTATCTCTGTTATTTTCTGGTTTGCTAATTATTCAAGTACAATTCTGTTATTCTGTTTTTTGTGGGGGTTTTTCTTTTCAGATAATCGGACATATCACTTCCTGGCAGAGGATGAACAAGAATGTAATATGTAAGTACCAGGGAGGAAAAATAAGTGCCTCTTCACTGGATTTCTTCAAAGAAAATCTGAATAGATTTTTTATCTCTGTGCTAAAGAAAGATTTATCTCAAGGGCCTGGCTGGTCCCTTTTAAATCTAAGATTTTATTATTACTTTCCTACTAATTGAAAGTCTTATTTTTGTTCTTTAAATTTTAGTTTATTTATAACCATAAGACCCAAATGATACTATCTGTTCAATTGTGTCCAATTCTCAGCTATCCACATTATCTGATCTTACACAACTTCTTCCAGTTATTTTATGCTCTGGCTGATGTTAGCTTTGACAGCCACCAAATAGCCACAAAAAGTCCAAATAGCAGGTTTCAAATATAATCTAAAATTTGGCATTAGATAAAACAGTTTAAGATGTATAATATTTTTTAAAAATTACATAATACACTTAAAACCCCAACTAAAAATCTTGGTTTTATAACAATAGTTAAAAATCTGGCCATGGCTTCTGTAATTTTAGGATTTTTGTTTGCAAGTAAATTTTTAATATATTCAGAAATATTTCTTCCTTAAAATAGGCCAGATAACTTCCTGCCAAAGAGGCCTATAAAATTCACAATACAATAAAATGTGACAAAGATCAATACCATTTACAAGGACAAAATCTTTAAAAGATGGGGAGTTTTTGAAATCCACCTTTTAGTGTATTTTATGGCAACATATTTAATTTGGCTTTTGAAAACTCTGCCCTTCACAGATGCATGAAATGAATAAGTGGAGAGCATAAGACTATATATCTTTTCCCCATGTCAGGGAAGTGTTCACTCATCAATGTCGGTCATGCAGATTCCATTTTTATCTTTCTCCATTGTTTAATGTAAAGGAAGTGGTGTACACAGTAAGATTTTATAGAGCCCCTTAATCTGTGGCGCTCTGCGTAACAGGATGAAGGCATTCATTTATCTAATGACATTTTCCTTCTATATTACAGATGGATCTCTGTTTTGAGTAACAGTAAAGAAGAAGCTTTGAATATGGCCTTCAAACAAACTCACAACAAGGAAGGATACAACATGGAGAATCTGACTGGAACAATCATTGAGGAAATAAAGCACGTGCCAGGAAACAATATGTGCTGTGATTGCTCAACACCAGGTACAAAAAGAGATTGCTGCTGCTTCTCACTATATCTCTGAGAAACAATTTAGGATCTCAGCAAGTGATTATGTTAAATTGTAGAAAAGAGCGATATAGCCCTTGTTATACAATATATAGGGTGTGTGGTGTGTGTATGTCTTATTTCTTCTCCAGGAACTGAAATAAGGCAGTCTTCTTAACCAGTCCAATTCAATCTAGTCAACAATTCTCACTATTTCCAATCACATACCTGCTGGTTGTGCCAGCAGGGAATTTTAGAAAAGTAATCCAATATACCTGAAGGGCACCAGAGTGGGGAAGCCTTGATTAATAGGTCATTTGAAAGCAGATTTCTCACCCATCCAGTTAATTGTTTTTCCTATTTTCTATTGTGTTCATTTGGTTTTAATAATAATAAAGTTGGAAGGGATCTTGGAGATTATCTAGTCCAACCCCCTGCTCAGGCAGAAAACCCTATACCATTTCAGACAAATGGCTGTCCAGTCTCTTCTTAAAAACTTCCAGTATTGGAGCATTCACAGGTTGTTCCACTGATTAATTGTTCTAACTGTCAGGAAATTTCTCCTTAGCTCTAGGTTGCTTCTTTCCTTGATTAGTTTCCATCCGTTGCTTCTTGTCTTGTCTTCAGGTGCTTTGGAGAATAGCTTGACTTTCTTCCTTGTGGCAACCCCAGAGATATTGGAACACTGCTATCATGTCACCCCTCGTCTTTCTCTTCATTAAACTAGACATACCCAATTCCAGCAACTGTTCCTTATATGCTTTAGCCTCCAGTCCCCTAATCATCTTTGTTGCTCTTCTCTGCACTCTTTCTAGAGTTTCACAAAACTGGATGCAGTATTCCAAGTGTGGCTTTATCAGGGCATTGTAAACTGGTATTAACACCTTACACTTTATATTTATAGGCATCTGTAATGGGCAAAGTAACAAAACAGGAGTTAAATATTTGATGCTAGCAGAATATGAATAAAAAATGCATTAAAGCCTCACTATACATGTGCCATCATTTTCTGTCATTGCACTAGTTGTGGATGCCTAGGAGTTACTAGGACAGTGGTGGCGAACCTATGGTACGTGTGCCAGAGGCGGCACTCAGAGCCCTCTCTGTGGGCACGCGTGCCATGCCCCAGAGATGGCAACCGTCCCTCTTCAACCAACCGCCCATTAACTCGCTGAGGTCCCACATGGCTGGATGCATCCCAGCACAGCTGGTTTCCCTCCCCACCATCCCATCCCTCCTGGCCTCGTGGGGTCTCCTTTTCCCGGGCACGACCCACTGCACTGCCTTCTCAGCTGTTGGCTGGCTGTCCAGCTCAGAGGTGGCTTCTCTGAACTACTGGTGGCGGGCTGCGGAGGCCCAGAGTGTGCTGGTCAAGGGGCCGGCAGGCTGTGGCTGCTGACGGACACTGTTGCCCCCCATGTGCTCTCTGGCCTCTGTGTGCGGGGGCCGATGGTGTCAGGCAGCAGCTGCCCCAGCCCCTGCCTCACCTTGTCCTGCGACAATGGCACCCCTGCCCTGCCTCGCTTTGCCTCACCTCACCCCACAGGATGAGCCTCCTGCCCACTGCCCCACCTGCCAGAGATCCCCTGGATCTCCCCCAACCCTGCCCGGCCCTCACAGGCATCCCTCCCCACGAGCAACATCAAGGTGACCATGCCCACCTTGGCCACACCCATCCAGTCTGCCATGACCACCACAGCCACACCAACCCAGTGGGCCATGCCCACCTGGCACCCGGCGATAAATAAGTAGGTTTGGGGTTGCAGTTTGGGCACTTGGTCTCTAAAAGGTTCGCCATCACTGTCCTAGGAGGTCTGTGATAGGCTTCACATAAAAATAGCTTCTGATTCTCCACCATATCTCTCCTCAAGTCTTCAGTTTGAAGCTAACTACAGTTGTCTTCACTGCTACCTGTCCTTAAAAAATTGGGAAAAACCACAAACCATTAATTGTTTCATCCAGCAGACCAATTTAAGAATAAAAAAAAATGGCATTGCATCATTTTCCAAGATGAGAGTTAGTTCTGAGACAGCCCATGAGAAACAACTATGTTTTTGGCAGTAGATCTCACTGTTGCCAAAACACAAACAAATGGAAATGAGATTTCTCCTCAAGAAAGGGGAACAAACACGTTTAAACCTTAATTCTCCAAAGAGGGTTTGCCTCCCCCCTTTATTAAGTAAAACATCTGCCCTCTTCCTTGCATAGAGACTGTTAAATGTGACTATAGACTTTGTTTCCCTTTATTTTATTTTTTTTGTTTTGAAACAAATTATTCTATAGCAAATGGTTTATCTCTACTATTAATATTTTAGGAAATACTGTACCTTCACAATATCAAAAATTGGGAGCATTCCCTGTATTAGTCATTATTTCCAGCAAGATAATGCTATAACCCTATGCTTCCTCCTTGCATAGATCCAGCATGGCTCTCCATTAATTTGGGGATCTTAATTTGCATTGAATGTTCTGGGATTCACCGAGAGATGGGTGTTCATCACTCCCGCATCCAATCATTAGCCTTGGACAAGTTGGCCACCTCAGAACTTCTGGTAAGAACCAATTTTGTTTTGCACCATCACCATTTTTTCACAAGCTTAGCATTGGAATAGATTTGATAAGTTTCACTATGTTATAAAATCTTTGTTATATTCTTATTTCTTTTGTAGTTGGCTAAAAATATTGGAAACTCACGATTTAATGACATAGTAGAAGCTAACCTTCCCAATTCATCTTCAAAGCCAACTAAGGACAGTGCAATGTAAGGAACATTCATTTTTTTTATGATCATAAGAAGGGGATGGGGAGGGCAGAATTATCACAATTCCATAAAACAAACTTTAAAAAGCTCAGAACACCAGTTGAACAAGTGGTTATAGTCAGTGTGAAATTTGGCAATTTAAAAGTAAATTGGAAAATAAAAATAAAAGCAACTGAAATTGCAGCAATTGTATTACTTTATCATTATAAGAAGTTCCTTGCTAGATCAGATTAAAAGACCATGAAGTCCAGTATCCTGTAGTGATTTTCATTTGCTTCTGAGAATACAACAAGGCTTGTAGGCACTAATCCTTTTTCCCTATAAAAAAATTTTTTTTAACAATTGTGACTGATTATATAGAATAAAAAAAATTATAGGACAGGGTGATTTTATTGTAAGTAGATTTGGAATCCTTGCTGCTATCTGAGCTTGGTTGTTTGCCCGTAGACCTTTCATTACTTGATTGGGTTTTAACTTTTATATAAAATAGCTTGCATGCCAGTATTGGTGAAAATATGGTTTTCTCTGTAGTAGCTCCTTGATTTCTGCTTGATTGCCATGGAAAGCAAAAATCAACAATAACATTATGTTAATTTTCTCTAACAATAAACTATTTTTTAAAACTCTCCAAATATTCTGAGGATGCAGAAGAATTCAACTTTGATGTAGGGATGTTTGGTTTGAGGGTACAGGAAGGTTTTTTAATGGATTTATGGTTTGGGAATGTTTATACCATTACTGAGACTACCCAGGCTTTTGGCAATAAAATGGTTAGTAGTACAGTCATATCTCGGTACTTGGCTGCTTCAAAATTCATCAAATTCAGTTCTCGATGCATTTTAAAGCAAAAATCTTGTCCCAGTACTCATCTTTTTCCCGGTATTTGATGCACAAGGTAGAACTTGCTGGTGTCAGCTGCCTCATGACTCGCTATTCCTTCTGGCTGAAATAAAGGATCACGTAAGTCACGTGATTTGCTCAGTACCTGTTGTTCTTAGTAGTCATCATGCCTCCCAGAAGGAATTCTGGATGAGTACCGAAGTGCCACTGTATTTTGCAAAGGAAAATAAATATTTGAGAAATTGGAAGACCAATTTCAATACAAAGTTATTTATTGTGTTATTTAAGTAATGTATAGGTGGTTACTGGACTAATTAGCTGGCCCATTCCCCCCATGCTTTCTACTCCCCCTCTATCCACCTTTTCAATTCATATTATTCTACTTTCATTGTTTATCTTTTCGTTGCTTTGTTTTTGTTATCTTTACATTTTTATCATTTTTCATTTCTGCTTTACTGTTTGTAAAGTGCCCAGAGTAGCCTCACAGTAAGATTGGCAGCAAATACATTTAACAAATACATTAAATCATAAATTCTTTTTTTTCCTACCCTAAAAGGTAATCTGTTAAGTAGGGAACCGGTAAAGGATGTCTTTCTTCCGTTTTCTCTTTCTTTTGGAGCCTTATGATTTGCACTTCTCTGCTTATTGGAAGAGAGTTTATTGTTTCTGCTAGCAGATCATTATCGTGCACCTTTTAAATCTGTCGTTTCTGTCTTTCTGTGTACCATTATAGGACTTATCGGAAACATTTCATAATTTCAAAATATGTTGATAGGAAGTATGTTGTTCCAAGGATCATGAGGAGTCCAGTTGCCAAGCTTAAGAATTTGGAGAATGCTGTCAAAGAGAAGGATATATTTATTTTGCTTCAGGCATATGCAGAAAAAATGGATTTAAGTGAGCCTGTTTTGGAATCTAGCCAGGTGAGACTTCCTCCTGTTAAAAGCTGAGGGATATATGGACACTTTAGGAGAAATAGTACATTAATACCATATAAGAACATAAGAAGAGCCATGCTGAATCAGGCCAAAGCCCATCGAGTCCAGCATTCTGTGTCACACAGTGGCCCACCAATTGTACATGGGGATCTTGAGCAGAAAGAGAAGGCAAAACCCTCCCTTTCCCTTGACCCCCAACAAATGGTACTCAAGGGAATCCTGCCTGCCTCAACCAACATAGAGGCGGCACATGGACATCCGTTTTAATAACCATCGATACACTTTGCATCCATGAATCTATCTAGCCCTGCCTTGAAGCTGTCAAGGCTGACAGCTGTCACGACCCCTTCTGGAAGTGAATTCCATAAATCAACGACCCTCTGGGTGAAGAAATATTTCCCTTTATTTGTCCTCACTTTCTTAGCTATGAGCTTTAGGGAGTGCCCCCTTGTCCTGGTATTGTGTGATAGAGAAAAGAATTTTTCTCTATCCACCTTTTCTATCCCATGCATGATTTTATACACTTCGATCAAGTCACCCCTTAAACGCCGTCTTTCAAGGCTGAAGAGACCAAGGCGTTGCAATCTGGTTTCATAAATGTGGAACATGCAATACACTCTTTTTATTGAAGTGTATAAGAAAAAATTGGTTTTTGAACTGTGTGCTAGGGAAGATAATCTACCTAAAGTGACTCAGCATTAATGTTCTGGTCTTTTTCTTCAGGGCAATAGCTTGCTCAGTAAGGAAACTCATTAACTTCCCTTTCCTTCTTTTGAGTCAAAAACTTACTGAATGTCAGTGGGGAAAAAACTTGATACAGTGTGACATAGGTTTTTTTATATATCAATTTTCTACTATTTGGCGTCCTCAAGATATGTTGGATTGTTATCCCTGTTGTCAGTGGTGCTGATAGATTCTGTTTTCCTATTCATTTGGAGGCCACCATGAAGGATAATGCTGACATATTTATTTCCACCACTGTCTCTGTTGGCCTCTCATTTTGTCAGTGCCCTACATTTTCCCTTAAATGTAATTAATAAAATAAACAAATAACCCTTCTTTACTAATAGTAATTATAGCCTAAATATTAAGATTTTGCAGAAAAGTTCTGTGATTCTGCTTCCACCTGAGGGGACCTTTTAATGTTAACACTAAAGTTTTTAAAAATGGATACTGACAATAGGAACAGTTGGGAGGAATTCATTTCATAGACAGGATTATGCGGCCCGATTCTCCAGTAAACTATTAGCCATCCATAGTTGTTCATTTGCACTTTAATCAGAGACCAATCTGTAATCTAAGTTTAGGCAAGTAATTCCATAAACTTTCTTCTGATGTTTTTTCTATTGTAAATTAGCAGAAATTGAAGAAATCATTCCTATGATGTTAGTTCCCCATGAATTATCATGGCAATCTATTTTCTTAAATAATCAGCTTGTTTCTTGTTTTAAAGGAACCTAGAGAGACGCTTCTTCATCTGGCAGTCCTAGTTAGTGACCGAACCTCTTTGCATATTGTAGATTTTCTGGTGCAGAATAGGTGAGTTGACTTGATAGGCCTAACAGAATTAGCAAGTAGCAAATGTTCTTGTGGGTTTTTTTTCACATACACACCAAATAAAGTGAGAATACTAATAGATTCTGAGCTATTAGCTCTGGGGTTTCTTCACTCTGGTGGAACAAAAATTGACATACCCCATATAGGAGAGATACCATGGGGGGAGATATAATCAATATGCTGATGGTACACAACTTTACATCTCCATTCCTGGTGACCCAAATGATGCTGTGGAGGCCCTTTTGTGGTGCCTCAAGGCTGTGGAGGCATGGGTGGGGGACAACAGGCTTCAACTGAACCCTGGTAAGATGGAGTGGCTATGGGTATAGGGAGTCTCAATATCCAGATATTTATCATTTTTAGTTCTGGATGGGATGGCACTACCACAGACAGACCTGGTGCACAACTTGGGACTTTTTCTAGATTCACGACTCCTGCTCAAAAAGCAGGTGGCAATCATGGCTAGGAGATGCTTCACACAACATCATGTGGTGCATCAATTGTGCCCTTTATTGGATTGCAAGGCCTTGCATTCAGTCACTCATGCCCTGGTCATTTCCCATTTGGATTATTGCAACATGCTCTACATGGAGGAATATTCAGAAGCTATAATTGGTCCAGAATGCAGCAGCACAGACAGTTTTGGAAATCCCTAAGATGGCCCAGGTAACACCACTGATACATGAGCTGCACTGGCTCCAAGTCTCCTTCTGTGTGCAATTCAAGATGGTTACTACTTTTAAAACTCTTTATTGTATGGGTCTAAGATATCTGTAGAACCATCTTTCCCCAATGGGAATTGTCTGCTCCACTCATGCTAGCAGAAGGGGCCTACTGCGGATCCCATCAACCAAGGAATTTTGGCTGGTGGGATCCAGAAGAGCATTTTCTGCCACAGCTCCTGCCCTTTCAAACATCTTGTCACAGGAGGTAAGATCTGCCCCCTCTCTTTTAGCTTTCAGGAAAAGCCTTAAAACCTGGTTCTGCCAATTAGCATGGGGTCCTGAAGTAGAAGCTGTTGGCTGGAGGTGGCTGGTGCATTAATAGAGAAGGCACCCTTACCTCTCCCCTCCAAATCCTTGTTTTTTTAGTTTGTTTTAATTTTTATAATTTTCATCCATTTTTATATTTATAATCATTGAATGTCTGTGTATTTTATGGTCGTAAGTCACCCAGAGTCACCCTGATCAGTGAGATGGATGCCAAATAAATTTGATCAATTAATCAATCAATAAATGTGGTTCCATAAGTGGAGGGTTTTTGTATGATAAATAATTTCTCTCTTCTAGTGGGAGCCTGCTGAAACAGACATCCAAGGGAAATACTCCCCTTCATTATTGTAGCCTTCATAATAAACCTGAATGCATAAAACTTCTTCTGAGAGCAAAAGCCAATATCACAATCAGTAAGTGATCATGAAATAAAATGAGTGTTCTGAATGAGAAGGTAAAATGTCAATTTCACTGTAGTGCTACAAAATGTATAGTGAAGATTATATTTTATACTCTGTACTATATTTATTTTTCCTTGCTCTATCTCTTCTGTAGTTTTTTTATTGTAGGTTTACTTAGTAGTAATGGATGAATGTTCAGTTTAAGAAAACATACTTGAATATTTGTATCACTGTAAATTTTATTTTAATACTGCAAACCTGAATATTTAACCCATTCCCATTGATGTTACTGCATTGGGGTAGTCTTTTTCAGTACAGTATTTAATTGCAAGCCATTTAAGAATAGTTAGTTTTATCCATTCAGTTATTTCCAACTCATGACAAGTTTATAGGCAAGTGCCTATACTAAATTCCATAGAACTATGGGAGAAAACAACATCCTACAGTGATTGTTTTAGGTGTATCTTCATATCTGTCAAACCCAACAGTTAGTAATTGATTGGCAGCTAATCATGCTGTTCCAGGCATCTGCCAACACTCATCTAAGCCAATAGGTGCCAGCAATTTACCCAGGACAAGGCAGAAAATCTCACCCTAGCAATAAAAACTCGCACTCAGGAGCATAAGCACAAGAGCCAAGGACAAAGCTTGAATAGGCAAATTGCTTTTATAATTTATAAGAAAATTAACAAAGAAAATCAGCTATTACCAAATCTAGATATTTATATGTAGTAGCTGATACACATCAGATATAGTGTTGAAGTCCTGCATCAATTTATCCTGCCTTTACTTGGTTTTGGACATTTGTGCCATTCATTTTGTGACCTCAGATGTAGAAGGCATCTGCAAAGGGGTTTGATAATGGTCCTATCTGGCTTCAGGCTCTTTTCTTTCCAGCTCTGACAACTACAGTCCTTGGAGGTAGAATAATGGGTGATTTTCCTCCCCTCTCTCCAGAAGCATTGATTAGTGAGATGGGAAACAAAGCCAGGGGAACCCACCAATCACTTTCCTTAACAGGAATCATTAAATCAATAGTGACAAGAGGACCAGTTGCAGCCTCCTTCTGGCAGAAAAGAAATTGGCAATGAGAGTAGCATGTTTTATGCTGGCTTGGCATACTTTACTGCTGGAGAATAGCACTTTAATATTTTGCCCTTAGTACATTCATTTACCAGAAGCTTACAGTTTCACTACATTTTACAATTTATTGTGATAAAACAAATCTATCTTCTCTGGAGTCATGAGCAATTCACTTCCCCTTTCCTTCTTTGATGCAACTATAGAAAGAAATTAGATTTCATGTTTAATATTGATTAACCATAATTTAGCAGTATGTTCATAAGTTGATGTCTAGCTAATCTTGTAATCAGGCCGCGGGGGGGGGGCTGTGGACGCATCCCCTGGCCTCAGATCGGAGCAGCAGCAGAAACCATGGCAGAGAGGAGACAGACTTTTTCCAGGAGAGTGTTCTGTGCCTCGGAAGCTCCCTAAAATGGTTTCTTCTCCCCTCCCCCCCACAAAGGGCTTTCAACTGGAGCTGGAGCTGTGCATGAGTTCTGGCACACACACACACTTTTTTTTTTTTTTACAAAAAAAGCACTGATAGTTTCTATATGTAACTTGGAGACTCACTTAAGAATTAATAACCTTTAGGCACCAGAGGTCTTATTCTAACATAATAAAGGTTAATTAAAAACAAAAGAAAGTAAAATGTATTTCCATCACAATACTCTGAGTTAAAATAATGCCTAATATTGACATTTTTTATGCTGTTCTTCACTTCACTTGAATCATCAAAATCATATAGTAATGTGGTGTTTCAGTATGGCTCAGCCCCCGGTATAAGGATCCTCAAACATGCATTTTCCTATGCCACATATTATCCTGTTAGGGGAACTTTGTTCATACTTCCTGATTTCTTCCACATTACTTGCTTAATCCAGAGTAAAAAACCTTTTTAAAAATGCTTTTCACAAAGGGTCTAGATGAGGCAGTTGTCAGAGCATTGAAGCAGGGCTTTATATATTGTTTTTCTGTCTTTTGCAGATCTCTCTCTTTCAGGGATCTCTCCAGGGAGGGAGTCAAAAAGTTAATATGGGGGCCACATCCATGTGATTGAAGCCCCACCCTTTTTCGTGTGCATAATACATAGAAAAATGAGCAGGGCTTTGATTGCTTGGTTGTGGCTTCCATATTGACTTTTTTGACCTACCTACAGTCTTGCACTGCTGTTCTTGCTTTGCATAGATGATGATTTAAAAAAAGTAATATTTCAGCCATGCTAAACAATCATAGTGTGAAAACAACCCTTTGTTAGAAAAAAAAAGTTTCAAACTGGAAATACAAATAATGTAGCCACAATCTTTAAATGTCATTCTGAGGTCCTTTCTGTGGTTGACAATATGATTTATATAAGTGGAGTCAAATCTATGAACAATTTCTTTAATTATTATTCATTTGGTGACATCTAATGTTCTCCAACAGCTAATGAAGCTGGAGAGACAGCCCTTGACATTGCTAGGCTACTGAATCACACTACATGTGAAGATCTGGTAAGAAACAGCAGGTTCAACACAAATGTCTAACATTGTCCCAAGGCCTTGACAAGTGGTGTCTGGATAATGTGATCCAGACATAGCTATAGACAGTATGTTTTCAAAATGCAAAGTATGTTGAAACTATTACAGCTCTGCTGTACATGTGTCTTTTCCCACAGCTTTTATCATAATCTCTTCTCTTCTCTAATAGATGTTCAGTTTTATTTAGCATAGCACTTAACTGTAAATTATAAGAGCAGAACCATGTTAAGTAAAAATAAAAGCTGAAATATGTTGAGTCATAACCACAACTACTTCAATTAAGGTGTTTCTGTTTTTATATGATTTATGTGCATGATCGTTGTATAAAGAGGATAGAATAAAAGATTGTACTCACTTGCAAACAAAAGTCTAGAGAATGTGTTTCTTTTTCTTTTGAATTAGGAAAAGTTAGGTGTGTATTCACATAGTCACACACACACAAAATATATATATAAAGGACAAAGAACATGAAGACAAAAAAAGACATATCTTTCCCTTGCTAGGCATCTAGTAACCTCTATTAAGATAACCTCTATTATCTTAACAGAAAGCTCTATTAAGATTTCTTAATCACAGACAAATCATCCAATGCCTTCTTACACATCATAATTTTATTCATAATATTAAGGAAAGAACGGAAATGCCATGGTTTGGATACAAGCCCAATATCAGATGCAGCTTTCCCCCCCCCACACACACACACATACTATTTTTTTTTAAGATCAGCTATAATAGGTAGGTTTTCATAGCTCAGAAATAATGTGGTTGAAATCTCAAAATATTCAGTCCTCAGCCCTGAATTCATCCTGTAATGAAGTTGGTGTTTTGATTTCTAAATCTATTTTTCCCTGTGAGATTTTTCGGTTTTTGTTCTTATTCTTGTTTAGCTTAGTTTTGAGTATTTGAGAATTACTTTTTAAATATTCCCTAACTTAATGTCTGGGGGGAAAGCCAAGTCTTCAATGCTTTTTGAAAGACAGGCAGAATCAGGGCCAATTGAATATCAGGGGATGCTGTTGTAAAGGTGGCAATAGAGAAAGCATGTCTCTGAAGTCCCACAAGGTGATATTGCCTAAGCCAATGTTTCTAATCTCACCAGCTTCAAGATATGTGGATTTCCAGAATTCCCCAGGCATCAGAGAATTGTGGGCATTAACATCCACACATCTTAAAGTTGCTGAGGTTGAGAAACACTGGCCTTATGCAATGGAGCTGGAAGTGATAGAAAGTGTTTCTGCTAGGACTACAGCTGTAGCTTTCTGTCTACCAATACAATCTAAAAAAGCTCAGTGGAAGAAGTTCACTTATGATGTCTACCTTTGGGACTGAATGGAAGTGGAAGGAAGGAAGGCTGCACCACTGATAGAGAGATGATTGAAAGGGTATTCACTTATACCCTTTGATTTTATCTAACAAATGCAAAATAAAAATCACCTTGAGAATTTCTGTGAAATTCTTCTTTGAAATTTCAAAATACCTTCTCTTCTACTGAACTGAGCTAAAACTGAAAAAGCAGAACAATTGTTTTACGTAAGACTACTGTGAGTACATGGCACAGTATTTTATAGTAGTGTGATTACCTATCTAAATATTCCTTCCCTTTGTTTTCCATTGAAAGTCCCAAATACCAAAGAAAACAGATGTTAGTCCAGTGGGGTTAGACATGCTTGGAATTTTCCTTGCACAATATCATTATGAGCAGAGATGTTCTGTATCTTCCAGTTATTGCAGGCTGAAAATAATCAGTTCAACATGCGTGCCCATGTTGAATATGAGTGGCAGCCAGGCCAAGAGGAGATATTTGAAAGTGATGATGAACTGGATGAAAAGGTAAGATCTCGTCACTTCTGGTCAGGCTGAAATTTGTAACTATTATTATTTAATTGATATGGTATAGATTTGGTACCTTATTAACAGATTACTGACCTTTTATTGGATATATTTTCTGATACCAATTCCAGGAAAACTACATAGATATTTATCACAGTCACTGAATTATAAAATCAATGAGGTTCTGCCTAATTTCTTAGACTATTTTGATATTCCAAGGCCATAGTCTTGCATTATGTTTTTGTTATTGAATATCAGGGGCCTTAAGCATATTTCATTCTGTGATTAAGATTCCATTCACAGATTTTCATCCAAAAATTGTGCTCCAGATAGACTACCTGTTACTATATATTTAAGTCACCATTTTAAAGAGGATATTTTTCCTAATACAATGGTCCCAAATGTAATGATAAATGTAGCAGTTTTACAAATATAAAGAGTACTATTTTTAACTTTACTTTTCTAGTAATGTAGTCTGCTTGTATGTTTCAGCCCTGGCTGGTGAAAAAAGATCGCTTTCATCGCCCACAAAGCTGCTACAATCTTCCTGGGCCAGCCTCTCAGTCATGGAAGAATCCAGCCAACTTTTTCAGAGGAACCAGTCCAGCATCCCAGGACAAGTGCCATGACTTATATGCCACACCACATGGCTATAGATCTGCTGCAACAGCATCGCCTCCCATTTCTGCCTGTCCAGGCCCTCCATTGCCACCACGTAATGCCCCCAGAGGTAAGACAATGTTTTTTTGGTACACCTTTGTATAGTCTTGGAATTATACCATTTTTTTAAAAAAAATGTTAATTTTAGAGTACTAATCTATTTTAATATTTAATGCAATCTTTGTAAAACAACACACTTATGCTTTAATATAAACACAGTAGATGAATCTGAGAATATGATTAACCTATTCTCCTTATTTGCTTCTTACAGTTTTATTAAGATTGCTGTAACTGAATTTGTTTCTCAGCCCCCAGCTTCTCTCCTCCATCACCCCCAACCAGCAACTCTGTCTATCCTGTAGATACAGCAGCTAAAAGACCTATGCCGCCTCCTCTGACCATTAGGCATAAGCGGACCTCCTCAGAGCCTCTCCCCTCTACGCCACTGAATCACAGCCCTTCTGACGGTAAGAGAGCCTACTGAATCACTTCTCAAGTGGAAAATCTACTCCTGTGGAACAGCTGCTTTTCACACTGGTTTTACTATGTTTCTGACTCATTAGACAAAGTTCACTTCATAACAGAGAAAAATAGCTTTGATTCTGTTTTTTATTAGATTCTAGATCTTTCTCACTTCCAAGACGCTGCTCTCCAGAAGGAGCTTCTCCTAGGAGTTTGAGGTAATTGTGTACATGTGATATGCAGAACTGAATAATAATGCTACCTGCCTGAAGTTGGGTTTGCTCTGAGGGTACATCCTAGTTTTGAATAGAGACTAAGAGTCTTATGTTGATTGTGCCTGAGGTAATGGGAATATAAAAGTTACTCTGGCCAAAATAGTCATTATCACTGATCTTTTTTTAACCAGCTGGGACTGTGGAAATCTCTTAAGGGTATTTTGTAAATGCAAATTTAAGCTACTTTGCACTAGACTGGGAATATCTAGACAGAGGCTATCATTTAGAAACGTTCAATAGCAAGTAATAAGTAGAGGATTGTTCAACTATATATACATATACATACAAACATACATACAGTATATATGTACGTATGTATGTATGTATGCATGCATGCATGTATATAATTTTCCTCTCCCTCTTCCTCTCCACCTACATTATTTCCTTCAGTTCTCAGCCATCTGAACTCTCTGAAGGGGTGGATTCCTGGCAGCAAGGTAACAGAGTTTCTTTTAAATATACTATTTAGTTGTAACTGAGAATTGTTATCTCTTTCTTCAGGGAGGCGTTTCAGCTGTGAAAAAAGTCAATTTACATAACTTCCTGTTATGGTGGAGGAGGAAGATGGAAAAAATACTTTTTTAAGTTTTATCATTATGAAAATAAGTGCTACGGAAAGTGCAATTATATGAATGCTATAAACTCTGCAAAATTAGCAGATAGAAATTAATAGGGAAAAGTTTTCCCATCCAAGCTCAGAAATATTTATCAAATTATTTAAACACAAAAGGTCACCTGCTTCACAGTTTATCCAAAAATAATAATGTTATAAACTATTTATTTGGTAACTAATTTTGAGCAAAATCTCTGATTTGGAAATTGAGTAGTTACAGGTGGAACATATCAAAGAACATTTTTTTTGCTGGGATAAAGTGGTTATTGCCATATAAAGGTAATCCTGACTGCTTTAAAGTATTCTGATAGATGCTACATATTCCTTCCAAAACACATTTTGCACTTCAAATCTGATTTCTTTCAGTCACAATAAATACTTTTGATTTCTTGTATAAAGTCATTCCCATGTTTAAAACCAGCAATCCCCAAAACAATAAAAGCAAAACAATCACTATAATATCTCTTGAGGCCCACCAGCTATGAGGACACTGAAATTATGGTGTACAGCCGGAAGTGCTGATCCTGGGGCCTTTGTCTCACCCCAGCAGCCCTGCAGCTCCTGAGGACTCTCTTCACAGCAAGTCCTGTGCTGCGCCGCTTTGGCTCATTCCCTCCCCTGCTACACTTGGCTAGGCTGGGCAGGGCCGCATACCACCTGCCAAGTGTCAATGTACCACCAGTGGTACCATCGGTTGAAAAGCCCTGGTCTACAGGGTAGTTCTATTTCCTGTGTTGTTTGGGTGCATGTAATTTGCTCCTGGAGGGATGGGCTGCAAACTATGAATGCCTTTGGATCATTACACTATAGAGTATAGCGGGCAAGCCACTGCGAATATCTGCGTAAAGCCACAATAAATCCTCCAGCACAAAGTGTGTCCTTGCTTTGTCCAGTCACATTTATTGTATTCTGTCTGTGCCAGCATCCTAAATAGCTTGTGGTTATTTGAGGTTCATGGGACTGGTTTGCATCCCATCTTCTTCAGGATTAGTTCTCCTGCCAGCTACTCACTTTTGGGCCACTAGAACTAGTTTTCAATGATGATTGATTTATGGTCTCAAAATATTCTAGAATTATGTCTTCTCATCATAACAGGTATCAGTTTTTTTGGCACAAATAGCAAACTTCAGAGAGAAAAAATAAATGGGGGCTCTGACCCTCCCAGAAAATATAAAGTTATAGCTTTATATTACAGAGCACACTATCATGAAGGGAATAGATACTGGCATTAGGTTCATCACATTGTGACAAATAAGCTTACCATAAAATGAAGTAACTAAAAATTTAATATTGCATTTTGTCAAGCTTCAAGTGCCCAGTTCTGGGCATCATCCTAATACATCCCAACATACATTGCCCCCTCTCTCTTTCTCCCTCTCTCCCTCTCCCTCTCCCTCCTCCTCCTCCCCTCTCTCCCCTTCCTTAAACCTGCTCCAGTTTATCTCAATCTTTATTTAAATATGCCTAGAACTGAACACAAGCAAGAACTTGACCAGTGAAGAATGGAAGAAAGTTATGATTTTCTGTTGTTTGCAAACAATAACTTTCTATTTCTCAGGAACTCAGCAATGATACAGCAACTGTTAAGGGCACCAGGATATTCAACCAACAACACTGGTTCTATAACTCAGGAGTGGATAAAGTGTTCATTCTCCTTTCAGAAGAATCCACTCTTTCAGAAGTGATCCATTATGTGTCCTATCTTGTATGGGAAGCATATGCTATACAAAACTGCACAGCATTAAACACACCAGCATGCATTCTGCATAATCACTCAGATTATCCAAAAATGAAAATGACATATCTTTTTACATTGCAGCTGCCTCAGAAGGAATGAAGATTCCTTCTGAGCCAAACCAAAACTCAAGAGAGAACCACTGGTCTTCTTCTCAATCTCCTGAATCATCCGATGACATTCCTCCACCACTACCAAAAAGGGGATACATGGTATGTTCTTAAACTTAATATTCTGAGGTTATTTTTGTTTAGAATACCCATTTATGGACTAAGGTAACTATCTTCTTCTGATACAAAATATCCTAGATACTATCTAAATATATATGAACCCATATTCAGATAGGTTTTGGGGCAATTAACTATTCAATACTTCAATTAAAAAATAGATAATACCACAGTGTATGATTATGTGCATTAAAATATTTAGCAATTAGGAAATTCATTGTGTGATGGTCTCATCTTACATGTTTAGGTCTTCTTCACAATATGATTGAGATTTCATTTCATAAACTGGTATCAATAAAAATCCAATCAGCTTGGATATATGGATGCATGAGACACATGCAGAAATATATAAATTATCTTTAAAAACCCAAAGATATCTACTGTTCTGAACATTTCTTTTTATTTGCCTTATATTTGTATGATTAGCTTTTGCAATTCTATGTGATGTACAAGATTCATACTCTTAAGCTTTTTGCTTATGGTAAACTGTTTGCTTATGGCAGAATACATCCTTTCTGCATCGTGTCAGAGCCCTTTATGATTGTCAGGCTGATCATGAAGATGAGCTCACTTTCAAGGCTGGAGAAATTATTATAGTAGAAGGACAAGAGGACTCCAACTGGTGGGTAAGTGTCAATTTGATTCTCTATTATTATTATTGGGAATTCCTTATTGAGCACGGAACACATCCCATAAGACCAGCTTCAGGTTTGGGACAAAGACTCTGTGAAGGAGCCTATAAGAGTTTTCCTACTAAGTCATTGGGCCTATTTTTGGCAATGGATAGCATGGCAGGTGTATATCAGGCACCAACAGGCACTGAAATATTCTGGGTACTTAGCATCTATTTTTAGATGGTGTCTAACTTTTCAAAAAGTCTTCCAAGAATTATATTAATTTTCAGTTATGCCTTAGAATAATGTTATATTAGAACCATTGTGGGAAAGTAAAAATGGTAAATAGATTTAGTTGCCTGGCAGTATTCAGAATTCTTGATCTGCTACCAAAAAAAAGGTATAATGGAGCTCAAGATAAGCATTAAAGGTGTTCGGTACAGACTTATCCCATCTAATGCAGAGTTCCCTAATGTTTCCGGATTTGTGGACCAACGGGGGGGAGGAGAGGGGATGGTTCTGAGTGAGCAGCGCATGCACTTACAGCTCCATTTGCATGAGTGTTGTGCATGTGCACCTGCCGCTCATGCAAATGAAGCACAGGTGCACACACTTGCCCTCTGTTTGGTCAAGTGAGGATACATGCGTGTGCTCATAGACTCGCTGGCCTTTTCCATGGCCCGTTTGCAATTCCCTCATGGTCCACTAGGTTGGAGACCCCTGATCCAATATATCTCTATTCCAATATGTGGGAAATGATGGGATCAGAAATACTGATAAGCATGTATATCTTCTTAAGGAGCTTCTAATTATTGTGTATGGTTCCTGCTGTCTGTTAAAAATCTTGGCTTTTCTTTTATTTTTTCAGCATGGCAGGATTGAAGGATACCCTCACAGAAAAGGTGTCTTCCCAGTGTCATTTGTTTATATACTACCTGAATAAGAATACATCTAATTCATGCAAAGTACAATTCACTCTACTGTAAAAGGGCCTCCTGCCCTCTCAAAACACATGTATTAATCTGCACAATAGTTGTTCAGAAACACTTATTGGAATTAAACACAATGCATTGGCACTGAAATGTCATGCAGAGGATAAACATCTCCTCCTCAAGTCATTGGCAAGAAGTCCATTGAATTTTTAAAAAAATGATACCTGAACTGCAAGTGCTTTTTGATGAACTCATCAAACATACCTGTCGGAATAGTGCAATTTCTTGCTGTCACTGTTCATGCATGAATGCAAGCGGTACGTGGGTACCTTTCAAATGCCTCTGTAATCCATCTGTTAGACTAGAGAATGATTTAAGCAAAAAGACTTCACTCTTCCAAAATTTATTAGTATACATAATAATATAATTCACAATAATAAGAGATAAAGAGAAGAAATGAATCAAACATGTCATAAGAAGATAATGCCTGTGCCTATTGTTTATTTCTAAATATCAAACATGTCATAAGAAGATAATGCCTATGCCTACTGCATATTTCTAAATGTCAGGAACACATGAGAAAAAATGCAAATGTATAGTGTTTCTTTATTCTTCTCTTCCCTGTATTCATGAAACATAGGGGAAAACATTTTCAGAAGTAATGCTTTAGGATGTCTATGGAGATTCTCAGTCATCCAGGTCATGGTTGTGACAAAGATGCTTTTTCAAAAGGCAAGTGGACTTCGTTTTTCCTTGAAGACATTTCACTTCTCAGCCAAGAAATGTCTTCATTTTAAGGAAAAACAAAGTCCAGTTGCCTTTTGAAAAAGCACCTTTAGGGCAATGCTTTAGGAAATGCAAAATTCCAGTATGTTAGTTTTCGAAGTAAAATAATCACGTCATTTCTGATTTGACTGTTTGTAAATCTACATGTGCAATGTATTCCATAAGGACTCCTACTAAAGGATGAAGAAGAATGGGAGAAACTTACTTGCATCTAAAATATCAAAAATAGAAATCACAAAATATATTTCAGTTTCTGCAAACCCACCCAGCCCTTTCTTGAAAACATTGTTTATTATGGAAAGAAAATAATGCATACACTAATTCAGAGTCTTTTAAATTTTCCAGTTAGATGCGTTCTTCTATTATTCATAATAAAGTCTTAGAATAAATATGGTATATTGAAATTTCATTTTCCCCAAGTTAACAACAGTTCTTTTAAATCTCCAAAACTGTTTCTAATAATGCGAAATAATGCTATTAGTGCAAAATTCCTCTACTTGCTATTATGTTATTAAAATAAATACAGTACTCCAAATGTCTTAATGGTGCTTTATAGTATAGTACTTCTATTTACTAAGAATGTGATATTCCAACTTCAATAGCAATTTTGTTCCTTGTTTCTGAACTAAATATAGCTCATAATTATATCTCTTATCAATGTCCACTTCACTGATAAGATTAAAAAATGTTGACACTGAGAATGGCAGAACTATATACTATTTATTTCATCTCTTTGATTTTTTTTAAAAAATTTCAGATTTATTGTCAAAAATTATCTCTATATGCCTTTATATTAACAGTATTTTTGTAAGTCATAAGTTGTTAATATAATAGAAGAATCCTATTTTTATTTATTCCCTTCCCCATACAAATATTTTTGAGTGTTATTCTGCTTTGATCTTGATTTTTTAATGTATATCTTTGCCGTGTTATTTCCAGTATAAAAAGGAAATGTTCTCAAAAATAGAATTGGAAAATGGCCATATACTGAAATAGAAAAAGAGAAATAACCTTAATATAACTGTTTATGGAACCCATATATTTCTCTGTACGTCACTAAGAAAAAGACGCAGGCATGACTTGAGCAGAGGTTTGAAGTTGCAGGACACAGCTTGACAAACTCTGAGTTTATTGCTTCTTATATACTTGTTTCATACATAGGCTTTACCATTAGATGCTGACATAAAGTTTTCTAGTAACACATTACCTGATCAAAGACCAAGTAAAGAGCAAACAGGAGAAGGAACTAACAAAGGCAGGAAGAGATAGGAAGGAACTTAAGCATATTATTTACAGGAAGAGATAGGAAGAAACTTAAGCATATTTAGGTAGGTGAGGCATTAAGTCAAAAGGATATGACCTTCTGGCTGCTTCATTAGGACAAAGGGTATCAAAAGGTTATGAGGTTTGTGGGGGGGGAAAGCATGGCAGTTTGCTGCACGTGCATTTTCCCCCACATCTCACTCTTCTCTATTTTATTAGTTAGGACATTATCCTAAGCTGGAGTAGTTAGTGGGTCTTAGTCAGGGGACATATAACTTTGCATTTGTTTATACAAAACATAGCTTGTTCCTGAGATAAGTTAATGGTAGTTTAGTGTGGAAAATTGAAAGTAGAGAAAAAAAGACATTGAATAACCATATGTGTGCATAATTAAAGAATACCTCTTGAAAGGAGGTACAATTTAAAATTCTTGACTGACATGTATACAATGAAGTTTTTTTTTAGGTGAAGTAGTACAATTGACAATTTTTGCACAAGTAAGATTTGTAGGCATCGCTACAATTGGTGTATACAAAACAATAGCATCAAGGGGTAACATATAAGAGGCATAACCCCAGCTTGACATAATTGCATAATGAAATTCATTGTCTGATAGAAAATTGCTTAAACCAGTATAATTTTTTAAAACTGAAGCTGGAACACACACAGGTATAAGACAGGTAGAGAGTAGATTTTCCATATCATATGATTCAGAAAGACAAAAGTCTGTCACTTGTGTGACATTAGCTAATTGCACCCAAATATTATATTTCATCTGTGATTCTAAAGGATGAGGTGGGAAAGCTTGAGCAGCAATTAAGAAGGAAAGAGAGGCAAAGAATGACTAAGGAATTTGCAGTCAAAACCACAAATATGGCAGCGCATAAATTCTCTGGTGTAGGTTCTTTTCCCCGTTGCCGCAAAACCATCTGTGCTTTGGATGTTAAGTTTTTCACATCGCCCAGGTTGTTGGTCAATTGTGATGGCGAGAGCGAAAGGGACGTTGTGCTATCTGAAGAGTCACCTGCTTTATTTCCAGTATTGGGTTCTGGACTTGATGCCATGACATCTTTGGCTGGTCGCACACACCGGGCTGGAATCCAGGGAGGGCCTGTAGGAGCAAGCACAGCAGCATAGCCTTGTCCCCAAGTTAGTAAGGGAATTGGACCTAACCAGGTTTTATCAGGCAATTGCCGATAACATACCAATGGATTAGGGAGCACAGCTTTCTGCTGAAAGTGACGCTCGTAGGCAGTAGTTTTTTTAAAAGAAATATTTAGCTGATTTAAAGTTATTAGGACTTTATTGACTTGATGGGTTATCCATGACAAATTAGGTACCCTTGATCCCTCCTTTTTTATTTGTTTGTGAAGGCAGTCCTTAAAGGATCAATACATATGTGAGAAACAAAAGATAGCTGCTGTAAAGTTAAAAACAAAGCCATAAGATTGGGGTCGATCCTGGGTGTGATGTAAGCACCTGGAAAATTAAAAATAAGTTGGCACACATAATGAGAGTTAGAGATTAAGTTAAAAGTCTGTTGAGAAAAGGTGTGGAAAGCTAAAATAGCAGCAGATAATTCTGAGTGTTGTGGTGAGGATTGTATTACAGTGTAGGCAGATGATATGAAATACAGCCTACATAGTCAGTTAAAGAGCACTGAAGAGATAAAATTGAAAATCAAATTTTGGGATAGGAAGAACAATATTAATTAAATCAGTCCCATTTCAAAGACAAGCTTGATTGTGTCCTAAAGTTATTATTTCAGCAACAGCCTGGATAAAAAATAAAACATTTTGGAATAGGATAAGTAAAGCCATTCAATACAATATACTTTTTGTGCTTCTAACACAGATAATACTCCTTTAAGTAGCTTACTAGTAAGAAATATCAAAAGTGTTACGTGACAATTCTCATGTGGAATTCTGTCCACAAATTTAGTACTCAAGTATTTACCGTAATTTGCTCAACTGTGGTAAATGCTGCAAGTGGAATTACAATCTCCAGGTTGTTTCCCTTTAGTCAATAAGTCAAATTCCAAGTTAATCAAATACTAGTCAGATGGAAACAAATTTCTATTAAACATTTACAAAGCTTAAGCAAAACAATTCAGAGTCATTTCTTTTGGCTGATAGATATATAGGTCTAACTCTAACTAAACAATTTAAACTCAACAATTTTTCCCCCAAAAAATTGTCCAACAATTACTGTCTCTTCTTTCCAGTAAAACTTTGTAATCTGAAACTGCAAGAGTGGGCATTAAATTTCATCTCCATTCACAAACCAGAATTCTAAGCAGAAAGGAAAAAAAGTTTTAAAAGAACAGTCCCCCTCCTTCTTTCTGTCTCTCTTGCTCTTAAAGCAACACAGCCAGTTGAAAAACAAAAGAGACAGGAAAAATTTTTGTTATAAATTTCTCACCACTAAAAAATAGTTTTCTCTCCTTCACATGCATTTTCCATAAATTCTCTCACACATTCTCCATGGATACAAATATTTCATTTCATACTTTCTCCAGGCAAACCATTTATTTTTAAATAAGGCCTTTTTGTGTGATGTTATCAGAGAGGGTTTTGACCCTCTTCCAAGTCTTGGAAATAACACAGAACAACACAGACAAACATATATACACAAATACTATTAAAACAACATTTATTTAGACATATGGCTTGTCCTACAAGAAGCGAGAAAAATCATGAGATGATTCCAACCAAACATGTGGTTTTTAACCATCTCCTATTTTTCTCACCATTCCAAGCCCAAGCGTAATGTTCTGGGTGGCCACACATATACATAAACAAAACACACACACATCAATTTGGGGTTTGAGGCTAAAGCAGGCCTTCCCTTTTAATTAAAAAGGAGGGGAACATCTATGGTTACTTCCAATTTATCCCAGCAACTTCAAAAAACATTGGGGAAAGACTAAAAAGAATATTGAAGGTGTGAAGGGTGAGGGAAAAGTAGCAGCCTCCTCTCCTCACCTCTGACAAAGGGGAATTGAATAGAGCCAGATTAAAAGGGGAAAAAAGGAAGAAAAAAAACTTGCTTTCAGTTCTTTGAATTTTCTTTTCTTTTTCATCCGTGGCTTTACTTGGTATCAGATAAACTAGCCAACCGGAGGTTTACAAAGTTTTTCAATGTTGTCTTGTTAAATATTATTTATACTTCTACACATCAACACAAAGCATTACCAGACATTGTCTAACAGGGTTAAACTTAACAGCTACTTGAAGTTTCAAAATATCCCAATTGTTCAAAACACATTGCAGAGGAGTACATTTTGATTTAATTTGTTTCTTTAAATTCCTCTGATGATTCCCCACATATATTTTTTCTACTTCAAGATTGTTCCTCTAATATTTTCCTTACAGGGGTATATGATGGCAAAAGAATTAGCCTCTTCAGAACGAGCTGAAAATTCAATTAAAGATGCTTTCGGAGGCACAATTTTTACTTGATCCTAATCAGGTGTGGGGCTTGTAGTTAATTGTTGCCCTGCTTGAGCATCTGAGCCAAATTTTTCCACTGCTTGATGGCACTGACGCCATTGATGTAATACTTGTACTGGAGCCTGAGATTCAAGATGTAAAGTATGCCCTATCTTTTCCCAATCTCGTAACCTAAGCGTCCAGCGCTTAGGATATCAAGGGGAATGTTTCCCTACCTCATCCACCAGCTTCCTTATGTCTGCCTCAGGCTCTTTCACGCCTGATTTGGGTACCAGGAATCTGAATTCCTGTACATGTTTCTGCTGGTGCTGAGATAGATTGCAACCCTTACTTACCATTGAGGGGTCCCATAGGACGAAAGTGCACTTAGGGGTCTATTCCAGACACTGGTAAGTAAGTTGACTGTTGCATCCTCGAAAGTCCCAGTTGCTCCATGGGCTGTCCCTGTTCAGGCGCCAGATGTACGATGCTAAGAAAAAGATGCAGGCATGTCTTGAGCAGAGGTTTGAAGCTGCAGGACACAGCTTGACAAACTCTGAGTTTATTGCTTCTTATATACTTGTTTCATACATGGGCTTTACCATTAGATGCTGACATAAAGTTTTCTAGTAATACATTACCTGATCAAAGACCAAGTAAAGAGCAAACAGGAGAAGGAACTAACAAAGGAAGGAAGAAATAGGAAAGAACTTAAGCATATTATCTACAGGAAGAGATAGGAAGTAACTTAAGCATATTTAGGTAGGTGAGGCATTAAGTCAAAAAAATATGACCTTCTGGCTGCTTCATTAGGGCAAAGGGTATCAAAAGGTTATGAGGTTTGTGGGGGGGGAAGCATGGCAGTTTGCTGCGCATGCATTTCCCCCCACATTTCTTCTTTCATGTACATAAATTATACTAGGGTAGTAAAGTGATTCTGAATGAGATGCAAGTAGGAATGCTAATTCTAAATAGCAACGTAAATACAAACTACTATGTAATTTTAATGTTACTGAAATTTAATAAATAAAACTAAAATGTAAAAACCAGAATACCAATGAGTAAGCAATATAAAAGGAGTACACTGAGATAGTTCAGACATATAGTAATAGTAATAAAGTTGGAAGGGACCTTGGAGGTCATTGAGTCCAACCCCCTGCTCAGACAGGAAACCCTACCATTTCGGACAAATGGCTGTTATAGAGGAAATGAATGAGGATCAATTGCAAAACAAACAAAAAACAAAAAAGCACAATCAAAGGAAGAGGAAATGGGTAAAGAGGGAGAACAAGAAAAGTATGATTGGAGGGAGCTATTTAGTTCCTCAAAAAGAGAGTAGTGGGAATTTTAATGAAATTCTAATGAACTTTAATAAAATTTAATGAAATTTTAATGAACAAAAGGCAGCATATGAAGTAGTATATGTATATGACAGAAGTAAAAATGTTTGCAGATATGTATGGAGAGATATAGTGACTGGTATTTCTTTGGCTTATTATTTTTACTTGCAATCTATACTATTTGGCTTATTATTTTTACTTGCAATCTATACTTGACATAACTTAATGCAGTGGTTCTCAACCTTTTTCAGGTTGAGACCCCACTTGCGCCGCCCATGCGCATGCGCGCATGATGGCCCGATCCGCGCATGCGCGGTGCACACGTGACGGGAAAAAAATGGCGGGCCACGACGGGCCGATCCACGCACGCGCAGCGTGCGTGCGGCGGGCCGAACTGCGCGTGCACAGCACGCGCATGATGGGGAAAAAAAACAAAAAAACAAAACCGTGACGGGCCGATCTGCACATGCGCGGCGCGCGTGACGGCCCGAACCACGCATGTGTGGCATGCGCGCAATGGAAAAAAATGGTGGACCGCGATGGGCCGATCCGTGCATGTGCGGCGCGCGTGACGGCCCGATCCGCGCATGCGCGGCGCGCGCAACGGAAAAAAACAAAATGGCGGACCGCGGTGTCCGGCGACCCCCACGAAACAGTCGTTCGACCCCAAATGGGGTCGCCACCCATAGGTTGAGAACCGCTGACTTAATGGGTATGTATGTATGTATGCATAAAATTGATGATTGTGACTTTATTAATTTGAATCTTACCTGAGTATTTGCATCCTCACATGTATACTCCAGTAACATAAGAAATAATAATAATCTCTAATTTTAAATACACTTTATAAAAAGCTAAAAAAAACCACTATAAATGATTCTGGGGAAAATCTCTTAATGGGACAAACATTAATGATGTGCTGAAGAAAGTTGAAGGACTCAACCTATCAGTTTGCCTACCACATACTGAACACACAAAATCAGGACATCAAAATCAGAACTTACAATCGATGCAGGGTAGAGTCTGGAAATAAGAGACAGTATTATGGGTATTGTTTTCTGCTGTCCTGAGTAATAGAAAGTCCATTGTACCAGAAGCTGGAAAAGGCCCTGAAAAGTCATCTAGCATAACTTACTATTTCAAGAAAAGATCAACAATGGCGAGAAATCTAACTCATTACTAAACTTCAATGAATGATGTCCCTGAAGAATGTAGTACAAAAACAGATTCTTCATGCTGTAGCCAAATTTAATGGCCTCAGTTGCAAAAGGAATACAACTGCCAAAATAATAACAACAAACTGTATCATGGTCAACCAATAATCACCGAGCATCTGCTTCTTGTGTCACATCTGCAAATGGCTACAGGAAACCACTTCTAATTATAGTATGTTTCAAACACGTTTCCTTTTGTATTGCTTAAGCTGATCTGTTTTAGGAAGAGAATGCACATTTAGAAAAAGGAAAAAAAACAGATCAGTTAAACTGTTAAATCTTTTTGCAAATTTTCTCCTCCATCTTACCAGAATCTGTAAATTGTAGCCTATGGCTGAGGAAGATTAAGATTTTTTACTAAGAAAAGGAATAAACAAGAAAAGGCTTAAACATTCATAGAAACGGAAATACTATTTGTTGGCCTGAGGTCTCCATTTAGGAAGTGCAGCTTTCAGCATAAGTGAGTATATTGCAAACCTTTTTTCAATTTGTCTCATTAACAAGCTGCACACTAATTAGTGCATTGTGATGTGCATCTATGTAAGATTGAGTTTTTCCTGAAGAATCTTCTGGAATAATTCTGCTATCAATAGATTTTATCAGGCTATTGAAAGTATGGGATTATAACGCTTCACTTTTTCCCAGCTAAGTGTTTATTTAGGCTTTTGGACACACTAAAATATGTCCTTTCATGCTAAAGAAAAACTAGAACATTGCTTTTTAAATATACATTACTATTAACAGGCTTTGTAAATGCATTACAGAACATTCAGGCAATAGGAAGAACATGAATTTAATTTGCCTTGTAAACTGCTTGTAGAACTGTTACTAGAATTGTTCTTTCTTTTAGCTAATGGCCATTGCATTATAAATATATAAAACTCCAAAGGGTGATAGAAGTGATAGCAGGATAAAAAAAAGCTTGATTTGTGAAAGCATTTTGCTGTTCTACTGTTGATTTATGTTAATGAATAAATAGACTTATAACACTATAAAAACTAACACAGTTTTGCACAAGCTTTAATTTATTCCACTTCATGGGGATTATACTGTACTGTATTATCTGACAAAGCACTCTATAATCACAAAATGTTATACTATAATAAATTGGTCCATCCTTTAGATGTTAAATGTAACATTGTTAAAAGTAATGGAAAATAATAAAAGGATTGCCCCTTAGAAATGTATTCTAATATGCTAGCCAGAACTCGACCATTCACAAGCACTTTTTCTGATATTGTATAAATCTAGGACTTACATAAGATTGTGCTTCACGGTGCAATATAGGATCTGACTTTTATGACTGCCAATGTTTGAAATTTGTTAATTTTATTACATACCTCTCTTGATACCAAGAAGTGAGAGTTCAGTGGTCTTTCAATCTAGGATTACATATTCCAGATGTAAGATTGAGTTCTTAAAGATTCCACCCCCAACACATGTATTATTCTATATTTACATGCATATAAGTATGTGTTTATGTGAACTATTTATTTTTAATTCATTTCACAACAACTATATAAGCAATGTAAAAAAGAACAGGGCCTGGACAATTGCCCACTAAATAACTACTGATTAAAATAAATATAACTAACTGTGTGTAAGATGAGGGATGTTAGCTATCCCAGTAATTGATTCCTATCAAAATATACCAGTTATTCTTTCTCTCTGGGAGTGTCTGCTTTTATGGCAATATTATGGCCACTATCTTAACTTTTTTTTAAACATTTCCTGCAGATGCTACTGTCTCTTTCACACTCAATCCATTCTACACACAGGCTCACCCAAGTGTACACAACTATCTACTTCCTCTTCTCTTCCCATCAGGAAAGGGGAAAAGGGAAGGGGAATCTGGATGTAAGAGGAACTGTCTAATTGATAGGAAGGGAAGGGAAGGGGAATGAAGAGAGAAGACTGCTAACTGAACATGTTAAGAAAAAAATGGAAAGAAATCTTATATTCTTAAGAAAAATGTTTAGGTCAACAGACAAGCAACTCCTACTACAAAGTACTTCCCATTATTCATCAATTGGTCCACAGTTAGTTGCATTTCCTACTGCTACATGCTAAAAACTCTACCAGAAGTCTTTGAACGCTAGCTGATTAATTTATATCTCAGTTAAGGTGACCAAATCTGAAATACAAGCAAGGAAATATGCCTACTCCCCAGCATCCCTTGGTGACTTCACAGCTTTCTCAAAATGTGTAGGTCCAAAATGCAGTGGTCCTTTTGCATTTTTAAGAATTGAAGGAATTAAAAGGAAATTGTTACCTTAAGATTTGCAGATGTTAAGGCATCCTTTTCAGTCTTTGAAGTTCTTCTAATGTCTCCACCCACTTTCAGTGTGTGAACTTTGATGTGCCATTCAAAGCCTGGAGTGAACCTCAAGTTGAAGCTTGCATCTCTGATATTGGTTAAAACTGTTCTTGGTATAATGAATAATTTGACTTGTCAACGTGGAAAGACATTGCACTTAACATATGAGCACAGAATAGTAATGCCATCTGAAGACAAATACACATTGTTGCAGGTTTACCAAGATGTTGATTTCTCCTCCTTTATTTATTTATGGTTTATTTAGTTTTGGTTTAATATGCTTATTCAATTTCTTGGTAAACCATTTTTTTTGCTTTAGTGAAGAAACTGGTTTATTAGTAAACAATGATTATGATTTACCTTACTATGTCAAACCCAACTGGTAGATATGAATGTTGAGAGAAGTAATTGTTAAAATTTCTGCTCATCCATGTCTACAGCCATTCTTCCCTGCCCAAGCCAGTTGTCCCACTTGTCAGGCGCCTGGTACACTTCTGTTTACAGAAGCAAGATGAGCCATTGTTGGAAATACAGAACTTGCCACCTCTTGTTCTTGCTTTTCTGCTTCATATTATTGTTTTCCTCTCTCATTTGCTTCACCATGTGCTTTTTCTTCCTCTTTCATTTTGAGTATTTGTAACCTATTTCTCACCATCAAAGGTGACACCAGCCAGAGCATAGAATAACTCAAAGAAGTAGTGCAAGATCAGAAGATATGGAGAGATCTGGCCCATAGAATCACCAAGAATTGGACATGGCTGAATGGACATCATCATCATCATCATCCACCCACTTCTACACATATTCTCAACTATAAATCTCATTGAATTCAATAGAGTTCATTCCCAGGTAAATATATTTCTCTAATTTCTGAAAATATCTTTTCTTGTATACTTCCTTATTTCTCCTGTTCTTTTTTCTTTCCTACTATATTGTTTAGAACCCTATACAGGTAGTCCTCGACTTACAACCATAATTGAGCCCCAAATTTATGTTGCTAAGTGATAAATGTGTTGAGTTTTGCTCCATTTTAGGACTTTTCTTGCCACATTTGTTAAGTGAATCACTGCAATTGTTAAATTAATAACTCCATTGTAAAATGAATCTGGCTTTCCCATTGACTTTGCTTGTCAGAAAGTCACAAAAGGTGACCCTGGGACATTGCAACCATCGTAAATATGAACCAGTTGTCAAGCATTTGAGTGTAAATCACATGACCATGAGGATGCCGCCATTGTCCTAAGTGAAAAATGATCATATGTCACTTTTTTTAGTGGCATTGTAACTTCAAACAGTCACTAAACAAATTGTTGTAAGTGGAGGACTACTGTATTAGTTCTCTTTCTATCTGTTTAAATCAGTGGTTCTCAACCTTTTTAATGCCGCGACCCCCCAACCGGTGGTAAGTCGAGGACTTCCCAACCGGTGGTAAGTCGAGGACTTCCCAACTGGTGGTAAGTCGAGGACTTCCCAACCAGTCGTAAGTCGAGGACTTTCCCTGCCCGGGAGCGCCGCACATGCATGGTGCCGCCCCCTGCGCCGGCTGAGGCATAGCTGGCAAGGGGCAGTGATGGCGCAGGGCAACCACCGGCTGGGCCACCAGCTGGCCCAGCCCAAGGGAGGTAAGGCACCCGCTGGGCCCCACGCACGCCAGCAACCCTCCCTGCGCCCACCGGCCTCCCACCTCCCACCCCTGGCCCTCTTTTACTTACATTTTTAGTAGTTGCTCAGCAGGGAGGGGTGGAAACTTCTAGACAGCTCGCCTTCGCTGCAGACAACTTGCAGCACCGTTTGCAGACAGGGACTTTTGGCGGGCTCAGCAGGGCAGAGACAGCCTGGACAATTCCTATTGGCTTTTGAAAGCCAATAGAATTAGACTCTATTCAAGAGAGTCTATTCTATTGGCTTTCAAAAGCCAATAGAATAAGAGGGAGTAGCACAGCTAAGGAAAAGGGGGGGGGGAAATGGCGGACTGCGTTGTTTGGCGACCCCCATGAAATGGTCATTCGACCCCAAATGGGGTCACGACCCACAGGTTGAGAACCGCTGGTTTAAATGGTATATGTTGTTTTCCTTTAGTAAACTTTTTTTCTATCAAAAACATCTGAATCCTATATAATTAATAAGAAAGAGTGAATGCTGTCTGGTATAAAATCACAAATCAAGGGATTGGATCTTTCCAAAATGAGGTGATTGGGGAGTCTGGGAGCCTAACAATTCCTGGGAAAGTCCATCTTTGACTCTGAAGACTTATAGTTCCCCCTTCAGACGAAGTCTGCAATTTGGTAGGTCTCCTAGACTCACAGATTCTTGAAATGTAGATAGCAACAGTAGCCAGGAGGGATTTTGCATAGTAACATCTTGTGCACCAATTGTTACCCTTTCTGGACTACAAAGTCCTGCTCACAGTCACCCAGGCCCTAATAATTTCCCAAGTGTAAGGCAAGCTACATGGAGTTGTCTTGAGGAACATGAAGAAATTACAGTGATTGCAGAATGAAAAGTCCCAAGCTGTGTAACTCACTGCTTTGGAAACTGTACTGGCTACCAGTTAGTTTCTGAGATGATTCAAGGTATTGATTGTCATATTTATTATTATTATTTTATTATTATTTATTAGACTTATAAGCCGCTCTTCTCCAGGGGACCCAGAGCGGCTTACAACATAGATAAATAACAATCGCATTTAATAAGTCTAATATAAATTAAATTAAGATGATCATAAAGTTAAAACAATACCCCAAATTTTTTAATAAAAAACATTCATCCAACATTCAACACCAATCATTCCCAGATCTGCCGACACAAATAAGTTTTTAATTCTTTTCGGAAGGCCAGAAGAGTGGGAGCGGTCCGAATCCCCGGAGGGAGCTGATTCCAGAGGGTAGGGGCCGCAACAGAGAAGGCCCTTCTCCTGGGGCCCGCCAGCCTACATTGACTGGTCGACGGGACCCGGAGAAGACCAACTCTGTGCTCTCTGACCGGTCGTGATGAGGTATGAGGCAAAAGACGGTCCTGCAAGTAACCTGGTCCTAGGCCATGTAGGGCTTTATAGGTAATAACCAACACTTTGAATTGCGAGCGGAGACTAATAGGTAGCCAGTGCAGCTCGCGGAGCGTTGGTGAAATGTGGGCATACCGAGGTAAGCCCACGATTGCTCGCACGGCTGCATTCTGGACTAATTGAAGTCTCCAAACACTCTTCAAGGGTAGCCCCATGTAGAGAGCATTGCAGTAGTCGATCCTCGAGGTGATAAGGGCATGAGCGACTGTGAGCAAGGCCTCCCTGTCCAGATAAGGTCGCAACTGGTGCACCAGGCGAACCTGGGCAAATGCTCCCCTCATCACAGCCGCCAAATGTTGGTCTAAGTGCAGCTGTGGATCGAGGAGAACACCCAAGTTACGAACCTTCTCCAAGGGGTTCAAAGTTTCCCCCCCCCAGAGTAATGGACGGACAGTTGGTCTTCTCCTTGGGAGGGAGAACCCACAGCCACTCCGTCTTGTCGGGATTAAGCTTTAGTCTGTTCTCACCCATCCAGGCCCTCACAGCCTCCAAACACCGGCACATCACTTCTGCTGCTTCGCTGACTTGGCACGGGGTGGAAACGTACAACTGGGTATCATCAGCGTACTGATGGTAACTCACCCCGTGTCTATGGATGATCTCACCCAGCGGCCTCATGTAAATATTAAACAGCAGGGGCGAAAGAACCGACCCCTGTGGCACCCCACAAGGGAGGAGCCTAGAGGTCGATCTTTGATCCCCTACCAACACCGACTGCGACCGGCCAGAAAGGTAGGAGGAGAACCACTGGAGAACAGTGCCTCCCACCCCCAACCCCTCCAGTCGGCGCAGAAGGATACCATGGTCAATGGTATCGAAAGCCGCTGAGAGGTCAAGAAGCACCAGGATAGAAGATAGACCCCTATCCCGGGCCCGCCAGAGATCATCCATCAGCGCGACCAAAGCAGTTTCCGTAGAGTAACCGGGTCTGAATCCCGACTGCAAGGGACCCAGATAATCGGTTTCCTCCAAGGCCCGTTGGAGTTGAAGCGCCACCACCTTCTCAACAACCTTCCCCACATAGGGAAGGTTGGAGACAGGACGATAGTTCGAAAGAATGGCTGAATCCAGGGAAGGCTTCTTGAGGAGTGGGCGCACAAGTGCCTCCTTTAAAGGAGCCGGAAAGGACCCATCCCTCAAAGAAGCGATGACTATCTCCTGGATCCAGCTCCGTGATACCTCCCTGCTGGCCGAGACCAGCCAGGAGGGACACGGGTCCAACAAGCAGGTGGCATTACTAACAGCTCCAATGGCCTTGTCCACTTCATCAGGTGTAACAGCTTCAAACTCATCCCAAATAAACTGACTAAGACGAGCCCCAGTCACCTCGACTGAATCATTATCAGTCGCCACTGCTACAATGTTGGAGTCGAGGTCCGCCCGGATCTGAGCGACTTTGTCTGCGAAAAAGTTGTTAAAATCCTCGGCACTTCCCTGCAAGGGTCCCCCGGACCTCCCCGTACCAAGGAGAGACCGAGTCACCCTAAACAGGGCAGCCGGGCGCGATTCCGCAGACGCGATTAAAGCGGAAAAATACCGGGATTTTGCCGCTTTAATCGCTCTCAGGTAGGATCTAATGTGTGATCTCAACCTGGTTCGATCAGATTCAGCCTTCGATCTTCTCCAACGCTTCTCTAGACGTCTCCTAAGACGTTTCATCCCCCTGAGCTCCTCAGTAAACCAAGGAGACTTCCTGGGTCCGAAACCATGGAGAGGCCGCATAGGCGCGATCCGATCCAAAGCCCCCGCAGCAGCTATATTCCAGGCCGCCACAAGGGACTCTGCCGAACCGTGTACGAGCGAATCTGGTAATTCCCCAAGTTCCGTCTGGAAACCCATTGGATCCATCAGGTGTCTGGGGCGGAACCACCTAATCGGTTCCGCCTCCCTGCGGGGGAGGATTGGAGCCCCAAAGTCAAGCCGCAGCAGGAAATGGTCTGACCATGACAAGGGTACCGTGACTAAACCCCTTAACACCAAACCATCGCTCAGCTGTTCCGAGAGAAAGATCATATCGGGCGAATGCCCCCCCTGGTGGGTCGGACCCTGAACTACTTGAGTCAGGTCCATGGTTGCCATGGAAGCCATGAACTCCTGCGCCAACCCAGAGGCCCGGCCAAGCGAAGGCAAGTTGAGGTCTCCCAGGACTATCAGCCTCGGGAGTTCAACTGCCAGCCCAGCCACTTCCTCGAGCAACGCAGGCAGGGCTGATGCCACGCAGCTGGGAGGCAGGTACGTAAGCAACAAGCCCACCTGAACTCCTAGGTCCAACTTCACCAGGAGGGACTCACAACCCGAAATCTCGGAAACAGTGAGCCTGCGCAAGCCGACGGTCTCCCGGGCTATTATAGCCACTCCTCCCCCCCTTCCCTGGGGTCGCGGCTGGTGCCACACCCGAAACCCAGCTGGGCACATTTCCGAGAGGGGAACACCCCCCTCGGTGCCCAGCCAGGTCTCGGTGATACATGCCAGGTCGGCCTCCTCATCACAGATTAATTCCCGGATGAGGGGAGCTTTATTTTGAACTGACCTGGCATTAAGCAGCAACAGTCTGAGTCCAGGGTCCGGATTTCGTTCGTCACCAGTACTGCAGGTTGAACCAGTTGTTATAGAGGGGCCAGAACAGGGAATCGCTGTAAGGCAGCGGATCCCTGTTCCCCGAGAGCGGCCTACCCCTCTGTTCCCGCCATATCTGCCTCTCCCCCATACGACCGGTATAGGCCCACCCTCTTCCACCCCGGGTCTAGCACCCCCCCACTCCGCGGCCTCCCATTCGTCTGGCAGACTGGCACCATTCATACAACCATATCCATTCATCATTCCATATTCATTATAAGAATAGAACTCCCCCCCCCCACCTCCCACTATCATCACAAAAATCCCCTCCCCACATTCTAGTAATCCAACCTTCAAACAGTGACAGTCACACCATTCACCAATCCACTAATTAATTTCCACCCCCTCGATTTAAAATATAATTAAATTTCAATATAATGATCAATTTAAAATATTAAAATTCAATAATCAATCAGTTACAATTAAAAAATAAATTGCTTAATTTAACTCAATTTGATTACATTTAAAAACAATCAATTAAAATATCAATTTATCAATTTAATCCTATCAAACTGGACTTAGGCAGGGCTAATATAAAAAACAGAGAAATGCTAAAAGAATCTAATCAGTCCTGGGCATAAGTTCCAAGTTCTCAAACAGGTTCAGTTCCTAAGTGCAATCCCAGTGCAAGGAGGAAGAGGGGGGGGTCAAATGGAGGGGGAGGGAGGGGGAGGAAGACGAGAAGCCACTGGGGACAAACAAGAGACGAAGTAGCCGAATATCATTGCAATGAGTCAGCATAAGTTCCACAAGGCCTAACAAGCTCCAGCGCCACCTCACAATCCAGGACGGCAATGATGGAGAAAAAGGAAAGGTCTCAAATCCTCCTCGACAGCTACCGCCACCAGCCAGCATCGGCTCAGATCTCAGGCAACAGCCAGGCTCCGTCAGCCCCCCTCCCCCCCCACTCCTCTCACCAGCTCGAGGGGGGGGCAGCCGACAGCCCGGCAGAACTCCCGCCGAAGGTAACCCGGCCAACTTCTCTCACTGGGAGGCCGGGCACCCACTTTAAAACAACCTTCCAGCAGCGGCGTCTCCGTTGCCCCCTCACACAAGGCAACCGCGCGTCGCTGCTTCCTTCTTCATCTCCTCCTCGGCTCTCCGAACCAGCCGCCATCTTGGATACGATCTCCGCGACTCCATGGGGTCCCAGCAAGTTCTAGCAGCTGCCTCACCCATCACGCCACACTCCGCCGCGCTCATAGCCGCTCCGCAAACTCCGTGAACTCCCAGCTTCTCCCAGTCTCCTCGGTCTCCCTCACCACCGTCCTCCGTCTCACAAAGACCACCTCACATACAAATGTCTTCCATTCCAAGTTCTTGGGCTAAGCAGGCAGGAATTGCTGCGACGGCGACCGAAGCTTCACCGCCTCAAAGTTGTTTCGAATTTCATCGTGGTTTGAGTTCCTAACTTTTCCATTCTGCCATGCTGTATACCATGATAAACTGAGAAAAGATGTGATGAAAATCAATGCAGTGGCCACAGTTCCATTTCGGAGCCTCATCTCATTTCAACATCACACTGGTTAGATTTGACCAAGCTTCCACATTCAAATTTTGTGCCTTTAAGACCAAATATTCCAATGAATGCTGTTTAGCCAGTAGTAGACAGTTACACAGTCATTCCTAATCATTGTAAAGCTGGTAAAGACATTGTATTACTGAAGGTTTTGTTGTTGTAGAATGGAGTTGTCATTCTTTAATCTTGGACCGCAGAATCGCCGCTCCCGCACCGGGACTCCAGCGTGCGCAATTGCGACGGAAATCCCGCTCGTAGTTAACGTCGCCGTCACCCGAGAGACTACCTTCTGGATGCCGTGTAGGAGAAAAACCCCTCCCAGGGCAATAGTTGACTTCAGGCACCACGAGCCTCCCCGGCTAGGCTCGGGGAGGTGCAAGTTTAGGCACAAGGGAGGGATATATATTAATGAAGATTAAATGTCTAGCACCCGGCTAAGAGAAAAGAGGGAAACAATTATAGAATCGGGGTTAGAACAGGAAATTTGTTATGTTATTGCTTGTGAGATTAAATAGAAAGAGCTAGCTGATTTGGCTGTACTCCAATTTGGATATATAAAAGTTTCAAATATATTAAAATGGCTGGGGGCGGGGAGTTTACAAAAATGTCAGAGTAGGTGTGAAGTGAGAAGTTATCCCTAAACTGAAAAATTCTTCATGCTGATTTAGCGGTTAGTTGCTTTTTCTTTCTTTTTTTCTTTCAAACTACATCTATTGTTTTCAGTGTTAAGATCTTGCCACTTTCAACAAGGTTTCCTATTCTAATGTAAACATACACCCATGAAAGTCACCATAGTGATCCTTTCAAGGGCTGCTTCAGCGTTGATATAGCCTCATCCAGAGGCTCTGAGCTCCGGGGCTTGTAAAGCCACGAAAACAGCGAATAACAGCTGTTTTTCGCGGTGGGAAAAACCCCTCCTTGGTCGGAGAAGGGGTGAAGAGCAGAAAGCGGGGGTTGAGCTCCTCTGAAAACCCCCTGAAAAAGCTTTCAGGGGGAAAGAGAGAGAGCTCCCCAGGCGCTCGTAAAAGCTCCAGCCCGGAGCTGCTTCTGTCTGCGGACGGTACCAGACGCTGCGACCAGCCTTCGCTCCGGAAAAACTTTTAAAAGAGACACAGAGACAGGCGGATTGATCACAGGAGCTTAAAATGCAAGTATTTTATAGATTTTACTTCTGATCAATTATTTTCACAATCAACAAAATGTATCCAAGATGGCGATCACCTTCACTGTAAAGAGAAAGTGACCGGAAGAGAAAGTGGAAAGTGAAATTGCAAAGCGAGAGCGAGCGCTAGAGGACAGATTAGACACATATCTTAAAAACTTTACAAAGTATACCTAAGGAAGACCAAAAGAGGATACATCTTGGCAATTTAGGTGTAAGGATTTTTCCTCTGCATAAAGAAGCTTTGCTAACAGTGGACTGAAAGTAGAATGGCCACTAGGCAGTCAAAAATAATTCCTTCAAAAGTGGCAGCATCCTCCCCAGCCCAGCCCCTTAAAATACCATTAAACAATTCTCCTACCCCCCATCTTCCTCCATATCTACAGAGTCCCAGACCCCCCTGTCTACTCAAGCCTCTCCAGAAATGCATATGGTGAAAGATTTAGAGGCTGCATTATCAGCAATGTATGAAAATCTAGAGAAGAAGCTTGAAGTAATAAATGACAATTCTGAGAAAAGGATGGAAAAAATGGAGAAAAAACTGGAGAGCAAGATGGAGGAAGTGGAGAAGAAGATTGAGGAACTGGATAAGAAGATGGAGAGACAAGGCAAAGAACTAGAGAAGATGAAGGAACAAAACAAAGAATTGGAGAAGAGGATGGAGGAACAAAGCAAAGCTGTTACTGAAGATTTAGACCAAATCAAAGAAGCAATGCAAACGCACAATAAGAAAATGAGAGAAGATATTTTGGAAACTTTTAAGGGGGTCTGGGAGGGCGTGAAGAAAAGATGGATGAGGTTGAGAGACAAGTAGAGGGACAACTTGCTCAGATGAAAAGTGAGGTGCAGGACCACTCACTTATGATGCAATATCGCCAGATAATGACAGCTATTAGGTTCAGAGGGTTGAGAGAAATGTCAAATGAGAAGCAAGAAGATTTGAAAAGAATTTTTGAAGAAGCCTTGGGAAAATTTCTAGAAGATGAGGTTAAAAATTTCTCCTGGCAAATTGACAGAATCCACAGAGTTAACTCATGGATCACAAGACAAAGAAATATACCTAGAGATGTGGTTATCTATTTTGTAACAAGGGGATTCCGAGATCTTATTCTTACAACATCCTATAACAAGAAATTGAACGTAGATGGGCAAGATATTGAAGGAGATCCCCCCAAAGATGTTAAGAGAAAGAAAAGACTACGCATTTTTGGTCACTGAACTGAAAACACGTGCTCTACAATATCGGTGGGAGGTCCCAGCTGGAATGTCATTATTTTATAACAGTAAAAGATACCACCTGAACTCGGTCTGGAAAGCAAAAGAATTTTTTGAAAAGGAGCTGAAGGCTGGGGGACCCCCGTCCACAGCACCAAAAAATGTAGATTGGCCACAAAAAAGAGGAACGGACTCAAAACAACGATCACAATCCCCGGAGACACAGATCGCTGCAGCATCAGGAGAAGATAAAGGAGCTTCTCTGGAGGTAACTGCACGGAGTATGGATATCCTTAAAACCTTGGAAGCAGAACAGCCTAAAGATCAAAGGCAGACGAGAGCTACTATCAAACGTATGGGACAACAAGAAAAGAACCAACAAGGCAGTACAAATAGAAATCTGGAAACCATGGGAGCTCGACCAAAAAAAAAAGCAGGGGGAAAAGTGGATTTGGTCTTGCAAAAGTTTTCCAAAGCTGATCATGACAAATAAATATTTGACATGGAATGTTAATGGCTTAAACTCCCCACAGAAAAGGAAGAAAATATTTCATTATTTGATTCAAGGTAAAAATGATGTAATTTGCTTACAAGAAACACATATTAGAACCACAGACCAGAAATACTTGATTAACAACAAGCTAGGCACACAATTTGTTGCAGCGGCTGCAGAAAAGAAGAATGGCATTGTCATCTATGTGAAAAATCATATAAGAGCTAAATTAATAGAATCAGACTCACAAGGTAGATATCTAGCAATCGAAATTGTAAAAGATGCTAAGAAAATTCTTTTGATGGGCATATATACACCAAATCAACAACAAGGAAAATTTTATAAATTGGTACATAAAAACCTAATACAATTCGACTATAGATCCTGTATTATAATGGGAGACTGGAATGGTGTTATAGAGGTCGGCTTAGATAAAAAGAAGACATCACCCACTCCGCAAAAACATTCCAAGTTGCCCAAATCTTTTTTTGATATAAAGGATGACTTTGACCTGATAGACATTTGGAGAGAAAGACATGGCAAAGAGCAAGAATTTACCTTTTTTTCAGACAGACACCGGTCATTTTCTAGAATCGACTTTATATTAACATCTAGTGATTTGCTTTTTAGCCTAAAGAAGGTGAGAATCCTACCCAAAGTTTTAACAGACCATAACCCGGTGTGGATGGAATTAAGGGAAGGACAGAGACCTAAGAGATCCTGGAGACTTAATGAAAACTTGTTTAAATACGATATAAATGTGAATGAATGCAAAAATGTTATGAAGGAATTCTTTAGCATAAACATGAATAAAGATACACTTATAGAAATGATATGGGACGCAAGCAAGGCGTTCATGCATGGGATTCTCATTGATATGAACAAAAGGCACCGTTGCAAACAAGAACAAAAAAGGAAGGAGTTAGAAGAGGAAATAAGTAAGAAAGAGCAATTATTAATAGAAAGACTGGAAGACAAAGATACTAAAGAGGGAATCAAGATTTTACGGAAACAATTTGACTTGTTGATGGCAGACCAAGTTGCTAGGAATATACAATATGCAAAGCATAATACATTTTTTTAATTCTAATAAACCTGGTCGATGGTTGGCTTATATGTTAAGGAAAAAGAAAAAATCCCGCATAATTGAAAAGAGATTATAAAGGAAAGGAGGAGTTTGAACAAGAAACGATTAAGAAAGCTTTTACAGAATTTTACTCCAAGTTATACGCTGAAGAGAAGACAGAAGATAATGAGATAGAAAAGTTTCTGCAAAATGAAAAGGTAGTGATAATTACCGATGAACAAAGAGATAGACTAAATGCATTGATCACATCAGAAGAAATAATTTCAGTAATTAAACAATTGAAAATGGGAAAATCCCCTGGGACTGATGGATTAACGGCGACCTATTACAAGTATCTTCAAGAGGAGATGGTGGAACCCCTTAGAGAACTATTTGTCAACATTCAAGAGGGTGGTCAGGTTCCACCGTCATGGAAAACAGCCTACATCTCTCTAATCCCTAAAGAGGGAAGAGACAACGCTCAACCAGAAAACTATAGACCTATTTCACTATTGAATACGGATTACAAAATTTTTGCAAAAATTTTGGCTAACAGATTAATGACAGTGTTACAAAAAATAATTCACCCGGACCAAACTGGTTTTTTACAAGGAAGACAGATGAAAACTAATGTAAGACAACTTCTTAATATAGTAGAATACTTGGAAAGGCATATCCAGGTGCCTGCTGTCCTTATGTTTTTGGATGCAGAAAAAGCCTTTGATAGACTGATTTGGCTGTTTCTGAAAAAATTAATTTGGGGAATGAAAATGGGAGAACAGTTTATTAATTCCATATGGGCAATTTATCAGAAACAAACAGGCCAGATCATTGTGAATGGGGACTTAACAGATCCATTTAATATAGAGAAAGGTACTAGACAGGGATGTCCTTTATCCCCTTTGCTGTTTGTTTTAACACTGGAGGTTTTACTGAATAAGATAAGAGTGGCAGATGATTTAAAAGGTATACGGATTAAGCAACATGACTACAGATTATGTGCCTTTGCAGATGACTTGCTTGTGACACTGACTCACCAGCACAATCAGCCAAGAGATTGATGGAGATAATTAAGGATTATGGTAGGGTATCAGGCTTCAAAGTAAATATATCCAAGACAAAGATGCTAGTTAAAAATTTAGATAACAACTCAAAACATGACCTGGAAAGAATAACGGGCTGTGAAATAGTTAAGAAAGTTAAATACTTAGGAGTTGAGATTGAAGCTTCTAATGGGAAATTATACAAAAATAACTATGAGGTGTTGTGGAACAGGATTCAAATAGAATTGGACAAATGGAAAAAATTACAACTGTCTCTGCTGGGCAGGATAGCGGCAGTAAAAATGAATGTATTGCCAAAATTTTTATTTCTTTTTCAAATGTTACCTATACTTAAAAAAGATGTGAGCCTAGAGGAGTGGCAGAAGGGTATTAACAGATTTATCTGGGATGGCAAGAAACCGAGGGTTAAATTAAAAATTATCCAGGATACAAGGGAAAGAGGTGGTTTAAAAATGCCCAATTTGAAGTTATATTATCATGCTGCGGTTCTAGTTGCGTTGAGTGACTGGGTTAATTTATCGAATGATAGAATACTGAATATTGAAGGGCATGATTTACTATATGGTTGGCACACATATTTAGTGTATGACAAAAAGGTGGATAAGAGCTTCAAGGACCACATACTGAGAAACTCGCTACTGCGTGTCTGGAAGAAGTATCAGTACTTACTAAATCAGTGGTTCTCAACCTTGGGGTCGCGACCCCATTTGGGGTCGCGAGACCATTTTGCGGGGGTTGCCGGGTACCGCCGGCCACCATTTTGTTTTTTTTATTTTTATTTTTTTATTTTTTTTTATTTTTTTATTTTTTTTATTTTTTTTTATTTTTTTTTTAATTTTTTAAATTTTTTTTGGCGTGCACATGCCGCGCACACTCAGATCCGCCTGTCACGCTGGAAAAAAATTTTTAAAAAAAATTTAAAAAAATTTAAAAAAAAATAAAAAAATAAAAATAAAAAAAACAAAATGGCGGACCGCAATGGGTGGATCCACGCATGCGTGGTGTGTGCGACGGGCTGATCCGCGCAGGCACAGATCCACCCGTCACGGCTGCCATTTTGTTTTTTTTATTATTTTTTTTAAAAAATTTTTAAATAAAAAAAAACAAAATGGCGGCCCGCAACGGGCGGATGTGTGCATGCGTGGCATGTGCGACTGGCCGATCCGCGCATGCACAGATCCACCCGTCGCGGCCGCCATTTTGTTTTGCTTTTTTTATTTTTTTTAATTTTTTTAAAAAAAAAATTAAAAAAAAACAAAATGGCGGCCCACGATGGGCGGATGCGCGTATGCGTGGCGCGTGCGACGGGCCAATCCGTGCATGTGCAGATCCGCCCATCCCAGCCGCCATTTTGTTTGTTTTTTTTTGTTTTTTTTAAAATTTAAAAAAAAAAATTTTGCGCACGCGCGCGCGCCCCCAGGACAGGATCACGGCGTGCATGGGCGGGGCAAGTGGGGTCTCAACCTCAGAAAGGTTGAGAACCACTGTACTAAATGAAAGGATTCCCATTTGGACGGTCCCCAGACACGCAATAGGGAACATAAACATAGTACAAGCTCAAGATGTGGAGCCCTATAGTAAACTCGTAATGAAAGAAGGGAATGTGTTATCATTAAAGCCATCGAATATGCTAGAAGTCGATACCAGAAGTTTATACCAGGTTTTCATATTTACAATTGCAGTCCAGATGGCAAAAAGACTTGAAGAAGGGTTTATCCCAAGCGGATGAGAATTTAATTAAACAAGTTAGAGAACAAAGGTCCATGCATATCAAAAGAGTGTACAATGTATTGATAGAAATTGACTCCGAAACTGAACTAGTCAAGGATTGTATGATAAAGTGGGGACAAAATTTTGGACAACCCATCATGATGGAAACGTGGGAGAGAATTTGGGTGAAATATGTAAAATTTACGCAAGCGCAACATTTAAGAGAGAACTTTTACAAAATGTTTTATAGATGGCATTTAGATCCGAAAAAACTATCATATATCTACCCTGACCTCCAACCTAAATGTTGGAGATGTGAAAGTATGGATGCTACGTATTTTCATGTATGGTGGACCTGTAGAAAAATTAAAGCTTTTTGGAGAAAAATATGGTGGACACTTCAATCCATCATGAAAAAGCGTATTGAATTTCTACCTCAGTTGTTTTTGTTAGGGATCATTAAAGACTGTACCACCATAGAGACGAACTTAATTTTGAACTTGATCACAGCAGCAAGACTGTTGGTGGGACAATACTGGAAGAAATCTGAATTACCATCTAATGAAGAATGGACTTTGAAAGTCATAAATCTGGCAGAAATGGCTAAAATATCTGCATATTTGAAGGATCATTCCAATGAAAAATATATGTTGGACTGGAAAAAATGGATAGACTACATACAAGAGAAACATCACTCAAAGAAAATGTATCTTGCATATAGTTAAATCTTGATATACCGAGTGAAGAATGTTTACAAGTTTAAAATGATTGTATTAAGTTGGGTAGCATTCAACTTGAATTTTTCCTTTGTTTACATTTACAAATATATACTTAATAAAAAAATTTTTTTAAAAAAAGAAAGTCACCATAGTTTCATATAAAGTTTCAAAACTGTCTTTTCTATTTGCCTTTTCTATTTATCCTTTTCCGAAATGGTATAGGGTTTCCTGCCTGAGCAGGGGTTGGACTAGATGACCTCTAAGGTACCTTCCAACTTTATCATCATCATCATCACCATCACCATCACCATCACCATCATCATCATCATCATCATTATTATTATTATTATTATTATTATTATTATTATTATTATTATTATTATTTACCACTCAGCAATGTAAATACAGGATTTTGCAATCTCTTTTGTCTTTCTAGTTCCCTGGAAATACTACAAAATTCTGGATATCTGTTTGAATATTACATATTTGCAATATTTTCAGGAAATGTATAACTAGCTTGAAGCAGTATTTTTTATGCAATTCCTACACATCATCAAAATTCATGTTTTAGTGCAGGTATTGTCTTATGAGCCATACCCCCTAATAAAGTGCTGTATGCGTAAATCACATTTTGGAAAGGATATCATGAAACATTGACTGTTTCACTGCAAAACATAGCTATATCCTCTAATAGATTAAAAAAAATACTGGATGAGGTGTACAGAAAATACAAGCTGATTGCATTACATTCTGGTACAAATTATATATGGAACAAAACACACTATGAACTTGTATTTGAACAACTTTGGGTACTGAAACATAGAATTATTGGATTTTTAAATCTGTTCATTAATATCTAACAAAGTATATTCTATCATGACGCATGGTATTGTCCTTTGAGATCTATTAATAATATTGACATATCATTTTGTGTGTTTCAGCACTCTGAAGATATGGCATCTCACTATAAGAATCTGCTCACAGAATGAATACAATCTACTTTGGTTTTTCTAGACTTTATCTACTTTGAAAACAATCTAATAATACCTGAGTAAAGGATTTAACTGCAGTTATATCATTCAGCATGATGATTTTTATTCTATGAAAGACGCTAAACTAGCAGTTCAAACTGAACTGATGGAGTGAACTATGATGTGTAAGAAGAAGTTGTGGATTGCTCTGACCTTATGTGTTGCACTTTCCATCTGGAAAATATATATTTCTGTTTCACTTTTGTCAAACAATCTTGATGAGTGGCTAGTGCAAGACTCATTCATGAAAGAGGAACTATGTCACCATAATAGATGCATTAGCCTAAGCAATTGGGATTGGTTTTGTGACCACTTTAATGCCTCAATAAACCGCCTGCTGATTCTTGAAAACTCTGATATCCCACCAGGGGTTCTTCAGTGGTGGCTGGTGAGTACTGCATCATATTACTAAGCGAAACAACTATATCTACTGGTATTTAGAGAAAAGAATTGGAAAGAGTATTATTCTCTCCACTAAGTAAAGTGTTGGTCATGTGTAGTACTTGTTCAGATTTGTCTTTCAGTGGAAAATAAATGATAGAGACTTATTTTAGCATTTTATCTTTGAGTTCATTTTAACTAAAACTGAGCATAGCAAACGCACTGAAGTCCAATAGAGTGAACATTCACAATCTTCATATACTGTATGTAAAACATATTTTACACAATTTGCTTTTTGCTTGCTTTTTTCCTGTACTTGTCAAAAACCTGGCTTCTCTTCTTTCCTCTTTTTGAAATATCTAGATTGCATTATCTTTTGGCGAGATGGATGAAGAAAGATAAGACCTGCTTTTGTTTCCTAACTGTAGAGAAACCATTCATTGTCCATTTAGCCAACAATCTCCCTGAATGTTGTTACAATCTGAGTTCCATTAACATAGCATGGAATGAGCAGACTTGGCAACGAGCAGGAATATGGGAGTTAGGGTTGAACAATGTGTAGAGGGCCATAGCCTCCCTGTCCATAATGTACATTAACCGAGTCAGCCAGTTTGGAAATCTTCAAGCTGTCCTTTGGTTTCTTTTAACCTTTCAGCTCTGTTCTCATGTCTTATAATGTATCTAAGGTATAGAACATTTTTTCTGTTTAGGACTACACTTGATGTTTGATGTGTGGTGAGTTATATTAAAAATTAATTATTTTCTCTAATGGATATTTACTAGAAATTAACTAGACATATCTACTGAAATGTTACTTTCCATATATTTAATGTTTCTCTGCTTTTGTGTCATTAATCATTACCATTTTATGAATAAGTTTTAAGTAAACCCCAAATTAATCAATCATGATTAAGAAAAAAGGATAAATCTATAAGACCAAGAAAACCATTTAGTAGGGAAAGATCAGCACTGCAATGAAAAATGATAAAGAATTTGTTTCAATCATATGGATAAATTGATTCAATATTTTAAATTGCTTAATGCACTTGAACCATACTTTTCAGATAGGGAATATTTACATAACGTATTAGGCTAGAATGTGACTGGCTGGTTTTTGGTTCAGTAATTGCTCCAGGGCATTGAGGCTAAACAGCTGTACCTTATTCCATGTTAAAGAAATAGTGATCATTTTTCATGGTCACCTACAGATATAGGTCCCACTTTTTAAATCAGTATTGACCAGCGTAGTTCAGAGGTATCCAAAGGGTCTGTTTTCTTCCCTAAAGTAGATCATTTTCTTGGGCAAGTGTTATTGAAAGTCCCTCCAGCCTGCTTCTAATGCTCTATTTTATTTCATCAGAAGCTACAAAGAACAAAAGATGGCAGCCAGTTTCAGATGATAGTAAAAAATCTGTTTGACCTCCTTCAGCCACTCCCTGCTAGAGTTCAGGATGTTGTTCACTGTGGAACCTGTGCTGTGGTGGGAAACTCAGGAAGGCTTAGGGGCTCTAAATATGGGGAGAAGATAGATTCTCACAAGTTTGTGATGAGGTAAGTAGAACAGAGCATATACACAAAGAATGAGAGATCTGCAGCCCTCAATTTAGATTCAAAAGACACACCACAGATTGGTGCAGTCCTCTCCCAAGAGTGATATTTTCGTATTTCATTCTTTTTTTTATTGTTACATCAACTAGTTTGACTGTCCTAAAATGGTAGGGAGTTTTGGATATTTATATTTTTGTTTGATTTGATTCAAAGGCGGTGTTTTGAATATGCAGGGCTATGAACTCAGCATGTCTCTCTGATTTGTTAAAGCAGTAGCAGCAATAAAAGTATTTTCCATGATCACACAACTCTGTTGGGATCCAGGATGACATCGGATTAATGAGTCACAGACAGAAACTGCATTCACTTTCTGAAGCACTTTGAATCTGAATTAAACCTCAAGCATTGCACAGCCTAACCCTCCAAATTAGAAATAAAGAGTATAGCAATAGTAATCTTGCTTCCTTCTTTGGCATCTTTGTTAATTTTGCCAATTTTAATATTAATATTTATTATTTTAATATTTTAATGTTTTATCTTGTTGCTTTTTACTTGCTTGTAAAAGCACTTACTCTAGGTGAGATGGCAGCATATAAATTTAATAATGAAAAGTAAAAATCTTTTAAAATGTACATATAGAAAAGATGTGATTTCCTCTATTGACAGCATGTGGCCATCAGCAAATTGACAATGAAATAATGACCATTACCATTTTAAAAACATTTTTATCCTGATAAATGATCCTAAGTTTGTAATCAGGAATCTAATGTGTTGCTGCTATGATCAGATATTATAACTGGTTATTGTAAGACTCTATTGTCTTAGGGAAGAAAAAGGGTCTTTGTGGGCCAGGTATAGAGATCTCAGTCTACATCCAGTTGGGGGTTAGAAAATCCCCATTTCTAAGGGTAGGTAGTATACATTTTGTTATATAGATGGCTGCATGTACTTTGCCCAGCATGTCATATTCCCAAAATAGGGACCTAAAGTAGGCACCATGGGGCAAGTCTGAATTTTTTAAAGCCATGAAATGAATGCCTTAACATTATCCAAGGTTTAAAATTTGCCCCTTAAAATCCACCCAAAATCCTAAATACTCTTGAGAGCACAAAAGGCATCCTGCAAGGGACCTAATCTTCCAACACACAACATATATTATCCTATTTAAATCAAGATAACCACATGAGGAAATAGATAACACCTTACCCCTAGCCAGTGTATGTTTCTGTGTATGTTTGTGGAGTGATTGGTTTCTTTTAGCTCAAGGGTTTTTTATAGATATGTGTTTATTGTAATTTCTATCATGCTGTGAGCCGCCCTGAGTTCTTTGGAATAGGGCGGCATAGAAATTAAATAAATAATAATAATAATAATAAATGGTCTCAAGTTAATAAAGAACATTGAATATCATGTAGGTGATATCCATAACTTTATCTTAGATCCAGGTTTTGTATTTAGTAAATTTAATAATGATTTTTCCCATGTGTGTGACCTAGGTATCTTGAATAAGAAGATTCTCATTAGTTTTTTTTTTAAATATTCTCCAAGAATGAACACTGCACAGGTTACAGGTTTTGAGGAAGATGTTGGTACACGAACCACACACCATTTCATGTACCCAGAGAGTGCTGTGAATCTCCACTCTAATGTACATCTTGTACTAGTCCCTTTCAAACCTCTGGATCTCAAATGGCTGGCCAGTGCCCTTTCAACAGGAGATATCCAGCAGTAAGTATCCTCCCTAAGTAGATGCAATATAAAAGGCTGGGCAATTATATAGTAATGTCATGCTATCAAGCATTCCTAGTGCTATTAGGATATCAAGCATGATTCCATTCTTGGATGGCAAACATATTTCTCACTATATCAGGTATCTATTTGTCATTATCATTCATTAAAGAAATTTCCAGTGAAACTGATTTTTCATAAATGGATTTCAGTCTACCAACCAGAGGAACAAAAATAAAATTATGGTTAAAATCAGAAGTCTCCTTATTTGGGGCTACCATAGACTAATATAGTTCTCTTTCTATAATGTTGATTAAAAGAAAATCAAATAATGTTGAATGGTAAAGATTCTTCCATTCTTTTCACAGAACATACAAAAGAGTTAAACGATTTATTAAAGCCGATAAAAGCAAGGTAAAGTATAAATAAAAAAAAAGTAATAATGCATTTATTAACTATTTCAACTCTTTTTATTTTTTGTGGATTAAAAATAATCAGCATTGGAGTCCCAACTTCATAAATAAAGTGTATGTATTGTTTTATATTTATCTTATACTCGCCTAGATGAGTTTAAATCACCAGGAGCAGATGGATTACACCCCAAGGTTCTCAAGGAACTGGCTGATGTGATCTCAGAACCACTGAACTATATTTTTCAAAGATCTTGGAGCACTGGGGAACTACCAGAGGAAAAGAGCTGATGTAGCTCCCATCTTCAAAAAAGGGGGAAAAAATGGATCCAGGAAACTACAGACCTATCAGCCTGACCTCAATACCTGGGAAGATTCTGGAAAAGATAATTAAACAACGAATCAGCGAACACCTAGAGGCAAACAAAGTCATTACTAAAAGCCAACATGGGTTTGTCAAAAACAGATCATGCCAGGCAAATCATTGCATTCTTTGACCAAGTGACAAAATTAGTGGATCAGAGGAACGCTGTGGATATAATTTACTTGGACTTCAGTAAGGCATTTGATAAAGTAGATCACAACCTACTACTCAATAAGATAGAAAAATGTGGGTTAGACAGCATCACCACCAGATGGATTCGTAGCTGGCTGACCGGCTGTACTCAGCGTGTGGTCCTCAATGGAACTGCATCTACATGGAGGGAAGTGTGTAGTGGGGTGCCCCAGGGCTCTGTTCTAGGCCCAGTGCTCTTCAACATCTTCATCAACGATTTGGACGAGGGGATAGATGGGGAACTCATCAAATTTGCAGATGACACCAAGCTGGCAGGAATAGCCGACACTCCAGAAGACAGGCTTAAGATACAGGAGGACCTGGACAGACTTGAACACTGGGCACTATCTAACAAAATGAAATTCAATGGTGAAAAAAGTAAGGTTCTACATTTAGGCAAGAAAAACCAAATGTACAGGTATAGTATAGGGGGTACCTTGCTCAATAGTAGTAACTGTGAGAGGGATCTCAGAATCCTAGTAGACAATCACTTAAATATGAGCCAGCAGTGTGCTGCATCTGCCAAAAAAGCTATCCCATTAACAGAGGGATAGAATCAAGATCACGTGAAGTATTAATACCGCTTTACAATGCCTTGGTAAGGCCACACTTGGATTACTGAATCCAGTTTTGGTCACCACGATGTAAAAAAGATGCTGAGACTCTAGAAAGAGTACAGAGAAGAACAACAAAGATGATTAGGGGACTGGAGGCTAAAACATATAAGGAACAGTTGCTGGAATTGGGTATGTCTAGTTTAACCAAGAGAAGGATGAGGGGGGACATGATAGCAGTGTTCCAATATCTCAGGGGCTGCCACAAAGAAGAGAGAGTCAAGCTATTCGCCAAGGTGCCTGAAGGCAGGATGAGAAGCAATGGATGGAAACTGATCAAGGAGAGAAGCAACTTAGAACTAAGGAGAAACTTCCTGATAGAACAACTAACCAATGGAACAACCTGCCTCCAGAAGTGGGGAATGCTCCAACACTGGAAATTTTTAAGAAGGGACTGGACAGCCATTTGTCTGAAATGGTGTAGGGTTCCTGCCTGAGCAGGGGGTTGGACTCAATGACCTCCAAGGTCCCTTCCAACTTTATTATTATTGTTATTGTTATTGTTATTATTATTATACATTAAATGCATAATATTTCAAGCTGATAGTATTTCTTGCTAAATAATAAAATATGGGAGGCAGAAGAAAAAAAGTTATGGAGGCCACCGTACACATTAACAGGCAAAGCAAACTTGTACTAGGAAGGGTCCAACTAGGAATCTCTTAGGAATATGAACTGTTCTCGTTCCAGGCTATAGGTGTGGTATTTTGCGGCACTTTGGCCCTGAAACCATGGAATAACTGCACATACTGTCAGGGGCCAATGTGTCCAGGGAGAGGGGATCATCCATTCTACTTTAAGGCCTAGAGAAAATTAAAAAGGACTTTTCTTGCTCTGGAGTTATTCTTATAAATAAATGGATCAATTTGAGGAGGGATCTATGATCAATCTGGGTGACTCTTGTTTTACAAAATTATCTTCTTAGATTCTAATAATTCACCCTGTTTTCCTGAAATATATCCAAGACAAATGGACACGGCATCATGGAAAATATCCTTCCACTGGGTTGATTACACTGATTTTTGCCATCCATACTTGCACACAGGTAAGTGCTGTAGAAAGAACCACCCCTCTTAACTCTGTAAATCAGGTGCCCCCAACCCCTGGGCTGCTGCCCAGTATTGGACCACAGCCTATTCGGAACTGGACCATGCAAGCAGCAGGCCACCAGGTGAGTGCGCGAACTTCCAAGGGAGCTTTGCAAGCATTCCCCCTGCTTGTGCAGAACCATTCCCTTCCCCCTCCCCGCCACCTTCGCCACTGGTCTGCAGAGCCAAAGAGTTTAGGGCTGGCTGCTGTAAAGGGGTTCTGAGCTAAACGGCTCTTGAATTCCTATTGCTTCACTAACCACTTTTAGCTCTGTTCCTAAAACAATTTCTCTTTATTTATTTAGTAATATAAATCTTGTTGGGAAGCTACTAAATGGCAGGTTGTATGTGGCCAATTGATAGGACACTTTGTACTTTAATCACCAAAATGAAAAACGATGACAAAAAATAAATTCAACCTACTATTCAACACGAGTTATATTTTAACTACTTGCCGTTTCACTTTCCACTTTGCAAAACCCATATATAACTTTTGAAAACAAAGAGTAAAATTGACATTTGAGAAGAGGAGTGAAGGTAGAGGTAAGTAGGAAGTTGGTAAGAGGAGGTAAGAGTGGGGGTAGAGATGGTGGGTGGAGAAGCAGAGGAGGAGTGAAAGGAAAGTAGGTAGATGGTAAGACGAAGGAGGTGGTTAGGGATATGGGGATGTGGTGGTGGGGGTGCCGAGCAGTTATATTAATTGTTTGGAAAATGTAGTATATGTTAATTTTCGGTTGAGTTATTATTATGTGTCTTTTCTGTAAAAATTTAAAAAACTAATTAAAAAAATTGACATTTGAGGAGGGATATAAATTATGCAACTCTGGCATTTATGTAATGTAATAGACCACGGGTGTCAAACTTGCCGTATCTCATGACGTGTCATGGCTTTTTTCTCATTGCTGGAGCTAGGGTGGACACGGCCTCCGTATGATGCCATGATGCCATAGTTTGACACCCCTGCAATAGACTATAGTGAGACAGGCAACCTAATACAGCATTTTTGATGTTTTCTATTTCTATTTCGTAGCTCATCTATTCCGTCCAGCATGGCAATGACAATTACACTGCAAGAAATGTAATTCAAAACATATAACAGGGATTAGGTGTCTGATCTCTTCAGTTGATGTGTAACATTTAAGTTTTTTGCAGACATTTACTGTTTTTTCACTTGCTTCTATATGTGGTAGGTTTCTGTCTTTGGCTTTGGTGCAGACAGCAATGGGAATTGGCATCACTACTGGGAAGACAACCGTTATGCAGGAGCCTTTCGCAAGTCTGGAGTACACGATGGCCCTTTTGAGCTACAACTTATTGAAAGGCTGGCAATTGAAGGGAAATTGGCATTCTATAAATAGTTTACAATTTAAGATGGTTTAAATTCTTTCTGTTCTGGTTTCAAAGAAAAGCAAAACTAGACTAAAACACAAAAAGAGGAGACATTTCGATTTGTTTAATGCACTAAATATTAAAAACATGAGTAACATGGTTCTGCTTTTCTGAATTTACGCATTTTAGAACAACACAGACTATAAACACTATTTGTTACTAGCTTCAGATTTTGCTTCTTTCTCTGAGTATGAAACCACAGACAGAACCATTCAGATTTGCTAGCTGTGTTTTTGACAGCAGAAGAAATTGGAGCACCAAAAGTAGCACCAAAAGAAACATATTTCTGATTATTTTCATAACAGGTAATTGAATGTGAAATATACCTTTGAATTTGAAAAATAGGCTTTCTGATCATTCATTTTGTGTTTCTCCTTCCCTCCATCACAATGTATAAATCAAGTTCTCAGTAAATTATCCAGATTTTTAATATTATTTTAATATTATTTTGAAAATTATTATTTTAATATTATTTGAAAATGATTGCTGGAGGTATGTTTATTAAACTTATATACTACCCGTCTTATTGTTTGGAGTGATTCTAGATATATATTACAACAGCCATTATTTAGGAATGTCCAATACACTAATTGGCTACTCTACATTAAGCTTCATCAATTCTAGACGCAATATCAAAACACGTAAGGAATATTAGCAATGATGAGAAAATTCACATTATTTCTTTTATTTTTTTATTTAAAACTTTATTTAAACAATGGTAAGCCAAGTAGCCAATGATTTGGTTCATAGTTTTCTATGATAGATGAATTTTTGTTGGCATGACCATTTCTATGATTAGAAATATTGCATGATAGCCTTTTTCTCTGTAAAGTAACACTGAATTGCAGGATAAATCTATTTCACTGGGCAAAAACACACTATTATCTAAATACTTTTATGCTGCTCCAATTAGAGAATGAGTAAATAAATAAAGGGTCAGATTGGCATCCAACCCTACTTAACTGACCCCTGCTCTTCTCTCCAACTGCTCTGATGGGTTTTAAGCAGAAAACCTCCCTCTCCACACAATATTTAACCTAATTCCTAAAACCTGGAAAATCCTGACCTGCTCCATTTGTATTATTCTTCAACCCATTATAACTCTTCTCACTTCACAAAATGTCAGTACGGTTCCTAGCCACTGATAGATTATCCACCCCAAATGTCACTCAGTGCTTTACTTTAGCCATTGCTGCTCTCAAAAAGGATAACATAAGAACATAAGAAGAGCCATGCTGAATCAGGCCAAAGCCCATCGAGTCCAGCATTCTGTGTCACACAGTGGCCCACCAAATGTACATGGGGATCTTGAGCAGAAAGAGAAGGCAAAACCCTCCCTTTCCCTTGACCCCCAAACAAATGGTACTCAAGGGAATCCTGCCTGCCTCAACCAACATAGAGGCGGCACATGGACATCTGTTTTAATAACCACCAATACACTTTGCATCCATGAATCTATCTAGCCCTGCCTTGAAGCTGTCAAGGCTGACAGCTGTCACGACCCCTTCAGGAAGTGAATTCCATAAATCAACGACCCTCTGGGTGAAGAAATATTTCCCTTTATTTGTCCTCACTTTCTTAGCTATAAGCTTTAGGGAGTGCCCCCTTGTCCTGGTATTGTGTGATAGAGAAAAGAATTTTTCTCTATCCACATTTTCTATCCCATGCATGATTTTATACACTTCGATCAAGTCACCCCTTAAACGCCGTCTTTCAAGGCTGAAGAGACCAAGGCGTTGCAATCTGGTTTCATAAGGGAGGCGCTCCATTATGCTGTTTTACTGATCACATAAATGATGTGATCAGTAAAACAGCAAAAATTCAGTTGTAGACATTTAAGTTAATGTTATGAAGAGTAAAGTGCCATAGTGGTGCAGTTGATATATACTCCCAAGATGGAGTAGAAAGCAGTGAGGAAACTATTTCTACATTAGGTTCCAAAACATTTGGCCTAGAGTAGGCATAAATTCAATAGGTCATCATTATCACAACCATAAATAATCGCCTTACCTGATCAATCATCACAATGATTAATGAACAGGATACTTCCGTCAGCTGGACAGTGAGATGAAGAATGAGATACTGCTAATACATGTATGAGGCATTGGGGAAAGAGTTATGAGACAAGAACCAGTAATTTCACATGGTATCGCAAAATATTCTAATCAACTTTAGAAAATGAATAGCCAAAGATGAAGATCATGTGACCTATTGCAGAGTACAGTTAGAATTAAAATATTACATACCAATGAAGAGGGAAAAATGGCTGCCATAAGCAATATTTTTGGATATAACAACTCTTGATATTACATAAGCAAGCTTTAAAAAAGTAAATTATCACATCACTTTAGTAAAACTTTTTCCTGAGAATTTATTCCAACCACACATTTTACAGTATCACTAAATACAAATTAAATTAGAAATAACTAGTTTTAGACATATATAAGTTCTTATGGTCTATATTCTGGATGACACTTTTTTTTGGAATATAGAAACTGAAATATATGCCAACAGATTAAGGTGAATATTAAAACAGAAATGTTTTAACAGCCACAGACATTGATGTTTAAATTTAATCCCTGTTTTACTTGTCCCAGGACTAGAATGTCAGTCTCTTCTCAAAGTTCCAATTATCTTCACTTGGCACATTCATATTGGACATTGATGTTAGGGTAATTTTTGATTTCTTCAAGTCTTTTAGGAAGGATTATAGAATCTAATCTACGTAGTTTTTCCAAGTTCAATTTTCTTCTGAATGGCTCGAGCTGAATGATAGATCAAAGAATCAATGAGTCCTGCAACTGGAAGGAGGAAAAAGGAGGGTCAGTTTAATTAGCCCATATAGAAAGGAAAGAAAAAAAACCACACAATTGCAATATCGCCACAAAATAAAAAGAAGCCCCCTGGCATTCTTTCCAAATTCTACTCTTATGGTATAATACATTCGTAACCATGTCAATTTAATCTTGTTGAATCAATCAGGAGTTATACATTTTCAAAAGCTGTATAGTAAGTAGAAGCCACAAATATTACTCATTAATAATCGCAACTGTCAAATTTTCCCTATTTCTCATTTTATTTCCAATGATAATGGCAATTCTGCCAACTTGTAAATGATAAAACTGATTTGAAAATGCCCTGAAAATATGATATATTGATCAAAACATTTACAAACTAATTTCCAGATTCAAAATGAGCAGAAAACTATTTAAATTTCTGAACACAAAAATCCAGTTACCTGTAAACACTCCTCCAATAATGGCACAGACGCCTGTGAGAAAATGTGTAAAGGACCTGGATTTGGAAAAACATTAACATGAATTTACATTCTGAAGGCAAAAATTGAAATCAGTGAGAGAATTGTTTTATTAAAGCCATTTCATTAATTACATTTATGATTACATTTATACTCAGACAATAGTCAGATACTTTCAGCTTGGATCTGTTGATTTCAGAATATCTTCCAGAAACCACACTTATTATCAATCTCTATGTATCACACATTTCACATAAAACATGGCTTCTACAGACATGTTAAATAAAATTTCATCTGGGGGGAAATTAGCTGGTTTTTTGCTTCACACTCATATTGAGAATCTCTCACCTGTGCTTCTCCGTTAATTTCACCATCATGGGAGAAAGCTCATATAGCACAAACACACCAGGTAGGCCTTGATCTCCAATTAGCCCATTAGCTATTTTTTCATGCCTTGTTACTGAAAATTGATTTGTCCTCACCATCTACAAAAATGTTGAAATAGCTGATTAGTGTCAGGCACCATCCAAACTGAAGAAAAGAAAAAGAAAAATGCAGCTAATTGTGTATGGCTTTGTGTATTCTTCAGGTAGAAGCATTGTTAAGTACATGTCACTCATTTCTCTTTTAGGTATGCCAGAAGACTGCAACCATAGTAACAGTGACCTGCAATCCAACTATCTCCTTTCAAAAATATCTGTGATTCATATTTTGGAAGATCCTAGACCCACTGTTCATGGCTTAATAACAAAATAGAATTGTTTAGTAGAATTACTTGAAATTTTCTATCTGGTATTTATGAATGCTATCTCTTCACTCCCAATTAAATATAGCAGATTACTTCCCCGCAGAAAGGACCCTGTTGAAAATTTGAATTCTCCTTCATCCTGTAACCTTTCCACCTGCATTTCTCACAGCAGATTTGTGGGATATATAAAAGGAAGAGAAAACAATACAGGTAGTCCTCGACTTACAACCATAATTTTTGTTGTTAAATGAGACACTTGTTAAGTGAGTTTTACCCCATTTTACAACCTTTCTTGCCACAGTTGTTAAGTGAATCACCTCAGTTATTAAGTAAGTAACACGGTTGTTATATGGCTTCCCCATTGACTTTGCTTGTCAGAAATTCACAAAAGCTGTTCACATGACACTGGGCCACTGCAACCATCATAAATAAAAACCAGTTGCCAAGCGTCTTAATTTTGATCACATGACTACACAGATACTACAATGGTCGTTAAGTGTGAAAAATGTTCATAAGTCACTTTTGCCCATGCCATTGTAACTTTGAAGGGTCACTAAATGAATTGCTAGAAGACGAGGACTACCTGTAACAAAATCTGAATAAAAGACTGGTTTAATATTGAATTTAACCAAATTTAAAGAAACTACTTAAAACTATTTAAAGAAAAGACAATATTCAGCTCTTACCTCACCATCAACTTTCATGTACACAGTGGGGACTACTTTTACAAAATACTGGAACATCATTGAAGCTAAAAGTCAAAATAAAATCATAATGGGTATGGGTGAAACAGAATTGTGTTTTGAACCCAGTACAAATACTGTATGATGTCGAATGACTCTGCTGGATTGTTTTGGATTAAATATAGTTCAGCAGAAAAAAAATCACTTTGGTTGTTCCAACTTCAAGCTGAAATAAAATTGGAAGAAGCCCCAGAGTGATTTGCATCACCCCATTTTTCATCGCACATATATTGTTAGCCACCCCATCACCCAACACCTTTCCTTCCCCAGCCACAACACATTGCCATCAGTGTTTGCGCATGCCACTGCAAAGAAATCCCTCACTGCCAGGGATGTCCACATACATTATTGGCAAAGAAAACCAAGAGTGACTTTTCGCCTTTTTCCTCCTCAAATCATTTCTAACTGGAAAATGCATTCTGGGCCACTGTATCTGGAACAAAACACCTCCATTGTTCCATACAAAGGCTCAAGCAATTGAAACATTTTTCTATGGGCTGGAGCACCAGCTCCCTCATGCACAGAATAGCTCATGCCAAGTATAAGTAACCAAAATTGACTGAATAGAACTCAACCAGTAATTTGGTAGGCATTAATAGAGTTGGGCATGAAATCCACTAGGATCTTATCTTCCCATTCTCTTTGGACTGCTTGTGAAACTCTACTCAATATCAAAAAAGACTACCACACAACTTATTGCATTGCTGTCTTAGGGAAAAATGCATTTTTTTCTGCAGAATTAAGTTTAACATAAATCCTAATTATTATGTGTGAGTATCTATGTAGCCACCTTCTTCCTGGATGTTTTAAGACTTCTCATTTAATAATCCTGGGATTATCTATAGTCTCCTACCCAAGTATTGATCAGGTATGACCTTGCTTAGCTTTTCTCAGATAAATCAAGATTTGTAAGTGCTGCCACCTACTGTGGACATCTAAAAACTTGGGATGTGCAAAACAGTGTGGTTAATTGCTGGAACATTCTTTGTTCTGCAGAGCATTGTTTTTTCCCACAAAATGCGCAGATCTCATGGTGTTTTTGAGAATAGGAAGTGGCTTGTAATTGCACACAACTACCCAAAAGTTAAAAGCTGGTTTTGTAGAGAAAAACTCAAGAAATGTTAAAACTTCAAGAACCTTAAAACAATGACTTAAGATTCAGCAAGAATTTGAAATAGATTAGCACCAGCCATTTTTGGGGTGAAGTTTTATAAATTTCAGTGGGCTCTCAATCATTAAGTTATTTTTATTATTATAACTTGGATCTGCAATTAATAAAACTAAGATGACATATGAAGAGAGTAAAATGAGAGGTTAAGGCTAGGAGTCCTTCCTTAAAGTAATCACTCAATAAGATTAACAACTCCTCTCTTTGGAAGGCCTTTTTGTTGCTTTCCCCTTCACACAAATTGAAAAGGTTAGAAGAAATTAAAAGGTGATACTGTAAAGACTGTGCAATTAGGCAATATCTATTAAAACCTAACTCTATCCACACTGCTAATGAAAACATGGAGAAAAAAGAGAAGATATGGTTCCATTAGACATATATTCCTTATTCTGAAGTAAAAAGGGAGAGAAAGTTGCATTTTTATGGTTCTGCTGAAAAGTTACCAAATTCCAATTTATAATTAAAATGATTAGTTTAGCCAAGGCATATCTATTTTAATTAAGCACCCAACAAAGAGTAAACAAATGTTGTGCTGGTTGTCACCTTCATTTACCAGTTTAGATTGAAAGGCTGCTTCAAACCAATACCTTGATGAGCTGTGACAACTGTTCCATCGAGTGGGTTTACAAGGCCTGGATAATCCTTCCCAAATGAAAGATGCCTGATAAAATGTGTTATGTTTATCTGAAACAAGCAAACAAAGTCCCAAAATATCAAGGAGTTTGAAGAAATAGCACAGATGAAACAGGCTGGAGGCCATTCACAATGCAGGCACCATTTTATATGATGGATGAAATATGACTCTTGTTATTCATCAGTTCCCAGCTAGTGCCAAGGCACACACGTGTATTTCACAGGCTTCCCTCTTTGTGGAATGGAACAACAAGTGTTTAGCACCTGTGCCAGTTTATGCCAGGTCAGAACTGCTAATATTGTTTCCTTCTGTGTTCCTGCATGTACATTACCCGAGGGCAGAAGCAGTGCAGCTGTCCCCAGGCAATTATACATCTGTACTCCCTCCTGGGAACAGCAGCCATAAGGAAGGGATAGGTTGTTTGTGCTCAGTGATCTACGTCCTCTATCAAAGAGGACAACAATTCTAGCAAAAGGGGAGAGGGATTTTTTTAAAGCATGATTTATAATGAATGCATTGTATAATGAACTCTACAACAATTTTCAAATAGAACAATTGTATTACTCCTACAGTTATAATGTTGTTATTCTCTACAGACGCCACACTAGTATATGACAAATTATCTACATGTGCACAACTGGTAGATCTCCTATCCCTTTCAATGTAAGTAGAAAGCTCAGATACAAGTTCTCTTAGGGAACTTACATTGTCAAGTCCATAACTCTGAAGATCATGAACTGCAAAAGACAGACAACACATAAAGTTACTGGAGTAAGCCTTTTTGTACGAGACAATTATGCATTTTTAAAAAAACAAAAAAACTAAAAGTTGATTTTTTTAGAATTAGCATTTCTAAGTAAAGATCATGATACACTTTTAAGATGAAATAGTTTAAATAAATAACTTAAATAGTTTAAATAAATAAAATAAATAAATAACTCCTCAGTAGTAAACACACATATTTTTTTTAAAATCTTCCATTATGACCCTAAGCTGTCTTCTCCTCAGCAATTTCACAATCTTTTTACTGTTACTCTTTCTTTTTATTGATGCCTAAACTCATTCAGGATAATTTAAAAAGAAAAAAAAAACATCCATGAAATATCCCAGCTTGGTTGTAATTATTCTGTAAATTACTGATTTCAGAAAGCAGACACTTTATTTAAGCAGGATCTACCAAACACATAAACATTCCTCTTTAATATCAAGGGTCTTAAAGAAATATTTAGATATAAATTGTTTAAACATTCCATTTAGCAACTAAACTCATGAAACATTACTGTAACATAAACTCTTAAGGATTTGATCAAGGCAATATAAAAGAATGTGTCAGATCCAACTAAGCAGAAAGATGAAATGCAAAAGTAATTTTATCTAACTGAAGTTACGTTTGGAAAATCTTAAATAATGTTTTATTTTCAAAATTATTGTTTCTCATATTATGCAGTAGCAAACATAAATACGGTGTATATATGCAGAGGACATGATAGAATCCTACCATTTATAGCAGGAATTTCTATCAATACTTAGTTAAAAATAGTACACAGTTCTGTGCAAAGTATAAGGTACTTTGTATTTTTAAAATGTGTGCGAAACTGGTTTCAATGATCTATAAAATAGAATGCACCTAAAAGAAGAAACATTCTATTTCATGATTGGGCAAAACAACCCCATTCAGAATGCTCCATTGGAACATTTTAAGTTGGCTTTTTTTTTTTTAAATTGTGCTATCAAGTTGTTGTAAATTATGTATCTAGGATATTGATATATTTACTGTTCAGAATTTCAATACATTCCTTCCATCTTTCATCTTCTTCAGCATATCAGTTTAAGGTGGAAAGCTTCCTTGATTTTATTTCAGAGTTCTGGTTCCCTGTCAATGAGGTTCAGGACTTAAGTGATTCCTGGTGTTCTCCTTGAAAACAGTGGGTATATGCTCAAGATCAAATTTTGGAAACGGTTTGACTGTATTCTTCTGGTTTAGCTTGTGTGCAAGTTCTGACTTAGAACTTGCACACGAGCAGTTCATGATCTGTTGCGAAGCTTCCAGCCACACCTTTGCTGCTAAAACTGAGTTCTTCCACTTCTTTGTATCAATATGATGTAATGAAGAAATCACTGAGGTGGCAAAAACTGAAAAGTGGTTCTCCTGCTTCACTTCAGTTCCTGAAAATAGTTGGCTAGCTACTATTTCCAACATTGGCATTCCTGTCTCTAAGTACAACACATCTTGCTTGCATTTAATTTCAGATTGAATTTGACTATGAAACTGATCAACCCCTCCTTCAGCATCAACGGCTGCAGCATAAACTTGCCTATCATATTAAAGGGCTCTCTGCAAAATCTAATTGATATTATTTAGATACTGATTGCATTGTACCCAAGGATGATCTTTGCTACATTATTCCTGATCTGAACGCAAAATGGGCAGCATTTAATTAATTAATAAAAGCATCTGACTGAAGGTGTCCAATTTCAGTCCATTCAATTCACTAGTCTTTGAGATGTCAGAGTAATCGGTTCATTTCAACTTCCACTATATTGAGTTTTCCCATGGCCGTGCTTCTTACCTTCCCCTTTTCCACTAATTTTCTCTTTGTTGCTTCAGATGTTCTTTTCCTGCACAGCAGCAACAAAAACTAGCTATCCCAAGGGCTTTACTTTAATTGTATCATAAATCCCAATGGCAAAAATAACTCAGCTCTTCCTCAGCAGCATGCCATCTAACTTGAGGATGAATCATCATTCAGCACTGAACTGCCAATCATTTTAAAGCTTAAAATGTTCTGAGAGTTCGAAGCACAACAAACTCAATAATGCAACTGATGGGCATTACTTGTACTAAGATCCCTGTTGACGGCTCATGACAAAAAACTTTTCTCTTTCCCATAGCAAAAAGAAAGAAGAAAGTGCTCTAATGTGGTTTTCTGCAGTCAGCCAAGTACATATCTTTCCGATGCTAGTGGTCTGAAAGGGTGCAATAATCATCACCGGGTTCTTGCTTCTTAGGAGAGATGGGACACACAAGAAAATTCTCTCCCTCTTCCCCAACAAAAGAAAAATATAACAAGCAGCAGATTGTTGCTGTACAATAACTACCACCACCAAGAGTACAAATTAACACCATCGCCATTATCACCATTGGACTATTTAACCACCAGACCACTTCCTTTTAAATAAACAACTTTATTAGGCTGCAACTTCAAGAAAAAAAGGAAGAAAAGCACTATTGTATGTCAATAAACAAGCTAACAGAACCTGCATCTAAGTTTAGATGCTGACGTTTAATGTCAGAGTGTAAATTTAGCCAGCAAGGTACTAAAACATGCACAAACAAATCAGCTCAATTTCAATTTTAAATGCACTATAAAACTCAAAAGCTATAAAGCAGGGGTTCTCAACCTTGGCAACTTTAAGACTTGTGGACTTCAACTCCCAGAATTCCTCAGCCAGCAAAGCAAAGCGTTAACAGCCAAACCCTACCAAACCAATCATACCAACATAAAAATTAAAATACTTGTTTCATTTGTAAAGATTTGATTTGATATTAAGAGATAAATTTATGGGACAAACCTGCCAATTCTATGAGTGATAGGCTTCAATTACTTCTGATATATAAGCTTTATAACAATTCCAATTTATTTCTCTTGGAAAATAATTCATTGTGAGGAGTTGACAAATGATAACATTAATACTTCTACAAAGTTTACCTTAAATCATTGTTTACTATAAATCCTGTCTTCTTCAAAACCATATTTGCTAACTTTGCAATGGTGTTAAGTCTGGTCTTTATATATATTCTACAGAGTGTTTGAACGGGACTTCCGGTTCCGGTTTGCAGCGTTGCTAGTCGGGCAGGGAGACTTCTCTCCTCGCCGACTAGATTTCCCTCCGTCGGTGTACCCTTATACGGGTCCAAAGTCGCCCTGGAGGGTGTGACTTCCAAAGAGGAGGCTGCGATCCAACAGTGGAGGAGCGGCGGCTCCTCCAGCTGTCTGGACGAAACTCCAAAAGGCCGACGGAGAAGAAGATCGGCCAGTAAAATGGTCGATTGCCTAGCCGCTTCAGACCGTAAGTCAGACAACATCTAAACTGTGAATACCCCCGTGGTGAGCCCGGGTGAGAACTCTGCAACTTTCCTTTCTATCTTTTGTTTATTTTAATACCTGCAAGAGTCTTTGGAATTATTTCCCTGGCTTGGAAAGGCGGCTTCTGCTTTTTTGGGGGGGGGGAAAGAAGGCGTTTTTAAAATATTGAAATAGACTATACTTTATTTCTATATTTATCTTTTTTAGATACAAAAAAGGGAAAAAGTTGGGAAAGGTTTTTTTTTCTCTTTCCTCTCTCTTGGTAAGAATTGTATTTTTTTTCCTCCTTCCTATATATTACATTTTAAAGGACAGGAAAAAAAAGGAACAGATTGTTTTTTTCTTTTTTAACCTTAACTCATTGAGGACATCTAGTGGCAAAAGTTTGAGACTGTAAGTTCAGACTATTTTCTTAAAGATGGAACACTGAACTTCAAATATTCTTAAAGATAAGCTGTGCAGCTGTGGAAGCTGTGGAGTTGGATGTTGTTTATGTTAAATATAGCCTTCACAAAAGAGACTTGATTTTAAGTATTATCATCTAAAATGGAGACTCAGCTACAATTGAATTATGCACTCATACTGGAAAAGATTTATGAGGCCACTCTTGACATATGTGCCACAATAAAAAACTGTACTTTAGAATCAAGATTTAGAGAGTCTACTATATCTGTGCAAACTGATGCCCAGGATACATCTGACTATGGTATAAATCCAAATATACCAGAAGAGGAATCTATCTTGACAACCCTTTCATCTGCAACTTAGAGAATCAGAAGAAGCAAAGACTAAGATTTCAAACTGTAAAGCAACAACGCTATAAGAAGACAGAAAGGTTTCTTTTGCAGAGGGAAAGATCTATATTCTCTCAAAGAATCCTACAACTGATAAAAATGGATCCAGTGGTTGAAAAGGAAGTGTTACTATGGAAGCCTGTTTGGTACAGAAGAAAACCCAGAATTAGACTGAAAAAAAATTTAAAATTGTTTAATGGATTAAAAGGCAATACTGGTTTTTTGGAGTGTTTTAAGGATAATGATAATGTGTGTTTAATTCAGTTTGATGATTTTTCATTGTTTTATGGAAATTTGTTTGACATGGAACTATGAAAGTTAAATTTGGAGTGAAGCTTAATTAACTAAGAGATTTTTGTGTATAGTAATATGATTTGATAAAGTATGATAATTCACTAGATGGATTTTGGAGTTTGCGTAATGAATTGAAATGAATTAAGTCAGAGATCATCATAACCAATAAAAATGGGTTTCATGAATTATATTAAGGAGAATATATATATATATATATTGTCTTAAGGATAATGATTTAGACTTAGAAGTATTAAAACGACAATTATATATATGTGTGTTCAATCTAGTTTGATGATTTTTCATTGTTTTATCGAAACTTGTCTGATATGGAAATATGAAATTTAAATTTAGTGTGAAACTTAACTAATTAAGAGACTTTTGTGTATAGTAATATGATTTGATAAGATGATAATTAATTGGATGGAACTTGGACTTTGTGTAATGAATTGAAATGAATTAACTCAAAGACCGCCATAATCAATAAAATGGGCTTTATTAAGGGGAATATATATATATATATGGCTATATAATTATGTCATTTATCAGTGGAAGAAGAAATAATTAAGATTGATGATAAAAAGAGGGTTGACAGAGAGTAAGAGTTTGAATATACGTGGAAGAGACATTTGAAATGTTAATCTGTTGATACAAATAATATTTGACTATGGTAAATTGAAATTGACAAAGTTTTAAAACAGGTTTAGTAATAATAGAAATTTATGATAGAAATGGAATACATTAAATTTACTATGTTTTTTGAGGGAAATAGAGAGATGAATGTATTAAGTTGAGCTGTTTATGTGTGTTTTTATTTTGGAATCTTTGCTTACCCAATCACCACGGTGTGTTTTAAGTACTCTTTGTTAAAATTATAAAACCAATAAAATATATTTTTTTTAAAAAAGAAAGTTTGAACGGGACTTTACTACTCTACATATATACAGCTTCTATAAGAAAAATTGTGCGATTCAATGGATTAGAAAGGATAAGTAGCAGTACATCCTCTAAATGTTCAGGGAATTTGTTTTTTAAGAATAGAATTGTCATCAAAACAATCTCAATATTTTAATGGAACATCATAGCCATATAATGCCCATTCCCAGATCCTTGAACCAAAATATCATCCTCAGTTTGGTCAAATCCTTAAGTATTATCAAGCTTTAACAGGAGAAATTAGTCCCCTTCATTATAGAATGTACAGAATTAGCAAATAAAATAAATCAACAACTTTAATTTCATCAGCATGCATGCATATTTCCAAATGTTTGAACATTACCTAATTCAGTTAGGACTGCATGTAACAGATAATAAATAATAGATTTACAGAAGTGGTATCCTACTCAGTGTATTTTGACTTAATTCTTTTTAGAGAATAAATTCTTAGAAGATAAATAAAGAACCAAATACTTTTGATAGAGATTTTGTATCTTTTGCAGACAATTGAAATTAACCATGTCAGACATCAGAAAAATGAATAAAGTACTGCCAAAGAGACTTTCCACACAAGAATGAAAAATTATAATGGAGAGTAGCCAACACAGAATTTGACTCAACTTTCAAGAAATTATTATACATAGGTTTTTTCATAGATATCAAGTACATTTGCAAGCTTTGTGCAGAAGCCAAAGCCCTTCTTCCTCTTGAAGATTAGCTTATTTATTCAGTTTTAGCTCACAATTCAACCAATAAGATCTGCAGATTCATGTAGAATATCTCAAGTGCCACATATAAAAAGGAAATAACACATTATATTCATAGTACAGTGCATGCCGCAGCTGCAATAAAATTGCTGAGATATGAAGATCTTTAAAATCACAAACCTAAGGTTTGTTGCTTTAAATTACATATGAATTTTTCAGTCTTAAATATCCAACATTTATTTCATCTAAAGTGTACTGAATATGTTGTGTATGACATGTGATTTTTATATGCTGAAAACATATTTTATTAAATCAGTCCTGCAAAAGGAAACAGATGATCATATCATCTGAATGCCTTTAAAATTGTACTTATAGCATTTCCTATACAGAAGGGAATAATAAGCAATTATTTGTGTGTGTGCGTGTGTGTATGCGTGCACACACATACACACACACAGAGATCCTTGCATACTACAACTTTCTTATTCTCATGAAAACAGTACTTTTGAAATGTTTCCTCTCGCTAGTTCTTCTACACTCCATGTATTAGTTATACTGCTAGAGCTCATCACAACTACAGTGCAGTAATTGGACTGATAATATATAAACATCATCAATCAATCAATGTATCCTAAAATTTAAGGGAGGAGGCAGGGAAATTTTATAAGATATTCAATGCATATGTTACTTTACCATGAACATGAGACTGTTGAAAGCTTTTTCCTGGTGCAAAGTGAAAATTCCCAGCTACCTGTAAGAGAAATCCAGATCTCATTCAATGATCTAGTTTTCTATACCAAACAGCATCAGCTTTGAAAAGTGTGTCTTTTTAAATTAAGAAAATCCCTCTTATTTGGGTATTTAAAAGGAGCACACATACCTTTGCCTGAAATGGAATCTGAACAGATGCTTCTAACATTTTAAATAAAGCCATATAGAAATCCATTTTGTTTTTATTTGTAAACAACAACTAAATTCAACTTGACAAAGAATATTCTGGGCCTTTTGATATATCAGTCAAAATATAGAGCCCTTAGGTAAGAATGAGTACTTCATCCTTATTTTAAATGCAAATTATTTACTGAACTGCACACTGAAAAGAGGCACTGCCTCAAACATATGCCTATGTTTAAACTCAATACTATTCTTATTAAAGGAGTTACAGCACATACTCAGAAACAATCCATTCACTGAATAGTAAACAATTATTTCATAGTCAGAGTCTGAATGGCTAAAGATGTGTGTGGTTCTGTCAAAGTCACTTGATTGTTAAGTGAATCTGACTTGACTGCTTGTCAGAAGGTGGCAAAAACTGAACACATACCCTGGGACACAGCAACTGTCATAAATATGACCAGTTGCTAAGCATCTGAATTTTGATCACATGACCATCGGGATGCTGCAACAGTTGTAAGTGTGAAAAATGGTCATAAATCACTTTTTAAAATGCTGTTGTAACTTTGAATGGTCACTAAATGAACTGCAAGTCTCCTGGACTGCAAGGTGATCAAACCGGCCAGTCCTAGAGGAGATCAACCCTGACTGTTCTTTAGAAGGCCAGATCGTGAAGTTGAAACTCAAGTACTTTGGCCACCTAATGAGAAGGAAGGACTCACTGGAGAAGAGCCTAATGCTGGGAAAGATTGAGGGCAACAGAAGAAGGGGACGACAGAGAATGAGGTGGCTGGATGGAGTCACTGAAGCAGTAGGCGTGAGCTTAAATGGACTCCAGAAGATGGTAGAGGACAGGAAGGCCTGGAGGAATGTTGTCCATGGGGTCGTGATGGGTCGGACACGACTTCGCAACTAACAACAACAAAATGAACTATTATAGTTGAGGACTATCTATACTGAATTTCTACTTAGCATGATCAAACGTTTATACTGGGTGAAATGCCAATGCAGAACGATGATAAAAATTGCCATACTCACTTTATTGACCTCTAAAAATCCATATACTTTGCATCCCTCATTTTTCTGCTCCTGCATTTTCTCACTAAATCCTTCTCTCTTGCATTGTTCTATAGTATCTGGATTCTTGAAAGCCCACCCTCGCCGCCTGTATGCTTCCCTCACATCATCACAATTATTGCAGCATCTGCCAAAAAAATAAAATGCATAAACACATTAATTAGAAAAAGATCATCATAGTTTGCTGCTATAACATACAGCAGCATTACAAAGCCTGAAAATTATGATTATCAGGGATTTTTTTCCAAAAAGTTAATGAATTGAAAGTAGTATTAGATAGTGTGCTAGATGTCTGTCACGGCATTTCCAAAGGATATAAAAACTGGGAGAGACAGGGGAAGTTAAGACAGCCATCACAGTAGTACAGGTAGTCTTCAGCTTACAACCACAAGTAAGCCCAAAATTTTTGTGGTTAAAGCAAGACATTTGTTAAGTGAATTTTATGACCTTTCTTAGCGCAGTTGTTAAGTGAATCACTGCAGTTGTTAAGTTAGTAACATGGTTGTTAAGTGAATCTGACTTCCCTATTGACTTTCCTTATCTCAAAAGGGGATCACATGACCCCGGGACACTGTAACGGTCATAAATATGAACCAGTTGTCAAGCATCTGGATTTTGATCATGTGACGATGGGGATGCTGCAATGGTCATAAGTGTGAAAACAGTTATAAGTCATTTTTTTCAGTGATGAAACTTTGAATGGTCAATAAATGAATTATTGTAAGTCGAGGACTACCTGTATTTGGGTAATGATCAGAGACAGGAAATCTGATATCAATACACAACTGTTTTCTAAACCGGGTTATAGAAGCAAATATGTACTGAAATAGCTTATGGTGCAGAGCCTTTTGGTTGATGGGCTTGAGAATCCAATTAAATATTATAGGAAGAGTCTCATGACAAAGAGCTTGGGATAGTTTGGAATTTCTTGATTATTCCTGGCTCAGTAGAAAGCATTTCAAAGGGCTAACATACTATGCTGATTGTTTTAGGACAGTGGTGGCGAACCTATGGCACACGTGCCAGAGGCGGCACTCAGAGCCCTCTCTGTGGGCACACGCGCCATTGCCCCAGCCCCGCCTCCCCCCAGAGCCCCTCCTCACCAGCAGCCCCCCCAGAGGAGAGTCACCCCGAGTATAGCCCACGTGGAGCAGCGCATGCAAAGACATGGCAGCCAGGCAGTGGGGACAAGACTCCGCCCTCACGCCCCGTCGTGCACAGTTGATGCTGTGGGGTGCGGGCAGAGGGCATGGCCACCATGGTGCTGTTGGGATGCCTGGGTAATCTGCAGCAGGCCGTGGAGGAGGTGGGTAGCTCTGTGGGTGGGCGGGGAGGGGGTGGGATGGGGGTGGGGCAGAGGGGAGGGGGAGGGGGACAGGGCCAGAGTGGTGGCAGAGTGATGGTGGGGTGGGGGCGGTCTTTGGGCACTCGGTCTCTAAAAGGTTCGCCATCACTGTCTTAGGAGCAATATAGCTTAGAATCCTATGGCAAGCGCTCCTACAGAAAGGATAGATTTTTTTTCTTCTCGAGTTGAGGAATTAAACAGAATTATTTTATGCTCCCAGGAATGCAGCAGACTTCACATCTGCTAACTTATAGGAACAGGTAATATCAGACCATATTTTAGAGACAACACAAGCATAATAAGTAACTGTTGCAATTAACAATGTATATACATTTCAAATACCTGGATGTAACCATCCTAAGAAAATAATGCAATAAAAAACTTCCACCCAACAGCTTTGTTTCCGGCAAAACTATTATTGCACAGTTTGTAATCCTATCTGCCTTGGGACCTTATAAGAGTTTACCCTGGAGTGAAATGAATGGCTCAATCCAAACCCAAATTAAGTAGCTGAAATTTCCACTATTTCAGATTCAATCTTTCTGCTATTACTTGAGAAACATTTCCTACCCTCTATTAACAATGAAAAGCCCAGTAAACCCATATGATGTTCTAGGCAAGAAAACATGGAAGAATATCAGCCTCACTACAAACAATCACAAGCTTAATCCTTTTTAGTAAGTTCAGAAAATGATGTAGCTATGCAGCTCCCTCCCGAAATCATTTTCTTGCTTCCAAGTCATAGTAAGAAAAGTAAAACCTACTTGATATCCTCGGATTCTGCTCCGTAACAGCTTTCACAGCGTTCAGGATCTAACGAATTTGGATCAAAGAATAGTTCCTCTTCTTTTCCTAACTCTGAAATAAAGACATAAAACCTGTAAAAGTAATGTATGACTAAGCATATCAGTGTAGAGCATACTCAAACATCACTAATACTGGTCCATGTCTATCAGTTGTACCGAATATCTGGCCACAATAGAAACTTATGCCAGCCAGTCACTTTTATACCCTTAAAATCAGATGTCATAAAACTAAACCCAGTGTTACCATCTCATCTGCAATACTGCTCCCACACTGGAACAGTATATCTATTCTACCATGTCTTTCTGCTTCTGGAGTCACATGCTTGCCATCTTTATCCAAGCGCTGTTTGAAGAGATTATGCTCAACATCTAATTGTTGCTCTCCAGCCACATCCATTGCATCAATGCTCAAATCTGTAAGTAACAAACAAAGACAGTTCCAAACCAATTTCTTGGGAGACAATTATAATATACAACATATCCATCAGGCTATTAACGAGAACACTGAATTTTTTTTGAAAACTATAGCAATTAGAAGACTGGGTAATCAAAAATCAACGTAGATCCATAATCACACTAGCTATGATCTAAGGAAAGAATCCTGAATCAATACTAATATATGAGAATTGCTGAAAATCAAGAAAGGATGCATGCCGCAGGTTAAAGAACATTTACATATATCTGACTATTATTTATGTCTTAACCCTTAAGAGTAGCACTTCCTTTTACCACTTCAATATTATTCCCTTGTAATCAGCATCCATCTTTTTTTTTAAAATATATTTTATTACTTTTATAATTTTAACAATAAATACATAAAATCCCAGAATAATAACCTATTAAAAAAAAAGAAAAAACCTAAATATACAACTCAACATAATACATCCTCTTCCATTTTTCAACATACATAAGTTTGAAAGTGTTGCCCAGACAGCACCCCCTACACCACATCCACCCTCTTTCTTCCTCCCTATCTTCTCCTACTTCCCCCTTCCTCCATCTCTCTCCTACCCTTTCTCTCCACTTCACCTCTTCTCCCCCAACCTTCCTACTTCCCTCTCCCCTCTCTTACTACCTCTCACCCCCCTTCAGATGTAGTCCAGAGGTACCATCCGAGCAACTCCTCTCTCAGTAAGCATTTTTTTATATGTTACAAGTATTACAGTTGAGTATAAAACAATCTAACAATCTAACACCCTCCCCAACTACCCCCCCCCAGCTTCCCAAAGTGAATACAGGGTAAACTAATCAGCATCCATCTTAACAGAATCACAAAATTGGATGGGACCTTGGAGGTCTTCGGGTCCAAGGCAGGCTCAAGCAGGAAAACCTGTATCATTTCAGACAAATGGCCATCCAATCTCTTCTTAAAAACTTCCAGTGTTGGAGCAACCACAACTTCTGGGGGCAAGTTATTTTACTGATTAATTGTTCTAATCGTCAGGAAATTTCTTCTTATTTCTAGGTTGGTTCTCTTCTTGATTAGTTTCCATCCATTCCATTCCATCCATTGTTCTGCTGCCTTTGGGTGCTTTGGAAAATAGATAGACCCCTTCTTTTTTGCAGGCCCTTAGATATTGGAACCTGCTATCATGTCAACCCTAGTCCTTCTTTTCGTTAAACTAGACATATCCAATTACTGCAAACATTCTTCATATGTTTTACGCTCCATATGTTTTAGCCAAATCATCTTTCTTGCTTTTCTCTGCACTTTTATAGAGTCTTAATATAATATAATAACAAGGCATTATAAAATAGTACTAACACTTCATGTGATCTTGGTTTTCTCTCTCCGTTAATGCAGCCTTGGACTGCACTGGCTTTTAAGTAAAATCTTACTTTTAAGATTTTACTTTTAATTTTAGGTAAAATCTTATTTTACTTTGCAGAGGTTCCAGACACTTGTTCCTAATATTAGTTAAAATATTATAAAATACTAAGTGAAGACAAGGAGTGTCCATTTTTCCATCATTTCATTTAACTAAAAAGCAAAATTCAATACCCTTTACTCACAAGCACATGGCATATGTGGAAAAGCAATGTCTATATTTATCCGTAGCTTATCTCCCCTTGATTTATCAACATATAATTCTGGGTGAATCTAAAGATAAAAAAAATAAACAAGCACAAAATCATTTGTAGCTTAGACCCAAGCTACTTATAGGATCATTTATTCCCATACATTTTTATCGCCCTCTTAAATCAATGGGACACAATGGGATATGTTTCACATCAAGCACCAATTCAGATTTCTCCATGACATGGCCAATATTAGTGAACAAATTACCACCAGAGTTAAAGCAAGCTCCTGGTTTAGTTCAGTTTAGATGCAGACTCAAAATATGGTTGATTTTTTGAGGAGTTTTAACGTTATATTTTATTTTTGTTTTTAAAACAGCTTTTGCTACACCTTGCAAAGTGTTCGAGGAGTAACTGGCTCACATATTTTCTACATAAATATATTATTTATTAGAACATATTAGCCATATGATATTTTAAATCTGTTGGTTATCACCCAAATTTTATTGCTTATACAGGTGGTTTCTTCTTTTTTCTCTTCCTTCTACCTTCTTTTGAATGCCTGTTTCTTTCAGCATTATTTCTCCTTGAAAATAATAATTTTGAAAAAGAATACAAGTAGGCTTTGGGTTATGCTTGGCAATTGAGACCAAGATTGTCATTGCTTAGCATGGTATCACATGACTGCTTTGTTTAGTGATGACAATCCCAGCAGTGCCACCTTTATGGTCTCCCACCTTATTTGCTAGGGTAATTTTAAGCTAGACTCCATGAGAACTTGATGAAGATGAGATCCAAAAGAGATTTCTGACATTTTCTATTATATTAAAAATGAGTAAATTTTTTTTTATTTGCTTCAGTGGTTTGAAAACAAGCTTGCTTTCAAGCATCCTATATTAAAAGAATTAAAGAGGACTAGTTGTGGGTTTTGGAAATCTAAACCAAAGAAATATTTCCCATATTCTGGACTCCTCAGAACTGTAGCCCAATACATCTGGAGGACAATAATGTAAGGAATTCAGCTTGCACATACTACAATATAGTGAGACATACAATTTGTATTGCTTTTTTCAAGACACCTGTTATAAAGAAAAGGAAAATCTTCCAGAGGCACAATAGTCATATTAAGGTAGAAGATAGGAACCTGAAGTAACATTTCCTTTTATTAGATGTGTGCAAAAGAGGCAAGCAAAAACATGCAATGGGAGAAGAATAGCAGTTAATGACTTCAAACTACATTAATGTTAATAAAAATGCAAAATACAATTAGAGCAATTTCCTCAGAAACGTAAAACTATGTTTTAAAATATATTAAATGTATACTTTCTGCTTATATAAGTCCTCAAAACAGCCTATAATAACAAAATTTACGTTTTAAATTCCACTTGCAGAATGGTGTATTTGATCTACCTTTTATCTTTCTAGGCATCTTGTAGGATACATTAGCCTGAAAGACATAGCTGCTATAGATTTCATAGGACAAGTAGGGAACTTTGAAACCATTTGGTAATATCCAATACAGTAGCTGCTTCTAAAGAATATGTGAGAAAATTGAAGGTTTATATTCAGAAATGTATATCCTAGGACAAGAAGACTCTTTACCTCCTTTGTAAGATAGTACTGGAGCTCTGAGAAGAACAGGAAGAACATGATGAGTCCACTGATTACAGTCACTGCATATGAAGAAAGGAAAGTTACATGTTGTCATATCTTAAAACGTATACATTTATCATTGTATTAACATTTAAGTATAGAAGCTGTAAAGTATTTAGCTGGACAGATTAATGATCTATCTATACTGACAGTTTTTCTATAATTTCAAATAGATCTTTTCCCGTTCTACAGAAATACCAGAAATGTAGTACTCTGCAGGGGGAAAAAAAAATCTATCACTGAATAAAAGCCATTTATATGTTATTGATTTTATTATAACTTCTTTGTTTTGAGCCACCCAAAATTGTTGAGAGTTGAGCAGCATACAAGTTTAATATATTTATTTATTTAAATTTAAATGGCTGCCTAGTTTACTCACAGTGATTCTGAATTACTTACAAGGCTTACAAATTATCATCATCATCTCCCTAACAATTTTTGCATGTTTCATGTACTATAAACGTATGGGATACCTCAGAGTCTAACAAGGGGGGCCTCAGTAGGATTTTCCTGACAGGAAATGAAAATGCATACCTTTTAAGAAAATAACACTACAAGCATGTTTGGCTTGCTCAAGGAATCATGCAGGGAATCATCTGGAGGAACTGGCTAAGCCCTTTGCAATTCACCCAGTGCCTTCAGTTAAAATGCTCAGCACTGTAAAAAGACATGAAAATTTGAAGATTTCCCAGGAAACCAATCAGCCTCTATGTACTTGTTGAGAGAAAGGGATTCAATACCACTTTTTTTATCTAAAATATAAAGGTATCTTTCTGTCCATAAAAATGTAGCTAGAATAAGCACTGGTTTAGGACAACTTAACAGTTGATTTAGGTACAACAAATTAGCAGACTATCCCCCCATACACACCTCTGAAAACTTTCTAAAAAAAGTTTGAATCAATATCAAATTTTGGAATGATGAAGCAACTCAAGAAATAATTACACTAACTAGTCTGGGATTGCAATACCGGTATTATATAAATTGATTGACTTTTGCTACCGGTATATACATGAAAAACAATTCCTTATATGGAGCTTTTTATATCTAAATATTAAATTCATAGAAAAAATATATGCAAAAACATGTGAAAAATATATTTTGCACTCCAGCTGCATGTGGAAAAGTAACTGCCTGATGAAACTTCCTAATGCATGATTGGTAAAACAAACATGTTTGTGTTATTCAGATGCAATATGGTGCAATGCTTTTACTACACCAATAAAATGAAAAAATCAGGACTTTCTTAGTTTTCAAGACCTTTAAAAAGGTGAAAAAATAAAATAGGTAATATTCATTTCTCTTCAGTAATAAATTGTTAAATATTCATATACTAACAATCAACCATTATTCTCACCATAATTTTTAAAAGCTATACAGTAGAATAATATATCTTTTATATTATTATTTATAAGAGATTATTATAATTTTTGCATGCAAATGTTCATTCTCCATGGAAGACTGATATTTTCTTCCAAGAAGGATGCAAGCTTTCTTAAAGTCTTCCTTCCTCTTGTTTACTTTTAATCTTACAGACTGGTGAATGTGTTCTTATCCTCAAAGAGGTCCCAAAGGACAGGGCTGAACATTGTCAGCAGCAGCAATCAACTTGCATTTTCAAAGGGATACTTAAAAAGCTATGCATACATTTCATTTTTTCAGTTTCCAGGAAACTGCTTTAATTAAAATTTCTACTATTGTTACCTATCTATAAGCACATATTTAAAAGAGTGGTGCTGAATCCTGAGCAGTAAAACATTCAGAAACACATACCTACTGTATGTAACAAATAAATAAAAAGCTTGGACAAACACAAGTGAAAAACAAATTATACAAAAGTACTATATAGCCAAAAAAAATACTCCTAAAAGAGATTATGTATTGATTTATATATATTTTTAAATATTTAATATAGTTTTGAGATGCTATATTTCAGAACATTTAAATTTTAAACAATCAATGGAATCATCAAAAAGCATCCATTCAATATCTCTGCAAGATCAGTTCTGATTCTTTGTCTCAACTCTATATTATTTTAAAAGAATACGGATTACTGTACTTTAAAATAAGCAATGATAAAGAAAGCCATTATAAGATAATTTGGCTCCTTTTCCAGTCCTCAACAGAAGACATATTTTCTTGGAAAATTTTACTCAGTATTAAATGACAGGACATCTGGCAAAGGCTAAAAGATCTACGTTTTAAAAAAAATCTAATCTACCATATGGTTCTAAACTGGAGAAAGTACAATGACTAGATTTACTGATTCATAGGTTTACTGATTTTTTTTTTCCCCAAGAGAGTCATTGGATTGCTACAAAAATCCATTTAGGTTCCTTACCAGCAAGTGGTACCAAAGCTGCACCAAGCAATCACTTCATAATCCTGGCTATTCTGTACGTTCTTAAAGATTAATTTGCTAAAAAAATGGAAACAACCAAGGCTGCATTTTCTTTAAACGATTTCCTCATACGCATTCAATGCACATATAACAACATATACTGCCTTCTGAATTAATGCTGTTGCAGGCATTGAGAAAACGTCAGGTATGATAACGTAACACAGAAGAAAAATCACACTAAAGTTCAGCCTCGATACTTTTCCATATGATCGCTACCCATCACCAAGCTGCGAAAGATCCAACTTCACAATCCACAAGACCAAAAGATAACAAATGAGCCAAACTCTTTTCAGTTCACACATGAAACATTACGCTGATCTGTCTGCATGTGCAACACTATGCCTCAACTTAGGACCGCTTTAAACTAGCAGGGATCTCTGCAAGAGCAACCCCTCTTGTCTTCCTCCCGACAGCAGCCCTGTAGTCCTCGGGCAGCCGGCGGTCCCTCACCGAAAGCGCCGCCACAGGTCTTAACCCGAAAATCTTCCAGCGTCTTGGGGAAGGCATCGAACCGCTTTAGCCTCCAAAGCGACTCCATGATGGACACTCCCCCACCCACGAACCAGAAGACACGACGAACTTCCGGCCCTCGCCCCGCCCTCTGTTAATTATCAAGGGGGTGGCGACAGGTATCGGCTTTCTCTCAGAACTAAAATCCTGATTTCGGTGGGCGTTTCCTTCTCGTCGCCAAAACGGAGCAAATTTTGAGGCGCTTCAGTGAATGATGTCTTGGGTTGCACAACAGCGAATCTTTTGTCTAACCTGGGTCTAAGTGTGGAAACGTTACATCATTTTGTTTCTAGTGGTCAGAGGTTTAGACGGGAGAGTTCGAATTCACCTTCAGGATGGTTATAAATCACCTTCTTTCTAATGATACCGCCAATTTCTATATGATATACCATACAGGTTTTTTTTGTCTGAGGATCTTCTATTTGCAACTCTCAAACAGCCCCCAGGGACATTTATAGTGTTTTTTCATTCCAGGGGTTCTCAACCTTGGCAACTTTAAGACTTGTGGACTTCAACTCCCAGAATTCCTCAGCCAGCTTTGCTGGCTGAGGAATTCTGGGAGTTGAAGTCCACAAGTCTTAAAGTTGCCAAGGTTGAGAACCCGTTTCTAGACCCTGAAATACCTAGTTCAGTTACTAAGATGTGTACTGTATAGCTAGCTGAAGTTCTCTAATTGTAAAGAAGCAAAGGATTATTGAGAACAGATAATAAGCAACTATTGGCCACTAGTTGCAAGAAGTGGTGGCATAGATTATAAATATAATGAAGAAATAACCAAACGAGGGCTGCGTTTCTAGAATCTCAGAAAATTATTAATACATAATGTGGGTATGGAAAAATAGAATTATTGTTAGGGAAATACTATATTAGAGTATTATGAAATATCTGTAATACCCGATAGAAAACTTTTGTACAAAATCCAGGATTTTTTAAAGTGCTCTTTAAAAAAAAACAACTGAGAAATATTTAAAATGAACTTTTGCAAGGCATGCCTAGATGTGTAAAGAATATGGAACATTTCTGCTTTTATTCTTCTGAATTAGTCCATTTGGGGGATGACCAATTTGAAGTATAAAATATATTAAACATTCCAGAGCTAGGCCCTAACTATTAAGTTTCAGTGACATTTTATACCTCACTGGGAATTAAATCTGAAACTGGAAAATACACATTTTGACCACAGTTCATGTTTCTGTAAATGTCCATAAGGTCTGTTCTATTATCCCAATGCAGATCAAACAGCAAAGTTGTGATTTACAAATTTAATTATGCAATTAAAACTTTTCAACATTTTAATTTTTTTTAAAAATGGGACTTTGCTAGCCACTAATCTATGATATTTTAATTTCACAGTAGTAATGATCAAATAGTAAAAAAGGGGAAAGGAACTTCTATGATTACTATTATCCTATGTTTACTCCTTGTTATTCAAAGTAGCAGGAGATACTTATTTAGCTGAAAGAGAACCATGAACTGTACCCAAGTACTGTCTGCTATATCCTTCCTATGAAAACAATGTCATTGTTCAATTCACTGATGCCTAAGATGTCACTATGGAGTTGATAAATCTCATATTTCATTGTTGAGCTTTTCCATGTTTATGCTTATTACATTTCATGTTCCTACTGCGATTCCCTTAACAATTTAGGATTTTCTTTTCTTGCCTGGCAGCATTAGTAACTAGAAGTTCTGAAGGCTTTTATCTAGCCATGTCATAAATACTATTAGTAATCCAAAAGAATCTTGATTTTCCTCAGCAGTATGCTGAGTGCCATCCAACCTAAAGGGCCCATCATCCAGTACTACATTGTCAACCACTTGTCTGTTTTTAGTGTACTGTTGATTTCTTCCACATTATGGTTGCTTTTACCATTGTCACTAAAGATGCTGTCTGCCTCCAGCATCTTCTGTATAGCTTCTGCCTGATATATGGATCTTCTTCCTTTAACTGGATAGCTGGGATGAGCTTCATACCTTGGCTGACTTTGCTGGGAGTATAAATATATGATGTATATTATTGCTTCTTCACTCATCCTTTCCAGGAACCCTACCCCAACTCCTACCACAATAAGTCAGCATAGCAGGATTTGAGGTAGAGCACAAGCCCATACTGGTATGTAGTTAAAAAAAACTTTTGAGCATTCCCTAAATTAACTATTTCACTGCCTGCCATGTAATCTTTCTTTAACAAGGCAGCATCTATTTATGCTTGCAGCTTTGTAACGATCCCTAAATCCTCTCCTGTTTAGAGTTAACCAAAAGCTTAGCTGGCAACTTTTCAGGCTTTTGCTCCTCTGGTCAAGTAGGAACAAACCCTTGAAATCTGGACCTCTCCTATTTTCAGTAATCTTTCCTTTACCCTGGAACTCTTCAGTGGACTTAATTCACTCTGGAATCAGTATATTTTTAATTTACTGAAACTGCCTAAATGCATCTTGGCTTCAGTGGCCTTTTTTCTTTCTCTCCAAAATGCTAGTGATAATTCCTCCTTTCTGTTAGGTCATCAGCCTGTTTTCACTTCCTGGTTTTAACGCATAAAATCCATTATGAATTGGTGTAGCTACTATACTTTCAGGAACAACTCTATGTAGTAGCAACCCATCTGTCTCATCACTCCAACAACTTTTTTTTTTGTAATCTCTTGAGTTTCATGAGGTGAAGGAGTCAGTTTTGCAGACATTTCTTCTTAGTTGTAACATCTAACTTAGTACTTTCAGTACAGGATTGGCCTTCTAGAACAGTGGTTCTCAACCTTGGGGTCGCGACACCATTTTGCGGGGGTCGCCGGGCACCGCCGGCCGCCATTTTGTTTTTTTATTTTTATTTTTTTTTAATTTTTTTTAAAAAATTTTTTAAATTTTTTTTTATTTTTTTGGCGCGTGCGCGCTGCGCACACTCAGGTCCGCCCGTCGCGCCGGAAAAATTTTTTTAAAAAAAATTTAAAAAAAATTAAAAAAAATAAAATAAAATAAAAACAAAATGGCGGACCGCAACGGGCGGATCCGCGCATGTGCGGCGTGTGCGACGGGCCAATATGTGCATGCGCAGATCCGCCCGTCGCGGCCGCCATTTTTTTTTTAATTTTTTTAAAAAAAAAAAAATAAAAAAAACAAAATGGCGGCCTGCGACGGGCGGATGCGCGCATGTGTGGCACGTGCGATGGGCCGATCCGTGCATGCGCAGATCTGCCCGTCGCGGCCGCCATTTTTTTTTATTTTTTAAAAAAAATTTTAAAAAATTTTTTTGCACATGCGCGCGCCCCCGGGTCGGGGTCGCGGCGCGCATGGGCGGGGCAAGTGGGGTCTCAACCTCAGAAAGGTTGAGAACCACTGTTCTAGAAGTTGGTTTACTGCAGTGAATTACTGCAGCTCCAGGGGATACTTGAGAACTGAAGAACTAAATATATTACTTTGGTACTTATTTTTTATCTTCTATTTTAATTACAATGGTACGTGTCTTATATAGTCCTTGTCGACATAAACCTCCAGTGGTTCTTGTAGATAATGGCTATGCAAGCATATTATCTATCTATCTATCTATCTATCTATCTATCTATCTATCTATCTATCTATCTATCTATCTATACCACAATCTCAAAAAGCAGAAAAGCGTCATATGAAATATTTGAGCAAAGAAAGAAAAAATAAAATGCATTTTTATTATAAAAGAACTGTTTAGTACAAAATGTTATAAAAACCCTCTAGATATATCTTATACCAAATTGCTGTACAATAATTTAGGAAATGATATCTCTAACAATAAGATTATTAAATCAAAATGACTTTTAGATCGAGATTTCTCTCTCTGATCAAGTACTGTCCCATGTGTCTATACAAAAAAAGCAGGAAATCTTTTTAATGACTTTAGTTTTTTCAGGACTCTTCTCCTGGAATGAACTTCCATTCTTCCTATCAGAAATGGTTTCTTTGTTTAGTTCTAATACACTGGCTTTGAATTTTGTTATGTCCAAACATTTTCACACTGCATATCTTCAGCCACTCAGTATGCAGCCTTTCAACTACTTTTGCTTTTTCTCAGGCTGTACTGAGATCTTCACTGATTCCAAAGAATCTGGAATTATATTTCTGAAGGATCAGAACTAGCAGATAGACCCTGGAAATCAAGGCTAGCTGAATATGAAGAAGTATCCATCATACCAACAACTTTTTAAACTCTGCTTGTGCTGGAGCCTCTGTAATTTCTTGCTTTTGCCACTCCTGTGCTACCTTGTGGGCTTCTGATGAACACTTTTTGGTGTTGAGCTTGCCATATGTTTTTCAGATAAGACACTGTCTGAGACTACAGTTCTCCATGTCAAGCTGTTATTCAAGGTTTCATCAAGCTTGCGAGTCTCTGATTCCAGAACAGTTGCCTCAGGTTTCCTAGCCACAACAGCTAAAGAGTTTACAAGCTCTTGATGTAAATCTGAAAGCTCTTGATTTGTTTTAGTACAGCTGATGATATAATGCTGCTTCTGCTTCCGTTCTAGTGATAGCTGTGATTGTAGAACAAAAACCTAAAACAAGAACAAATGACATCAAGGACTAATGAATTATTTCCCTTTGAAGAACTTAATTTCTAATTTTCAGCACAAGGAACAGTATCTTATGTAAAATAAAACTGTTAGATTTATTATTTAACATATTTAATATTACTCATAAATTCTGAGAAAATGTTATGTGATCACTAATAATCAGCACTGACTTGATAGTGCACAATTAACATTTTTTCATAGCAATGCATTGTGCATTTAACAGCAAAAACAGAGAATCATTCAAATGACATGAATAAAAATATTTTGAATTTTTTTTAAAAAAAAATCAGAATTCCTTAGAGAAGTACAAAATGATTTTGAAGATAAAATGTCCCAAACTGTTCTGATTGGGATTTTCTACTTTAAACTGTCCTTTAAGATCATTGCTTACAAAGATTATTGTGAATCTTTAAAAATGCAGTTACTATGGAGGTGCAGCTCTCCAACAATGGAAGGTAAGAAAAGCAGTTCTAAGAGACGTAGTTCTAATTATAAACTACACACCTGTTTTCGTAACTCTGCCAGTTGCTTTTGGAGTACCTGGGTTTCTTTCTAGAGAAAAAGAGAGAGAAAACTCAATCAGCTACTTATCTTCAAGAAGTCTATTATTTACAAAAATTATTTATAGAGCTTAGATTTTCTTTCAATTATTCAGGTTCAACCCAACAATTATAAACTTTACTTAAACATAAAAGTAAAGGTTTCCACTGTCCAAACATTTCCAAGTCTAGGGGACAGTGCTCGTTTCTGTTTCTCAGCCAAGGGAGCCAGCATTATTCAAAGACATCTGTGGTCATGTAGCCAGCATATCTAAACACTGAGGTGCACAGAATGCTGTTACCTTTCCACGAAAGTGGTACCTATTTATCTACTTGCCTTTGCATGCTTTCATACTACTAGCTGGGCAAGAGCTGGGGCAAATAATGGGAGTTTACCCTTCGTGCGGTGCTCGGGTCTTGAACCCAAGCGGTCCGCTTTCCAGATGAGAAGCTCAGCAGTCTTTAATTGCTGAGCTATCGCGTTAAATATAATACTATCGAAAAGCAAAAAGGAAGGAAATAATGCATAGTTTTAAGTGCAACTTCCGATAATAAAATATGCAAGCCCTTCAGAACAGGGATCCAGGATATCTGAGGAACTGTTTCACCCCAATAAAACTAGCCTGCCCCACCCATGCTGGCAGAAGGGGCATGCGTCAGATCCCATCATCAAGGAATTTGGGATGGCAGGGTCCAGACAAAGTACCTTTTCAGCTGTGGCTCCTGGGGAACATCGTGTTCCCAAAGGTGAGATCTGCATCCACCCTTTTGGTCTTCTGAAAGGATTTGAAAATACAGCTCTGTCGACTGACCTGCGATCCCAATGAGGGCGCATCATTCTGTAGGTGCCCAATGGATTAGATAACATCCCACCTCCTATCCATATGCACTTTGCTCCCTTCCTCTATATCTTGGTCAATTTAATTTTAACTAATTTTAAATTTAAGATCTGTTTTGTTTTATGTAGCATTTTTATTTAATGACTGTAAGCTGCCTTTGGTGACATGGGTGGCATAAAAGTTTTATATGTATGTATGTATGCATGTATGTATGCATGTTCAAACCTTTGAAATGGACAGAATCTTTTGTGAGCCGGAGTCAGCTTGTGAATATTCAGAATTTGGAGAGAAGTCTCCATGACTCCTTTTCAGTTTCCTTCGTTCACGTTCTACCTGTAATTGACAAAAGAGAGATAAAACTATTATCCTAAATTAAGTAAAACTGGCTAATACTGATGGCTGATATTGAGCAGATTACTGAAAATAAGACAAAGAATACCAAGTACAAACACTGAATTGTGAACAGCCCTAAATTTCTGAAAATAGGTAATGTGTAAAAGAGTAGTCACCACCCAAAGAAATCAGTAAAACTTAGAAAGTCAGGAAAAAGAGTGAACGGGTTTTATTTTATTAACTACATTGTGAGATTAGTTTGTGAACCTTTATAAACTCTAGTACTGTGGTCTATAAGAGATTAGAGCTTTATCTAAATCCTATTAATAGATAAAAATTCTAGTTAAACAACTCTGAAAACAGCATGTTGTATTCATTCTTTATTGAATATATAAAGCAGATAGTTAAAGAAAGTTATGTGAAGCTTTAGATTTAAACCACAGGCTCCTTCTTTCAACCAAGCATATATTGTGCCCACTGATATCTTCCATACATTGGCTTGGAGTTGTTTTGGCCCATTCCTCTTTGACTCACTGATATACTTGGGCTGTCTTGCATGAACTGCTTGCTTCAGGTCATACTACAACATTTGTGTAGTATGATTTGTGTTAAATCATGGCTTTAGCCCTCCCATTCAAAAATGAATTTCTTTTGGTTCAACCATGTTTTTACTGTTCTTTAACTTACGCATAAATACCCTGACATTCTCCTGCAAAATTCACCGATATAATTCAAAATCCATTATTGCCTCAATCAACTGAAAGCAATTCATTACTCAATAATATTTATTTGGTCAATGACCAGCAGACTGAAAGCCATCGAGGTCTTGAGACTGCAAAGCATGCTATCATACTTTCAACTGCCAAGTTTCATGTTTGGAAAGACGTTCTTTTGTCTCAGTACAGTATTTTATTTTCTGCAGATGTAATATTTCTCATTATTATCCCAAAGTTCTATTTGTGTCTCACTTGTCCGCAGAATTTTTTTCCATAGTCTGTTCAATGTTCTCTGGCAAACTTGAAATGGGTAAGGTAACAACATTAGACTTTCTCCATTTATTCTCTATCCATCTGACTGTGGATTGATGAGGTCCATAGTCTCCCATAATGGTTTTACAGTCCTTTTAAGCACTGAGAATTATTTTTCTTAGGTGTACAAAGAACGCTTTTGATTAGGGCCTGACTCACTTCCATAAACCTGAAATGAAGGTGGTATATTTGTCTTTTTTTAATAGGGGAGGCCCCTCAAACTCACAATTCTATCATCTCATTAATAAAAACATATGACTCATTTTACCTCTTTATCAGAGCTTAGGGCAGATTACCTTTTTATGAACACAGTAAAGGTTGACTCGTATTCAATAAAAACATAACAGTGCATTGTCTTACACATTCATTGTTTAATCAGAAGCTCTTTAATGAGAGAGTTTAATCATTAATTCAATCACATTATAGGACAAAGAACTACTTTACCCAATCACTGTATAATGAAGGCTAACATATGATTACATTGCACTGAAAAATAATGCTGACCTTAGTTATTTTACCTTTTCAGAAAAGCTTACCTCTTGCAAGGCATCTCTTAATTGGGCATTGTGCTTCTCTAAACCATATTTATCATTCTCCAACCTGGCCACAGCTTGCTGCAGAAGTTGTAAACGTCTATACAAGAGTCGTTTTTCAGCCATCCATGTCAGCTGTCCCTCTTTTTTCAAAGCCTGCATGACACAGAAATGGTGCAGTACAAAATAAGAATATAAAGGTCAGGATACAAGAAGATAGGAGGCAGTCACTCACAAATGAGGGTGACATTGTCTCATGGATGGTACAGTACATGACTTTTTCTGAAGAAACCTTAGTATGTTGCTATTGTAAATTTCAGAATCTTAAGCAATTAACTACTTAAGTTAGATACGTCAGTTGCATCAGTTCCTATAGGAGTAACCACTAATCATTTGGAATAAAATGAATAAAGACTAAACTTAAAATAATTGCTAATTTATTATTACATAATATGACATAGAATGGGAAGCAAAAAGACATATAGAATTATAATAAAGTTATACTTTAAGGTACAAAAAAACCTGATGAATATTTGAATACATCTTGCTCTTCTATATGACACATTGCTATCTCAGATATTTCATATCCATTCTTTTATCTCACCTTTCCAGCTTCATTATGCTGTACCCCTGGTACATCATTTTCACTGGATAGCAGATCGGTAACTCCCACCAGAGTTTCAATAATAACTCTTGCCTCCTTCAGAGTTTTGAAAGCTGTATCCAATTGTTTCTACAGGAAAATAAACAATACTCTGCTTATTTAATTAAGTACAATGGGTCTGCAAAATGTTTTCTCACAAAATGAACAGATCCTGGAATATGTCATTTACAGTGCTTGAAAAGACTCTGACATCAAGACAAAACACCCAAAGTTAAAATGCACATTTCAATGTCAAATCATATCCAGAAGAGTCTTTTCTAGAATCAGGGTGTTCTATGGAGAATATATGGCAAACAGTAAGTTAATATTTGAATCCACACTCAAACTCCTCAGAAAGATTATAGCTATGTTATTAGGGAGCTCATATGAAGTGAGTGTAAATGATAACAGTATCTTAGCAACATCTAACTCATAGCCTCTTGGTTTTTCTCCCTGTCTCTCCTCATTTATTATTTATATCTTAAGAGTCCAAGAAAATTTCATTTTAAACCACTTTTCCCTTTAAAAATATAAACAGTGCATCTCTAAAAGAGAATAAAAATGATAGATATAATTTTTAAAATACAACTTGACTGCTCACATGCTTTATAAAACATGCTGAATCTGTAACAGTTTGCATGCGTTTTAAGATGAAATGCATACCTGGAGATGAAGCCTATCCATATCCCTTTCTGAAACCATGCTCTGTGTAACAGCCATTTCCTCCTTTAAAATTCTCATAGCCTCTTCACTTCGGGCAAGGGTCAGATCCAACTTGTGGGCTTTCTGCCTCCATTCTATCTCACCACTCTCTGTCTGTTTTAGAACAGCTATCATATGATTCAATTCTTGTCCGTTTATCATTTTCTCATTTTCCAAATGTTCAATCTTTTCCTTCTGCCATTGCAAGCACTGTTCTTTTTCCTTAATAACCTTCCTTTGAGCTAGTTCTTCTCCCTTCCACATAAAAATTTTCTCAATACAGCTATGGAAATTGTATCCTTTGTTATCCTGCAAGCCCAGAGCTGAGATTATTTGCTTTATCTGATCACGGTAGGTTAGTAATTCCTTCTCTTTATCTTTGAGTTTCTCTTCCAGTTGCTCAATTTTTCCTTTTTGCAATTCATTCTCATCAGCTTTCTTCTTTATAAATTGGTGATGCTTCTGCTTTTCTTCAGGCTCATCTTTCATTGGTTTTTGACTTCTCTCATCTTGACAAGTGATCTCTTTGTTTTTTTGATCAAGCAATTTCTCTTGCTCTCTGGGATGTTTTTCATGTTCTTGCTCATTTTTGTCTGGATATTGCAAAAGATCTTCCTTACTTTTTTGTTCTCTCTGTGTGGCTTCTACTTTAGCCCGGCACTTACTAATTTGTTCTGCTTGCTTCCGAAGCTCTTCTTTCTCTGCATTCAACCGATTAATCCTATCCAGATCCTGCTGTAGAATTAAAACAGTGTGCTGTACTTCCTCTTTCTGTTTTGAGAGTTCCTTGATACACGTTTGTAAGGATTTTGTTTCCTTTTCTTTCTCATGAAGGGAAGACCTAGTAAGGTGAAGTTTATCCAAGATAAATTTTGTCTGTGCCTCCTGTTGTTGAACTTGCTGGAGGTTCTTCTCCTTTAAATATTTGATCTGCAATTCTCCAGTTTTTAAAGCTTGTTTTGCTTGTTGAAGTTCTGCTTGCAATCCCTTTATTAGCTTTACATTCTCTTGTGTGTTCTTTTCATGCTGCTCTTTCAGGGACTCAATTTCTTGTTGTCGCCTCTTAAAGAATACTTTGAGTTGTCCCAGCATTTCAAAAGTAGTTTCCTGTAGTTTTTGCTTCTTCTGTTGGTTTATCTGTTCATTCGGAAACTCTGCATTACCTTCTCTCTCCTTTAGCCCTCCTGAGCTGTAGTGGATATCTTCAAGTAGAGCTCTTATCTGGCTTTTTGATTCTTCTTCATGCTTCCTTTGGAATGCCAATTCTCTGTTGTTTTCCTCCAAAGTTGCCTGTGTCTTGGCTATATGTTCATGAAAAGCCATTTGTTTTATTTCCATTTCTTCTTTCATTTCTTTCATTTGGTTTTTTTGTGCCTTGAGTTCTTGTTCTCTTTGGGTCAAAGTCAATGTCATCTGCTTCTGCTTCTCAGAAAGCTCGCTGAGATGCTCTGCCTTCTGAGCTTCAAGCTGTTGGAAAATGGATATCTGTTCCCTCTGGGATTCTATTTCCCGTTCTTTGTCCTTAATCATGGCTTTCATGTGTTCTAGGCTTGTACAAAGAGCTTTCTCACGCTTTCCCCCCTGTTCTTCCCATTCTCGAAGTAGCTGTTTTTGAGATGCAAGTTCCCAACCTTTTTCATTCATCTTTATTTTCAGGTCATCTAGATCTTTCAGCAAAGCTCCAATTTGTGCGGATTCATTATGTTTCATAATCTGAATTTTCTCCTCTTTGATGTTAGCTTCCTTGATTTTTTCCTCCAGATTCAGAGATAGGCTTTCAATTATTGTTTTTTGGTGTTCTGATAACTCTTGTAGTTTTTGAAGCTTTTCTTGTTGGGATTTCAAAGTCTGAACAGTCTCTTCTAGATCTAGATTTAGTTTCTTGAGATCAGCCTTTTGCATCTTATCTTGCTTTGTCAGTTCTTCAATTTGCATTTTTTGGAAGTCAATTTCTTTGCTTCTGTTTTCTAGATTTTGAGTGAGATGCTCTAAAGCAGATTTTTGCATTTCTTTGTGATTCTCTAAATCCCTAATCTGCTGTAGCTGGTCTTTTATTTCTTCATGTCTCTTTTCTACAGTAACATTGAGCTGATCCACAGTTTCCTGAAGTGCTCTTCCTACCTCTACCTCTTTCTGCAAAGCCACAAATCTCTTCTGATGGGTCTCAACGTCCTCATGTTTATTTCTGAGAGTGGAGAGAGCTGTTTGAAGCTCTTTCTCCAGGGACTCATTCATCTTTTCCATGGCTCTTGCTTGAAGTTCTGAAGCTTTGGCTGATTCCTGAAGAAGGTGCAACTCCCGTGTGAGCTTTTCTTTAGACATTTGTAAAGTGCCCCGTTCATTCTGAAATACAAAAAGAATTATTTTCTTCTTGTTCGTTATTCCAGAACTCTATTGTTCAGAGACAGCATTCATTCAAATGTAAATCTTGCACAAAAATGCTTTTCATTTTTTAAAAATGAAATGTTTGCTAAAATATATCATTTCCATACATGCATAAGTTATCTATTCAAAATATTTACTACAAGGCAGCCAGTACCTGCACATGAAGAAAATCTTTAAATTATGGTTAAGCCTATAACAACAACAACAATAATAATAGAGTTGGAAGGGACCTTGGAGGTCATCTAGTCCAACCCCCTCCTCAGGCAGGAAACCCTACACCATTTCAGACAAATGGTTGTCCAGTCTCTTCTTAAAAACTTCCAGTGTTGGAGCATTCACAGGTTTTGGAGGCAGGTTGTTCCACTGATTAACTGTTTTAACTGTCAGGAAATTTCTCCTTAGTTCTAGGTTGCTTCTCTCTTTAATTAGTTTCCATCCATTGCTTCTTGGATGGAAATCCAAGTAATTCTGTTTGATGATTCATAAAATCCTATTAATAATTCAGAATTTGAGTAATAACTTTCTTGTCCATTAAATAAAACTTTTTCCCATAACAATTTCTTTCTTAAATATTTAATTGTGACATATTTCTAATTTATCAAGAACTATTCCATCCCTGATTAATACAAGAGAACAAGCTAGAAGCAGAAAACATGGACCAGAAAATGGGTACTGCTCTAACAAGTACTATGTACATTAGAAAGTGTGTGCTTCTGCAAAAGTGCAAAAGCTGTAAAAGAAACTTAGAAGAGAAAGATAGTCACAATAGACAATAAGAAACAAGTATTTATATGCGATCTATCCCATTATAAAATCACAACATGAAAGAAAATTAACTCCCTTAGAAAAAAAATGTTTTCAACAGTTTATCAAATTTTAGGATATTGAACTTACAAAATGTCTGGTTTCCTTACCACTAAGCCTTTTCTTTGTTTCTCTGTGTTTTCAAGTTTCGTTTCCAAACTGGTCAACTTTTCACGTAGACTCACATTCTCTTCCTTGAAAGCAATGACCTCTAACTTTAAGGCAGACTCTAAAGAGCTGCGTCTTCCTTCAACTACATTTTTTTCTATAATGAAAAAAAAAGTCATTATAATAGTGACTTTTCTAACAAGAAAGTAATTTGGGGGTATTTTAGAAGGTGCTAGTAACTAATTCACTATTCAAAATAAATTTTAAAATATCAATGCATTTTCAGCATGAAATATCAAGGAACAAAAAAAGAAAGCACCTATGAAAATTTCTAGGAAAAAAGAATGAACTACTAAGTTTTTATTGAAACCATTGTTAAGAACTGATTTTCTCAAAAGTCATCAGAGAAGATGGTTTGAATCTCCTACATCTGCTGGAGTCTCTGTCCTTCTGATATTATATTCAGTATTGCTGTATATAAGGAAATGTTTTTGTTACTAAGCTTAACATAACAAGTGCAATAATGCTTTGCCACTGAGGATTTTCTCTATCCCTGAACTTTGTTTAGGGAATCACATCTTTAGGTTATCACAGAGAAAGGTAGAAGATGTACCTTCTTGGCACTGGCTCAGCCACTTTTGCAGCTCTTCGGCTCTGGCATTAATGCATATCCTTTCTGTTTCCTTCTCAGTAAGTTCTTGTTTCAACTTCTCAGAATTCTTCCTTGCTGCATCCTGCCAAAAAAATAAAATAAAAATCCAACACATGCTATAGATATGTTTGAGATAGAGAAAGCTTTATAAAAGATTTTTTTTAAATAATAGAAATTTTCATGTAGCAAATTATACATTACATTGCACAAACTATAGGTTACATTTTCTTGGAAAACACTGTATGTTGCAAACTATACATTACAACTGCACATTAAAATTGTATCCTCTTGTCTTCATCCTGCCTGTTTATAAACTTTTCCCTATTGTTGTCTGTTACATCTTTGACTTTTTTTTATAATCTTCAGAAATACAATTCTAGCCGGGATAGAAGTACTGGAAAATACATAATTTGAGTGTCCCAAAGCAACTGGCAACTGGACTTCCTTGGTATTGAAAGAAGTTTTCAAAGATTTGAAAAGATTTCGCTTCAGATTTATAATGCAAAAGAATTTTTATACAGGTAGTCCTTGACTTACAACAGTTCATTTAGTGACTGTTCAAACTTACAATAGCACTGAAAAAAGTGACATGACCGTTTTTCACAGTTACAACCTTTCCAGCATCCCCATGATCATGTGATCAAAATTGAGATGCTTGGCAACTGGTTCATATTTATGACCTTTGCTGTGTCCCAAGATCATGTGATCACTTTTTGCAACCTTCTGACAAGCAAAGTCAATAGGGAAGCCAGATTCACTTAACAAGCGGGTTACTAACTTATCAACTCTGCAGTGATTCACTTAACAATTGAGGCAAGAAAGGTTGTAAAACGGGGCAAAATTCACTTGCGATCACAATGGGGGAGATTTACTTGAGCAACTGGCAACCTTCCTATTGACTTTGCTTGTGGGAAGCTGACAGGAAAGGTCATAAATCACAATCACATGACCACAGGACATTGCAATAATCATGTAGCTCATTGTCAAGCACCCAGATCACAAGTCTCAGATGACCAGACTTTTGAGGGCCTGTCATAACCACCACTCATTCAGTGCTGTCATGACTTCGAATGGTTGCTGAACAAGTGGCCATTAACCAAGAACTACCTGAACTACTAGCTATGCCTTTAACTGCATATTTTTTTTACTTCCATCTATCTCAGGAGTTCTCAACCTGTGGGTCGCGACCCCATTTGGGGTCGAACGACCGTTTCACAGGGGTTGCCAAACATCGCAGTCCGCCATTTTTTTTCCATTTCCCCTCGGCCATGGCACGTGCACTGCGCATGCGCGATTCGGCCCATCGCGCCGCGCATGCGCGATTTGGGCCGTCGCGCGCGCGCCATGCATGCGCAGTTCGGCCAGTCGTGCTGCACATGCGCAGTTCGGGCCGTCGCAAGCACACCGTGCATGCGTGGTTCGGGCTGTCACGCATGCGCGGTTCGGGCCATCGCGCGCACGCTGCGCTTGCGCGATTCGGCCCGTTGTGCCGCGCATGCGCGGTTCGGCCCATCGCACGCGCGCCGCTCATGCACGGTTTGGGCCGTCGCGCCGCGCATGCGCGGCGCAGATCAGGATCTCAGCCTGAAAAATTCTTAAGGAATTAAAAACAACCTATCAGTATAGTAAAAAACCAATCATTATATTAAGTAAATTGATACATATTTGCTGAGCTTCTTAAATACAAGGCCATAGTATGTCCTAATAATTGTCAAGATTTATACAGCACTTAACAAGATAGAATATAAATGAACTTCTTAAGTGTTTTAATTTGGATTTTACTCCTTAGAGAGTTAAATTACTTATTTTGATTATCGGTAGCCAGTGAGAGACTTCTATGTGTTTTTAAGTTAAGATAAGATAACCTTTACTGTCATTTTTTTACTGTGGGCACAACGGCACACATCAAAAATGAAATTTAGTTGCCCGCTCTCAAAGTGAAACATATACATGACACACACCTAAACATACCACGTACAACATATGTATAGACCCACACTCCTACATATGCATAACAAATAAATATTAAATACTGTCCGTTAACTTAATAATACAAGGAAAATCATTGGGCAGACAATAATACCGGATTATCTAGTCCATGAGTCTATTCCTCAGTGGCCAGGAAGATGCCGAAGGGAAACTGACCAGCACACGTTTTCTGCAGCAACTATTTATACATGTTCTTCATTTAAGAAAAAGATTTAAAGAATACTGTGCTGGATAATATGCCACTATCACAATACCTTTATAAAAGTTTTACTATGTCTCCTTTAAAATGCCTAGAAGAAACCCAAAGAATGATGACACATTCATAAATCAAAAACTAAGTTACCCGTTCAAGGTGAACCCGCCAGAGATCTTGCCGCAAGTTTTGAAGTGCTTCTGCTACTCTCTCTGCTGTAAGCTCTGTGGAACTGTCCTTAGGCTGAGACAAAGCCAGTTCTTTCAGATTATCCTGTTCTGAAGAAATAAGCCTGTTTGGTAACTGCAACTTCAGGTTAGGGTTATTAATTAGAAAGAAAGGGGAAATCTAGATAAAACTTTGAAAGTCAAATTATCTACTGTGATAGATCTGAAACTGACATGGGTCTGCACTGCTTTCTATCTACAGTTTCTTATAACATGGAATATTGCTTTCACCAACCAGATAGCTTCCAAGTGTGTCAGAGCAACTTTTCCACAGAATGTTCAGTCAAATGGGCACTGGGGATTGTCAAACATTATTTGCATTACCAATAAAAGAGAATATATGTAGCTCACGGTTGAACTGTGGAGTTCTTGGTGCTCTCTGAGCTTGCTTGTTTTCTTGCAGATGCTTTTATTACCGGATCTCCAATGCACTGTGTACTAAGGACTCCATATTACTTGTATTACCCATGCCACCTGTATCTCCATTTGGCCTGCATTTCATATAAACTAATAATTTTAATGCCTTAGTCCGGTGTTTCTCAACCTTGACAATTTTAAGGCATGTGGACTTCAACTCCCAGAATTCCACAGCCAGCAATGCTGGCTGTGGAATTCTGGGAGTTGAAGTCCACATGGCTTAAAATTGTCAAGGTTGAGAAACACTGCCTTAGTCGGTGTTTCACAGTCTATGAGCCAGATATCCAATGTAGTTTGTAGCCAGATCTTGCCATCATATTTTATTTGTTTGTTTGTTTGTTTAATCATAAGCAGTAATTCAGAACCCAAAACTTATACTCTGCAATCCCAACCTTGCTTTTCTGATTTTTACTTATTCAATTTAAAAAGTTCTAAACATTTATATAAATAGACCTTGTGTGATGAATAATAAAAATACAGTGACACTATACAGTACAAACACAATATAAAAGTAATACTTAAAAGTCTTAATCCTATATTTCACAACACATAGTACAAATGAAGCATCTCTCTTTGACATATTAAAACAGCTGCATTTTTGCTGGGGGGGGGGGAATGAAGTAGCTGTGGATACCCGTGCAGACAGGGACTACCAGAAGCTATTTCTGAAGCAGCTGCAGAAAAGTCTGCAGAAAAAAAATGGATGTTTTAATTATTCAAAGATAATTGCCCTGTTTATATTCCCATGTGTTATGAAGCACTTCTTTTAAAGGATTTGCATATCCCTAATAAACACAATTTAAAATATGTAGCTAAAACTGTTTTGATCTGGAGTTAAGGTCACTATTATTCAATATATATATATTCAAAAGCCAATATCATTCATTTTAATTGCTCTTCCAAATAGGTCTTAGGTAATGACCAAACATCATTAAGAGTTACAGTTGTTTTTCCTTCTATAAAAATTGCACCATTCTAACTTTCAGCTCTAGGAAAAAGGCATTCAGAAGCCATTTCTGAAATCTTGCCAAAAACTGCAGACTTGACCAGGCAATCACCAGGAGTCAACACTGACTTGAAGGGCCACACATATACACAAATATTGAAATGATACACATACAATTTTGAACCAGAACATTTTTTAATACTCGGACTCTTTAAGCTCCAACTCCAGCAACCTTCAATTCTTTATTTTGTTCTATTCCAAACATTTTTTTAAAAAAAAAAGTCAGTTCTACCCTGTATATCCTAGACAGCCAATAGACATGAATTAATAAGTTTATAAAGTTACTGATTAGCAATTTATACTATTGGTATAAAAATGAGCATCATGTTTTCTCCCTATCTTCTGAATATGTCACTGTCAACTCAACAAATGAGTATGGCTGCAGCCATTTTTTTCCTACTCATTTTCGGTTGCCACATAGATCGGAGGGAGGGGGGTTACCCAGGTGCTTTGCTAGTCAAAATAATCTTTTGTCCTGTGGGAACCAAGGTCATCGGCTGCTCACAAGACTGCAGGCTGGGCCTTGCGTAAAAAGCCCACCAAGAAGATGTATTGGGGAACGTAGTTGCTTGCATAGTTTTAGGGGTAGGATTTTTTAACTTTGTATTAGGGAATTGTTACGTGTGTCTCCAGACTTGGTTTCACTTTTGACGTGTCGATACTTTGTAAAATAAACATGTTCTTTGAGGAGTTCGCAAGCCTCAAGAGTTCTGCTTGATTCATCTCTATCTGTTGGAACCATGACAGTCACTATATTTTAATTAAGCTAACCTTTAATTAAGCTAACCTTCTCTATGTCACATTGATAAATACATACAACCCACCCACCCACCCCAAAAAATATAGTTCTACTACAACAGAATTCTGACTGTGATATTTGATTAAAAAATGACTTGTAAAGAACATACTGATTATTCGCTTGCTCCTCGGACTTACCTCTATTAAGGAATGATGAACTCCAAACGTTTTGCTCTCCTTGCCCTCTAAGCTTTGGCTCAGGACTGTTACACAGCATGTAATGAAGTACTGACTGTAGTTTTATCAGCTGAGCTTGAGCTTCCCAATGAACTGAACAAACACGCTGACACTCAGATGCCAGTGCCTCTGCCCTACTCTCTGTGCTACATAGGCTTAAGCGCAATTGGGACATTTCAGCCTCCAGCTTTTGTGCAGTGTCTTTGGCATGCTGCTCATTCGCATGGGAAACTTCCAGATCTTGAGTTAGCTGTTCCTCACGAGCTATCGAAGTTGCCTCCTTCTGTACCATCATCTGCTTGAGTGATTCCATCTATGGGAAAAACAACAAAACTTGGGCATAGGAACAAGGATAACTCTAAGATAAGTAAATACCTCCTAGGCAAAATAAAAGATAAACTTGGAAAAGTTAATTTAAGTACACAAAGGAGTAAGCATTGTATATTATTACAAATACAGATAGTCCTCAATTTACAACGGCAGTTGGAACCTGAATTTCCATCACTAAAGGATGCAGTCGTAGAGTGCAACTACACTGCTTAGTGACACCAGTGCTTGCAGTCCTGGTTGCTGTTTTTAACTGAATCCCATGGTCCTTAGGTGAGGCAACTTCCTGTTGGCTTCAAACAACCAAAGTCAATGGGGGGACAGCAGGAAATTGCAAGACCCAGTCTTCCAGGCAGGTAACAGGCGGCTGCCAAGTGGGGGAGACAGTGAAAGCAGGTGGGTGGGGGATGGTCATGAAGGGTGTGGGAAGTGCCATGTAAATCGGGAAAGCATGAGGGGATGTGCAAATTTATGAGGGGATGACAAGAGATATTGCACAGTGGGGGAGGGTAAACAGTGATGTGAGTGGCACACTGCAGCATTGGCAGGATGTGTGAGGGGTGCATGTGGGTTGAGAAGGATGCAAGAGAGTGTGCAAGATGCATTGCGTGGGTTAAAAAGTGTACAAAGGAGTGTGCGAGAAGCACTGTGTGACACGGAAGATGCACAGAGGTATGTGAGAAGTGCCATGGGGATCAGAAAGGATGTGTGGGAAAGCATGAGATGAGCGTAGAGAGGCTGGGGGAGGGTGTGCAGATGGGGGAAATTTACCCCAGTAATCTTCTCTGTTGGCTTCCCCTTTGACTTTCTGTGAAAACTGGCATGGAAGGTTGCAAATATTGATCACATGAGCGAGGGGTACTTGACCACCAGTCCTAAGTGCAAACAAGTTTCCAAGCATCCAGATTGCAATCAGATGGCCGCAGGGATCCTGGGATGGCCAGGATTCTGAGAAGCACTTGCAACCACCATTTATTCAGTGCAATATAACTTTGAAAGATTGCTGTATGAAGGGTCATAAATCAAAGACTAGTTGTAGGGCATTAGATATTATTATATCAGCTTTAGGCAAGTAAAGGAAAAAATTAAGCCAGGTTATTCCGAACAATGCAAGAAAGAGGCCAATGTATTAGAAAAAAATAAAATACTGAAAGCAGGTTTTATTCTAAACACACTACTGTACATCGATAACATAGATCTGGCAATAAAGAGAAAAATAAAAAGGAACTGTTGTGGATGATACCTGACTAATCAATTCTTGCACTTCATGTTTGTGAAGTGCAAGCATCTTTTCTGCTTGGTGTAGGGCACTATTCAATTTGGTGATTTCATCCTGATGAGCATCATCCCTCTCTTGCAGTTTCTTCAGCCTGAATTCCTTCTCCTCCAATGAGAGAATCAAGCTACAGTAGGGAAAAAAAGCAAGATTTCAGTTGTAGGATAACCGTATTTAAGTACAAAAGCCCAGTTTTCTTTTCCCTTAGATGGTATCCTCATGCAGTTTTAGTTCTTTTATGGTACACATATAAATGGTACACACAGTTATGATGTACAGGCAAAATTTAAGTATATATGCCAGAAAATAGTAGTTACACAAAAATGTATCAAACACAGTGTGTTTCTGTAAAAGAAGATACCGATATAAAAATTATTCATGCAACATAATTGGGAGAATATATAGGATTAAACTACCAAGAGATCATCTCTCTTAATGTAAACAATGTAATATAAAAACAAGGGAGATCGTACCAGCATTAATAAATACAGATGCATGAAATTATACTGCTATATTTTTTCTATCCTGCTCTATGGAGTAGAGAGTTGGTCTCTGACAGAAGGCCACCTGAAGAGACTAGCAGCATTTGAAATGTGGATTTACAGGCAGCTGTTACGTATAAACTGGGTTAACAAGATCAGAAATGAGGAGGTGATAAGCCACCTGGGAAAGCCAAGGGAAATCATCAAAACAATTAAAAAATGAAAATTAGAATATTTCAGACATGTGATGCGACACCCAGAAAAATACGGCATACTCCATTTAATCCTCCAGGGAAAGACTGAAGGCAAACGAGGTCCAGGCAGAAGAAGAACATTGTGGCTTCAAAACCTAAGGGACTGGTTTGGACAAAACTCAGCAGCACTTTTTTGTGCAGCTGCTGATAAAAACAGGATTGCCAACATGATCGCCAACGTCCGATAACGGATATGGCACAAGAAGAAGAAGAATCATTATATGGCAGCAATATTCCTGACAGGATACTACAACAATTAGTCAGACAATGCAGACTATAAAAGCTAAGCTTTAAGAAGTATAAAAAGCTGCCAATTTTTAAATATAAAATTACAAAACACTCTTTTTGAATAAACAAGGACTATCCTGTCTTTTTCTAAGAGAGGTTTTCACCAAGGACATTCTAAAAAAAAAATCTGTATATCCACACGATCATTGAATATTTATAGGGAATTAGCAAAAAGTAACTCTCTCTGAGATCATTATTTTCCACTTACAATTTACTGCCGTTGCTGCTTCTTACCTGGCTCGTTCACGCTCCAGAGCCTGCAGTGTTGCCTTAAGCTGCAAATTCTGGTTTTGTTCTGTCTTCATACATGTATCCTTACTTTCCATTTCTTCTTGCTTGTTATGAAGAAGGGCCTGAAATTCTGCATTCTGATACTCAACTTTTTCTTTCCAATTCTGCAACTCTGAACAGCGTTTTTGTGCCTCTTCCCAATGGCTCTGAAGCAGGGCACTTTCATGTTCTGCCTCCTCCTGGTGCCTTTGAAATGCAGCTTTCAGTTTTGCGTTCTTAAGTTCCACCTCCTCTTTCTGTTGCCGCAGATTTCTGTTCTGAAGCTCTGTGTCCCTTTTCTGATTCTGTAGCAGTTTAATTTGGGATTTTGCCTCTTCCCATTGCCTTTGGAGCTCAGAATTCTGAAGCTCCACCTTTTCCCACTGACCCTGCTTTCTTTCCAGGGCTTGAATTGTGGTCTGCTGGTGCTCTACCTCTTCTTGCTTTCCTAGTAGCTTGTTGTTTAGGTGTTTTTCAGTCTCCCGTTGACTTTGCAGCATAGCTGCCAGTTCTGTGTTTCTTTGTTCCAACTCTTCCTTCTGTCTCTGCCACTTAACGTTCTGCTGTATGACCTCCTCTCTCTGTTTTCTCTCTGCTTCTAGCACCTTTTGTAGTTGTGACACTTCAAGTTCCTTTTGTTCAGACAATTCTTGCTTTTCTCTTAAATGTTGCTGAGCCTCTTGGTTAAACAGTTTACAAGAATCTTTTGTAGCCAGCAGTTGGAACTCCAATTCTTGTATCTTAAAAGAGAGAATAATATAGTGAAGAGGCAGATCATATAGTTTTCACAAGTGTCAACACAATGGTACATTATACTACATAATGATGGTACATTATAACTCACCATAAATGAAGAGATAATGCTGCAGGTTTAAACATCTCAAGATAAACTAATACCAACCCGAGCTTTTTAAAGATTTCAGTATTTGTCTGATCATAATAGAAATGGTAGCAGTGCAATGGTGACATTATACCATTAAGAAATAATAAAATAAATTTGGCAGAAGGGAAGTTAGCTACCAGAATCACTGTCTTATTATGTAACCCAAAATACTTTTCTTAAAATAATGTATATTTCTTATAGAAATGTTTGTCTTTTTAATTTGTACAGCTTTCCATGTTTTGGAAAAGTTAACAAAGCACAGCTTTAGCTACACCCATACATTCTCATTACAATTTCAGAAAGGCTGCATATTAACACAAGGTAAGAATGGGTAAAAGTAAAATCACCTGATTTTGTAAACTGTCTCGCTGATTAAGTAGGACATTTATTTCTTCTTTGAGAGATTTTATTTCCTCCTTCTGCTTTATTTTTAATGTTTTCATTGTACGCGTGGTATCTTTCAGCTTAGCTTCCAGACGCTGTACATTACTCTGCCAATAAATATGTAAGAATTGGGATTTAATATTTTAAATTATATCTGTGCATATTCAGGCTTAGTTTCTATAATAACATCTTTCTTTTATTAATTTTCTAGATATTTATACAATCTAGGAGTATATACTCATGGATGCATATGCATTCAGAAGTGTGTATTGATTGATTGACTGATTTACTGTGCCACTCCATTCTCATAGGCTCTGAGTGGTGTACAATCATCAAAAAATTAAAACAATATAAAATTTATCTATATACTTTCAAAAATAGTGGCATCCAGCCTTATATTCTCCTATATAAATTCTATTTGTATATCTGAATTCTAAATTATATGTACATCTATGGTAATGAATAACGTGAACAAGATACTTGTAAGAAGTAAAGTGAGATCTATTACTTAAGAAGCAATGTGAAATCTATTCTGTCCCATGGCCTATACACATTTTATGAAGAATAATGGCTATATATGGAAACAATTAAATTTGATTGTATTTTTTTATTTTCAAGTACACCATCAAAATGTGGCTGCAGAACAGCGATAGATTTGTAAAAGGAAAATGTCTAACCAAGAACGGCACTGAGCTATATTACATGTTCTGCAAAACCCCAAAATAAAAAGCCCCCCAAATTTTTTATCATCACTTGCCCAACCACTTCAATCATGCCAGCAGAGGTAGCCAGTTGTCCCCAATTTCCAAGAGGTTAGGGGGTCTGAAACCTGTTTTTTTCATGATGGAGCCAGCCCTATGAAATGATTCATTTATCTCCAATTTCTGGATCTGGAAGAAGTTTAAATTAAAGCTTATCCAGAGGGCTTTTGGAATTTAACATCATGTATTATTTTGAGATTGTTATAATGCATTTCTAGGATATTTCAGGTTTTTATTATTGTGAGTGGATAAGAGACATTTTATGATTGGGGCAAGATACAAATCTATAAAATATAAATAAATAAGATGCAGTTGGTTTAACAGCAATTTTGCTAGTAAAATATACTATAAGCTTGTTACAGTAGGTTGTCAAGAATATCCTTTCATCATTTCAAAACCTAGAACTGACTAAGTTATTGTTTAAAGAACATCTGTTGGATAGTATTATGCTGATGCAATGGTGGCAGAGAAAGATATTATCACTGTGAGATAGGCCATAGATTGGTTTTAATCTCAGCATCTACCTTCTTTTGCTAAATGTTTGTGAATTCCATTAGACAGCAGATGTCTCCCTTGGTATCCATCAAACTCTTTCCCCATCACAAACTGGAAGACAGCATGCTAACTTCAGTACCGTCTTAATTCACACAAAAAGCCTCCCAAGGACCATACAGCCATATTTAAAAAATAAAAAATAACCTAAGGCTATACAGAGTATCCTGGAAGCTAGAGGATATAAGAGGAAGCCTTTTGGTAAATTTGGTAAATTTATAGTGCAAAACACACCAGGATAGCCACTTCCTAGGGCAACAATTCTGCAAGATAATCTACACCATACTTCAAAAATTCCAAATGTATCCACCAGCCTGAACAGGGTTGCTACCCCACCCTCCATATAATCTCTAGGACCCTGGCCTCTGTACAAGAGTAGTTTTTATACATTCAACATTGCTCTGAGCTGGATTGTTGGAAGATTTCACAGTATTTTTCACTAATCTGCTTATTCTTACCTGTTCCCTCTCTTCAAGCTTTTTCATCTCCTGATGAAGACACTCCAGTTGCTGAGAAGTATTAGCAACTTTCTCATTTGTTTGGAAGATTTTCTCTCGTAACAATTCCTTTTCATTCTCTTTTTCTAGAAGAACCTATACAAGAATAGAATAGAATAGAATAGAATAGAATAGAATAGAATAGAATAGAATAGAATAGAATAGAATAGAATAGAATAGAATAGAATAGAATAGAATAGAATAGAATAGAATAGAATAGAATAGAACAGAACAGAACAGAACAGAATAATAGTCTTGGAAGAACTTCTAGTCCAATCCCCTGCTCAGGCAGAAACCCTACCATTTCAAGCAAATAGTTGTCCAGTCTCTTCTTAAAAACTTCCAAGTGTTGGAGCATTCACAACTTCTGAATTACATAGATATATATTTGGACCCATTAAATACATGACCTTTTAAAGCCAGAAGTATCACAATAGAAATTGACAGTTCATAATAACTTGAAGCCAGGCCGTATATTTAGACTTGAGTAAAGTATGCTCAAATTAGATTCCCAGATATTAATCAGGGATAAATGTGTTTTAGAAACACACTGCATAAAAAGGAATATTACTCAAAACCCAATTTTAAGTAGTTTTTAAAACCCATGAGACCAAATTCAACACAGAAGATATATAAAATGTGAAACTTTTAAATATACTTTAAAATATAATCAAAAGATTATCCCTTTACTATCTTGATTTTTTTAAATCAGAGTTCTGCATAATAATTCTATTTTGATCACTAAAAATTTTTCAACATCCTCAAGAGTTCTTATTACATATATATATATAACCTTATTACATATATATATATATATAACCTGAGCACAACTAAGCCCCCACCCAAACAGAACACTCCCCCAGCCAATCAGAGCACAGCCAAGCCCTCATCCAATCAGAGCACAGCCAAGCCCCTAACCAATCAGAACACACCTCCACCCAATCAGAATACAGCCGAGCTCCCAGCCAATCAGTTCAAGCCCCCACTGGCAGTTAAAAGGAAGAAACAGCTGCAATCACACATTGCTGCTAAAAGCACGAAGCTGAAAGCACCAGCCTGAAGATGACGAATGGGACTTCGTCGAAACGTCGCGAAGACACTTCAAATTCTATGTGGGAGAAAACCCGAAGAACCAAAGACCTACATATATATAGAAATATATATAGAAATATATATATACACACACAAACACATATACATATACATACACACACACATACACACACACACACACACACATATTTGTTTTCTGAGGTTTTCGCGGGTGTTTGTATGTAGGTCTTTGGTTCTTCGGGTTTTCTCCCACGTAGAATTTGAAGTGTCTTGGCGACGTTTCGACACTTCAAATTCTACGTGGGAGAAAACCCGAAGAACCAAAGACCTATATATATATATACACACACCTAACATAGGCAGACCTATATATGAAAGGTATGTCTGTAAATAAAAGCCAATTGGAAGGTATGCAGTTGTAAATTTTTTAAGAGTTAATATCTAAAGCAATAAAAAAACAGGAATTAGTAGCGATAATATTTCACATTAGTATACCAGAGTCATAAATAATATCCTAAAAGAGAAAAACAAAAGGGTTGAAGCACAATCTTCCCGATATGTAGATTCTCAGCAATTACCATATTAGCAAGAGAATTTGGGGGAATGAAGTCTAAACACCGAATGGTGTTAAGAGTGGAAAAAGAAATTCTAATATAAGTCATACTACCTCTTGTTTGGCATTTTCAGTTTTAATGAGCTCATCTTCCATATGGGTTTGAATATCAGTGATCTTCTGCTGCAGTTCCAACAGCTTCCTTTCACAGACATTTTCAGTCTCTTCTTTCTCCTTGACAACACATTCCAATTCTATTTGGTGACGTTCACGTTCATTTCCCTAGAAATACATCAGGCAAATCTAATAAATACACAGAGAAAAAAGAATGATGTCTTCTTTAAACGCTAAAGCAAATGTTCTGCCTTTAGCAAAGATTTGAAATGAGTTTACTAAAGACAAGATACTATACTTTAATGTCATATAATTACCAAAGAAAGAATTGACCAGAAAGAGAATACTTAGGTTGAGATGAAACAAAGAAAATATAAATATAAATGCTTGCCAACTTCTGAGAGAGTGTGTCCATTTCTTCTTTATGTACAGTGTAGCAGTGACTGAGAGTTTCTTGGTACTTCTGCTCTATCTGTGAGATCTGCTGTGCTTTTTCTTCTTTCTCTTGTTGAACTTTTAATTTTGCAACTTCCAGCTCAGCCCTAAGGCATTTCACTTCTCCTGAAATAATAAGCAAAGAAGAAATTAAATTTCTACTGAATCTCATTTTCCATTAACCAAGGAAAATATAAGTATTCTACTGTTTCCCGAAAACTCCAACTATTTCTCACCTTGTATCACTTCTTTGGCCTGGCTAATTGCCTGAATTTTCATTTCCAGTTGATCTCGGGTAACTTCTACTTGAGATAATTGCTGTTGAGCCTGGAAGAGATTTGATTCCAAAAGATCCTTTCCTGACCTACAAGATACAGACATAAAATTGGCATTTAGTCTTTCTTCCCTTTCTTGTATGAAACCTGAAAGATACAGTAAGAAAAAAGTTACATTTGAAGTATTCCAGCTACAATCTCGATACATATAAACAATAATAACTTTAGTATCTATTTGTCAAGCTAATACCAGATAGCTAATATTTGGAAAGAACACACATTTTTGTGCATGCACTATATTGATTGTTTGATCTGACAAATCTGACAAATTATATGCATAATTTAAAACATGGATAAGGCTTGAGTAATGTAACTGCTACATCTTTCTTAAGTTGCTTTCTACATGGGCAGAACTATCTCTAATACAAGAGAGTTGTATTATGAGATACAAATTTTCTTTCAGAATCCAGATTACTATGAATATATAGTGTTATTTATTCAAATAATTAAGAAACTTCATCCAACACTTTCTTACCTAAATTTTGAGACCTGCTCTGTAAGAGTCAGTCTATCTCTCTCAACAACTTTAAGTCGTACTTCCAAAGAAGTTTTTTCACGCATTAGTGATTCCTTTTCTCTAGAAGCCTTGGACAGCATTTCCACTGTATGAATTAGCTCTTGATTTGCTTGTTCCAAACTAGCATGATATATTTCATTCTGATGATGAACCTACAAGAAACAAAAAAAAGTCTCGTATAAAATAGTCTCGATTAATTGATGCCAAACTATAAAAGGAAATATTTATGGTTTCATTATTGATGGTTTCATTATTTGTTTACTTATATGTATAAAAATTTGTATACTGCCTACTGGGATAAAACAAATACTAAAATCTACTACATCTTTCATTCTAAACTGTGTTATTCATCTTTATTTATTTAAAGAACTTTATATACTTGCCCATATTACAAACTACTACTCGGGACAACTCATAAAACATATAAAAATAGGGAGGGAACCTCACAATGAAAACTTCTGGTACCCCAGGTCAGCCTTCTTCCACCCATTAGCATATCACTTTGCTGGGCTCCTGCCTGATTCTACCCCAACCCCGACCTCTGCCATAAGAAACAATGCTATTAATATATCTATGCAGGTTACCTTTTAATACTCACTTGACTCAGCTTCTCATTTGCCTCTTCCTTTTCACCTGTTAATACTCTCAATTCATTCTGTAAGCTTTCCTGCAACTCCTCGGCCTTATGAAGCAACTGTTCCAAGCGAAACTTCTCTGCATTTAATTCTTCATTTGTTCTTTCTGTCTGGTTAAGCTGCTTTTGCAAGGAAGCCCCTCTCCTTTCCATCTGATCTACTTTGTCCAAGAGAGCCTGGTTTTCTTGTTCTAACTGAATGTAATGAAAGACCAACAATAAAGATAATCTTAGCTTGAGGAAACACTTGTTTCTATTCTGAGTTGAACACAATCACTGAATTAACATATCCCTTATTTTCATGCTACATGCTGTTCAGCATAAAACAATTTATCTAGAATATGTTCTTACCTTCAAAATTAGTTGGTTTAAGCTCACTTTATCCAGTGCTAGTGCTTCATTAAGGGCACTCATCTTTGTAACTGTATCATGAAGGTTAGCAGTTTCGGCCTTCAGCCTATTGTGCACACTGGTTAACTTTGCAAGAGACTCCTCAGCCTTACAGAATGAAACACACCAAAAACAAACATCTATCAATATGACAAATGTCTATTCAGTGGCTTGAACATGTGCCAAATTCTGCTCATCCAATTATGGCCAAACAGTTTAATCTTGTGAGTAGCATTGGGGATACGGAGAAGAAAAGATGGTGTTGTAATTGCCTTCTGTGTGATAACATACTTCTATGCCTAACGTACATAGAACAGGACAAGTTTTTATATTTTAACCCACTTATTATAAGGAGGGAATGCAAGTCTTATTAACTGGAATTATGTATAAATTTCAGGAAATAAATAACATAAATTACATTTTTTTATTAGCCTGACCATTACACCATTCCTCATTTAATGTCCTTACCAACCAATAAGTGCATTTACCACCACATTTTGTGCCTGACCAAAAAATCTCCAGTGTGATACTAATTAAGCTCAGGTAAGTTTCAGGCAGCACTGCAGCCAGCAGGAGGATTCTAATCAACTAATTAAGGTCACAGAGCTGAGCTTGTTAACTTGCATTTAGCACTTTTTTAAGGAAGCACTGCACTATGGAGAAAAGCAGCACAAGAAGAGATAGCTTGTTTAAGCAGTCTTTCAGCCCTGTGAGGAGAGAGGGCACTCTATGAGAGAACACTATCTGAATGAGACAGCAGCTACCAGTGATCTTCACACCAATGTTCACTTACTCACTTTGTAAGTAATGCCTAACAATCAAGTCATTAGAACAGAATGTAGTTAATAAATGCAGAGGGTACAGTATGTAACATTTAATATGGCATTTATACTTTACACATTTCCAGTTTAAGTTCAAGTATAAGGTAAGAAAAGTATGTTAATAGTACCTGCTCTAATGCTGAAGCAAGTTCGTATTTTTCTTGCTTCATCAGTTCTCCATCAAGATGAGATTTTTCTAATGATTCTCTCATAGCTATCAATTCATTTTTTAATAATGAATGCTTTTCTTCAAGAGCATTTTGATCTTCCTGACTGAAAAAAAATATTTAAAAAAGGAAACTATACATGTATTTTTCTATTAAAACAGAGGTACATCTTTCATATTCTGTCCTAAGAAAACTGTTCTAAGAGTATTGAAAGCTGGTTTGCAGCCAAAGTACTACTAATTCACTCACAGTAGTACACAAAATCAACAAAACTCAAATACAGTACATGGAAGGGAATAGACAGAAAGAGCTCTCTGATTTTTTTTTTCTGTTAAGCTGTATCTATAAACTGAAGATGCTTACTTATTTCGAGAATTCAACAATATTGAATATTGTTGCTTATGTTAATATACTGGATAGTTTTAAATATACATAGAAAGATATCTTGCAAGGTAAAGGTTTAATTGCTTTTTGTGGAATACTAGCCAAAATGTGCGCAAACTGACTATATTCTACTCTATTTCTTCAAGATATGTTTCATCTGACAGTAAGGCTGGTAATACTATCACTATCTTACTAAAAACATTATGTTAAAGCCACAACTAGAACTAGATATATTTTTTATAGAAAATTAATCTTCCAACAGAATAAATGACAAAGGTTACAGTAAAAAAAAGAATAGATGCATAATGAGGGAGCAGGTCATTTTTTTAAAGCAAATTATTGCTCTCTGGAAAATGTGTGAAGAAAACAAGCAAAAAAGCTCACATGTATTCTCTCTCACGCAATAGCCTCTCCAATTCCCCCTGTTTTTCTTCTTTCTCTCCATCTGCCATATCTCCTTTCAGTTGTAGCTCTGTGTTACTTTGGCGTAAATGCTGGGCCTCCTGTTCCAAAATTTCCAGCTGCTGCTGCAGTTCTATTCTAGATTTCTCCAGGGTTTCATGGTCACTGTAAAACAGCAGCCTCCAGTTAAGTAGTTGCTTATACTGCCGGAAATGAATATCAACTAACATGGCAACAACAAACAGGTACATAAGGTAAATGTTAATATAAATAATTAATAGTATAATATATTAAAGAATTACTGGCATCTCCCAGACATTTTGAGATTACAGCTCTCAAAATTCTTAATCAGGAAAGTCAAAAGAATTCCAGGAATTGCAAACTCAACACATCTAAAGGCAGCAAATTGAAGAAGATACTTTAAAGCTAGAGAAAGCTAACATAATGCATACCTACGGTAAGTGTCCAGTACAGATTGTAAATGCTGAAGCTGGCTTGCATATGTGTCTCGTTCGCCTTCCAGTTGTTCTAGTCTATGTCTTAAGAAGTTGCACTGCTCTTCCTGTTGCTTTTGTTGTTTTTCCAAAGCAGTGGCAGAATCTTGACTTTCCAACAGCTGTCGCCTCAACTGCTGCAAAAGAAAAAAACAAGAAAATAAGGCTTAACAAAAAATGTCTGATGAGCAAATGGAGAGTGAATATTTACAGACATCAAGTGTTGAAATTTTTTATAGGAGAAAATAGTATTCTTAACAGTCTTCTTACCTCTACTTGATTTCTTCTCTTAGCAAGAACATCACGTAAAAGAAGAAAGGTGCCATCTGAATCGCCAGTATTGGGTTCCATGATGCCACAAGGGTCGGCATACTGTTCAACTTGCCTGATGCCAATTGTTGCATCATTCTCAATAATAAGTGCCTGAAATCCAAACCAATATCACTCTGTAGTTTTTCATATTAAAACCATCACCTGCCTAGAATCTCCTACATAGGTCCTATTCTTGTGAAAGATTCTAATGGACAATGGCTAAGTCATTAACCTTATTCATACTTTCTATCTGCATGGAACCTTACCAAGTTGAAGCAAGACTGGGACATCTCAGTGTTACATCTGACATCCACTACCCATATGCTGTGTACTGCTTATAAGAATTAACTTGCACAGCAGAACTTGCAATTCATGAGATTGTGGAGTAACAGCCTGATTATGTAGATCTATAAGCAAATGCTCTATGAATAGTCAGTCCTGAATTTTGGAGATGTACAATTGAACAAAAATAACCTTAATAACTGTTCCTCCAAATACCGTAAATCCAAATAATATGTAATGAGTCTGTATTTCCCAAGTCATGACTTACATAATGTGTGGAATATAAAACAACTCCCATTTAAATGACTATCATCACATAGTACAAGATAGATTTTTCTGAAACAATGGAACATCGTCTCCAGGATGTCTCAAAGTAATAATACAGTATGATTATTTTGTTATTAAATACAAAACAATTTTATGAACATATTTCCAATATATTCAGATAGGCATTGTCTTCCTTCTAAACCAGTGGTTCTCAACCGTTCTAATGCCGCGACCCTTTAATACAGTTCCTCATGTTGTGGTGACCCCCAACCATAAAATTATTTTCATTGTTACTTCATAACTGTAATTTTGCTACTGTTATGAATAGTAATGTAAATATATGATAGGCAGGGTGTATTTTCATTGTTACGAATTGAACATAATTAAAGCATAGCGATTAATAACAAAAACAATATAGCAATGCTCGCTGGGGAAGCTTACTCTTCCTTGCTCAAAAATGTTGGGAGGGAGGGAAGGGGAAGGAAGGAAGGAAGGAAGATTGAAGGGGAAAGGAAGGAGATTGAAGGGGAAAGGAAGGAAGGAAGGAAGGAGAAAGAGATTGAAGTGGAAGGAAGGAAGGAAGGAAGGAAGGAAGGAAGGAAGGAAGGAAGGAAGGAAGGAAGGAAGGAAGATTGAAGGGGAAAGGAAGGAGATGGAGAAGGAAGGAGATTGAAGGGGAAAGGAAGGAAGAAGGAGAAAGAGATTGAAGTGGAAGGAAGGAAGGAAGCAAGATTGAAGGGGAAAGGAAGGAGATGGAGAAGGAAGGAGATTGAAGGGGAAAGGAAGGAGATGGAGAAGGAAGGAGATTGAAGGGGAAAGGAAGGAAGAAGGAGAGAGAGAGATTGAAGGGGAAGAGATGGAGATGGAAGGAAGGAAGATTGAAGGGGAAAGAAAGAAGATGGAGAAGGAAGGAGATTGAAGGGGGAAGGAAGGAAGATTGAAGGGGAAAGGAAGGAGATGGAGAAGGAAGGAGATTGAAGGAAAAAGGAAAGAAGGAAGGAAGGAAGGAAGGAAGGAAGGAAGGAAGGAAGGAAGGAAGGAGAAAGAGATTGAAGTGGAAGGGATGGAGATGGAGATGGAAGGAAGGAAGGAAGATTGAGGGGGAAAGGAAGGAGATGGAGAAGGAAGGATATTGAAGGGGGAAGGAAGGAAGGAAGGAAGGAAGGAAGGAAGGAAGGAAGGAAGGAAGGAAGGAAGGAAGGAAGGAAGGAAGGAAGGAAGGAGAGAGAGAGATTGAAGGGGAAGGGATGGAGATGGAAGGAAAGAAGGAAGGAAGATTGAAGGGGAAAAGAAGAAGATGGAGAAGGAAGGAGATTAAAGGGGAAAGGAAGGAAGGAAGGAAGGAAGGAAGGAAGGAAGGAAGGAAGGAAGGAAGGAAGGAAGGAAGGAAGGAGAGAGAGATATTGAAGGGGAAGGGATGGAGATGGAGATGGAAGGAAGGAAGGAAGGAAGGAAGGAAGGAAGGAAGGAAGGAAGGAAGGAAGGAAGGAAGGAAGGAAGAAGACTGAAGGGGAAAGGAAGAAGATGGAGAAGGAGATTGAAGGGGAAAGGAAGGAAGGAAGGAAAGAAGGAGAGAGAGATATTGAAGGGGAAGAGATGGAGATGGAAGGAAGGAAGGAAGATTGAAGGGGAAAGGAAGGAAATGGAGAAGGAAGGAGATTGAGGGGGAAAGGAAGGAAGGAAGGAAGGGAGGAAGGAGAGATTGAAGGGGAAGGGAAGGAGATGGATGGATGGATGGATGGATGGATGGATGGATGGAAGGAAGGAAGGAAGGAAGGAAGGAATGATTGATCTTTGGAGAGCCATGTTTTTCCAGATGGTGATGAATTGCAACTCCCAGCATTCCCCACTCTTCCACAGTGCTTTTTAGGGCTGCTGGGGATGGTAGGCCAGTAAGGTCTGGAGACACACACAGATGCCCTCCGACGGCGAGGGAGGCGGGCTGGGAGGCATGGGGGAGGTTCTGGCGCGGCGCAGAGGGCAGCCGGGGGCAGAGTGCGGCCCGGCAACCAGGAGGGGTGGGGATCGGCTTGGCGCTGCAGCTCAGCTCAGCTCAGCCAGCAGCAGCAGCAACGCATTGCCCAAGCAGGGCGGGAAGAGAGGGGGTGGTGGTGGCAAGTCATGAAAGCAGCGTCCACACGTTCAGGGTGCAAACGCCGTGGACGGTTTGGCTCCCCCACCTCTTTATGCCCCGAGGAGTTCTGAACGAGTGGTCGTGGTTGGTTTTTTTTTTTTTAAAAAGCTTTAAGCAACGAGGCAGAAAGGGGAACTCACTCACGGCTCTTTTTTTTCCCTTTCTCGGCGACTGGGAAGGCAGCAGCCAGAGACGCTGCTGCACAAAGGGAGGTGGAGAGAAGAGCGAGGGGGAAAACCTCACTCAACTTTCGCCCTTATCAAACCTGATTCTCTTCTGGTCGACACCCACCTGCCCGCCCACCCCCTTCACCTCCCGCTACAGATTGATGCTACCCCTCGGGAGTATTTTGCCAGGCTTTTTTTTTTTACCTTGGCCCTGCGCTTCTCCCAGATGGAAGCCAGGCAAGAGGACCTGAAAGATGCCAAGCAGGAGGTTCATAGCCATGGCGATGCGGCAGTAGCTGCTCTGCGATGGGTAGCGCAGCCCCACCATGCTGCTGAGGCGGCTGCTTTCCTGTCTGTCTGAGCTGGCTGGCAGAGCTAGCCTTGAGCAGAAATTCTCACTAGTGTCTCGGTTCCTAAGACCATTGGAAATATGTGTTTTCCGATGGTCTTAGGTGACCCCTGTGAAAGCGTCATTCGACCCCCAAAAGGGTCGTGACCCACAGGTTGAGAACTGCTGTTCTAAACCCATAAGAAATCCATAACCAAGCAATTTAACTTCTCTTGTGGAATAACAGAAAATATAACATGAAAGGGATCTTGTAAGTCACTTAGTCCAGCACCATGCTTATCCAATCTATTTTAAAGTCTCCAGTGAATGACAGTCTACTCTGATTGGGCTCTGCTGATTATGTAATACAAGTACAGCAAAATAACACCAATTTTGCTGAAGCTGCTCTGGTTACCAGAAGGCTTCTAGGTATAATTCAGATTATTACCTACAAAGCTTTTTATGGCTCAAGTCTCTGTTACCTTTTGGCACCAGGTAAGCGAGATAAAATTTGTCTGACCACTGTGCAAAGCCAAGTGGATAGTGAAAGAAGTCCTCCCTCGTGAAAAGTCAAGGGTAAGTGGGGGGAGAAAACTCCTTCAATAGGGAACCACCTAATGCTCGAACCAAGGCTGAAACCTTCTTTGTTGTCCTTTTGAAAAATATCAATACCATGTTCTTTAGCAGGTTTTGATATGTGATGGTGGAGGGAGATATAAGTAATCTGCTAATACAAGGAAGTATCTGTGTTTTGGAGGGCAACATTATTTTGATTTGATTTTAAATTATGGGGGGGTTGGTTATTAAGAAACCATATAGTCGGAGATGACAACATACAAAAATATTGTAAATCAATAAAACAAACATATCCGTAAGTAGGATACAGTAAATCTTTTGCATAAAGCTTTTCTATATTTTATAAATTAGGGGTCTGAAATGTAATGCCTGCTGTATAATAAACATATTTTTGTGATTGGCCATGTTATGAGTGGACAAAGGCCACCCATACACTACAAAGTATGCTCCTCAGTGTCCAAATGTGTACTTCTAGGTAATAGAATGTGATACTTAATTTATATTTTAAAAAGTAACAGAATCATGAAAAGATATCTAAATTATACCTACCTGGGTAATTTCTGTTAATACATGTTGCAGAGAAAAGATCTCTTCACTGATATCTTTGCTTGGTGTTTGGTCACAATCTATCTTCAAATTATTAGCCTTCTGAAAAAATAAAGTATTAGAATTAAATCACTGTTTATAGAATCTGAATCCTCACAAACATCTGAACTTAGAACATAATTTAATAGGAATACTGATTGACAACGTATCGATAAAACTTCAATGGACATATCTCACTGGCCAGAATATATCATATGAAAACATGCCAAAAGGAATTCTACCTGTAGGATTACAGAACAGTACTGGGAAATTAGTACTTTTTAACTAACTATTAAAATTGATATTCAGTTTACATATTGCATACATGTTTTCAAATTATATTAGCAAAAAGAATTTTGGCTTTATAAATGCACAACCTGTTTCCCCATTCCTATGGCATAATTATATAAACAGTAGGTATTACTGTTGTAGCAAATAGTACATTTCTTTTCAAAACATCTTGTGATCCAGCATTTAACTTGTGAAAGCAGTTATCACTAAAATTATATGAAGCAAGTTGTATAACATCTCTTCCACTGGATTTTCTCTAACTCCTTGACAACATACCAGAATTTCTACTGTCTCTCTTAGAGATTTCACTGTCTTCTCCTTCTCTTCATTCTGTTTATGAGACTCTTCAAGCAAAGCAGTCAATTCCAGCAACCTGAAAAGAGAACAGCAATATTTATAGACTAAGATGTTTTGACTAATACAATTTTATTTTGCTGCTTCTAAAAGCAGTTCATTGTCCCTGAAAGCTCAACATGAGAATGTGAATCCTGCACATAATTTTTTGCATTTAGGAATCCCAGCTTCTCAGCGGAGTCCCCATTTTTAAAATCAGAAAAAAAATCTAATTACATAATTTACATTAATCTCTTGAAAGAGCAAAACACCTTTACAATCTTTGTTGCCATTTACAATCAGTAGACTTTCCAAAGCCAAAGAGGGATTCTTGTATCCAATTTCTCAGTGTGCTAAAGCAGAACTTTTATATGTTCAGACTAGTCATACAGGAACTAAATGCAACCATCTGGAAACCAAGTTCCCTCTCCAATATATCACTAATTGTGCTATAGTGGCCCAAGAGTCTACTTACATACAGACTTTTAATAGAAAAAACATCTCCAGTCTCCAAAATGTTATTATTTTAAAATATAGCCTGTATATATAAAGTCATGCATTTTTACCTTCTTTATTCATACATCATAATTATCAGAAGATCTGCGTTTTTTCCAAAGAAGAATGAATCATATTGGTTACTTATTTGGGCCAACAGCAAATACATCAAAGTATTCAAAATTTATAAAGAAATATATTGTATTCTCCTTCGTGTAAGCTAAATTTTGGCAAACATCAGTATATATATTATGTTTATATTTATATTATATTTATTAAATTTCTATACCGCCCCTCTCCCGTAGGACTCGGGGCGGTTTACAACCCAATAAAAACATATAAAACAATAAATATTTAAAATTAAATTAAATTAAATAAATACAAGGCTATTACTAAAAACCTGTTAAAAAAACCCAATTCTAAAACCCGAACAGCCTTGTTTAAAAATTTAAAACCCGAGGAGATCTAGGCCAGGCCGGCTTGATTGAAGAGATGAGTCTTCAACTCTCTTCTGAAGGTGCGGAGATCATGACACGTCCGGAGTTCAGGGGGGAGCTCGTTCCACATCGTCGGTGCCCCCACAGAAAAGGCTCTCCCCCTGGGTGCCACCAGCCGACACTGCTTAGCCGATGGCACCCTGAGGAGGCCCTCTCTGTGGGAGCGAACTGGTCGATGGGAGGTATTTACTGGCAGAAGGCGGTCTTGTAAATAACTGGGTCCTATGCCATGGAGCGCTTTAAAAGTGGTAACCAGTACCTTGAAGCGCACTCAGAAAGCCACCGGCAACCAGTGCAGCTCGCGCAGGATGGGGGCCATACCACCCGCGCGGCCGCATTCTGTGCCAGTTGAAGCCTCCGCGTGCACTTCAAGGGGAGCCCCATGTAGAGAGCATTACAATAGTCCAGTCTGGAAGTGACGAAGGCATGGGTGACCGTGTGTAGCGCGTCCTTATCTAGGAAGGGGCGCAACTGGCGTACCAGACGAATCTGGTAAAACATCCTCCCGGCCACGGCCGTCAGATGGTCCTCAAGGGACAGCCATGAATCTAGGAGGACTCCCAAGTTGCGAGCCCTTCCCGTGGGGGCCACTGACTCACCCCGATAGACAGCGATGGAGTCAGCTGGTTGTACCGGGACGATGGTAACCACAGCCACTCGGTCTTGGAGAGGTTGAGCTTGAGACCGTTCTTCCCCATCCAGATCTGCACGGCCTCCAGGCACTGGGTCAGCACGTCAAGAGCTTCATTTGGGTGGTTCGGGGTGGAAATGTACAGCTGAGTATCATCAGCGTACTGATGGAATTCCATCCCAAAACCTCGGATGATCTCACCCAGCGGCTTCACATAAATGTTGAACAACAAGGGCGAGAGGACAGACCCCTGAGGTACCCCACAATCAAGGGGCCTCGGGGTCAACCTCTGACCCCCTGTCAACACAAACTGCGTCCGGCCAGAGAGGAAGGAAGAGAACCACCGAAACACGGTGCCCCCTATACCCAGCCCCGCCAGCCGGCGCAGCATGATACCATGGTCGATGGTATCAAAAGCTGCTGAGAGGTCCAATAGCACCAGGATAGAGGAGCAACCCCTGTCCCGGGCCCGCCAGAGATCATCCACCAATGTGACCAAAGCTGTTTCCGTGCTGTAACCTGGCCTGAAGCCCGACTGGAACGGGTCCAGGTACGACGATTCCTCCAGGTGCTGAGGGAACTGTCGAGCAACCACACTCTCAACAACCTTCGCAACAAAGCGAAGGTTGGAGACAGGACGGTAATTAGATAGAACAGCCGGGTCCAAGGCGGGCTTCTTGAGGAGGGGTCGCACCACCGCCTCTTTCAGGGCGGCGGGGAAGACACCCTCACTCAACGAGGCGTTGATAATTGCCTGGAGCCAGCCTCGCGTCACCTCACTGGAGGCCAGTACCAACCAGGAGGGACACGGGTCCAATAAACATGTGGTTGCTCTAAGACCTCCCAGCAACCTGTCCACATCATCAGGTGTCACGTAGTCAAACTCAGCCCAGATAGCAGCCTCAAGACCGGCCTCAGCCACTTCTGCTGGACCGCCTTCGTTGAAGTTCAAGCCTTCCCGAATCTGAGCAATTTTGTCATGCAGGTATTGCACAAAATCCTCAGCTCTTCCCTCCAAGGGGTCCCCCCTCACCTCCCGATGAAGGAGGGAGCGGGTTACCCTAAACAGGGAGGCTGGGCGGTTATCTGATGACGCAATAAGGGCAGTGACATAAGAACACTTCTCTGCCCTTATTGCCACTAAGTAAGTCCTAATATGGTCTCTTACTCGTGTTCGGTCAGACTCAGAGCGACTCGCCCTCCAACTGCTCTCTAGGCGTCTTTTACGGCGCTTCATCTCCCTCAGCTCCCCGTTAAACCAGGGAGCCGATCGAGAACCACGCCGGTTCAGAGGCCGCAAAGGCACAACCCTATCCAAGGCATCAGCAGCTGCCCTATCCCAGGCAGCTACCAGCACCCCGACCGAGTTGTGTGTTATATGTGTCAGAGCCTCCGGTATTGGCCCAAGTTTCGTCTGGAACCTCTCGGGTTCCATCAGTCGCCTGGGGCGGTACCAAACAATTGGTTCCGCCTCCCTGCAGTGGGGTGTAGCGGTCCGAAAGTCCAAGCGTAGGAGAGAGTGATCTGACCATGACAAAGGTGTAATAACTATATTTCTCGTATCCAGATCACTCAGACACTGACCAGAGACAAAAACCAGGTCAAGCGTGTTTCCCCCCGTGTGTGTGGGACCTTGAATTACCTGGGTCAGGTCCATGGCTGTCATGGAAGCCATGAACTCCCGAACCTCCCCAGACGCCTCGCCCGCAGATGGCAGATTGAAGTCGCCCATGACTACTAGCCTGGGGACCTCAACCACCACCGCAGCGATGACGCCCAAGAGTTCGGGCAGGGCGGTTGACACGTGGCAGGGAGCCAGGTACGTGAGCAACACAGCCCTCGGACCCCCGATGTCCCACCTCACAAGGAGGGATTCACAGCCTGCCGTCTGAGGAACAGTGACTTCCCTTGGCCTGAGACCTTCCCTAATCACAACCGCCACTCCCCCACCCCTGCCCTGAGTTCTCGGCTGGTGAAATGCAAGGAAGCCTGGAGGGCACATTTCCACCAGAGGGACACCACCCTCTGGTCCCAACCAGGTCTCCGTAATACCCGCCAGGTCTACAGCCCCCTCTGTAATTAAATCTTGTATCGGGGGGCCTTATTAACCACAGACCTGGCGTTGCACAGCATCAGCCTACAACCCGGGCCCTTTGGCTCTAAACAACTCAGATCACAAGTAGAGCCGCGGCACCGCTCGAAGATAGCGGGGGCGCGCTCCCATAAATTGATGTGGCCCCGTACTCCCGCCATATCTGCCCCTCCCACTTACAAAACCGATGGGAACTAAATCACCTCTGCCCCCTCCCTGATCGGCACCCTCGTGGTTCCGGTCCCACCCATTGCCTGGCCCATGTTTCTCCTCCTCATTCCCACCCCCTAACCCTCCCTTATCTCGTAGACCTCCCCCCAGGCCTACACCATTACTATTATTAACCTTCCCACCCCCCACCCCAGAACCCCTTAAAAAACATTTAAAACCCCTACTTAAAAACCTTCATAACCCCTTTTTTTGAGCATGCCACCTCTCAGGATTCCAAAATCCGTCATCAAGGTAGGCCTTTGAAAGACATACAGGCCATTTCTGCGAGAGGGAGGCATCTCGCAGTGCAAGAAGGCTCGCCTTATCCTGCATCCAATAATCATAGCTTGGGTAAAAAACACAGAGATGAGGGTTTGTCCATAAATTCCATATGGTCTTGGGGTGGGGTGGGGCCGCGAGGCACCAGCATGTCCTCACCTCACCATGCCCTCAGCTGTCATTGAGGGGGGGAGGAGAAAGGAGGAAGCTCATCATCATAGGGGGTTCCCCTCGTCTCTCCGGATCCTGGGGTATCGATCAATTTCCATGTGTGATGCCTCTTGTGCTGGCCTGGCAAGCTGGAAGCATAATAGTTCTTGCTGGATTTCTCACGATTAGCAATTTGCAACACTGTCATTGAGAAATACAGGGGAGGCTCCTCAGCTATCATTGAGGGAAGGGGGAGGCCAGCCGGCTCTCTCCCACGAAGCTCTCACCCTCGTCACTCCACTACTCCAGGCTCTCCTCCTCTCAGAAGGGGGAGGAAAGGGGGAGGAAAGAGGCCAGTTGCGAGGCTCCAGCATGTCCAGCATGACCTCACCTCACTGCATCCTCAGCTATCATTGAGGGAGGGGAGGGGGCCAGCTCTCTCCCTGCGGGGCTCCTCAGCTATCAGTAAAAAACCAGCCGGCTCTCCCCCCAGGGAGCTCTTAACCCACCGCAGGTCCTACTCCAGATCTTTTACAGCTACGCCGGCTCCCGGCTCCAATCCACATCATCCTCCGAGGCCTCGGCATTTCCAAAGACGCCGCGCGTAGCTGCCGACGCCTCTGCTCGCCCCAGCTCAGTCCGGACTCCTGAAGCCCCGTTACAGCGCCTGGTGGTCGGCAGCATTTTCCGGTAATCACCCAGGGGTGTTTGATGGAAATATACCCCCTGGGTGGGCTCCCCAAACCTCATCTCCTAGACCCAAGCATTGGGCACTCAGGCATAAACGTCCATCTTGCGCATGCTCGGCAACAAATGAATATATTTCCTGATCATTCATATTAGGCTGATTGTCCTTGTACAACATAATCCAGCACTGATTTATTGTGCACTGAATTTCTCTTTGTTCAAAATAATGAAAACAAAATAATCCAAGTTACAAAGAACAGAATAACTACAGCAAACCCATATTCTATTAGTTTTATCTTTCCAATTTGCCCTAATTAATTTGTTAATTGGTATAATTCATTCCTACTACAATTTGCAATAAAAATATCTTCCTTGAGAAAGTCTTGGCACTAACAGCCACTGTAATTTGAATAAAGAACTACAAATGGTGAGAACAATTAGTAGACCTTTTAAATGGAACTTACCTGCTCTGAAGATCTTCCTCTGCAAGATCTCCTTTGACATATAATGCTCCAATTGCCTTTGTTTGGTGGTATTTTTCTTTCTCCATATTCATTTTCTCTAATTTTTTAGCAAACTGTTGCCGTTCCTGCAGCTGGCATCTTAGGGCTGAATCTTCCAAAGTCTTGGTCTCCCAAAACTGTGCATCCGAGCTCACACGGAAACAACTGATCACTATAGAGCCATAAAGCCTCACTTGCTCAGCTTTTAATTCAGACAGATCCCTGGAATAAAAATAAATAATGCTATATTCTACTGATCTGCAGATAGTGGAATTCAGCCTCTGGTAAAATGAAAGTCTTCACAGGAAAGATGGAGTAGATAAGAATTTTCCTTCCTATACAGCAGTGAAGGAAACATGTCACAATTCTTTCATTGATATACAGAAAAGGAGCATTTCTACATACAATTTAGTAGTATACAATTTCAACTGATAGAGGAATCCTTTCCTCTTCACCTGTCAGTTGCTGTCTTCATTTCCAAAAAATGCCGACGTAATGTCACCACTTGCCGCCAAATGCCAAGGATACGATCATGTTCAGATTGCCTATAGTGTTCAAAGAGCTAGAAACAACAATAAAATTACAAATAATCTGTTTTATCCCACAATAGTAATTTGGTATACACTTTTTCAAAGGAAAAAAATATAAGCTTTTTAAAGCTCATAAACTTTTTCCTTACTATTCTTTTTCTGTAATATGAATCAACTTTCAAGATATGGCTATAAGCTGATTGATTATTAAGAAAGAAAACACTCATTTCCCATTTCCCAAAGATTGCTAGAATCACATACATCTGTTTATACCCTTAGTGCCATTACAATATTTACCAACTTTCTTAATTTTTATCAGCAAATATCTGTTCAAGCTGAAGAATGGGGAATTTCTATCTAACTGGAATAGAAAACTTTCTAGAAAAAAATTACTTTCCTTATATTTTCTGTAATGTTCCTACAAATACATTCTTACCTCTCGTTCTTTGTGCCATTCACTCTGTTTGTGCTCTAACTCAGTTTTAGCTCTTGTCCAATCATCTGTCAATTTATTGATATCTTCCTGGAGTGCCTCATTCACTTCACTGGCTTTGTCCAAGTGTTTCCGAAGCAAGATATTCACTCTAGCCAAATTCTCACATCTGATATATAAAGTAATAATTTAAACAAATAAACATGATTCTGAGAAGATAAACTAGCATCAGTACAAGTACTCCTCATTTAGCAACCAAAATTGGGACTGACAACTTGATCATTAAGTGAATCAGTTGCTAACTGAAACCACAATTGTGCTTATGATTTCCAGGTTTCTTTTGTTTTACATACCAGTAAAGGTCATAAATGCAAGAAATGAATGTAAAATTACTGTTTCAGTTACTTTTTCTAACTGTGATCAGTCACTAAATAAAACAATCACAAAGCAAGAATTGTCTTTACTGTAATTGTACTGTTACTCAACACACTTCTACAATTAGGTTTAACTCACCTCTGCTGTTCTTCTTCCAAATGAACCAATACATTTTCTATACTCTGTTCTACTTTGTGATTCCTTAGATGTGGATGAGAATCCTTTGTGAGAAAGTAAAGTCTTAATTAAACATCAGGTTTTGCATAATTGCAAAACTCACAGTAGTCACTTCCAATATTACTCACACTGTTGGATTCCAGACGCTTTTCTAATTCCTTACACCAATTTCGATATTGCAAAACCTGATAAACAAAAAAATAGTGTTTATCTTTTTGTGTGCTACAACACATTTCAAACAGTTTCACATTTGTTATCAATTAATGCTTTCTCTATGTTTTCTCTTATAGGTAGCTGCCTACGTACGTATATTCACGTATAAATTCCAGTTATAGAATAATTTTCAAGCACAGGCTAATAGTTTTTAAATGTATCTTTTATATTTGTATCCTGATTTTCTTTCAGCAACTTAAAGTAATATTGTCACTGCCAATTTTATCCTCACACTTATTGTATTCTGGGGGAGGTTAAGCTGAAAGATAGGATTACCTACAAGTTGCTTAACTGAGTGGAAATTTCAATAAGGTTCTCCTCCATTCTTGCACAGCACCGTTATCACCTCAATTAACTCTTTTATTTATTTATGCATCTAAGAAGATACATCACCACTTTCTTTTGGGTGATACTGGTAACAGAAAGGCTTTTTTACCTTTGCCTGTAATTTTTGAACAAGTATTGCCTGATGATGTTGTGCTTCTTGTGAACTTTGTAGTTTCTGACGATAGGATGCGTGGTTTTCCATCATCTGCTGATGTAATACTCTTATTTGGTCATCTGGCAACAAAAAGCCTTTCTGTGTTTTCATGCTGTTTAGTGTTTTCTCTTCTTCCATCTATAAGAACAAAATCTGTATGAGCAAGATTGATTCCTCTCCTCTGGCAGCAAAAACTGCTCTGACAGCCTTTTCAGTAACAAGCACGACTGTTTTGGCATTCTTTAAACATATAAATAGGTAAGATACCCGGGACAAAAACTAGTCTACTTTGTGTCCAATACACAAATGAAAAATTAGAGGCGTTTAATATACCCCACAGAAATAGAAAAAAATAGGAATTTACAAAAACTAACTTCTCTAAAGTTCAGAAACTCAACCGTAGATTTCACAGAGAGAACAAACCTAATATTCGGCTTTACTCCTATAAATTCTTATGACCTTGGGGACCGAAAGGTTCCCAGGCCTGCTAATGCCACTGAGCGTGGATCTCAGGTAAAGTCCGGAACAGCCCTCCCATCCAGAAGTCAGGATGCAGTTGCCTTTCTGGTCCTCCTCACCTGTGAAGCAGCGAGCAGGTAAGGCGGAGGGAGGGAGGGGAAAGAGCAGTAGGCCCGAAACTGCGAATCAGCTGTGCGGTATCTTTCCGAGCTTGCTTGCTGGAGCAATAAGCCAAATATATATATCCAGAAGCGACTTGTGGGAAATAGAGTTCAGTTCAAGGCGGTTGTGATTAAAGCTGCTCTTGAAAAACGACATTACCCATGAGCCCTTGAGCTCCGCTTCTGTACTTCTCCGCTGCCTCCTATTGGTTCAAAGGGAAGATGACGCTGATGCAGAACAGCGGGAAGATGAACGTGTTTGTTTTTAAAAAAAGCTCTCTTTCTAATTGGTCAACGTAGCACGTATTTTAATATTGCTAGTAAATCTTCTGGTAAGATGATATATTCTGTGAAGACCAAAAGGTAGAAAGGAAGGGATTTTTTCCCCAGTCCTCCTATTCCTGTTATTTTTCTACTCATTAGATTTGCTTCTCTTCCTAATTCACTTCTCCCCCCCTCTTTGCCTTGTGTTGTCGTCCCCCATGTTATTTAAGTGCTTTCGAATGGTGGTGTTGAAAAAGACTCTTGGGAGTCGCTTGGACTGTAAGGAGAACCGAGTAGTCTTGCTTTTTAGCTAATTCCAAGGTAGCAAGATATCTTTGATGCTCAATCTGGAGAGTAGATTAATTAAAATCCAGTTGCAGAAATGGCAACTGAAACCAAGGTACAGTGATGAGTTTGAAGTTGCTTGGAAAAATGATAATTGTTTGTGTGACAGGACAGAGATTTTCCTTCAATTATTTTTGCCTCTCTCAGTATGCCTCATTTCATTCTCCCTCACTACAGTATGCAAAGAACTTAAAATAACAAGGTTACTTAATTGTGTTGAATGTTGGAAATTCCAGAGCATAAAAACGTCTTTTTGAAGGGTTATTCTTAGATATTCAGCTGTTGTTTCACTTTGTATATTAAACCACAAACTAGATAATCATATGTTAGCCAAGGACATTGTTTGAGTCCAGAGTGTATGGTTACATTATTAGTGCGATATGTGGAACCAGAAATTTCAGTCAGTTGAATAAAACTATGATTAAATGGTTCATGTATGGATAGCCAAAGATAGTTACTGTATTTTGCTTTTGATGAACAAAAAGCAATTTCATTTTTTTTAATATTCTAAATCTAAGGCTCTACTAAACAGAAATAATACTGTATTATTATCTGTAGGTAAAGAAATTAGTTCACTGAACTAATTTAAAGTCTCAACTAATATGATTTCAAATAATAAAAAGCTTTTAATAAAAAGAACAATTCTTATTTATTCCTAATAGAACTGACAACTATATAACGGTAAAGTAGAAATAGTTTCAGGTTCTGCATTCTACAATCTTTGTTCCAAGGTCTATTTGCAAAATCCCTCCCTAGAATTTCTTGCAAAAGAGTATCTGCAAATCATAACAACCACTGCATCTTTCATCTCAAAACCAAAATGTTTTACAGATTTCATCTTTTATAACATCTATAAATTTACTAGCACTTCATTCCAGATAAGACACAGAAGTAGATGGTAAAAATTTATATCAATTTACTTAACAGTGTTTTTATATATATTTGGGGATTTTTTATCTTTCTTAGGGAATATTCTATTGCCTGCTAAGAAATGTTTCTATATGGTAACAGTTATACACCATACAAAGAAGTTCCAAATGCAGAACTCCAGGTATGAGACCCTGCATATAATTCATATAATTGACAATTAAAAAAAAATAATCTATATTAAAATATGCTATTTAAAATAGTCATTTTCTAGCCGTATCTGACTATGTTAAGACAATCTAAAGTAAAACTTTTGAATTTTTATTTTTATTTTATTACAAAAATTCCTTTACAGATGACATACAGGAATGCAGTAATAAGTGAATAACAATTCTACAGGTGTGAAACTTGACATGCATGACTAATCCAGATTTATTGTAGCATTTTTAAATAATAACATACATCCCATGTTTTTTTTAAAGGTGTGATACGTGACCCCACCTATCTTAGGCTCACAACAAAACTGTGAGGCAGATAAGGTTGGCAAAGAATTACTAACTCAGAATCATCCAGTGAAGGTTGTTTCGGGGATTTGTATTTGGTATATGCAATAGAGCATATTAATTCATTAACATAGAAATAATGGCATTACAGTGAAGCAGCATTAAGTAAACACTAATCTTGGGATAGATGACTGCTTAGCCCTGGCATTTTCTTCAGGCTTCTCATCCCATTACCATCTCTTCCATCTCCAATTTTCCACTTGGAATGTATTTTGTAACTTTTTACTTGTTAAAATTTGTCACTTAGTTGTTTGATTGATTTCTCCTGGAAATGGTATTGTATAAAAGAGGCATTTGCTCTGTCTTTGCTGTTTTGTACCATATTTTGGGTAGATTACCACAGGAGTTGAAAAAGCCCTCAGTCCTATGACTGAAAAAGAAGTAAATTAATTTCTTATGAAAATAAAATAAAGATACTCAGTACTTCTTTGAAGATGGTCACACAACTTTTTTTTAAATTTGCAATATTTGGCGCATAGACCTCTTTCCTGGGAAATGTATTGCCTAAAATTGGGGTAATACTTTGGGCCCTGCTTCAAACTTTTATTTCTCCTTTTCTAAACTGCTGAAATATTGCCCAATTTTCAATTCGCTGAATCAGCACAAAAACTATATACTATGGCCCATACTGTGATTTGAAGGCTAAGATTTCTGTTTGTACAATGGTGATTATGCTTATGCTTTCTTATGCCATTAGAGTAATGTATTGCTGTGATGAAAATTAATACTTGACATAAAATGTTTAAACATTTCTGATCAAAGTCATGAACTATTAGTTGCAGGAATAACCTTCCCATCTGCATTTATACTCTAATTGCTTTGTATTAATAATTGGTATGTGTGGCAATATTATAATAAATATCCTGCTTGGAACAAATGGTAGTGATGATTTTAATCATAATAGCTTTGGGCAAGGGGAATATAGGACAAAAAGATGGAATATAGCACAAAAAAGACTGCCTTCACGGTCTAATTTTCCAGTGAACCCACCTCATATCTTTACATATTAAGGGAAAGGACAGTGACAAATCTGGTCATGTATCTTTTGTATCATCATACTTGCTTCTTGAAAAGAAAATTATATCAGCCATTCTCCAAGGTTTGTTAAGTGCAATTGCAATTATCATTTGGTTCAAACCAAGAAGTATGTTGTTAGGAATTATATCAACCCAGAGCCAGTGAAATTAAATCAGTGTTAAATTAAAAATATATTTAATTATAGAAAGATACACATGTTGCAAACTCACCTACTGACATGGATCTCCTCATATCTATTTCCCCACCATGATTTGTGACATCTGTAAGTAATATATTCCACATCCATGAATTAACTTAAGGAGGGGGTTGATATGCTAACAAGCACATATTTGTTCCACACAGGTCTCACATCTTAGTCATAGGTTGATGTGTTTACTGTAGTTTTGAAAGAGTGTGTATATTTTACTCAATTAGAACTTGCTGGACATAGAATTAAAACTTATTGCTATCAGCTAATTTTGGGGTATGATTCAGCAGTTAGAATAGTTTGCAAAAGTTCCAGTTTGGTGTCATGATGAGACAGGTGAAAGAAACCAGTGCTCCGGATTCCTAGCCCAATTTCGCTCGGTCTGGAGACCCCAAGGGGTCGGAAAGTTGCCCTGGAGAGGCGAAGAAGAAGGGAAGCCTTGGGAGCTTGGAGCCAACGGTGGTCGGCCCAAACGAACTGAGGAATCTCTTCAAACGGACGGAAGAAAGAGACAAATAAAAAATAACTTGTTATAATGGACATATTGGAATATCATGAAATGCATCCAGGAAAACAATTGGCATTAATATTTCTAGATGCTCAAAAGGCATTTGATAATGTTTACTGGCAATTTATGAGTCAACAACTAAAAACAATGGACTTTGGACAAAATTTTATAAATACGATTGAAATAATATATCATAAACAGCAAAAGTGATTGTAAATGGAGATTATACAAAGAGCTTCAACATAAGAAAAGGCATAAGACAAGGATGCCCACTATCTCCATTGTTATTTATCTTAACTTTGGAAATTTTAAATAGAAATATTAGACAAGACCAAGAAATTAAAGGACTAGAAATAAAAAGCGAAACTTATAAATTGCAAGCATTTGCAGATAATGTGGTATTCATTCTAGAGGAACCTTTAGAGATGATTTCTAAATTATTGGAAAAGACAGAACAGTTTGGAGAGATAGCGGGAAGATAAATGGAGAAAAAACTAAAGTGATAGTTAAAAATCTTACAGATAAACAAAAAAACAAATGTCAGAAAAAATAGAATTATAAATGGTCAAAAAGGTTAAATACTTGGGAATATATCTAACAGCAAGATGTTCAACAATAAAAGAAGATAACTATATAAAATTACTGAATCAAATAAAACTTGACCTGGAAAAATGGGAAAACTTGCAACTGTCAATATTAGGAAGAATTGCTACGGTGAAAATGAATATATTACCAAAAATATTGTTTTTTATTCCAAATGATACCTATAAAACGGGGGGTTTTTTGAAGATTTAAATTCTCTAATTTTGAAATTTATTTGGTAAGGAAAGAAAGCTAGAATTAAATTGAAAATGTTACAAGAAGTTAAAGAAAATGGAGGTTTTGGCCTGCCAGAGTAAGTTTTATATTATCAAGCATCTATATTAACATGGATAAAAGAATGGATAACTCTTAGAAATAAAAGGTTATTGTTTTTGGAGGGACATGATTTACAACTTGGTTGGCTGCTTTCTTAAGGGAAAAATAAAATTCATAAATATTTTCAAAACCACTATATTAGAAATGCATTGTGTGGAAAAAATAAAATGTAAAATATATTTGAAAATTCCAGGATCGCTTTCAACAATGGAAGCATTTGTACATCCAAATTTAATCAGTTTTGAGAAAATACAGACATATAAAAATATTCTAAATTCTGAAGGGAATTTAAAATCTAAACAAGAGATGGAAAATCAGGGTATTGATCTATCATGGTGGACATATTTACAAATGCAAGTGAGATACAATAAAGATGTTAAATTGTACGGATTTTATAAAGAATAGACCTTGTTTGATCAGATATTATTGACCTCTAATGAGAAATTAATTAAGAAAATGTATAACTTTTTATTGAATTTGAAAATGGAAAATGAACAAGTAAAAGAAACGAAACATGGGCAATGAATTTTGGATATAATATAGATTTAGAGAAATGGTAAAACTTGTGGGAAAGAAATTATAAATTGACAATGTCAACCTCTTACAAAGAAAACCTATATAAAATGTTTCGTAGATGGCACCTGCCACCAGCAAGATTAGCAAAAATGTTTAAAAATATGTCAGATAGATGTTGGAAATATAAACACAAGTCAGGTACTTATCATGTATGGTGGACATGTGTTAAAGCAAAGAGATATTGGACAAAAATGCATACTTGGCTAGAAAAGATGTTGGGAAAACATGTAGATTTTAAACTTGAACATTTTTAATTAGGTATAATGCCAGAAAAGATTGATAAAGTATATACTTGATTTTACATGTGATAACAGCAGCAAGAATCATATTCACACAATATTGGAAAAATGAAAAAATATCACCAGAGGAAGAAGCAATTAAAAATACTAGATCAGTGGTGGCGAACCTATGGCACGTGTGCCAGAGGCGGCACTCAGAGCCCTCTCTGTGGGCAAGCATGCCGTCGCCCCAGCCCCACCTCCCCCCACAGTCCCCTCCTCACCAGCAGTCCCACCGAGGAGTCGCCCTCAGTTGTGGCCCGTGCAGAGCAGCGCAGCGAAGGACATGACAGCAGGGCAACAGGTACAAGACTCTGACCCCGCGCCCCGCAGCAGCATCTGCGTGGCTGCCATGGTGCTGCAGGGCTGCCTGGGCAATCTGCCACAGCAGGCAGTGGAGGTGGTAGGTGGCCCTGCAGGGGTTGGGGTGGGGCAGAATGGGTGGGGCAAGAGGCGGGGTGGAGTAGGCAGGGCAGGGGGCAGAGCAGAGGGGGTGGGGCAGGGGGCAGAGCGGTTTTTGGGCACTCGGTATCTAAAAGGTTTGCCATCACAGCACTAGATTGTGCAGAAATGGACAGACTTACTCTGAGGTTGAAAGAAAAAGAAGAAACAGAATACTATCAAACTTGGGACTTATTTTATCAATGGCTGCAGAAAAGAATAAGGGATTTGGAATTAAATCTGTATTAGTGAATGATAAACTCAGATAACACGTTTGTTGAACAAGCACTACTGAATTGTATGAAAAAAACCAATAAAAACTTTTTTTAAAAAAAGAATATTTGCAAAGGACAAGAAATTCTTTATATCATCCTCACACATTCAAGTTATATAATGAATCCCTCAAGCTCAATTTTTACATTTTTAATTAAGCATTCATGATGCTCTTTTTCATGCAAAATATAGTTAATGACATGTGAAGTTAATGACGTGTATTTCTACACTCTAAAAAAAGTCTAGACTCATTAACTAAGGTGATTCATTATCAGAATTACAGAGATATGGATCGGTAAAGAATTTTATTTTAAAAAACTGATCAGAATTTAGTTGTTAATGTTGAATAACTGAGATTATTTGGTGCTTTAACTTAATATGGCTCCAAATTCCTGCAGGGGACACTGCTGCGTTAACATTGGATATTCAGGGGCTTTACAAAGAGAAGAAGTTAAATAATGAAGCCTAAAATGCAATATAAGAAAATATTTCCTTCTCAGACATGAAGTAGGATTGTTCATAATTCCTTATTTTCTTTGTCAGTAATTCATAATGTTTAAAAAATCCTTTTTAAGCAATAGCTTTGCTATCACGTTTGTTTTCTTTCAGTCACCTGCTAATAAAGCAGAGATTCCATGTTTAGAACTCCATACAATGCATATGTAATTAAAGCATACTACAAATTTATTTTGACCTGTTTTTGTAAAAGAATCTTATGACTATCTTAGGTGATGTTGTTTGGTTTTAAATGAAGAGTTCACTTAAGGCTAATAATACAGAACATGTTACCACTTTTGGGTCCATATTCTTATACACTTTTAACCCTACTGAGTTGTTTAACATAAAGCTGAATATGACTCATAAAGCAAAGAAGACTTTTTAAAAGAAATATATCACACTTAAATTAGTTTAGACAGCATGACATCAGAGAGTAATTAAATAGGTTTTTGTTGGAATTCCACTTCCAATTCCTGTGTTCAAGTTTGTAAAAGATTTCTAAGCACCTGCAGGTTTCTGTGTGTGAAATATTTTCACTGGAAGGGATTCAAAACTTTTTTAAAAAAACTTTTAACACTGAGGCAGCATTACGCCATTCTTCCTTCTTGGAAAAAAAATTCCTCTCAGATTTAAACAAGAGTCCTTCAAGTTTTTAGTCATTTTTAAGGAAGAAAGGGGGTTGGTTAACTTTCTCTTTTTAGGAATAAACTGCTGGCAGAAATCAGGAGACAGCAAATTGAACATATTAGCATTTCCACTATGGGACTGGATACAGATATTACACAAACTGATTTGAAATTCTGTATATTGAAAATAAAGCTCTTTTTCTTCTTGCCTTTTAATCTATTCTATTTTTTATGCCAAACCAGAGGAACCTTTTTAAATTTTTTATTTGGTGGCATTCAAAGGAAGACCAGAGGATGAAAATCCTGTACTTTCTTTCTATACTGCTTTGGCACTTCAGTTGGTTTTATCTGGTTTTCATTTCCTTAATATTGAATACTACTGAAGCAAGTCAAGGTAACCTAGGGTTGAAATTAGGATTGTCTAAAGTAGATGGAAAAGAGAGGCACCCGTTGCCAAGGACAGGCACTTTTAGAACAGGGAGCCATGAATATGATGCTGGGAATTCCAAGTCTAGAACAAGAAGCAATATTGCTCAAGCTGGAGGTGTCTTGGCAAAGACTGACAATTCAAAGAAGACTCTGTCTAAAGCAAGGAATACAGAAAAACATGACGGACTTACTTCAAATAGACAACCAGGAATAAGGACGGTGACTCCAAAGGCTCAGAATTTTGGCCCTAAAGCCCCAGTGAAAAAATCTGGCACAGGAAATTCAGATAGTTCCTACAAAACCAAAACAATCAAAGAACCTATTACCCAAAGGGAATCTAAAGAGGCATTCAGACATCCTGCTGTCATACCACATGAATATATGCTTGCCTTATACCAAATTCTTTCTGATGCAGAACGGAAAGATATAAATGGAAGTCTAAAACTGGAGATGGGACTTGCCAATACAATTACAAGCTTCCTAGACAAGGGACAAGGTAAGAAAATCTATCTATTTGCAGAAAGAGACAAAACCTTGCTAATCACAGATGTTTTCATCCTAAATGGATACTTTTAAGAGCATTTCTAGTGTCAGCTTTTGATATTTGTAGTAAGGTAAATACTAATTTTCAGAATGTATTGTGATATGTTTTTCTTTTCTGCTTAAAACATTGCCATCACTTTATAACACAATACTATATATCTGATAGAATAAGAGCGGAATAATCTGTTCCTGTTGTCTATTTCTATTTCAGAAAAAATAGATTAGCAAAGAGGTACTGTCTGGATATTTCTAATTCGTTAGAATGAAACTAATTCAGATATAGTTTTAATTCAGATTTAATATTACAAAATAAGCAGGAGGCTTAATATTTCTGCAATAAAAAGACTGTAAGATCAAAGGAGGTTGTCTACATTTTTTTTTTTAGCTCCTCACAGGCCCCACAGCAATCTGTGAATTTTCTTTAATTCCCATGTTGGTAACTGATTTTTCCTCTACAAGTACCAGTACTCTTGAAATGAGTAATGTGTACAACTCAGGGCTGTAACTCATGATAGAGAAACATATCTATTATCTGTAAATATACTCAAAAGAGAAAGAGTTTTGTCTGAATGAAATTCCAAGTTGAATGTTTAAATCCAATATATATCATTATTCATTAAGCTTAAACTTCTCTTCCAGGCAAGTGTCTTTGAAGGAAAACAGTTACTAAAAATATCATTCACAAGCATATGCTCTGTGGTTTCTATCTTAAAATATAACCACTACATAGCCACATATGTTTATATGCTTTCCATGATATATTACTACAACAAAAAGAACATCATAGGCACAAAGTTTTAATCTGAAGTTCAGGTTCAAATGTATTTTATTGGAATTTAAGTTCTAATTAGGTTACATGTAGCGTCTTCTCTGAAATGCTGGAGAATTGGTCCACTATATCTCCATGTGATATTACCTTCTAACAGTGCCATAAAGCCATTTTATTAATCCCAAACTCATTATGCACATGTGCTAGGAGAAACTAAACAGTAGTACACATTTCTATTCAGAAATATTTGAACCTCTCTCTGTTTTTCTTTTTAGATGATCAAGCTCCAATTAAAAAGCAAAAATACCTTTTTGACATCAGCGCACTAGAGAAAGATGGTTTACTAGGGGCAGAATTGCGGATTTTAAGAAAAAAAGCTGATACCTGGAAGCCTTATTCTCCTGAGAAAACGTATCAAGTGAAGCTATTCAGTTGCTCTACAAGCAGGCAAGCATCCATTGTCTTGGAGTCTCGAACAGTCAACATCATAGATACAGCGAAATGGGAAGTGTTTGACATTTGGAAAGTGTTTAGGAACTTTAAAAACTTTAATAACTTGTGTTTTGAACTAGAGGCTTTTGAAAAGGGGAGGCCTGTTGATTTAAGGATTGTGGGATTTAATAGAACAGGAAGGGAAGTCAATGAAAAGGCTCTTTTTTTAGTGTTTGGTAGAACAAAGAAAAGAGACTTGTTTTTCAATGAAATAAAAGCCAGATCTGGTCAAGATGACAAAACTGTTTATGAATACCTATTCAGTCAAAGAAGAAAGAGAAGGGCTCCTCTAGCAACTCGACAAGGAAAACGACCAAACAAAAATCTGAAGGCAAAGTGTAGCAGAAAACTACTCCATGTGAATTTTAAGGATATGGGTTGGGATGACTGGATAATAGCTCCTCTTGAATATGAAGCATATCATTGTGAAGGACTTTGTGAATTTCCTCTTCGGTCTCATCTAGAACCCACCAATCATGCAGTTATCCAAACATTAATGAACTCGATGGATCCAGAATCAACACCTCCCACTTGTTGCGTTCCAACAAGGCTGAGCCCTATTAGCATTTTGTTTACTGATTCAGCTAATAATGTAGTTTATAAACAATATGAAGACATGGTGGTAGAGTCATGTGGCTGTAGATAGCAGCACAAATACAGTTATTTTATTTTATTTTAAATAAAAGACAAAGTGTGAGCCTACAGATGATCAGCATAATAAAGTCGTCCAAAGCCTTCTATACTGACAATAGTGACATTTTAATATTGGCAAGCTTTTTTTATTACAACTTCCACAATGATTCTATCTTACTTTAGTACAAGTTGTGATAAATAATTAGATTTTTTTAAAGCAGCAAATGTAGTGGCCTGGTGTCACATGTTTAAATTATTCCTATTTATACTAGTTATATCTACAATGTTGCAAGGGCCACATCTAGAGACACTTGCTACTGTCAATAGAGCACACGGATATTTGTGTGTCCTCAAACCATCACATTAAATCATAAGTCAGGTTGCTACCACCAGGGCAGTAGTGCCACACTGTACTTTGAGGTCAGGTATGAGTCACGTATGTTTCTAAATAGAATAGATTAATAAAACAAACAACATGAAAAATGGACTGCAGTGTCATCCTGTAATTTGTCATGTTTTAATATTTGTTACTCCCTAAATCAGTGCTGGCCCAATACATTTTGCTGTCTGATGTACAGTACAAAATAATGCAACCACACTTTAAAAGTATGCGCTGCATCATTTAGACTTCAGGTTTTCCCTTGATTTATCTCCCCTGAAGCAGGTTTCTTTACTGGAAAGTAGTAGACAATCTTCTTTAACCACTCAAATACACTTCAGTGACACAAACATTTTTATCTGATAAATACTTTTGATCCAGTAAAAACATTAGCAAATAGTGTTACAATGGGCCTGTTTATTTTCTTACACATTTTAAGCTCAATAATATTAAACTATTTCACAGATTAATCTTCCATGCCCATTATTGTCCAATATATTTATCTTGTATTTGCTTGAAAAAAACTTATTTCTTTAATTCTATTATAACCAAACAGTATCTAATAGTTTAAGAAACATTTCATATATTTAGAACTGTATATTTGCAACAATTATTTAATAGAATGCTGACTTGGTTTTAAACTGTACATATTATATGTGGAATTAGAGAATTGCAAGCAAATATGTTTATTTCAGTGTATATTATTTCCATTTTATCTTTTTAAAATGTTGATCTTTTTAGTGTTTGAACACTAGTGTTTTGTTGTTTTGCTTATAAATCATGCTGCACTCTAATGCTTATAATCTTAAACTGCAATAAATTATTGGGTGTTAGATATCTAGATGACATAGTTACTATAAATATAATTTTATTAAATCTGTGTTTTGAGTGCCCTCTTTAAAACTAATGGAAGTTAAGAATGCATGGTTTTATTTGCTGTTTGAATATTCTCTGAAAAACTACAAACTATCAAAAACACACATATATACCATGATCAGTACTTTGATTGGGAAATATAAAATAGTAGTTGAGGCAATCTTATACATTTACACTCTGGGCCTAAATACCACTGCCTTTTGACTATATACACTATGATTATAGTCTAAATCTGTTGTGTGCATGAGTTTATTAATTTCCGTAGACTTAGGCATTTTTGGCTCATATTCCAAGGCTTTTTTCTAGCTGTCTGTCCATTAATCCCAAAAGAAAAGTCTTTGATTTCAATTGTACATTAGTTTTTCAAAAATCTCCTGAATTAGTTTGTTTGTATCCAAACTTTTTTTATATGTCCATCATACATGATAAAATGACCCTTCATGTTGTTCACCTTTCCAGCAAAAATTTGAAGTGCCTTTATACATTCTAGACAATTTCTCTAATGACAAATACCAACAATACATCATTTTATAAAAATTCTCTTTAAGGCTACAATATAATGTAAATTTCAATTCTTTCAACTACATATTTTCCCAGTGTCCATTTGTATATTGTAGCAAAACCTTTTAGTACATTTGTACATACTTGTTTCAAACTAAACTTGCATTGTTCAAAACCATAAAAACTTTTATCCACTTTAAACCTTTCTGTTAATTGGTCATAAGAAAACCATTGACAAGTTTATCCTTCTGTTGTCAAAACCTCTTAATTTTATTTTACAATCCTCTTCAGAAATTTCTAGTACATCAAGATAAGATAACCATTTATGTTTACTTACTATTTATCATTTATAAAACATTTCATGTGCTAAGAACCACAAAGGTATTTTCAGGCACAATCTAGGCTTATATTTATTTCATAGTCTAAGAATAGCCCACCAGACATAAAATCTATATTAACCTTGCTTTAATACAGTGGTCCCCAAAGAGACCAGTTTTGTGGAAGATAATTTTTCCACGGGCTGTGGGTAGGGATGGTTTTTGTTTCGCTCACTCACCGTGAACCCAGGAGGGATGGTTTCCATTTCCTCGCTCGCCTACCACTCACCTCCAGCAGCCTGCAGGGTGGGGACCCCAGCTTTAATATACCATAGATGTCCTTACCATCCAAATTTTAGATCATGTCCTTCTAATTCCAACGGCCTTCTATTTCTCAGCAACATCCACTTTTCATCCAAGCTAAACAACAAGCAGTGAAATGTAATGTACTAAAATCTGGTAGAACTAATCTTCTTCTTTGCTTGTTTGCAGGCAATAGTATATTGTCTTGCAAGATAGTTTTTTTAAATTAGACATCCTAGTTTGCACAGAACAGCTTGAATTATAATGGAACTGACAACCCTGGCAAAGACCAAAGAACTGGCAAATAGACTGGTTCTTTGGAATATATCTTGGTAAGGAGAGACAGGAGATCCACTACATATGCTTCAGATAACTGTTCCTTGCAAGAAGACTGTAGGATAGCAGTTTTCCATGGGTTTGGGTGCTGGAAGACAAAGGAATTAGCCATCATGCTTGCAATCTCAGTGGAGTCTTTCAAAGGACATTAAGTTTACAAGCCTCACTTTCTAATCACTTTTGGAAATTGCCTATTAACTATCATAAATCTATTAGAATTACAGATCTAAAAAGTCTCTGAGTGAGTTTAGCTTCAAACTGAATAAATGAAAAAGTAATTACAAGATTAAGAATTCAAAGAATTTAAATAAACAGCAAAATCCAAATATGATTTTGATCTAAGAAAGTTACAAATGGATTATGGGTCTTGTTAAATTTGGAATATTGACTTTTGCTATAAGATTTTGGTATTAACTTTCAGTTTACTGGAACTACAAAATGACACAAAGTGTTATAATACCAGAAATATTAAAGGAGAACTCTGAAGAATGGAGCCAGCAATTGGTATTTACAATATCAAAAGTGTCAATAATGATGTCAGATTCTACTGTATGGATAGATTATCTCCAAAAATATTAATGAGGGAATGACGGATGTGGAGCAAATTTTGTCTGATAGGATAAAGTACCAAAAGTGAAACTACAAATGGCAATCCAAGACAAGGATTTGGAAAAAAGATATACAAAAGAAACTGAAGCTTTAAAAATTAAAGAGAACACACAAACCAAGAGAATGACCTGTGAAAAAATTATTGAATCAGCAAAAGAGGCTTGTTAAACCCTTGAGGAATTATGTATGCTAGAGTAAAGAATTAAAGAGAATCAAATCTTATGATAATATTTGAATGAATTTAAGATTAAGACTTTTAGAAGTAAAAGGAATATAAAGTTAATCAATGTTAAACTAAGACTTTTTTTCAAGGTTTTTGCAATCCTTTACAGACTTTTAGCTGACTTTTTGTTTGAAAAGTTGATGTCTTAATGGATTTGCTTGTAGAGAAGGGATGTGGAATGAAGTGAAGATGTACTAATTTTGTCTATACTTTTAATGAAAGATGAAAATCAATCTTTATATATTTCTTTTCTTTTTTCTTGATCATTTTCCCTTCCTTTTTTGTTGCAGCTTTTATACTTACTATTCTTTTTTTCTCTTTAAGTTTAGTTTGTACTAGTTTTTACTATTATAATCAAATTAATAAAAAGTATATACAAAAATGGATGGAAAAACCTAATCTAGATGAACCATTAGTTGGATTCAGCAGAGATTATGTTTTGAAAACTCTACAATGAAAATTAACAAGTATTCTTGAATTAAATATTCTCCCTAATAATAACTTTCTCAGCTATTTAGAGTTTAATAGAGAGTGGGAAGACTGGCATCTCAAATTATTATTATGATCAACTATACTGCTTTCCCTAGGGACGTGGCATTATTATTGAATGCTAAACATTGGGGGGGGGGAAGAGTAGTAAAATGACATTGGTTAAAAGTTCAGCTTTCCTATTGCAGGTTTCTCTCTCTTATCTTTCATAGAAAATGCCTCATTTGTATCTACTGTCTAAAGTCATTCTCTATCCCAAGTATGTCTTTGTAAACATTCAGATTTCAAATAAGTAGTATACTATGAGACAAATATGGGCTAATAATTTTTATTGTATTTGGCTAAAATATGAGAACTGAGTTGAATGGGTAAACATGCAAGTGTGCCATTTAAAACAATGCATTGCCATTAGTGTTTGAATATGTGCCTAAACTCTATGTGTACTTTTGTATGGTTATGTCATTTCCTCTATAAAATATGATTGTTTATATAACAGCCATATGAAAGTTGCAGTAACCCAGTATGTAGGCTATTTGAAGCTGCTTTAAAGAAACATAAAAAGCCTTGACCCTCACATAATAAAACAATTTATAGTGATACTATTTTATGACATCCTAACCAATCATGATAGAATTTTTGTTAGAAAAAAGTAGTCTGTGGTTTTGGCATATCTTACTTTAAGAATTTTTACGGCTGCATAGTCAGTGGATTAAATTAAATTATTACTGATCTTCAAATATAGTTGATTTTTCAAACATTAATATTTTATTTAGTTGATGGATAGTTTGACAAGGCCACAGAAATGGAGAATTTTAAAAGGTTTGGGCTACTGCAGTTATGGCTATGTACAGACTCTGACTTTACCAATACTTCTAATAACCAAATATAAGTATCAAAAATTATTAAATTATAATAAATTTAAAGCTGAATAAATTAAATATTTAGGTATTTAAAATATATCATTTATATTAGTAAACAATAAAATAATAATAATTAAAATAGATGTTACACTGATTAAATTGAATTTACATAGTTATTTAAAGAATTAATATTATAAAATAGAAAGTTATTTCAAAAAAGAAATAAATCATGGTGATTAAAATGTATTAAAACTGAAATAAGAAAAATCCTTATGCTATTAATATAAAATTAAACTAATCCTTTAACATCCAATTATATCTAGATCATATAAAAACCTGTTGCTCTGTTTTCTGATTTTTTCAATAAAAGAAAAAATCACTAAGAATCACATATCTTGTATCTAATCTTCAATTCAATATTTATTTTCAGCATGACTCTTTGCTGAACCCCAGGCTCAATAAAGCCAGTCTTCTTCATTAATGTCAATTAGCCTATTTGAAGTACCATTTTATGCAATTGTACTTTATTTCCAGGTAAGTATACATACATTGCTATCTTTGGACAATACCTAGGAGGGAAATTTCCTAGACTTTTCCTGTTCTAGCAGCTTCTGATTCACTACAAACTTTGAAGAGAGTTTAGGGGCTTCTTAAATTATGTGACATGTGAATATTGGAAAAGAAAAGTCACTTAACTGAGTCCTGAGAAATCGTATTCCTGCTTGAATTGTTTATAACTTGCTTACAGCATCAAAATCTGTTATCTTTTTCTCTGTGCTTTGACATTCACCTTGACAGTTGCTTCACTATTTACTTTTCCATATATTTCCATTAATTACTAGTAATATTTCTGGAGATTATACTGTATACGTGCACCTTTCTTCATTAACACAAATATTTTGAACTTGATTATTGTCAAAAAGAGTACAATGATTTTAGTTTTTAGTGTCCCAATTAACAGAAGGAAAATCCTGGTTAAAATAAATTTTAAAATTAGCTCCCTTGTTCCAATAGTGAATTTAGTATGAGGCTCCTGCCTGTGTCACTTTCACAATATGACTTCATGAACTGCTGGTAAAGTAACAAAGAAGGACATGTGCTTATATAAGAAGATCCCTGCTGAGTCAGGTCAAAGACCTAAGTTCAACATTCCAGATGTGTTCAGAAATCTTATAGGTAGGATTTTTTTTTTGTTGCTGAGAGGAAAGGATCTTGTGTTTCCAAACATTAATTATCCTACTGACATTAAGGTATGTTGACTGCTATATCTTATTACAGTTTAGATTAATACAGCTTTTATTTAAGTAGCATTTGGGTTAATTTGTTAGACATAGCTGTATTTATTTATTTATAGGCAGACCAATTCCTAAATGATTCTGGCAATCTATAGTATCTAAGTTAAGATTCTCAACTTTTTAAAATCAATACCTGGACATTGTACCTCAGAGTGTGAGTAGGACTGGGACACCATAGGCAAAGCCAGAATAAATAATAATTATTTCCCTTGTATTGTATAATTTTCATTTTCTGTCAAACTGAAAATTACAGTTGGCACCTATTTTAGAGATGCTCTTGAGACTCACACCCAAGACTTGAATAGGTCACGTGCAACTTGGATCTCATATTCTGCTCCCCACCTAGACTATTCTATTCATGGAAATCCAAAAATTAAAATTATTGAAATTCTGTTAGATAACTAGATGATTTGAATAGCATTAAATAAAACTGAATATTGAGATCAGACGTTTTATCTTTGCTTTATAGATTTTCCTATTAAATAAATGAGCAATTCATCATATTGCTATGCATGCTTAATTCTAAATATGCAGTGCCTGAACTTTCTTCACTGAAATTTTGAACTACTTTATCTATACATTATTTATTTATTTATTTATTTATTTATTTGGGTTTGTATGCCGCTCCTCTCCGGGGACTCGGAGCAGCTAACAACATATATATAACAATAAATTACAATAAAAAACCCAAACAAAGATATCTAAAAAATACAATAAAACACACATTCAATTTAACAATCAACCACAATCATCCCCAGGCCTGCCGGCAAAGATGAGTTTTTAGATTTTTCCGGAAGGCCGGGAGAGTCGGAGAAACGCGGACTTCAGGAGGCAGTTGGTTCCAGAGGGCGGGTGCCACAACAGAGAAAGCCCTCCCCCTAGGGCCCGCCAGACGACATTGTTTCACTGACGGGACCCGGAGGAGGCCAACCCTGTGCGCTCTCACCGGTCGTAGAGAAGTATGTGGCAGAAGGCGGTCCCGTAAGTATCCTGGTCCCATGCCATGAAGGGCTTTATAGGTAATAACCAACACTTTGAATTGGGCTTGGAGACCAATAGGCAACCAATGCAGCATGCAGAGAGTTGGTGAAATGTGGGCACAACGCGGAAGGCCCACAACTGCTCGCGCAGCTGCATTTTGCACTAATTGTAGTCTCCGAACACTCTTCAAGGGTAGCCCCATGTAGAGAGCGTTGCAGTAGTCGATCCTCGAGGTGACAAGGGCATGTGTGACTGAGGAGAGACTCCCGATCCAAGTAAGGACGCAACTGGTGCACCAGGCGAACCTGGGCAAATGCCCCCCTCGCCACAGCCAACAAATGATGATCCAATGTCAGCTGTGGATCGAGGAGGACTCCCAAGTTGCGAACCTTCTCTGAGGGGTTTATAGATTCACCCCCCCAGGGTAATGGAAGGACAGATAGAAGTGTCCTTGGGAGGCATCACCCACAGCCACTCTGTCTTATTGGGGTTGAGCCTTAATCTGTTAACACCCATCCAAACCCTCACAGCCTCCAGACACCGGCACATCACCTCAATTTGGACATGTGTGATTAAATTTGATTAAAACATGCTATATATTTTAAGAATGTTGGTATCTTTGTTTTTTAAGCTTCTTCTGTTTCTCTGGTCAATGCAGCAGGGAATGATAAAACAAAAATGTATCTGGGCAGAGGTCACTACTGCATATTTTACTAAATTATTTGGAAAGAATCTGTCCTCAAATTTCCATCTCAGGAGTGGATGTATAAGGATGAAGAAAATATCACAGGAAGAAGTGGAAATGTTTCTTTGACTTTCAGTCTAATGGTTCCTACTGCTCCTGTTGAATAGCACATTTATTTATTTTAGCTGATCATCTGTGGAGGCTCTGTTTGCTGCTACCTGCCCAGCATGATATTCTGGCTATTTCATCCCTCCCTGTCAATTTCTGAATATGTTTTGGCATGATGCCCAACTGGAAAGTTTGACGACTTCAGCAGACATTGTTACAGCAACAGGCATCAGAGTAATTCAGCTACTTAATCACACATTGCTTCTCATCTGAGTGCTGTTGAAAGGAGAAAACCTTTGCTGGTTGGGCTGGTTTTCCATTCCTGCCAGCTTTAGCTTTCCATTACCAATAAGAGGTTATACAGCGTACATCTCTGCACACTGTACACACTATATGTAAAGGAGGTGTTCAGACTTAATTTATTCCTTACCCTGGATAAAGATTATTGCAGCTGTGTGTTTTGGAAACCTATCAATGAAGGGAGTTCAGCTCATACAACAAGCTTTGAATAAGGTACTGTATTCTGTATTTCCAAGATCTGTTTTAATTGCACTTGCGTATTAGCAGGAGAACACCAAAATCTGGAAAATGTTTCCTCTGCGATGGTACTTCAGACTTAATTTTGTATTGTACACCATATGATCAAAACAAGTTATTTTAGATGGAATACTAATGGTTTGTCTGCCATTGAATATACTTTCTATAGTCACTTATCTCCAGTTTTAAATAGTTGTGTTGCAGTCAGGTAACCCACTAAAGTGAGTGGGCCCAACAGTCTGTACTCAGGTTTTTAAGCATGCGTAAATATTAGAATTCCACAGGACAAAATATGTAATAGAGTAGGCTCATTCATAAGAATTTGGATGAGATAATGAATAAGCTGGCATTCTTCTCCATTCAGTTGCAAAAAGCAATTGTGTTTTCTTCAGTACTGATGATTCTGGGAGTTGTAGCTCAAGCTGCTAGAAAGTGTTAAGTGTTTGCAATAGTGGTGAATATCTGTAGCTCGGGTATAGGATGAGGGTGAAGGTTCATTTCCGAGCTTGGGGGTTGGTTACCACAAGGTAACATCTTCAGCGGCATGTCGGGGATGTCTGTGTCAGTGCTCTTTTGTTTAAAAGGCCTTCAGGTGTGGGTGTGTCAAGTGATGTGTCAGGTATGAGTCATCAGAGAGGCTTGTGATGGGTCTTGTGATGGGGAGATTACTTCAGGTCAGGGTCATTGGAAGGTGAATTGCTGGGGAGGGGAGAGGGGCTGTCGATTTGTGAGTTGTTGTTATTCTTCCAGAATTTTCCAACACTTAGGAATAATGACAAACCTACAAACCCACAGCCACACTCTGCCAGGAATTATCCAGAACAAAAGACAAGACACAGTAGGCTGAAAGAAACAATGTAATCTATAAAATCAACTGTAATAAATGCAACCATTTCTATGTGGGACAAACATCACATCAATTAAAAACCAAGATCCACGAACACCGGCTAGCAGTCAAACGCCACGATCCCAAATCCTTAATCACTACCCATCCCAAAACCAAACAACACCAGTTCGATTGGAGCAACATTAAAATCATGTCACGCTACCACCGCCACACTCGTGGGCTCATTGAAGCCTAGCACTCCACAAGCAATTCTATCGACACATTGATCTACAACCAGCCTATGAACCCCTCAGACTCCAAATCAATTGCACAGCCAACAGGATACAGCACCAACCCACAACAACCCCTTCCCCCCCAACAGTTCACTTTCCAATGACCTTGACCTGATGTAATTTCCCCAACACAAGATCCATTACCAGCCTATCACTGATGACTCACATCTGACCCACTGATAATTCACTCTCCAATGATCCTGACCTGAAGTAACCTCCCCATCACAAGCCTTTCTCTGATGACTCATACCTGACCTATCACAAGATCCTCGCTTGACACACCCACAGCTGAAGCCCTTATAAAGAGAAGAGCACTGACAGAGACATCCCCTAAATGCTGTTGAAGATGTTACCTAGCCTGGTAACGAAGCTCGGAGAACAAACCTTCATCCTCACTGTTAAGTGTGTCCAGACCTGGACTAAATCACAAATCTCCAACCATTGTAAGTAGGCATGGAAGGAGATTTTATAATAAATCAGATTATTTATTTCCCCAATACTTGATTTGATTCAGAAGTATGTCTCAGAGACAGATCTCTACCATTACCTGATTCTGGAGATGTCGGGGACATTTTTTTGCTAGATGGGAACCTTCTGGTCTGTCATTAAACTCGGTCACCTTAGGCTCTACAGCAAAGGTACCTTCTGTATACTGCTACATCAAACAAAAAGGTCAGTTTCTTTCCACAGTAATGAGAGACAACTAATTTTAATAACTTTAGGGTTATAGGGTTGTCTGAGTTCATATATATATGTTTAAAATTGTTGACAAAGAAATAAGGGAATTTCTGATATAGCTATTTCGAGTTTCTTAACTCTCTTCAGTCAGACTCACCCTTCTGGGATTCGAACCTGGGCAGTCTGCATGCTAAGCAGATGCTTTAACCTATTGAGCCACAAGTTCTCTCCCGCTTTGTCAGTAGTCAGGGAGTAAGGATATGTGTCAAGTGTTTATTTTTTAGATTGCACCCTGTAAACCCAAATATGGGAGGAAGGAATCATTCTTTCCTTTTGCTTGTTTCAGCTCAACCCAGAGCCATCCAGCAAGCACAAATATATATATGTTGTTTAAAATTGTTGACAAAGAAATAAGGGAATTTCTGATATAGCTATTTCGAGTTTCTTAACTCTCTTCAGTCAGACTCACCCTTCTGGGATTCGAACCTGGGCAGTCTGCATGCTAAGCAGATGCTTTAACCTATTGAGCCACAAGTTCTCTCCCGCTTTGTCAGTAGTCAGGGAGTAAGGATATGTGTCAAGTGTTTATTTTTTAGATTGCACCCTGTAAACCCAAATATGGGAGGAAGGAATCATTCTTTCCTTTTGCTTGTTTCAGCTCAACCCAGAGCCATCCAGCAAGCACAAATATATATATGTTGTTTAAAATTGTTGACAAAGAAATAAGGGAATTTCTGATATAGCTATTTCGAGTTTCTTAACTCTCTTCAGTCAGACTCACCCTTCTGGGATTCGAACCTGGGCAGTCTGCATGCTAAGCAGATGCTTTAACCTATTGAGCCACAAGTTCTCTCCCGCTTTGTCAGTAGTCAGGGAGTAAGGATATGTGTCAAGTGTTTATTTTTTAGATTGCACCCTGTAAACCCAAATATGGGAGGAAGGAATCATTCTTTCCTTTTGCTTGTTTCAGCTCAACCCAGAGCCATCCAGCAAGCACAAATATATATATGTTGTTTAAAATTGTTGACAAAGAAAAAAGGGAATTTCTGATATAGCTATTTCGAGTTTCTTAACTCTCTTCAGTCAGACTCACCCTTCTGGGATTCGAACCTGGGCAGTCTGCATGCTAAGCAGATGCTTTAACCTATTGAGCCACAAGTTCTCTCCCGCTTTGTCAGTAGTCAGGGAGTAAGGATATGTGTCAAGTGTTTATTTTTTAGATTGCACCCTGTAAACCCAAATATGGGAGGAAGGAATCATTCTTTCCTTTTGCTTGTTTCAGCTCAACCCAGAGCCATCCAGCAAGCACAAATATATATATGTTGTTTAAAATTGTTGACAAAGAAATAAGGGAATTTCTGATATAGCTATTTCGAGTTTCTTAACTCTCTTCAGTCAGACTCACCCTTCTGGGATTCGAACCTGGGCAGTCTGCATGCTAAGCAGATGCTTTAACCTATTGAGCCACAAGTTCTCTCCCGCTTTGTCAGTAGTCAGGGAGTAAGGATATGTGTCAAGTGTTTATTTTTTAGATTGCACCCTGTAAACCCAAATATGGGAGGAAGGAATCATTCTTTCCTTTTGCTTGTTTCAGCTCAACCCAGAGCCATCCAGCAAGCACAAATATATATATGTTGTTTAAAATTGTTGACAAAGAAATAAGGGAATTTCTGATATAGCTATTTCGAGTTTCTTAACTCTCTTCAGTCAGACTCACCCTTCTGGGATTCGAACCTGGGCAGTCTGCATGCTAAGCAGATGCTTTAACCTATTGAGCCACAAGTTCTCTCCCGCTTTGTCAGTAGTCAGGGAGTAAGGATATGTGTCAAGTGTTTATTTTTTAGATTGCACCCTGTAAACCCAAATATGGGAGGAAGGAATCATTCTTTCCTTTTGCTTGTTTCAGCTCAACCCAGAGCCATCCAGCAAGCACAAATATATATATGTTGTTTAAAATTGTTGACAAAGAAATAAGGGAATTTCTGATATAGCTATTTCGAGTTTCTTAACTCTCTTCAGTCAGACTCACCCTTCTGGGATTCGAACCTGGGCAGTCTGCATGCTAAGCAGATGCTTTAACCTATTGAGCCACAAGTTCTCTCCCGCTTTGTCAGTAGTCAGGGAGTAAGGATATGTGTCAAGTGTTTATTTTTTAGATTTAGCTTTCCATTACCAATAAGAGGTTATATATAAAGTGAATTCTTGTTCTTTGCCGTGCCTTTCCCTCCATATGTCCGTCAGTTCGAGGTCTTCCTTCATGTCAAAGAAGGATTTGGGCAACTTGGAGTGCTTTTGTGGGTTAGGTGCAGTTCTTTTTTTGTCTAGGGCAGTCTCTATGATTCCGTTCCAGTCGCCCAATATAATGTGGGATCTGTAGTTAAGTTGTATTACTTTCTTGTGTATCCGTTTGTAGAATTTGCCTTGTTGTTGATTTGGTGCGTAAATGCCCATTACTAGAATCTTCTTGTCCTCTTGTGTTATTTCAATTGCCAGGTATCTACCCTGGGGGTCAGACTCTATTAGCTTAGCTATTACGTGTTTCTTTACATATATGACACTCCCATTCTTTTTTCTTGGCGCTGCTGCCACAAAGTGTGCGCCTAGTTTGTAATTGATCAGGTATTTCTGGTCTGCCGCTCTGATGTGTGTTTCTTGTAGGCAGATTATATCGCTTTTACCTTGGTTCAGGTAGTGGAGTATTTTCCTCCTTTTCTGGGGAGAGTTTAGTCCATTAACATTCCAGGTCAGATATTTAGTTGCCATTGTCAGTTTCAGGATACTCTTGCGAGACCACTTCTGTTGTTGTTTCCTCTACTTTCTTCTTTGGTCTCGTTCCCATGATATCCGGAATGGTGTACATATTGAGTTGTGGGGTCTTGTCTTGCTGGTGAGTGCGTTCGGTAGTGGGCCCATGTGGCCTGCCCTCCATAGGCCCCTCTGCTTCGTTGGTTTTGTTGCCCTCTGTTCTCCGTGTCATCGTATCTCTAGGTGGTCCATTCCTGTCTCCTGCTGCTGTGCCGGTCCGTGCTTCTGCGTGGTTTGCTCGTTGATCCCGATCCCTCCCGCTGTCTAGTGGTCCATCTGTGTCTTCTCCCGTAGTGTGATGAGGGCCGTCCGACCTTAGTTCCTTTTCCAGGAAGTCTTTGGCTTTCTGGACCGAGTTCAAGTGGTATCTTTTATTTCTATAGATAAGTGACATCCATGTTGGGATTTCCCATCTGTAGTGCAGAGCGCGTGGTCTCAGTTCGTTGATCAGGAATTTGTAGTCCCTTCTGTCTCTCAACATCGCCGGGGGGATCTCTTTCAGTACCTTCACTTCCTGCTCCCCTATGTAAAATTTCTTTCTATAGGAAGTGATGGAGATGAGGTTCCGAAGCCCCTGTGTTGCAAAGTGGATGACTACGTCTCTTGGTCGGTGTCTGTTTGCTGACCTCCATGAGCCGACTCTGTAGATTCTGTCGAATTGCCACGCAATCTCTTCAGGTCCCTTACCCAGAAATGTTGCCAGGGCCCCTACAAAGGTCCTGAGCAGGTCTCCTTGGGTTTCATTTGTGGTCTCAGTCCACCCTCTGAACCTGATTGCAGATGCCATTTGCCAGTATTGCATCATGGTGGTCTGGTCTTGGGCCGCCCCTTTCATCTCTGTTATTTGTCCCTCGATGCGGTTTTCCACTTCTTTCATCCTCTTTTCTGTATTCTCCCTGATTTCTTGAATGTTCTTCTCCATTTCCTCCTCTATTTTCTTGTAGTGACCTTGCATCGCTTTCTTCATTTGGTCCATGTCTGCGGTCATCGCCCTGCGTTGTTCTTCCCACTTTCTCTCTAGGTCTCTACCGTGATCCGCCAACATCTGTTTTATGTCTCTGCATCTTTCCTCCATCTTCTGTTCTGCTTCTACGCATCTTTTCTCCATCCTTGTGTCCATTGCTTCTAATTTTCTGTCCATGCCATCCATCCTTTTTACCAGCGTATCTATTGTCTCTTTTAGTTCTTGGATCATGTGTACCGTTGGGGAGGCATGGGTTGGTGTATGGGTCTGAGGGCCTGCTGTTGGATGGGAGGATGTGGGGTGGGTGGGGTGTTGCCTGACAGATTAGAGGGCTGGTCTGAGGAGGATGCCACTCCCTTTGTGTGAGGCAGTTTGGTCTGTTTCGTCCGTTTGGCTGCCATTTTAAGCTTCTGCTCCTGTTGGTCTGTCTACCCTTAAAGCCACCCCTTACTGTAGAGAGTTGTGTGAGAGCTGTTCCTGTGCAAGGTTTTCAAGCTGGTGAGATGGATTGGTTCAAATTCCTCTGCCAGAAGTCAGCACGTGTACATGTCTCACAGTTCACTTTTCAACAACAAAACCATAGTCCACTAGGGGGTGCGATCTGCCTTCAGGTAAACTCTGTAGTATTGGCAGGGGTGACACAAAGGCTAAGGGATCCGTGGCTTGGGGCCCGTGCTTATGTCTCCTCCTCTCACTGAGCAGCACCACCAGTTCTCAGACACCCAAACCACCAGACAGACGGGCTTCAGGCGTCTGGCTAGTCTTTCCTGAGTCACGCCCCCAACGCGACTCCCTTATCTTGAAGCTTCGTCTCAGCCCGGGAAGATTAGTCCTCCGCCAAAGCCTATGGGTCTGGTCTCCCCACTCCTGCCGCCCTCTGTGGGGGGGGAAGGGGGATAGCGTGTCCGCAAGGTTTCCCCCCCCTTTGTTCCCTCGCTGCTTTGTCTCTGCTCGCCCGTTCAGTCCTTTCTTCCTCCGCCCGCCCGGCTTTTCCTTACCTCCTCCGGTTCCTTTCGGGGGCTGGGAGGGGTTTTGTGAGGGTCCTGCCGGGGTCCTCTTCCCGCTGCCGGCCTCTCTCTGTAGTTGGAGTCCCTCGGAGCGTTTTTCGGCCCCCTCTGGTCTCGCCGTTGTCCGCCGTCTTCTTCTTCTCCCTGTGTCGGCCGGCTCTCCTCCGCTGCGTCTCTCTCCTCCGCTGCGTCTCGTTCATATATTTAATAACAGGGAATAGTAGTCAATTTCTATACTTTCATAATCAACATATTAACTAGAAATACTTTTCCTTGGTCCTCTCTTCTTCCAATAGATTCTCCTTTTACCAACATTAAGTAAATATAATTCTTAATACTATCAATACATACAAATTTAAATATAAACATTTTTCTAATATTTAACAATAATATCAGTATGTGTCTTTTCTAATCAGCTTATTTTACAGTTGCATTTGCAAAAAATCATCTTATGTAAATCATTCTAGATCCTGTTTTCAGAACTCTTATTTAAGCTTAATTTCCCCTCAGTAGTCAAAACATTTCTTGTCAGTTATAGTTTTCTCAAAATTGATTACATTTAAATATCCAAAATATTTCATACGTTTAAATCATCCCAATATTTTTACATTTCCCATATCATAAAAAAGAAAAAAATACTATACTACTTATAAATCACATTTCTCTTACTGTAAAACCCCTTCATTTCCTTAATTTAACTATTCTTTTAACCATATTTAGACAAATGTTTAGTCATATAATATTCCATCTGGTATGTCAAGTCATCTCTCTTAAATCTAGTTCTCACCTGTTCTTATTTAAGTTCCCTTCAGTATTCAGAACATTTCTTATCAGTTATAATTTTCTCCAAATTACAACTGAATATCCAAAGCATTTCATACATATCATTATTTTTACATTCCCATATCATAAAGCAATATTATACTACTTATAATTCACATCTCTTACTATAGAGCCCATTTGTGTCCAAAATTTAACTATTTTTAAACCATATTCAACAAGTGTTTAGTCATGTAGTACTCCATCTGATAAGTCAAATCATCTCTCGAGTCTAGCTCTTGCCTTCTTCTCTTGCCTAGCAGCTTTCCAAGTCAGTGTGTTCAGCTTGCCATATAATTCTTCCTCTATTTGTATAGGTGTTGTTAAGAATGAGAAAGACAAATTGAGTAAGGTGCTTTTGAGGAGTTTTGCCCATTTATACTCATTAAGACGCTTCCACTTTTCTTCTCCCTCAATTTCTCTTTCCATTTTTTGTCTCCCAGACTCTAGTGGTTCTCCTGATAGCTCTATTGTCCATTTTGTCAAATCTTCTTTCTTGTCTTTAGGTTTGTTTTGATGTTTTGAAAAATGAAATGTCTTTTCCGTTTCCAATATTATAGCAAGATCTTGTAATTTTTTCTTTATGTTAAGTTGTGGTTTTCCTCATTTGTACCCTCCATCTTTGAATCATTTTTCTCCAGTTTTTGTTCTATTATCTGATTTATTTTTTATCACCATTTTCTGAGAATTTTTTAATTATGAGCTTAGATCAAAAAATGTGTTCATTTATATTATCAAAGTTATTTTTAATCTCTTTATGATTTGAAGCCATTGTCATTTGAATTAGTTGCGTACATTTCCTCCTGGAAAATATTTGTTTTATCTTGAAGTATTTCTCCTGCGTATCTCTGATGTTCCAGATTGGGGATTTTAGAAAATAATATTGCATGTGGTTTCTTACTACTTTTAATTGTATATGCAACCTCCATTTTCATCAAACCAACCAGTCTTAAATTCCAAACACTATAGTCTGATATATCTCTTATCTTTATAAACAATCCAAGTGTTCAGTCATTTAAAAACCATCCAGTAATTTTCCCCTAGAACCAAAAGGTCAAAGTTTTTCTTTCTCTGCAGACTATTCTTAAATATCACAGCTCAGTAAGTATTTATAATCTAAGGTCAGCAGTTTTCATAAACAATTCTGCAATAGATAGCCCAGTGTGTTTTCTTTCTTCTATTCCTAGCTGTTCTCTGTTTGGCTAAGAGACCTTGAGGATCAAAGGGATAAAAGTACTCTTGTTTCTGGGTGTTTTGCCAGTTTCTGAGGCAAGACGGCTATAATTCTATATTCTGTTCCACCACTAGATGCCAGTGTGTTTATTTTCCAGCTTTTAAAATGAAACAATTCTTTTCTTGTAATTCCGTCAATATTCTTTGAAGTAGAAAATCTTAACAATTTCCATAATTTTCAGTTTTTATCCAAATTATAGCTTTTCATTAGTCTATTTCAATGTATTTCTGTCCCCCATAAAAATGAAATTGCCGCTTCAGTCTATGCAAGGGTCGGGTTATAGACCCCTTCCTTCTCACTTTCGTAGGATTTTTTGCTTCTTGAGGAAGCAAAAAGGAAATCAGTTTCAAAATAGAGAAGATCAATATTCTCACCCAGCTCCAACACGTTGTTCAGTTGTGCTTAGATGGTGCTTTTGGACTTCGGATGTCAGTAGCTTGGGCTAGTCACCAGAATGCAGCTAGCCTTTCTCCTGTCAGATTGGAGGGCTTCCCCGGGATCAAACAGATCGACCGCCATTCCATGATCATCGGGGTGCCCCTTCTTCTTTGTTGCCTCTCTGGGGCGACATTAAACCCATTTAGGGTCCCCAGGCAGGGCGAAACCAGCTGTGGGGTGCAGAGCTCCGCAATCCCTCGGCCGCATTGCTATGATGTGAAACCGGAAGTCTAGCTGCCACTTTTTCTATTGGTTCAATTTTCCAAGTACAAATGGACCTCACTTAATTATCCTAACTGGAATTGGCAACTCTAAGTAAAACATTATGTGACCACCCCACTTAGTGACAGTAGTTTCAGCAGTCTCAATTGCATTCATTAAGCAAATCACCTACAGTTGTTAAGAAAGACGTAATGTGACTGGCTTCCCCATTGACTTTATTTGAAGCCAGGTGGGATAGTCATAATTGGTGATCATATGAACACAAAACTTTGTGATTATCATAAATATGTAATAATTGTCAAGTACCCAAATCACAATCGTAAAGGGGCTGAATAAGTATGAGAGTTGATTACAAGACACTTTTTTCAGTGGGATTGTGGGATACAGCTGCTCCTTATATAAAATTCACTGACACAACTAACCACATTTAAGCAAAATACAATACAAATACAATCTATGTACTCACTGAAAAAAATGAAAAGAATTATCTTTTGGTTTTATATCTGGAAGGTATTAATATTAATATTGCACTGCAAGTTCTAACCCACCTGGGCATGCACATATCACTGTAATACATGAGAAAAAGACTCTAGTCACAACACTGTGACAATACAGTATGGAACCAGCCTGAACTCCATTTATGTTCTCCCAAACATGGAAATTGCAAAACTGATTCATAAAAATGGGAAAGATCACATCTGCTCAAAATAAACTACTTGATTTAGAAGGAAGACACATGACAGTATGATAAATATGGATTCATTTTCTGTTTTATACCATAGCTTGAGATATACATCTCACTAAGTTACCTGGTGTTGGGTTAGCATGTGAACTCAGTCATTATGGCTTGTAAATCATAGTTTATGACAGCATAGTATGTGAAACTAATTATATTCCACAAATCATGGTTAAATTCCACAAGTTAGTATGAGAAGGAAACCTGGCTTCCTTTCAACTCATTAATGGACACAATACTACAGGGACATTCTTTTGAAAGTAAGCCTCATTAAATGAAAATTTATTCTTAACTAAGAATATGCAGCAATTATTTCCAACCTGACATCTTCCACCTGTGCTGGAATATAACTCCCACAAGTTCTAGCCCATAATTCTAGGCTTGGGCTCAGGAAGTTCCTGCAACAGGAAAAATAATATGTGATGCAGCCTTTTTTCTATAGGTAATCCTTGACTAGACCATAATTGAACCCAAAATTTCTGTTGCTAAGTGAGATGAGTGTTTTCTCATTTTGTGAACTTTCTTGCAGCAGTTAAGTGAATCACTGTTATTAAGTTAATAGCATGGTTGTTAAGTGAATCTGGCTTTTCCATTGACTTTGCTTGTCAGGTCGTAAAAGATGATCACCTGACCCCAGAACACTGCAACCATCATAAATGTGAGTCAGTTGCCAAGCATCTGAATTTTTTTTTTTTTTGGGGTATTTGAAATACAACTTTATTATGCTCTAAACAAAAAGGAATGGGAATGACAGTAACAAACAAGATTTACCACTGAATACTGTGATGAGACTGCAGCAGTCAGATTTGTAACTCAAATGTGGAGTAAATTTGCAGTCCAAAACAGCTAAATATGCAGGTCCAAAAATGAAGGAATTTTATTTCAACTGCCACATTCACACGCCAAACCCCCATTCTCTCTTTCAGCATCCCAAAGATTAAAGCACATGTTCTGGTCAGCTAGAATAATAAAGTGGCAAACACGCTGCACCACTGACATCACAGGACAGTTGCCTATAAAACTAGACTTCTGACGCTGGGCTCCAGCTTCGCCTCCCTCACAGGTCATCATCTTCGTCTGGCAGTGCAGTGGTCTGAGCAATCTGTAAATCTTGCTCGTACTGTGCTGCCAACGCTGGATCCATAACGACCTCTGGGGGAGCAAGAGCAGGCATGGCCACAAATTCCAGGTTGGGATCACCAATGAGCTTTCTCGCCAGCCAAAGGAAGGGCTTCTCAAAGTTGTAGTTGCTCTTGGCTGAAATGTCATAGTACTGCAGGTTCTTCTTCCTGTGAAAGACAATGGACTTTGCTTTGACTTTCCTGTCCTTGATGTCCACTTTGTTGCCACACAAAACTATGGGGATGTTCTCGCAAACTCGTACCAGATCTCTATGCCAGTTGGGTACGTTCTTGTATGTAACCCTTGATGTTACATCAAACATTATGATGGCACACTGAGCTTGAATGTAGTAACCATCCCGCAGACCTCCAAACTTTTCTTGACCAGCTGTATCCCATACATTAAATTTAATGGGACCTCTGTTAGTGTGGAACACCAGAGGATGGACTTCGACTCCCAAAGTAGCTACATACTTCTTCTCAAATTCACCAGTCAAATGGCGTTTCACAAATGTTGTTTTACCAGTGCCACCGTCACCAACCAAAACAAGCTTAAACTGCACTTGGGGTTCTCCTTGTGGGGCGGCCATGCTGCGTCTCCGAAGAAAGGAAAGAGGGCGAGAGGCGCGTTTGGGCGCCCATTCCCCCCTCCCTCCCCGCGCATCCCAAGCATCTGAATTTTGATCACGACCATAGAGATGCACTTTTTTCAGTGCCGCTGTAACTTCAAATGGTCACTAAACAGTTGTGTACACTGGATGTTTAGAATATTTACATCAGCAGCAGGTGTACTTATTCTAGCAATCTTCTAAGTAGATCTTAACTCCATTCAGAATTTTCTCACTTTTTCTTCACTGCATTTATTCCTTGACCTTTTGTAGCAGCCTCAAGATTGAAGTGAAGATGAATGAACAAAACCTCAAGTACTCATCACAATGTTCTCAAGGCCACCAAACTAGGATCAGGTTAAACAATGACCCATCTAAGAGACACCAGGGCTTTCTTCACTGCATCCAGGACAGACTTATTTGATTTATTATTAGGCTCGTAACCAAAACAGGTATTCTGCACATTCTTTCAGGAATCCTCTTCTGCTCCTGGCGGCTTCAAGCCAGAACAGCACATGGCACAAGGCACTTTAGAATAACCCCTTTCTCGTTTTTTCTCTCCCCCCCCCGCGGCTCTCTCTTCCAGTTTCCCCACGATCGCGAGTGGAGGCACGATTTACACCCGCAGGCATCGGCAAGCTTATCTAAGGACCGGAAACCACGTCCTCGGAGAAATACAAGGAGCGCTACAACTATCTTGCTCGCCCTGATGGCCTCCAAGTGGCTGAGGAGAGCGCGGCGATTGTTAACTCAGCTCCCCTCAGGGCTCGGGCGGAGGAAGCTGTTCTAGAAGAGTCTTCGCGAAAACGCGGTTCGATCGCGCCATTGTCTAGGTAGACCACCAGAACGCGCCTTCTCGCATTTGCCCGGCGGAGAAACGGAAGAACTTGGACGTTCCACGGAAACGGAAGCGCGTCCCGCGAGGGAGATGGCGGCGCTGGTGAAAGTCGTGGTAAGTCGGGTGCATGACCTGTTTGCGAGAGGCTCTTTCATCAAACTAGCCGGGGCGCTGCTCCTGAGGAACGGATGGTCCGATGTTCGGAGGCTTCCCTGGGGGGTTGCTTCCTGGGGTGCTCTGTTTGCCTTTGTTGCTCGGTCGAGAGCGAGAACCTGATGTATGAATGGCAAACCCACACCGTAGGGTCGTTTTTATGGTGGGAAAGCTGCGAGTCGGAGCAAAGAAGGGGGCTGCTTGTCTAAGTATGATCCCCGGAGTTTTCAGTACTCTGGGGGGTCCCCGTGGGAGTCCTGTGGCTATGAAATAACCTTTGCGGAGGAGGAAAAGTAGGATGAGGAGGAGTTCATAACCTTCATGAGGTTTAGTTGGTAGGCTAAAGAGATCCATCCCCACATACTTTCTCAAGGCAAGAACTTTTGAGCTGAACATTAATTGCCATAAAAATTAACACACTTAATTCTATACCTCTGTCATACTGATGAGCATTGCTTATCTTTGTTTGGAAATGTCAATGGAGATTTTTCATTCGTTTGGCACTCCTATTACTTTTCATGTCCATGTGTTCCTGTAACCACTTTTGTGTTGATTTTCCCATTTGCCTGTTAGTTGCTCAATAGTGCCTGCATACATAACAGAATAACAGAGTTGGAAGGGACATTGGAGGTCTTCTAGTCTAATCCCCTAGTCAGGGAGGAAACCCTATACCATTTCAGACAAGTGGTTGTCCAATCTCTTCTTAAAAACTTCAAGTGATGGAGTATTCACAACTTCTGAAGGCAAGGTGTTCCACTGATTGATTGTTCTAACTGTCAGGAAGTTTCTCCTTAGTTCTAGATTGCTTGGACCTTCTTATAGCGACTATAATCATTAAAAGGTTAGAAGAAATATGAACATTAGTCTTTACCTTTTGCAAGGCAGGTATATTACAGTATATGTAGTATAAATATCTGTTAGTGAGTGAGATGTGCCATGACACAGTCTAAAGGCAAAGAACAATTTTATTAAAAGTAAATCACTTAGATCCAGTTATAATTGCCTCAGTTAATATCTGTTGTATCCAAATGCTTCTCTATACTTTTCCTAATACTGCAGTTAATGGAAGTAAATCTTTTCATATTCAGTAGTGTGACTGTTTATCTTTTCATTGCAATTATAACTTCTTGCTAATTACGAAGTCGTGTCTGACCCATCGCGACCCCATGGACAATGTTCCTCCAGGTCTTCCTGTCCTCTACCATCTTCTGGAGTCCATTTAAGCTTACTCCTACTGCTTCAGTGACTCCATCCAGCCACCTCATTCTCTGTCGTCCCCTTCTTCTATTGCCCTTCTCCAGTGAGTCCTTCCTTCTCATTAGGTAGCCAAAGTATTTGAGTTTCAACTTCAGGATCTGGCCTTCTAAAGAGCAGTCAGGGTTGATCTCTTCTAGGACTGACCGGTTTGAATGCCTTGCAGTCCAAGGGACTCACAGGAGTCTTCTCCAGCATCATAGTTCAAAGGCCTCAATTCTTTGTCGCTCAGCCTTTCATATGGTCCAACTTTCACATCCATACATTGCAACTGGGAAAACCATGGCCTTGACTATACACACTTTTGTTGGCAGGGTGATGTCTCTGCTTTTTAGTATGCTGTCTAGATTTGCCATAGCTTTCCTCCCCAGGAGCAAGCGTCTTTTAATTTCTTGGCTGCAGTTCCCATCTGAGGTGATCTTGGAGCCCAGGAAAATAAAATCTGTCACTACCTCCATTTCTTCCCCATCTATTTGCCAGGAATTGAGGGGCCGGATGCCATGATTTTGGTTTTCTTAATGTTGAGTTTCAAGCCAATTATAACTATGTTTAGCTTTATATTGTGAGATATTCTGGCTCAAGCTGTAGCTGGTTGTAATTGATACTGCATCCTTAAAGATGCTTTTATATGGAAGCTGTATGTTGGAGGGGTTGTTTTGATTATCACTATTAATGGTGATATAGCATTTTAATTATACTAGTATATACTTCATTTTAATTTTCTCATACTGTAGTAGTTTTTCACAAATCGTTTTATTGCACTATAAAATATAATACATTATAGAATACAGATAAGAGCCAAGTTCAGTGGCATTTCTACAATAGAAATTAGAAATGTTCTTCATTTAGCAACTGTTATACTATTGAAAAACTGTTCAATAATTTATAATTTATAAATTATAATTTTATGAAATTACTATGAGTATTAATAGTACTATGAATGTATAATGAGTGTTCCTTTTAGGGTATAATTTGTTGACAGGATATTCCAGGATGACAGGCACATATCAGTACTATAATAGAATACATGCATATCTCTACTTAATATAAATGGATATTAATGCAGAATATATAATTACTGTCATGTATCAATGCATGCTATTCCATTAAAAAGATGAAATGTTTTTTTCTGAAATTCATGAGGTGAATGCATGCCCAAAGCCCACAAACTAAAAATATTAACCATACACTGAAAAGTTATTAGAATATAAATTTGACTAATAATTTGTCACTTTGAATTGTAATTAAATATTTTAAAAATTCATATGGTTGAAGTATACTCAGGAAATTCAGCATCTTCAAAAGACCAGTACATTTATATTTTATACTAAGCTGTACGCTATGTTTTGAATTTAAATTCTGTTCCAAATGAATGACCATTGATATACATTCCTTTTTATTTTCTTTTTCTAGATACACTGTACTAGAGAACCTCATTGGATTTCATTATGCAATGGATTGATACCAACATTAGCTCAACAGCAGTGGGGCAGGTTGCTTCATGCTTCTCTCCAGGTAGGAGTTCAACCATAATGGGGCAGAATTCTCCATGGAAATTGCTGGATAACATATTTTTACAGGTACAGCTGCAAGAATGAGAATTATATTGTGCGGGAATTTTGTGGGAATGTTGAAAGAAGTATTTTCTGTACCTTGAATCTGCTGAATAATTTGAACCTGACGTGACTTACTCTATTTGCCTTTATCATTCCTGAAGACCAGTTTTATCTGCTATGCTTTGCAGAACATTGTTCTTTATTATAAGCTAAACAACTGAACCATGTGACAGTATTGCATAAAACTAAAAAAAGTATGTGTTACAGTGGTTAGGAAAGGATATAGGATATTAATAGGAATTAAGAAGATGAAATGTAGAAGTTAGAGAGGCTCCTATTAAAAAATGAGAATTATAGTCAATTGGAGGTGGAGATAATATAGTTTTGGATAACAAGGTAAGAGATAATGTTTCTGTGAGCCTACTGAGAGGTTTCTTTCTTTTTCAATATATATTTCTAGTAATGGCTCACTTGTATAGATTTTAAGGCAGTGTTTCTCAACCTTGACAATTTTAAGGCATGTGGACTTCAACTCCCAGAATTCCACAGCCAGCATTGCTGGCTGTGGAATTCTGGGAGTTGAAGTCCACATGCCTTAAAATTGTCAAGGTTGAGAAACACTGTTTTAAGGCATCATAGACCTTCCTGATGTCAACTTTTATTGGTTGACTCCAGTATGTAACCTTCAGGCTTATGTTATCTCTTAAGCTAACAATATTTCTCTTCTGCATTCTTTTTTGCATACTTATGCCCTTTTCTTTTTGTTGTTTTATCAGAGACACAACAATGGCCAGTTTCAGTTAACCAAAGTTTGCTGTGATTTAATACAAAGTATCAGGACCATAAAACAACCAAACAGAACATTTCATGACACAAAGGTCAGGACAAAGCAAAGTTTTCTATTACAATTATGCTGTTCGGATATACTGGGCTACGGTTGTGGTCTTATTGGATCTGGAGATTTCTGGATTTGTGTAGAAGTGTGCCTAAATAATAGAGGCTACCTTTATAGCAGCAAAATTTTCAAAGGGGTTTCCCCTATTGGATCTTCATAAGAAAACTGTAAGGGCTGTTCATGCAATATTTCTGATTCTGGTTGAGCGATGTTTGCTCATTCTAGACACAGAGGCATCTATGGACTTCCATAATGGTGAAAAGCAGCAGTATAGGCAGAGTCAGGGTTGGAATGTGTTTGAATATTGTAGCTTGGGTTGGTAGTTGGGCTGCTGGTTTGATCACCAAGCTTGGCGATTTGGTTGCAAATGTTTCGTCTCCATTGTTGTAAACCAAGTGAAATCAAGGAGAGCAAGAGAAGCCTGGTTCTCCAACAAATCAATAAACAGGCACATTGACATCAACCCAATCTACCAACTGCAGAGAACAAAAGAACTACTGCAACCGCAATCCTGAAGGCAGCATTTAAAAATGAACAAACAGGCACCCCACCACTCAGCAACAAAAATCACAGCCCTCCACAAGAAATTGGACCAGCCAGCCAACCAAACAACCCGAAACCAGACCATGACTCAGAGGCAACTGAACGAACAAACACCATTTGCATCACACAGACTATACTTAGATACCAAGGAGTATGGCCCAGCAACAACAACCAGCCAATCAAACAGTCCGAAATCAGACCATGACTCAGCAACATCTGGACAAACAACACCAATTTACATCACACAAAAAGGTATTTAAAGGCCAGTGCTCTGACAGACAAGCACAGTTCAAAGTATACTGAAGATGTTCTCTCTCTCCCCCCTCACCCCTCCCCGGAATGGAGACAAAACGTTTGCAACCAAATTGCCAAGCTCGGAGATCAAACCAATAGCCCAGAGTCGGGGATTTCCAGGGGCATCTGCAGAAGGGTAGTGAGTGATGCAAATAGTGTTGTGACACAAGCCCTGCTGCTTGTTACTATGTCATGCACATTCCCAAAAGGGACAGAGTTTCATTATTCAAAAAGAGTCTTTTGATCATTTTGATGAAAGCAGCAAGAGTCTATGGGCAGAACTGCAGGCTTTCATGTGTTATTTATTATGATTAATTAAAATGATTGTCTTAGGCATTGTATTCAGAGGTAGGCCACCTGAGAAGTCTCCCCAAGTAAAACTACAGTGGACCAGGCAATAGATGTTTTTGGTTTTGTGACTCCATGCTTTGGAAGTTTCTACCTTTGGAGGGTTATGCAACAGCCTTCCAGCCAGCCCTTTCTTAAAGTAGTCAAATCGGCTTTATTTTTCCATTAAACTTAAATGTTTTGTGGCTTCCACTTGGGGAGGTTCTTTTTTACTCAATGGTACTTGATTGTTTAAAAATCTGTTTAATACCATTCCAAGTCTCTAGATTGGGGTAATTTACAAAACCCAGGAAGAAAATATAAGTTCTCTACCTTCCCATCAGTAATAGCAGAACTGCTATTGGAAAAGCCACATACTTTTCAATAAATTCTTTCATTAATATAGTGACAAACTAGGATCTAGATAACTTTCATAATCTGGAAGTATTTAGAAATGCTTCTTGTGAAGTTATAAACAAACAGTGTCTCCTCTATTTAATGTGAAATTTTAAATGATACTGGTAGTCTTTAACTTACAACCATTAATTTAATGACCATTTGAAGTTACAATGACATTGAAAAAAGTGACTTGTGACAATTTTTCACACTGTTCACCATTGCAGCATTCCTGTGGTCATGTGATCAAAATTCAGATGCTTGTCAACTGGTTCATATGTATGATGGTTGCAGTGTCCTGGGATCATGTAATCTACTTTTGCCAACTTCTGACAAGCAAAGTCAATGAGGAAGCTAGATTCACTTAACTGTGGCAAGAAAGATCGTAAAATGGGGCGAAATTCACTTAACAAATGTTTTGCTTAGCAACATCAATTTTGGGCTCAATTATGATCATAGGGCGAGTACTATCTGTACATAGTTTTTGGTTGAGAAGAGAAATATGGCAAACATTTTGTATTTATTTTAGTACATTGCTTCTATATTGAGGTATAGACATGGCCAAAAGTATCCCTTTTTTCTCAAAGAATATCAATTACAAGAATATGTTAAGTCATACATCAAAAGCAAAATGTCTGCTCTGTGGAGTGTGGAATAAAGCATGATGGGTACTATTTACTTGTGCCAGTTTCAACTTACTTCTCAGCTAATTGGGATTCGGCTTGTGCAGTAAAGCAGTGTTTCTCAACCTTGACAATTTTAAGGCATGTGGACTTCAACTGCCAGAATTCCACATGCCTTAAAATTGTCAAGGTTGAGAAACACTGCGTAAAGAGATATAAATGAAATCTAACAGAGATGGTACCTCTCTGGATTCAACATATAGATGGAAAGTATCTTTTTGCTTCATTTTTGCAACAATAGTCATTGGAAAAAAAGGGGAAAAAATTCTATCAATTCAGAACTGCCATTTAGAGCTGAATATAGTTTAACTGAAAATTTATGAATCAAAATGTGAGTTTTACAACTTTTTGTTTTTATTATAGATTTTTAGAAGTTCCGCTCAGCCATCTGAAGAGAAAGTAGGCACTTTCACAAAGATAATAGAAGCAATGGGATTTACAGGGCCACTAAAATATAGAAAATGGGTAAATATTTTTCTTCTTAACTTTGATCCTCTTCTTCATAAACTTGTTACTTGTATTCGGTCTAAATTTTTCTGGAATACCAAATTCCTAGTCCAGAGAAGTGATGACTATATTTTATAAAATAATCCTATTATAGGACTGCAGCTATTATACTTGAAGATCAAAATGCTGATTTTGGCTGAATGTTTTCTGCATGTCTAATAGTGACACAACACCCTATGGATTGAGTTAATGTTTTTATTCTTTTCTATCCCTTGAGTGGTCGAGTGCCTTTTAATTATGTTAATGATAGTGTAGAATACATTATAAATGTGATGCGATTGTTTTGAATTTGAAATGGGCTGTTTCAACTTTAAGTTCTGAAACTGAAGCAGATGCTCAGAAGAGTATAAAACATGATTGTTTGGTGCTTGGAATGATTATGGTGCAGTTGGAATACATGTCATAGTAGTACTTTGCATCTCTCTTTTGTTGTAACCCAGCAACCTATTATATAAGGAAATTTATTTTAAAAGTAAAGACTCCAAGTAAAATAAAGGACATTCTAAATTTAAAAAAAAAATCAAATGCTCAACCAACTCTCCAAAAAGCATCGAAAAGAAGTGATGTCTTTATTACTAAGATCTATTCAATTGTTTATTTATTAAAGGAGTGTTAAAAAGAAAATTAATGAGTAGAATTAAACTCAAATACAATGGTAATGTATTGCCACTGTTTCCCCCAGAAATAGTTGGAATGCATTTTTAGGTAGCATCATCCATATTTTTTATCTAAAAGTTGTTTTTTAAATTTCTGTGTACCTGTGTCTTGATGCTGCATAATAAAATTTCCAATTTACCTAGTAATATCTGTAATCAAAGATTACAGATGCATGAGCAATAAGGTACTTTTATATGATCATCTCATCAAGGTTTACTTTAAGATGTTGTTTTAGGAAAGGCTAAGCATACCGTATTGTTTCTTGAGAATATTACACCATTTTTAAGTACCTGACAGGATGTTTCAGATAAAGCCATCCTACCATTGAATCATAGAGCTGGAAGGGACCTAGGAGATTAGCAAGTCCAATATATGCCCACTGCAGGATTCACTACACAGTCCCTGATTGATCTAGCCTTGGGGTACAGGATAGAGCAGTGATGGCGAACCTTTTAGAGACCGAGTGCCCAAACTGCAACCCAAAACCCACTTATGCATCATCGGGTGCCGGGTGGGTGTGGCCCATTGGGTGGGCGTGGCTGCAGTGGTAATAGCAGACCGGGTGGGACTAAAAAGTTCAATCAATCAATTCCAACTTTGCAAGATCTTTTTTTTCCCCGCGAGACGTTGAAATTGACTGATTGATTGAACCTTTTTTTTTGTACACGGCGGCGGAGGCCTAAAGTGAAAAGGTTTTATAAAACCCAGCTGAAGGCCTAGGACTGGGGCGACGGCACGCGTGCCCAGAGAGAGGGCTCTGAGTGCCGCCTCTGGCACCCATGCCATAGGTTCGCCACCACCGGGATAGAGAATAATGCTCTGAAGTTACAGGAAAGCACATTCCAATTAAATAATAGGATAAAATTCTTATGAAAAGACTATTTCAGTCTGGATTCTTGTACTGAGGTTAAGGTGACCCTTTAGCCCATTTATAACTAAATGACCCTTCTACTTTTGTGATAATGCTATCAATGAAGAATTGGCATGTTTGAAATAGAAAAAAATATAAGCTTGAATGAATGAATTCTAAATACAATTACGCAAATGCATTATGAATTTGCTTGCCTGGTCTGTTGGCATGGGATTGATAATGCTTTATAACCCAATGTTAATTATTAAAAATTCTCCTAAATTCAGTTTAGACTGTGAAGCTAAATATCTCAGAGATGAAATAGATTTGAAAGCATATATTAGTGGAAATGAAGTATTGCTAATTAAGTTTTTCTAAACTGAATATTGTTAAATGAAACTATGTAATTAATTTAATATGTTGTGATGCAATAATCCTTTTAATTTGGTTTTTATTTTGCATTTCTGCCCTTTCGCTGTTTGTGAGATGGGCAGCTTTATAAATTGGTTTAATAAATAATTCACATTTAGCTAATAATAAATGATATAGAAATGTGAGTATCTCAAAATATAGAGGAACATTTGTGTATTTTTGCAGAAATTTCTTTAGTGAAAAATAGAAATAATATAATTGTTTTTTCTCTTCAGAAAATTAGAATAGCAGCACTACGCATGTATACATGTTGCGTGGATAAAATAGACTATGAAGAATTCTTTAACAGTAAGTTCTTCATCCTTCTCTCTTCTCACTATCCAGTGATTGTGTTAAAAATAGGATAGCTTACAGCCTAGAAAGATTGTGGACTTTGAATACCTATGTTAAGTAATGCCCAGTGATAATTTATGTAATTATATGATATGCATAAAAATTGTTTTATACCACATTGCTTAAAATCTATCATGTGGTTTGTCACAAAGTACTACCGGTAGTTTATCAAAGGACAAATTGCAGAGCCCAACATATTCCCTATTAACTCAAATATTAAAATACTGATTCACCATGTTAATATACATGCATAATTTTATCCATCATTATCACCACCACCACTATCACCAGCACCAGTTCCTCCAAAGCTCTGATCTCGAGCTTCTCTCAAATTTTATAGGCTTATTTAGAGGAATGCTGTGGATATAATTTACTTGGGCTTCAGTAAGGCATTTGATAAAGTAGACTACAATCTACTACTTGATAAGATAGAAAAATGTGGGCTAGACAGCATCACTACCAGATGGATTCATAGCTGACTGGCTGGCCGTACTCAGCATGTGGTCCTCAATGGAACCACATCTACATGGAAGTGTGTAGTGGGGTGCCCCAGGACTCTGTTCTGGGCCTAGTGGTCTTCAACATCTTCATCAATGATTTGGATGAGGGGATAGATGGAAGTCATCAAATTTGCAGACGACACCAAGCTGGCAGGAATAGCCAACACTCCAGAAGACAGGCTTAAGATACAGAAGGATCTTGACAGACTTGAACATTGGGCGCTATCTAATAAAATGAAATTCAGTGGTGAAAAAAGTAAGGTTCTACATTTAGGCAAGAAAAACCAAATGGACAGGTACAGTATAGGTGGTACCTTGCTCAATAATAGGAAGTGTAAGAGGGATCTCGGAGTCCTAATGGACAATCACTTAAATATGAGCCAGCAGTGTGCTGCAGCTGCCAAAAAAGCCAACACAGTGCTAGGCTGCATTAACAGAGGGATAGAATCAAGATCACGTGAAGTGTTAATACCACTTTGCAATGCCTTGGTAAGGCCACACTTTTAATACTGCATCCAGTTTTGGTCACCACGATAGAAAAAAGATGTTGAGATTCTAGAAAGAGTACAGAGAAGAGCAACAAAGATGATTAGGGGACTGGAGACTAAAACATAAACGGTTGCTGGAATTGGGTATGTCTAGCTTATATAAGAGAAGGACTAGTGGTGACACGATAGCAGTGTTCCAATATCTCAGGGGTTGCCACAAAGAAGGGAGTCAACCTATTTTCCAAAGCACCTGAAGGCTGGACAAGAAGCAATGGATGGAAACTAATTAAAGAGAGAAGCAACCTAGAACTAAGGAGAAAAGGAGAAATTTCCTGACAGTTAAAACAATTAATCAGTGGAACAACCTGTCTCCAGAAGTTGTGAATGCCCAACATTGGAAGTTTTTAAGAAGACACTGGAGAGCCATTTGTTTGAAATAATATAGGGTTTCCTGCCTGAGCAGAGAGTTGGACTACAAGACTTTCAAGGTTCCTTCCAACTCATTATTATTATTATTATTATTATTATTATTATTATTATTATTATTATTATTATTATTATTATTATTATTATTATTATTATTATTATTATTATTATTACTATTATTATTAATAATAATGATGATGATCATCATCATCATCGCACAGTCAGCCAGATGTTCAGACTGGATTTGGCATTTTTGTCTACCTATCGAGTCCTTACCAAGGACCTGGGATAGGCAGATGTGGATGTTTTATGGTATTACAGATATCGTTGCAGGATGGAAGCAGTTCCTAGTAAGGCCACCTTTTGCAATTGACTAATGGTGAATTTGTCAAAGCCAATGGTGTTCAAGTGGTGCTCCAGTTGTTTTGAGATTGTACCCAAGGCGCCTATTACTATTGGTACTACCCTTACTTGCTTTTGCCACAGTCTTTCTATTTCTAATTGTAGGTCTTTGTATTTTGTTATCTTCTCCAGTTCTTTCTCTATTCTGCTGTCTCCAGGCTCTGCTATGTCCACTATCCAGACTTTTTTGTCTTTCTTATCGACAGTTATTGGGTGTTATGTCTGGGTGTTATGTTGCAGATGCTTGTCTGTTTGAATTCTGAAGTCCCAGAGCAGTTTAATTTTATCATTTTCTATGACTTTCTCTATTTTATGATCCCACCAGTTCTTGTTTACAGGCAAATGATATTTCTTGCAGATCTTCCAATGCACCATTGTTGCTACTTTGTCATGCCGCTGCTTGTAGTCAGTCTGTGTGATCTTCTTGCAGCAGCTTACCAGGTGGTCCACTGTTTCTTCAGTTTCTTTGCATAGGCGGCACTTACTGTCTGTTGCTGTCTTCTCAATTTTGATTTTGTATGCATTTGTCCTTAACGCTTGGTCTTGTGCAGCCAGAATTAGTCCCTCGGTCTCTTTCTTCAATTTTCCTGCTCTTATCTATTGGCAGGTCATGTACTGGCATATAGTGCTTTGTCTTCCCATGCCTCTATTCTGTTCTTCATTTGGTCTTTCTTGTAGACCAGTTTGGTCTCTCCAGTAGTCAGTAAGCCTTCCTGATATACTAATTTCAGTGCATTTCATCATTGTCCTTCAGATATTCTTCCAAAGCCATTTTTTCTTCTTTAACCATCTGATGTACTTGCAGCATTACGCGCCCACCTATTTGCCTTGGTAGATAGAGTCTGTCAATGTCACTGCGTGAATGAAGGGCATGATTTATTGTCATTATTTTTCTGGTCTTCCTATCCATTGCTTTTAGTTCTACTTGAGTCCAGTCCACTATTCCAGCTGTGTATCTAATGACTGGAATTGCCCAGGTGTTGATTGCCTTCATGGTATTTCCTCCATTGAGTTTGGACTTTAAGATCTTCTTCGCTCTCTTGATGTATTCACCTCTAATCTTTTTCTTGACTTCAGTGTGCTTGATGGATACCCAAGTATTTGTAGTAATCTTCCTCATCCAGTCTCTTAATGTTATTTTTGTGGGGCATTTTTATTCCTTCAGTTTTCACTATTTTTCCTTGTTTGATCATAAGTGTGGCACATTTGTCCAAGCCAAACTCCATTGCAATATCTTGGCTATATATATGGACAGTGTTGAGCAGTGATTCTATTTCAGATGATGTTTTTCCATACAGCTTCAGATCATCCATGTAAAGGAGGTGGGATAGTCTGGCAGATGTTTTTTTTTTTTGTAAAATTTTTTATTATTATTATTAATTTTATAATTATAAATACAATGTAATTGTAAATAATAAACATAATTATATCGTAAGGCATCGCTCAGCATCACCCCACCAGCCACATCCCCCTCTAACTTCCTCCCTTTCATCTTCTATCCCCCCCACCATCTCTACCTCCCTCACTCTCCTCACTCCTCTTACAACTCCCTACTTCCCTAACTCCTCACTCCCAAACTCTTCCCCCTCCTCGAATGTGGTTCTGAGGTGCCGCTAAGGCAATCCATCTCTAATCTTACATAACACAATTACATATTACAAATAATAAAATTATAAATCCCCCCCAACCACCCCCCCTCCGACTTCCCAAAGTGAATACAGGGTAAAAACACAAGAAAACCCATTAAATTACTCCAAAATATTATATAAAACCTATTAAAAATACTATATTTTGCAACCTAATATATAAATATTTAATTATATGCTAAATACAATTTCTTAAACTGGTATCTCCCTTGTATATACTCTATCCATCTTTTCCAGTCCAACAAATATTTCTCATTTGAGTGGTCCTTCAAATATGCAGAGATTTTAGCCATTTCTGCCATATTTGTTACTTTCAAAATCCATTCTTCAATAGATGGTAGTTCTGGCTTCTTCCAATATTGTCCTACCAACAATCTTGCTGCTGTGATCAAATTCAAGATTAAATTTGTCTCTATGGTGGTACAGTCCTTTATAATGCCAAGCAGAAACATCTGTGGTAGAAATTCAATACGTTTTTTTAGAATATTTTGAAGAATCCACCATATTTTTATCCAAAAAGCCTTAATTTTTTTACAAGTCCACCATACATGAAAATAAGTAGCATCCATACTATCACATCTCCAACATTTAGCTTGTAAGTTAGGGTACATACATGATATTTTTTTTGGATCCAGATGCCACCTGTAAAACATTTTATAAAAATTTTCTCTTAAATGAATCGCTTGTGTAAATTTTACATTTTTCACCCAGATCTTTTCCCAAGTTTCCATCAAAATTGGTTGTCCTAAATTTTTTTCCCATTTTATCATACAATCTTTAACTAACTCAGTTTCAGAATCAATTTCTATCAATGCATTATACAATCTTTTAATATGCATGGGCCTTTGATCTATAACTTGTTTAATTAAATTTTCATCTATTGAAGATAGGCCCATCTTAGAATCTTTTTTCCATCTAGACTCCAATTGTGCATATAGAAACCAAGTATGAACAAATCCTTCATCCTGTAACATATTCAAAGACTTCAGTACTAACAAATTCCCTTCTTTAATTAGGAGTTTTTTTATAAGGCACCACGTCTAAAACTTGTGATCTATTTATATTCTCTACTGCGTGTCTGGGAACCGTCCAAAGAGGAATCTTTGCATTTAATTTATACTGATACTTTTTCCAGACACGCAGCAGAGCACTTCTCAATAGGTGTTCTTTGAAGCTCCTATCCACCTTTTTATCATACACCAAATATGCATGCCAACCATATAATAAACCGTACCCTTCAATATTCAATATTCTATCATTGGTTAAATTAATCCAGTCACTTATCGCTACTAAAGCAGCAGCAATGTCAATACTCTGCACAGGCAACTCCATCAATACTCCTCCAGCTGCTGGTAAGGGCTGTGAGTCTGAAAACTGTAGTTGTAAAAGTTCCATTCCTTCTTTTTTTGACAAATCTGCATTTTTTGGTATTGGTGAAGGGGGTCTACCTGCCTTCAAGACATTCTCAACAAAATCTTTCGCTTTTTCCACAGAATTCAAATAATATATTTTGCTCTGATAAAATAATGAAAGTCCAGCTGGAACCTCCCATCTATATTGTAAAGCACGTATTTTGAGTTCAGCAACCAAAAATGCATAGTCCTTTCTAGCTCTCAACATCTTTGGGGGAATCTCCTTCAAAACCACAAGATCCTGACCAGCAACACTTAATTTCTTATTATAAGATATTGTAAGAACATGATTTCTAAATCTCCTTGTAACAAAATAGATGACAACATCTCTAGGTAATCCTCTTTGTTTTGCAGCCCATGAGTTAATCCTGTAGATTCGATCAATTTGCCATGAAAAATTTTTCACAGCATCGTCAAGTAATTTTCCCAAGGCCTCTTCAAAAATTCTTCTCAAATCATCTTGAGTCTCATTTGGTACCTCCCTCAGACCTCTAATTCTAATAGCAAACATCATTTGATTGTATTGAACCATCAAAGCATGATCACGTAATTCACTTTTCATTTGTTGCTCGACCCCCTCAACCTTCTCTTCAACACCTTCCCAGACCCCCTTAACAGCTTCCACAATATCTTCTCTTATTTCAACATTGCGGGTCTGGATTGTTGCCTTAATTTTTTCCAGTTCCTCAGATACACCTTTGCCTTGATTTTCAATCTTGTTCTCCAAATCCTCAATCTTACCCTCCAGCTTTTTCTCCATTTTTTCAAACCTTTTTTCAAATCTTCTCTCCAAATCCTCAGTCAAATTTGACAATGCAGCCTGTAGATCCTTCACAGTAAGCATTTCTGAAGGAGCCTGTACAGGCAATGGGGTTTGAGAATCTACAGGTGTTGAAGAAGGTGGGGGAGCAAGAGAACTAGCTACTACTTTAGATGGCTGAGCTGGAGAGGGTACCACCTTTGAGGAAGCTAACTTAGCTTGTCTAGTGGTCATTTTGTTCAATCCAGAGTTATATATAAAAGAAAAAAAAATATTTCTTTAAAAGTTCTTTAAAAATATATTGCCAAAATGTCTCCTCTTATCTTCTTTAGTTACAATTAATAAGATTCTAACCTATAAATCTAGACCAACTCTTAGCGATCGCTCTAAGCGCTCTAAACGCTTGAAAAAAAATTCAAAAATCACTTTCACTTTCCGGTAACTTTCTCTTTACAGTGAAAGCGATCGCCATCTTGGATACATTATGTTGATTGTAGCAATACGTAGTCAGAAGTAAAATATAAAAGAAAATACTTGCAATACAAAACTCCTGTATTCACTCCGCCTGCTTGTAGATCTCTTTAAAAAGTTTTTCTCGAGCGGGAGATGGTCGCGGCGTCTGAGCCTGTCTGCAGACAGGAACGTCTCTGGGTAGGAGCTTCTTCAAGCTTCTTCCTAGGGAGTTCTCACTCTTCCCCCCTGATAACTTTACCAGGGGGATTTCAGAGGAACTCAACCTTAGCCTGATGCTCTTCACCCCTTCTTTGCCCGAAGGGGGGATTTTTCACTGCAAAAAAAACAGCTGGTGTTCGCTGTTTATGCGGCTTAACAAACCCAGAAGAACAGAGCCTCCGAGGAGGCTAGCGACGCCAGCGGAGCCACCCGGAAGTCTGCCCAGTCTGGCAGATGTTTTTGATGTTTGATAGCCATGTCCTGAGTTATTCAGTGTTATTGACAGAGGAAACAATGCAATAACAAATAGTAGTGGTGATAATGAATCTCCTTGAAATATTCCTCTCTTGATATTAACCTCTTCCAGTCTCTCACCATTGACCTGCAATTATGTCTTCCATTGTGCCATCAATCTTTGCACAAATTTTCTGATGTTTCTGCTGACTCCTGTTATTTCTAGGCACTTGATTATCCAGTCATGTGGCAGCGAGTCAAATGCCTTTTTGTAGTCAATCCATGCCACATTCAGGTTGGTCTTCCTTTTCTTGCAGTTTTCCAAGATCATTTTGTCTATTAGGAGTTTATCTTTTGTTCCTCTGCTATTGGGGCAGTTTCCTTTCTGCTCAGGTGGAAAGAGATTGTTTTCAACTAGATGCTGTTGTACTGCATCAGCTACCACACCAGTTAGCAATTTGAAAATTGTTGGTAAGCAGGTAATTGGCCTGTAGTTGCCTGGTGTTGCCCCTTTTGCTGAATTTTTCATTATTAGGTAGGTTTTCCCAATTGTTAGCCACTTTTCAATTTCTCCTCCTTGTAGTATATTGTTGAACTGCTTGGCAGCGAGTGAGTATATAACAGTTAGATGTTTCAACCAAAACCCATTCAGTTCATCTTCACCTGGTGCTGACCAATTTTTGATTTTCCTTGCTCTTTTTTCTATCATTTTTGTTGTTATTACTAGTTGTTTCATTTCAACTTTTGTTTTATTTGCATCCACCTCTTTTAACCAAGCCGCATCCTTGTTGTATTTCTTTGGGTTATCCCATACCTGCTTCCAGAACTGCACTGTTTCTTCCTTGTCAGAAAGTGACTGATTCATTGCAGTTTCTCCATTGATGGATTGGTAGAAATGTTTCTGATTGGATTGAAATTGGACATTCTATCTATAATTTGCAATTCGAGCTTTGTATCTACTGATTTTCCTGGCTATAGCTGTTATTTGCTGCTTTATTATTTCCAGTGCTTCCTTGATCTTCCTTATTTTTAAGTGGTATTGCTTGATTAGGTATTCTTTGGTCTTCTTATTCTTCTAGCTTGCTTGCTGATCTTATTTTCTAGTCTAACCTTCCATTTTTGTGGTGCACTGTTTGTTTGTTTTTCTTTGTTGATTTTGCATCCCAGGTATTCAATTATAACTGCAGCTGTGCTGTACATTAGTTGGTTTATTGGTGCTTATACTTGATATTGCAGTATTTGCATTTTTTAATGCTTGTGTTAGCTGTTTCTTTGGAACAAGCTTCAATGAAGGCAGCCTTATTCTGTTGTTTTTGTGCTGTTCTAGATGCTCAGTTATTTTTTGTTTCAATTCTTTTATTTCTTTAGTTAGCGGGTTTTGTTCTTCCTGAGGAAGAGATGCCTGGTTTCCAAATGAGAACAGTTGTATATCTCTGCTGTATTCCTTCACTGCCAACTTCCCCTGGTTTGTCTCTACATTCTGAATTACTTCCCAACCCATATGGCTTTCTGAAATTTACGTCTCAACATATTTTTTTATGGGAGAGATACAATTTGTCTGACTCCTCTGATGAGACCTGTCCAGTATGGTTGAACCTCTGGCATAGCTCTCATCTTCCTCAGAGTACACAAGCCCCACAACTACGTCAAGGTAGTGCCTCACTGGGGGATGATTATTATGATTATTACTAAATAGCTCTGGAAAAAAGAATTATGTGTGTGCATATATACAGACTTTTTTCCTCCTTGTATGTGCAGAATAGATGTGTATGCAAGCCAATTTGTGTATCTTTTTAAATGTTTAAGTAGTAAAATACATTTGCACTCACCATATTCATTTTTAAGAATTACAGATCCCTGACACTTTCAACTCTTGGTTTTTAATAGCACAGCTTCATGTCTGGTAAGTAAAGCTCTTTACAGTTACATTTACTACAACTTTTGTATTGAGAAAAAAAAGGAATTTATCACTTGGCTAAACCATATTAAATGTATGCCAGATTTTTTAAAAAAACAGTTCAATATGCTATTTCTAATGGTTTTCTCACTCTACTAGTTTAAAAGCTTCTTTCTTTTAAAAGCTTCATTCAGCCTGAATGGAAAGGTCTTTTATTTATCTCTTTTTAGGAAAAGCTCACATTTATATAAACGTTCTTTGAATTGTGAGAACTTGTGGTGACTTGACTTACTAGTTGTCAGAAGCCTTTAACAAATTATAGCACTGACATTTACAGTTTCACCTCTAAAACCTACCTACAGGTTACATGAGTGCCAAATTGGTTTTATGTGGAATATTTAACACCTCAAAGTGATTTTTTCTTCATTAGTTAAATAACCATCCAAGGAAAATAACTAGGCAAACCTAATTTTCATCTAAAGTTAGGTGCTTGAGAAGATCAGAATGATAGAATAATGATGTAAAGGAAGGAATCATTATTTTCCAGTGGTTTGCCACTTTAGAAACTAATTACATTAGATGTAAATTGTTCCATTTATTGTTTTACATTTATAAATGTTTTTGGTAGGTACTTCTGAAAAAAAATGCTTATGTTTATTTTTAAATACATTTAATGAAGACCTTAATTGCAATATGCTACCATAAAAAAAGGTTGTGGCTTTTGAAAAGAATGTTCCTATTTTCTGTTTTCGTAAACGTATTAAATTCAATTCTCTAGTTTACTTAAAACTACCTCACATGTAGATTAGCAATACCAGTTCTCCAGTTAGTGAACATTAGTATGAACCTTTTTGTAAAAATAATGGCTTGATTATTCTCATATTTTTGAAGGTGGGCAATAGCAAACAGTTGCTGCAATTTATTTTGTTAAACAACTTTTTGAAAAATGAGTTAAGAGCAGATGATAGGTTAAAGTAAGCAACATGCAGTGCTGGGATTCAAATAATTTAACAACCGGTTCTCTGCTACAACTCTAGCTAATACTTGGTGGCCTGACCCCCTTTCCCGTATGCACCAATCAGGAAACTAGAGAGATAAGAACATAAGAACATAAGAAGAGCCATGCTGAATCAGGCCAAAGCCCATCGAGTCCAGCATTCTGTGTCACACAGTGGCCCACCAATTGTACATGGGGATCTTGAGCAGAAAGAGAAGGCAAAACCCTCCCTTTCCCTTGACCCCCAAACAAATGGTACTCAAGGGAATCCTGCCTGCCTCAACCAACATAGAGGCGGCACATGGACATCCGTTTTAATAACCACCGATACACTTTGCATCCATGAATCTATCTAGCCCTGCCTTGAAGCTGTCAAGGCTGACAGCTGTCACGACCCCTTCTGGAAGTGAATTCCATAAATCAACGACCCTCTGGGTGAAGAAATATTTCCCTTTATTTGTCCTCACTTTCTTAGCTATGAGCTTTAGGGAGTGCCCCCTTGTCCTGGTATTGTGTGATAGAGAAAAGAATTTTTCTCTATCCACCTTTTCTATCCCATGCATGATTTTATACACTTCGATCAAGTCACCCCTTAAACGCCGTCTTTCAAGGTTGAAGAGACCAAGGCGTTGCAATCTGGTTTCATAAGGGAGGCGCTCCATTTCCTTGATCATTCTTGTTGCCCTTCTTTGCACCTTTTCCAGTTCCATTATATCCTTCTTGAGGTGCGGTGACCAGAACTGTACACAGTACTCCAGGTGTGGTCTCACCATTGATTTGTACAGAGGCAATACAACACTTGCTGACTTATGAAGTGTCTATTCCTAATTCCTGCACCCCCTCACCATACACAGCACTCCTCTTGGGCTTTTTTGCTTCTTGTGGCAGCCACCGGCGGTGTAAACATCGGGTGGCAGTCACTGGAGGGTCCAAGCTATTAAAGGGTCCTCGAGAAGAGGGAGGAGGGGCAGATGCAATGGCAGCAGAAGGCAGAGAATGGGCAATATTGAGGGAGCAATGGGACCAAGGTCGCTATGGCTGAGGAAAAGGAAAAAGGCGCCCTGGCCAAGGGATAGGAGTGGGAGGTAGAGGCAGTCAAAGCAAAAGTGGGGAACCAGCTCAGCTGCTCCGGGTTGCTGTGGCTGCCAGCACCCCCTGCTCCTTCTCCCACTGGCACTCTGGCCCCCACCTAAAAGGGAGATGGGAAGGGGAACTGCGGCGGGGTAGAGGCCCTCCAGCATCCATAGGCACATCCTGTCCCTACTACACAGCTTTGGCCCCCGCCTCTTTCCAGAAGCACAGCACCGTCTCAGCTTCGAAGGGCTGGGTCCTTTCCCATGGAAACCTCCTCCTGGTGGATCAAGCTCGGGGGCAGCCTCCAGAGGGAGGGGAGGGGGCGGGCTGTGGCGGCTCTGGAGGTCCTTTCATGGCGATGGTGTTTAGGTGTGTGCCTTCCCTGCGCAAAGAGGTGTGACGGTGGCTACAAGTGTTCCAAGCTCTACAGAGGGGCAGCACAGGATTGAATCAAGTACAAAGCGGGAACAAAGGGAATTGGATCAGAACAGTAAGCGCAGATGGCTCCTGGTCCCACTGTATGGCTGAGGATGCCACTATCCCCAACAGAAACTCCTAACCTCCTCTGGAGGAAATCCAGTCAAATTTTACTTGTATCACTGTTGAAAAGCAAAGGTAGTTTATCTTGTGACATTCCCAAAATGTTACAAGGAATCCAGAGTAGTGTATCTTTCCCTAGATGACGTTTCCCATTTTTTTAGTTTCTACACCGACATATGATCCTAACCAATTCGCCGAACTCAACAAAAAATTAGGCATCGGTTCTGCCGAACCGGTGTGAACCGGCTGAATCCCACCACTGGCAACATGATATCCTTATTATAATGAAGGAAGAATTAAAAATCAGTATTTTACGTTATGCCATACAGTATTATATTTATCAGAATCAAAATAATTTTGGTGATGTATACAACTTTAGCTTCAAGAAAAATGTCCTTCACCAGTTAACTCCCTAAATTCCCAGGAAGCATGGCTGATAGTGAGGAGTGATGGAAGGAAGTTAGTAACACATGCCACAAAGTCCAATTTCAACCTTCCTACCGTATTTCCACGAAAGCAAGACACCCCCGATTGTCAGACGTATCGGGGGTGTCAGGGGGGTCGGCTAATGTAAGCCGTGCCCCGAACGTAAGACGTGTATCTTGCTTTCGGGGAAATACGGGGGCGGAGGGGAGGGAAGATGGACGCGCACACCCGGTGGAAATGGCGGGGCTGGGGAAGAGACGCTGAGGGGGGCAGCCGGACCTCCCCGCGCAAGCTGAGCCCCGAGCCTCTCCAGCCGCGCGCCGGGCCAGCAGGCTGTGCAGGGAGAGCCGCCGCCGCCGCCCCAGCCGCCGCGGGCGAGGCTGGCTCGCCAAGCTCGGAGGGAAGGAGGCTCCCTTGCTTGCTCCGCACAGCCCCGCCGCCCTCTCGGCCCAGCGCGATGGGGCTGGCGTGGCGGGGGGGAGCGGAATCCAGAGCTTTGCTCCGCTCCCCGCCCCGCCGCCGCCGCCGCCGCTCACCCACCCGCCGCTTCGCGCGCGCTGCCTTTTCCGACGACCAACCTCAAAAAAGAAAGGGAGGTTGGTCGCCGGAAAAGGCAGCGCGAGTGAAGCGGCGTGTGAGTGAGGCGATGGGGCTGGCGTGGCGGGGGGGAGCGGAATCCAGAGCTTTGCTCCGCTCCCCGCCCCGCCGCCGCCGCTCACCCACCCACCGCTTCGCGCGCGCTGCCTTTTCCGGCGACCAACCTCAAAAAAGAAAGGGAGGTTGGTCGCCGGAAAAGGCAGCGCGAGTGAAGCGGCGTGTGAGTGAGGCGATGGGGCTGGCGTGGCGGGGGGGAGCGGAATCCAGAGCTTTGCTCCGCTCCCCTCCCCGCCCCGCCAGCCCCATCGCCTCACCCACCCACCCGCGGCGACCGGAAAAGGCAGCGCGAGTGAAGCAGCGTGTGAGTGAGGCGATGGGGCTGGCGTGGCGGGGGGGAGCGGAATCCAGAGCTTTGCTCCGCTCCCCTCCCCGCCCGCCCCATCGCCTCACTCACACGCCGCTTCACTCGCGCTGCCTTTTCCGGCGACCAATCTCCCTTTCTTTTTTGAGTGAGGCGACCAACCTCAAAAAAGAAAGGGAGGTTGGTCGCCGGAAAAGGCAGCGCGAGTGAAGCGGCGGGTGAGTGAGGGGAGCATTCCGCCGGCACGGGCCGCATTTGTGGGCGCTGGCCGCGTCCTGCCGGCCTCTCAACCCAATCCCTGCCGCTGTCGCCTCCCCATCCACCGGGCAGCAGAGCGCGCGGGACCGGGGCGGGTCTGGGGCGATGCGCAGGCCTGCTCTGGGCTGGCGGCGGCGGCGGCAGCAGGGCGGGGAAGGGAAGGGAGGGGAGGGGAGGGGAGCGCCAGCCGCCCCTGCCACACAGGCAAAGCTTCGTGGCGCCCGCCGGGAATGGAAAGATTTCACCCGCACCTTTTCTACGTACGCTCCGAAGGCGGGGGCGGCTGAGTGAAAAGCGGGCAGAAATTGACGGGAGGGGCAAAGGTCTTGCACAGCAAAAGTCAACGACAAGCCCAAACCACCAAAATATTAATCAGTCCTGAAAAATTACTTTTTAAAAAGACAGGAAAGTGGCCAAAATAGACCCACGTTGTTCGCTGGATAAACGAATAATTAATCATAAGGCAGTGTATCTCCGGCTGGTTCGCCTTTACGTGGGCTTACAAATTCTCCCTCTTCCTCCCCACCACTCTCCTTACGATAAAACAAAAGTACATCTGATTTTGTTAACCCTAACTTGTCAAGTTCAGTTATTCCTTGGCACCCCACTTGAACTGGCCGTAAGCATGTTGTGTATTCAAAAGGCTTCTACCCTTTTGGCTGTGCTAATTGCCTGATTTACAAGCCTTCAAGGCAAGGCAATTGTTCAGATCAAAAGACTGCTCCTCAATTGTTGGCTTACACATAAACAAACAAATCCTCAGGCTATATGTTTGAGATAACTGAAGTTACGATCTGAAACAGACACCAAATTAGCCTAACATCACACCTCAAGGATTTACAGATCTTTGACAGTTAAAAGAGTTTATACCGGTAGGAAGCATATTATCTTGTAATTATCTTGTAATCTCCTGACCTCCTGACTAAGCAGGAGATATACGGTAGGTATATGACATGCCCCGAAGGTAACACGTAGTGGGGGTTTTGGGGATAAAAAGAAAGTGAGACGCTGTCTTGCTTTCCGGGAAACACTATCTAGGTCTGCCCAGGGCTTCAGTTTCAGGATTGCCTGGAATTCATTGAAGAAAGGGGTTGATTAATGTATGAAAAGAAAATACATTGATATATGCAGCAATGATTGATTTGCAGGTATAAGAGAAACAGTATTAGAGCAAATGATAAAATCTTTGTTTATGAATTGAGAAGCTATGTAAATTATGAAATATGAATTTGGGAAAATGGATAAAGCAAGTATACTCTGGTTTCTAAACTCTATGATAATGCAGCGGGACCTTCATTTAAGAAATTAATAAGTGGGTAAAGAAAATTTCAAAAACTTATAAAGATATTAACTAAATGCCTAAACGTAGCCTTGGGATAAAAAATAAAAGTTTTGGCAGCTGTGTTGATCTGGCTAGAAACTCTTGTCATTTTAATCTCAAGTGGCAGTTACTATAAATGGGATACTCATTCCAGTTTCCATGACCTCATTCAAAGTGTTGCTAAATTGCTGTGTGACAGCACAATGCATCTAAATCCACTGCAACGTTTCAAGCATTGGGTTAAAGGCAGGTTGGGAATTAGTGTAGATTTTTATTCCAGACAGTGATAATTGTATTAATTTCTGTGATATTTTTTTTTCACTAGGACGATGTAAGACTTTGTCTTTGCTTCCAGAAAGGTTTTTCAGGAGTGCATAGGATCACCAATTTGCAGCTCTTTAAAAGCAGATCTTTATTTTCTCAGGACTGTGCAGCAGGGAGCTATTTTAAAGATACTGTGTTCAGACTCCTCATCAAATCCCTTTTTTTAAACATGGCAATTGGAGGACTGATAGATTATTGGGCACAGTAGCTGTAGTCGTATGCCTCAGTCCCCCCAGCTAGCTGGTATTAGTTTACTGCCGTATCTTATGACAGAACTGTACTCCAGTTGAAAGCTTCCAATCTCTGAAAATTTATAAAAATGGGCCACAAAAAAAGCAAAATAGCCATTTCTTATAGATTTGCATTGTATTTCTTACCTGTGGTTCATGCTACTTTAATTAAGCGTCTATACTGCATATGTTACCAGTCTCACAGTACTTTCAAAATACTGTCAGAATCCCAAATTTAGAATAACCCATGCAGAACCAGTACCTTTTTTAATACATTGAATTGTCCGTTTCGAGAGTGACATTCTTTTGACACAGAAATTGAAAGTACTTGATACATACAATGGATTTGCTCTCTTTTTCAAAGAAATTGTTTCTTTATTTAAAAGAATTGATACTGTTCCCAGTTTTGTACCAAAAGATATCTAGTAACCTTATGTATTCTCATTTTAGGAGACAGCTTGATTTCCATGTTTAGTTGAATATTTATTCCAATGAATTGAATCTGTGGCTCCAGTCTTAACACATATTTGTCTGGGATTAAACATTAGTTGAAAACTATTGGAGTTCTAAGTACATGTGTCTAAAAGTGAGATTCTGAATGGGTTTTCTCTGCTGTCTTTATGATCATTTATTAATATTGCAGCCCTGTAGCTGGAAAACAGTTAAAAGGGATAATATAAATTAATCAGTCACTTTCCTGTGATCTATAAAATGCTGTGGCTGTGGAATACTCTACTGGAACTTGTATTATTTTATATCCCAAAGTGATTTTACTATATACTATACTCTTAAAATCAGACTTTTTACCATTCTCTTGAAATTTGTTTAATTTTTGGTTTATTTTCTTTTCAATATATTTTCCATCTTTATTTTTATATGTGTCTGTATTTTTTAAAAAATGATTTGCTTTCCTCTAGGATGTGCTTAGTACGAATAAAGCAAGAGGGACGAGCAGGAAAATACATGTGTTACTATATAGTATATGCTATGTGGGAAGATGCTGAGCAACGTGGGAAGGTTATGGGAGTGAGTATTTCTTGATGTGGATTCATTGATCACTTATGTATCGTCTTCATTCTACTTTGTTCAAGAATACACATATAAAAGTATATTGGTGAGGAAAAATTGGAGGCTAATGTCTGGTATGAATAACAACAGCATTGCTCAGACTGGCAAATTGCATCATCGTAGCTCAAGCCCTGCCCCTTTTCTACATGTGTCTCTCCCCCCTGCCCTAACCAGTGGATGTGGCACAATGGCTATGTTCAGTATTAATCACAGAAATGGAAATATGTTGCTAGTAGAAAATCCCAGATTGTTTTAAACTTGAAATCCTAAATATTATATGAAAATAATAACGTATAGCTGAGTGACCTTGGGCCAGTCATTTTTTCTTGGCCCAAGTTACCTCACAATACAAATTAGATTAGTATTTTTGAATTTTTTAAAAAAAATCTCAATAACTCATAATATTAGTTTTAAAAAGACTTGCTGTTTAACTTAGAACAATTCACTTTTTATGTCCCAGTTGAAGAATTTCTAGCAGAGATTCTGTCTTTTAAAGAGTAAAAATTAACTAGAGATGCATTCCAGGCTAAAAGAAATTACAGTTCATAAACTTCTTAAGCTGAAGTATAGAAATGTTTCATTTACAGATATTAAATTTATTTCATGCATGCACACTGCAATATAAATTGATTATTATATAGCCATAGGTTAGTAGTTTTAACAGTATAAATGCCATAAAGAAATATAAGGTCCAGCTACATACAGTTGTTCAATAAAGCTTTCTTTAAATGCAAACTTTGGAATAATTTAAAAAAAATAACATTGCTGAAAAAAACAAAATCAAGAAAGTAATTCAGAAAAGCAAGTAAAATGCTACAACAAACTTGCATGTTGTGGTAAACACATAGCTAGTCTATACATAGAGTTGCTTTATAAGGAAAATCTGTAGTTTCTAAAATATGATAACTAAATTACAGTAAGTAATGTTGAAATGATATATGCTTATAGATTGAGATATGGATACTTTCTTTAGTTTTACAACTTGCTATTTGGTGTTACCAATGTGAGAACATCATGACTTGAATCAAGGCAGCCTACTGCATTTTCACTTCCAACTTACGCTTTTCCTAGTTTTAAACAGTATATTAATTCATAGACTGGCTGTTAAAATTGTTGCAATATGAATCTTAGCTGCAAAATGTTGGAACCCTTTAACCTGGGTTCTTTCAGCACTTTTGATTGTTGGCAAGAGGGAACCAAAACTTGAAGCAGCTGTAAAAACAAAAAGAAAGCCTTTGGCCTCAGCAATTCTACTGGTGCTGGCAGGTTTCATATATAAATTTTATTCTGCTGCCCCTAAAACCCGAAGTTAATTTTGTTGATTATGTACCAGGTGTGTCCAGTTTTGTGGCTAACCAGTATTCTTTATCTAATTTTTTCACTTCTGATTTTTCTACCAAACTTTTAAAAAAGCATAAAAATTAATTTGATACTGTGTTTTAAAGTGTTAATTGTAATATTAGGCATCGTTAAAAATAACTTAATTTCACTCTGGTTGTGCAATTTACACACATAGTTGCCTAAACTGCCAGCTATTCAGTTTTGTGAGTTTGAACCAAAACATAGGCTTTATTTTTGTAAAATGTAAGTATGTAAATTGTTCCATGAAAAACAACACTCATCTCAATCACCACCATCATCATATTAATAAATGTGACTCAATAAGGTAGGCATATGGGTAATCATATCATATTTTATTATCTGAATGTACATGAATATTTTGCTTATGCATTGAGCTTCTATGATTCTCTTTTGAGTTGCATTACAGTTTTAAAATGATTTTTATATTCCATCCAAATAGAGATATATAGTGGATATCAGCTTGAGAACAAGAATATTAAATCATACTTCGAAGTTAGCTTCTTATCATCCCATCTTTAAACAGAAGGTTATGTTTAATTAAAGGTTTTGTCGCTTAATCAGTTTGCTGCAGGTGTAATTTTACAAACAGCTTATGCCTAACTTCCATTAAGCAAGGTATAATTGTCTATATATAAATATGAAACAGAACTACATAGTAATCTGTAAATTTGCACATATTGGTTCTGAGAAAATGAAAGTTAGAAATCTTTTAGAGTAATGATGTACAAGAGTGGAGTGGGTTTTTTTCTGAAACAAGGGCCACATTTGGCCTTTAAATGATGGGTTGAAAGCTCTACTCAAAAAGCTAGGGAATCAGCCTGAAGAAAAAAATAGTTTCATTTAATTTACCTTTACATTTGATTTAATGTACCATTAACTTTAGTTAACATAAATGTAGTTACTTTCCAATCTTGTCAGTTCTTCTGGCAATAAAATTTATAATTTGTTACAAAAGAAAACTCTTTTGAAGGCCACATCTAAGGTTTCAGGAGTCATTGACCCTGAAATCACAGTCTACATTTACTGTTGTAAAGCAAAGTAGTCAAACAATTATCAGAAATATACCTGGCCCTGTACTTGTGTTCTGCAGTCCCCAAAATTGACAGCATGTTTTGCTGCCATGTTGAAGCAGGGAGAAAAATGACACTATAAGCTCTAATGCCTGCTTCACATAATTAAAAAAAAAAAGGACAAAAACCAGCATACCTTTAAATGGCCTTATTCAAGTAAGTTAGGGTGTCAAACTGCCAGCCCACGGGCCGGTTGAATCATGCGGAGGCCGCACCCACCTCAGCTCCGGCGGTGCGAAAAAAGTCATGATATGTCATGTGACGTGGTGAGTTTGACACCCATGAAGTAAGTGATGCAGTTCTGTCTATCTTGAATCCTTGTGAATCCATAGCAACTCTCCCCTCTGCTATTATGAAGTGCCAGTTTCAAAAAGTTGCTCATTTCCTGATCTAGAACTAAGTATTTTGGTAAATTCTCTTAAGTAGAGCATAACCCCTGATTTTCCCTCAGTTATTTTTCAGTCATTTCAATAAAAGATGATGCAGACCTCTTTTTTGGGTACCAAATGGGAGCATTTCCCAGACTATTTTTTTTTTCATTGTATTCCAGGTTTTCTTTTATTGCCTTTATGTTATAACTTGTGGCATGGACTCTCAACATTTTAGTGATTTATGGTTCTGAAAGCTGTTTAGATATCTTTAGAAATATCTTATGCAAGAATATGTAATTCCTACCAGATGTTCAGCCTGATTTACCTTGGAGTAAGTGGTACTGTAGTTACTTGCTTGGGTTCTCAGGCATGGCATGCCCATTTTTAATGTATTTATTTCAGAAGCAGGTTCTTTTAGCAAGATTCTGTACTGCTGTGGTCTCTTCTTTTGAGTCCATACCATTGTCCATTTTGACTATCATATAAGGAGTTATTCTTACAATTCGCGAAATTATTTTTTTCTGATTTTGTTGTTTGGAAGCCTATGTCATCAATGCTGTAACTGGAAACCAAGAAACCAGTAGGAGAAACTACATTTTATATCATTGCTCCTTCTCCTGATCTTGGGATACATTCTCTCCATGATGCTTATTTTTACTATGTATATAGGCGACTTATCTTTTCTGAAAAGCACCTGAACTTGCAAAGTATGCTTTTTAGAGTCGATAATTAATTACATAACATACTCTCTCTTTTCACAGTAAGTAATAATACTGTAGCATTATCTTGTGGTCTCCCATCATTCATACTTTCTACACACAATAAAAAAAATAGGAAAGCCTTTATTCTTAGCATTCTCATATGTTAATTAATTTTCTTACTGTCTCAGCAGCAAATGAAAACTTGGATTTAAAGAATGGATCTTTTTTCTCTACTTTTGTCCCTTTTTCTTGTTTTTCTGGGGGTTAACGTGCAATTCACCAACTTTCAGTAAAATTACTCTCCTAAATGTTTCTAAACTCACATGAAGAGTCATCTAAAATTGTACAATCAAAACAAATTTTGATAATATCTACATATAAATTGATCTCTGCAATATCAAACAGAAAGAAGCAAAACTACAAGTTGCTGAGCTATCTAAACCATTTTTAGTTTACTTATGCCTGACTTTCGTTTCTTTAAAAATTTTAAGGAGTGTTTAAATCTTGTGGAAAATGTGAACGAAGATCAGATTTTGAAATGAATATTCCTTGTGGCAAATAAACATTTTCTTAAAACAAAATGTTGCTCTCACGTTGAAGGGACACTGTAATCCCACTACATCTAAGACTTGTTTGTTCAGTATAAAATCCTGATTTGTAGCTGAGCCTGCTTTAAAAATTGTACAAGATGATGGGAGCAGGAAGGGGCCATCCAGCCCAATATGCCAACCACATTTTAATTTATCTTAATCCTACCTTCCTGCTTTTCCTCCAGACCATTCAGGCCCCTCCTTTTCCAGAAACACATTGAAGTGTTTCTTGAATTCATGTATTGATTCTGCACATGGAGTACAATGAAGTCTTTGTTTTATGTTAGGTAGAGCTATTTATACTTGGTAGCCCCTCTTGCCTTCCCTCATTATAACTTGATTTGACTTGAAGTTTACTAAAGTTACTTCATACTGCACTAGTAAAGCTGAAAGAATCTGGCTGTAAGTCACTAAAACAAAACTTCCACCCCTTTCTTTTCTTTTCCTGTTTGGCCAGAAGATGTCCTTTCCAGTTGTAGTAGTTACAATTAATATATTCTGAATTTCATGGATGCCCAAAATAACAAAAGTCTAAAGCAGGGGTTCTCAACCTTGGCAACTTTAAGACTTATGGACTTCAACTCCCAGAATTCCTCAGCCAGCAAAGCTGGCTGAGGAATTCTGGGAGTTGAAGTCCACAAGTCTTAAAGTTGCCAAGGTTGAGAACCCCTGGTCTAAAGTAACAAATTGTATAATGAAAATGAACCTGTAAATTTAATTAGAATTACTAATTGCATTGAAATCCAAGTATAGAGTTCAAGATAATCCATATCATCCAAGATTGTCTATGAGCTAACTTCCACAAGAACTTCCCTAAAAATGAAGGTTGAAGACTAGTACTCTCTAGTGAGATGTTTTTTTTAGGATAAGGTATCTAATGCCTCTTTCTCCCTGTGAAACATTGAATGTTATCTCCAGGACTGCCTATTTCAGTTTGAATTTGGGCACTCAGTGTAATCTAACATAGAGTAGTTCCTGATGGTCTGCATTTGATGGGAGGGAACACAGAGGCAAGCATTTTCTGTAAGTGCTCTCCTCCTCAGAGGTAAGAGTGACCTTGTTGCTCATAGTCTTTTGAAAATGTGTTTAATTATAGATACCCGTACCTCATGACTTTGGGGAACAGATTGTCATTCTGAAAGGGATGTGACACTTTGAATGTTGTATCAAGATACATTGTTGTTGTTTTTTATTTTAAAATTTTATTTTGTATGTTGTTTGAATAGTGAAACATTAATTGAAGTCTAAAAGTCCCATAAATCAAATATTCACTCCTCATCTTATTGGCACTGGCACTATAGGTTTTGTTTCTGCTAGTTTACCTTCTGGAACTTCTCAGTGAGTCAAGGGTGTCCCTGGCTCAAGATGTGGAAAGAGACCGTTTCAGGGCAATCACATTAAATACCCTTTTCTCTGAATTCCAGAGACTGACCAGTTGCTGAGACTATAAAATTGCTTGAGAAAATTCCTTAGATTTGGTGTGGATCAATTGCAGTGGTACGGTGCCAATGAACTATACACTCACCAGAGTGTGGTCTGGCTATGACCAAGGAGTAATCATGATGTCCACTTTCAAATTACAAACCATCTATTCCAAAGTAAAGACTGGACATTTAAGACAGACTCATTGATGTTGTGAATTCCTAAACCATTCCTGACTCCACTCTAAGGACATGGGAACTGAAAGCTCCTAGCACTAACTGCAGAAGAATCTAAAAATATTCCCATGATAAGAGAGGTGTTCAGGTAGAGGTTTGGTAGACATGCTAATAAGCAGAAAGGTAAGAGGTATAGAAGAACAGTATTAACCCTAACTTTTTCCTATAGTCCAGTTTCAAATTGATATTCTCATCTGTTCTCTTCAGCAAGATATAAAGAGGACTAAAGTCTATTGAAAGACCATTCTGGTACCCATCTCTGACTAGGTTTTATTCAGATATATGCCATATCCAAAAAGAGTAATATTCACTACTTGATTTTGAGGTTTTGTGAAATTAATGCTTCTTTGTTTCTAAATTCTAAATGGTCTTCCCATCTTGGTTGTTAAAATAATATTGCCTTATATTCCTTTCTTTAACTGATGTCTACTTCCATATTTTGTTTATCTTAGGATAAGTTGTCAATTCCCAACTGAGGTCAAAGTGATCCATACCAGTTTTATGCCCTTCTCTTCAGCATTTCTCTGGGGCTATTTTGAGATGCATATAATTCACTTTAGCATACATTATAATGATACAATTCATTCAGCTTTATGCAAGACCTCACATCTTATCAAAACTTTCCCTCAGGAAAAAAAGTATAGTTTTTCAGTTTCTCTCATTTAGAATCTTACTAATCCATTGATTTATAGAAACAGGCTCTTCTCAATCTGAAATTGAAATCAAAAGTACTGGATTGTATTCTAAATGTGCAAGGTTAGAAAAATCCATAAAAACCTTTAAGACTGGCTATCTCCCAATAGTGTTTCAGGTTGTGTCAGTTAATAAGCGGCCCCCTCTCTCTAATATTAGAAAGAAAAATATTTGCTTGCTTCTATGAGACATTGGATGAAAACTTTGGCATAAAGTATCCCTTGTATATGTATCTTATCAATAGAAATGCGCAAACTTCTTAGAATTTGCAGACAGTACTAGTTGTATTGATGAACAATTTGGCTGTTACAACTGAGGAGCAATCTATTTATATAATAATATATAAATAAATGTTTAAGACTGGAATTCTCCAGAATTCTGGTCAACTTACTCTGTAACATTTTGTGGTTCACTTTTTTCCTTTTACTGGAGGGCAGAACTAGGGCAGAGAAATAATTTTTATTCACTTCAGAAAGGTTACAGCAATAAAGAAACTCTTGTTAATATCAAGGAGCATGGCAGCCAGGAGTTTTCACAGTCTGGCATTGTTTGTTTTACCAGCAATTTGGAACCTTCTGCACTCTTAAAATATTGGCAAGAAAATATTTTACTGTTAACTGTTTTATGGCAGGCATGCCTTGTGTAAAAGAAGCCCTTGAAGAAGCAGAATTTTCTTCCTTTACTTTTGAAAGATGTGGGAAAAGTTAAAAATCCTGTTAACATATATGCCATCTTTTATGGATAATTAAAATGTCCATTTTAAAAAAAAACCTCAGCCTAGAAATCCATATATATAAAAATAGCAACAGATGTGCCAGAAATTAGTAATAGATGGATTGGGGAAAAAGAAGGATAATTAACGATCAAGTGTATTTATATCTTTATATGTTGGATGAAAATGTTGAAATGTTCAAATTAGTCTTTGCTGTATAATCAATTGCTGATTGTAACAAGAGAAATGAAGTGGGCCTTAGCTGTACGTGCTTTCCCTTCCTTTCTTTTCTTCTACAAGAAGACATTTTGCTTTTGTTTTTGATTAACTATAGTTAAGCATAACATCCAAATGACAGTGCACTGTGATTAGTTACAATTATGATTTCCTTGAAATAAACAATTTTTGTATATGGATTTGAACCTTGCTTGTTTTAAACATAATTGAGCTAATCATGATTTGCATCAGAATGTTACTCTGAAATAAAGTCCTCTTGGGATTATGCTGTATGAAAAAGCAGAAAGCATGTACATCCAGTGTTTGTTCCTGTATTAATTAATCATAGTTTAAATGTTATCCCTTGAGTACTGTGAAGGAATCTTTTCAAAGATAACTTTCCTATGTTATATATAAAACTAAGAATCTTAGCACATTTGGAATGAGTATCTTTTAACTCCTTAGTTCTGACAATCTGGGAACAATTTTTAAGCTCTAAACTATGCATATTTATTTGGAAGGTAAACGTTGTTGGACTCATTTGGGCGTAGTTGTATCTAAAATTGCAATGTATACCTTCTGAAAATAATCTTGAGCCGTAGATTTCAGTGGCTTTAATGCATCTGTGCTTAATTTATATTTTTGTGGGATTTGGGGCACAGCTCTTAATCTGAAGCCTTCAGAAAACTTCTGGGCTTCCAGAATGATTGCCTGTTTTCTGCTAAGATTCTTCAGTTACTCTGATCAAAAGCCAAAATGGAAGTAATTCCAGTCCACGTTTTGGTCTTCACAGATCTGTGCAGGGCTTATTTTGCAAGAGAATAAGATGTGGCTATTAGCAATTATAAGTCTTCCACTATTCATAACATTTGAGACAGGATTGTAATTTAAGACCTAATTATTGTTGAAAGCTTGATGTTGAGATTTCTGAATTTCTGGGAAGATAGGATTGAGACAGATTGTTCTAAAGAGTCCTCTCTAAGTTTATTTTCTTTAATGGAGTACTGTATCTCTAGAGTTAACCATAGAGTTTCTCCATATGAGGAAGCCCTCTTAAAATTGTGCTGTTATCCAGGGTACACTACCCCTTCTCAGTGTAAAACTCGTCCTTTTATTTATTGGCATGCTTGCTTAGCTTTGTTATCTCAATAATTCTTTTTAAAGGCACCCCCTTTTTGGCTTTAAAGCTGCTACGCAAGGGATACGGTATAAAGTGCAATTATTTTCTTTGCCTCTTCTAATATTTGTACTATGTTAAATAATCTTTATGGTAACCTTTTTATTTCACAAAAAAACATGGTAAATATATTATAATTCATAGAATTTGTTTTAAAAATGAAAGGGTAGTTTATTGTGGGTATGTTACAAGAGAGCTGCTCCCCTGACAGAAATACAGTTTATTCAGAAGCATATTCTGTTGACAAAAACCTTTATCTTGAACATGCATTCAAAGGACAACTGTGGTTGGGTGAAAATGACATAATTTATATAGTTGGTAAAAATGCAAGTAATTATTGAGGTTGCAGTCATCATCTATAACCTTATGAGTTTTAGCACTTTTTTATTAAATATTTAGTACTTGCCCCACAATCAGTTTGTGATGGCTGGTAAAGTGTATATAATTTTAATAATTTGTATAAGTGGAAATATAAATCACTTGCATAAGATAATTTTTATGATTCTGCTGTAAGTATGAAGTATTTTTTTAAAAAGTTATGAAAAAGTAGTTTAATGGAAGACTATATAAAGTGTAGGTTTAACAGACTGACCTGAATTAATTAGCTCTTTGAGGGCAAAGTGATTACAAGCCTGTTCCTGAAAAACTATGTGCAAATGATCTCACTAAAGAGCCGCGGTGGTGCAGTGGTTAGAATGTAGTATTGCAAGCTAATTCTGCAGGCTGCCAGGAGTTTGATTCTGAGCAGCTCAAGGTTGACTCAGCTTTCCATCCTTCCGAGGTGGATAAAATGAGGACCCAGATTGTTGGGGGCACTAGGCTGACTTTGTAAACTGTAAATCACTGTAAAGTGGTATATAAGTCTATTGCTATTGCTAGTGAAACTACAATGCCTTAATTTTATCTAAAGGATCAGATTGTTGGTGTTGTTCATGACTTTTCTTTGTGTTTAGCAATAGCAGCTGATGGGCTATGCAGTTTTTATGAGTTAAACATTCAAATCCTGCTTTGCATCTCTTACAGCATTTTATTTAGTGTAATTTGTTTAGCACTGTGTTGAGATCAGCTAATTATGATTTTTATTTGCTTGTGTCTTTTTTTTCTTCTCTTGTAGAACTGATAATCACAATAGAAAGTTAGGATAGTTCCCTGCAATCAGTTGTAGGAGCTTCGTCCTCGATAAACTGCTGCTACATTGTTTTTTTTTAATAATATGGTGTACTGTCCATATATGGTATACTGTCCACACAGGCATCTTTCACTTCTATACATCACAAATCTTTCATTTTATATAATTTTATGTTCTATGCTATCTAAAGTAAGCAAGTAAGCAGGCAAGAGACTTTAGCTTTCTTGTGCTGTTTTTGCATCTAATACCAGTCCTACTTCTAAGTTAGCATTGCTTTTATTTTTCAGGTTAATTCTCTTATCCTAAAAAGAAGTCTGAGAACCTTGACAGAAGTTTTCTATGCATCTATTTTTGGATATGATGAGGTAATGTAACAGTTAAATTAAAGTTAAATATGCAGAGAACAGAAACAAAAAATCTATCTGTGTTAACATGAGTTAGTCTCATTGTGTGGTCAAATGCCCTGAATGTTTGTTAATGTTTCCTAATATTCTATATCTGCTATTGGTGAGAGGTGAATGAAGCTAGGAGAATGTGCTGTGGCCACTGGAAAACCATCATACATTACCAAGTTGGAAAAGCCTTTTAGGACATAAAACCCAACCCCTTGTATTAGAGCAGGGGTGTCAAACTGCCGGGCCAAAGCTGCTCCCACCCTCTTGCCAGCAGTGCAAAAAGAATCATGATATGTCACGTCACATGACATGGCGAGTTTGACACCCATGTATTAGAGAATCGAAAATAAAATATCCCTTATGGATGGCTGTCTAGTCTCTACTTGAACATTAAGTGAAGAGGGATCCACTCTGTCTCTCATCTATAGCATCTCTTTGGGAACCTGATACCAAATTGTTCATATTTCACTTGAGATTTAACTTTTTTGCTGTTAAATTGTATTTGTTTTAATACGTGCTCCTGAATAAACCCATCATAATGCTGAATCTGCTGCCTGGATCTCCTTGTGTCTTATTTGTTTCTAACCACAGGTTGATTACATATTCTGCAGTCCTATCTATAGCTTGTTATTTTATGTAAAGTAGTCAAGATCTAATATTGTATTTAAAAACTATATGGTTATCTACAGGTACTGTAATCTCCTGCTGTCCTTTTTATTTTATTTTCCTTTTAAATATTTTTAAAATAATCTTTATTCTGTTTAGTAAAGCAAATAAGGGCTTCTGTTGAAGTGCTTAGAGATTGTTAAGAGTCTAGAGATGTAGACTTGACCATACCAAGATAAATTAGCTATGGATTCAGGATCTACCCACTCTTGGGGATTGTCTAGCTTTACTGAATGGATTTTAAGACTGTTCTTATGGTTATCCATATCTTAGTTTCCTCTTCTTTGGACTACTGCAATGCATTTTATATGGGGCTACCCTTGAAGAGTGTTCAAAAGCTACAAGTAGTCCTGAATCTGCAAATAATTAAGTGATTGTGGCACCTTCTTGTCATATTTCTACTGGGCAAGCTGCTGTTTGGCTTCCCAGTGCATTTTAAGATGTTGATAGTTATTCATAAAACACTTCTTGGACATGGTCAGCATGTTCCAGGTCCCCTCATTGAAGACCTGCACATTTGTGAGACCTGGTGCGTTCTCTGGTTATGCAATTCTATTATACTTCTTTGAGTCATGTGATATGTATCTTAGGAAATAAATAAAAATGTAAGGAACAATATTTTGACTAGGAAATATCTTATTCAAATGGGCTGATTTGGTAACTTCTTCTGGGATGTAGTGTGCACTGTATGTGACAGAAGAAGACCCATTGCTGGTCTTTCCTACAGAGGTGAAAATGAACAAGGTAGTAATAACCTTTCTATTTAGCAGTCCATGTGTATTTACAAATAGCTAGGAGAAGATAGGAAATAAAGCATGATCAGAGATTTCAAGTATGGCAAGTCTGCAACAAATCCTTCATCCTCTATAACAGACATGTCAAACTCATGACGTCACATGATGTCGTTCAACGTATCGGTTTTGCCATTGCCGGCAATGGGGTGGATGCGGTTTCCAGATTATGCGTCTGGCCCGTGGGGCGGCAGTTTGACACCCCTGCTCTATAACTTTAAGGCACCAGACTAACATTAAGGCACCAGGAGACCTAGTCCTGCTTTAGGCATGAAAACAAGCTGGGTGATTTTGGGCCAGTCACTCTTTGCCAGCCCAACTCATCTCACAAGGTTGCTGGTTAGGTCTTAAAAAAGCAAGAGGAAAAGAATGAGATCTCAATGACTATATTTGCAAAATGTTTATTTTCTGCTGTAAGCCAAAGACTTTTAATACAGTTGTTGTTGGCTTTTATGAAAGCCTTGTCCAATTTCCTCCTAGCCAATCTATTTGAGATAGCATATTTCCCACTGTCACTAGCAGCAGCACACCAACAAACCATTTCATGAGTTAGCTGCAAAAAAGATTGGAATGGTCTAAATCAGGGGTGTCAAACTGCGGTTGCATCATACGGAGGCTGTGCCCACCCCAGCTCTGGCGACGCAAAAAAAGTCACGATATGTTGCGACATGTCATGTGACGTGGCGAGTTTGACACCCGTGTTCTAAATGATGCTATGCTGCTTTCTTGTTTGTTCTTTCTGTCTGTCATTTCGTCTTTACAACAAGCCTCTGATAAAACATAAGTTGCCCCTTTGCTGTAAAGGATTGTCCTATATGAATAACAGCTTTTTAAAGTAAATCTGAGCATCTTTAAAAATTTATTTTAGGGAATACTCTCAGATGATCATGTACTTGCAGCAGCTATCTGGAGAAATCTGTTTGAAACAAATTGCAGTGATCCTAGGCAGCTGGCAATAATGGTAGAATATGTGCGCAAGCAGGTAAGCAGCACAGAATATGTAGGTTCCTTTACTATTTCATGAAAAAAGATCATGTTTGGTAAGAAGTTAAGTTTTCTTGATTTTCCTTTTGATAACTAGGGTTTATCTAGTTATCAAAGGGTTTTCCATAATATTGTGTCTCTAAAATACATTTCTTGATCCTGGTCACTCTGCTTCTTACAGCAATTTTCAGAAATCAGTTTTTTTCCTTTATCTGTAAAGTTCTTGACTTCTCACACCCAAGGGAAATCATATTAGCTGCCTTTTTGCTATATTCTGGCAGGCTGAAAAGTTTTTATTCTAGCACACATTTAATGTGTAAATTAATGGAATTCTGTTCATTGGGAATTGGTGTTTCTCAGCAATCCCTGTCTGCAGCTTATCAAGACATTTACATCTGTTTCCAGTATTGCACAGCTGTTCTGAGGAGCTTTCTTCTACTGCAATTGCATTCTTTGAAACAGATGCAGCTGCTTTAATGAAACTTATGTGTTCATATATGTTATGAAGCATCTCTGAAGCTGAATTGGCGCTATTTTAATAACACATTTCTAATTGTGTTTTAATTATGATTAATGGTACATAGTTGGGTTTTTTAAATATATTATTAACCATTTAGTATTTATTTAGCATATGGCAAGCCATTTGTATGCTATTTGTTGATGGAAAGGCTGGGTGTACATTAAACCAGTAAATAAACAACTGGAGACTGGAATCCCTGTATGTTGGGGAATAATTCAAAAAGTGTAAAGAAGAACACTTTTAGTGGGGTGTTCAGAGTTCTACGTTAGAGAAGCTCCTGATAATCAAGAAACTTTCTGGAATTGTACTATAACAAAACTAGAGTATTTCAGTAGAGCAGTGGTTCTCAACCTTTTTCAGGTTGAGACCCCACTTGCGCTGCCCATGCGTGGCGTGATCCCGACGCGTGCGCGCGACAAAAAAACAACAACAAAATGCCGGACTGCGACGGGCCGATCCGCGCATGCGCGGCACGTGCGCGACGAAAAACAACAAAGAAAAACAAAATGGCAGACCGCGGTGTCCGGCGACCCCCGCAAAACGGTCATTCGACCCCAAATGGGGTCGCGACCCATAGGTTGAGAACCGCTGCAGTAGAGCAACCAGTTGAAGCCATGTTGAAATAAATTGCATTTGAATATTCTCAATAACAAAAGCAACCTATTCTTTCTTTCTGGAGTACTCATTAAACAAATATTGTATTTCAGGAAATAATAAGAAATGGGCCCATTTGCTGACTGTGTTACAATTGCTGTGTAGAAAACAGCTGCTCTTGGATAAACATTGTACATTATCCTTTGGTGGTGAGGTGGGCACCTTATCTTTTAAATGTCTGGTTTTACTATTAATGTCTAACTTTGGCCCCATCTTCCATCAGTAATCTGAAGAAAAAATTACCCTTCCAACATATCTGTAAGTGACTTGCACTATTTTGCTGTGATTATCAGGTGCAGCATCTGGATGCTATGTCAGGAGAAGACCTGCTGCTGTCTGGGGAAGTGACTTGGCGCCCCCTTATGGAACCTAATCCACAAAGCATTGTAAAGCCCGTTCCTCCAGTATATAATGATGAAGGACTTTGAATCCTTGTCAACCAACCAGAAAATGTTTGCTGTTGTGTATATTATCTTTATACACGGAATAATTCCTGGAAGCAGTAACTGGGAATTCTTAGAAAAAAGCATAATAAATGCTATACTGCTATGTTAAAAAGTGAATAAGAGTTTGTTCTTTTGTAATTATACATTCTAATAAACTTAAATACCATGGTGTTTTAGTAGTATATATCTAAATAGTTGCTACTATTTATTTATGGAGTCTTTTACAATTGTATTATCCCCAGGTCCTGTCAGCTCAGATATCTTTTGTGGAAAAAATAGTCTATCTACATTGGGAAAGACGAGGATCAGTTGGCCAAATATTATGATCCTCTTTTGCAAAGCCTGAAAAAAATGCAAAATTCCTACTATGTTTTTGAAGAAATATTGTCTGTCTTTAGGCAAATGTTATCTTGGGAATTGCAAGGATTACAATAAAGTTTCTTAAAGTATTGCTTGCTATTTCCCATCTCGGATCATATTCAAAGTAATATATACAATGGGGAACACTTTCTCACTTTGATTTTGCAGTTCAAGAATAGAACATTTTAATGATCTTGTAGGAGTCATAGCTTTCACAATCAGCACAGAGGTAACTATTAAATGAGTATTTATAAATGATTTGCATGTTGTTTTAGAAATGCAGATAAAATCAGCTTGGTTTAATCTGATGTCTGGGAAATGGAGTCAGTATCTTCCCTCCCTAATTGTGGAGAAAACTTATTTGTTGAAGCTAGTATTTGCTTTGAAAGTATAATCCCTATTGAAGTTTCACCTAGTGTTATTTTAAAAGGGTGATTGTACTAGGGCTTGTAGGAGGAGGAAAAAAGGTCAAATTACTTCAGCCCCGGTAATGATCAGATTTTATCCTAGTGAATGTGATTTGCATTTTTAAAAACCTGTATGTTCAATCCAACTCTAATGTCATCTAGTTTGGTCCTATTACTATGGTTAGAAGTTCTAGTATCAAGGTCCATCATTTTGTATAATTAAAGCAACTCAAAGGCTTTTTCTGTGCCGCTTATCAAATGGTATCTTCATTTAGAAATTATCCCGAGTTGCTCATATGAAGCAAGTTGACACATTATTCCTTTTTAGAAGAGAAATTTAATTTTTTGTAATGGCCAGCACTAATATCCCCGTTTTATCCTTTGAGGTTTTGTTTTGGTTTGTTTGAAAAGTTGGGAGAGATACATTCTCCACAAATTTAGAGTCTGACTCTAATAAATATACTAAAATATAGTTGTCTGTTTTATACTTTAAGCAGTACTACATTCCAAAAGTTTCATAGCCTGATGTATACAGTATATGCATTACAATTGCATAATATATGATCGAGGTTCTGCCAATGTCCTTCTGTTCTTATATATTCTCCAAAAGCTCTTGGGTTGCTATTGTACTTTTCTACATGAACTGTGGGGCAAGACTTTTGAAAATGACCAATTCTTTCCCGAAGTTTAAGAATTTTAATATATAATTTCTAGCACACAATGCTGTTACTGGGTTATTATATATATATTGCTCTTGATGATCATGTAAATAACCAATACAGAAGATGCTCTATTTGAGTGAAGAAAATTAATGGAAACTCTATTAAAAAAAAGAGAGCCATCTTCTGTAATTCAATTCAAAAACATAATCTGCTCCTTTAATACGTATTATTTCCTCTTTGGAAATGGTTGAATTTTCACTAATGTATCTGTTAATGAATGGAAAGGAAGATAAATCCATTTGCAAAACTGTCTATGCTGCATGGGGCAAATATGCCATTCTAGATGCTCTATTGCTATATTGGTCAATTTTCTTTCTGTCCAAAAACTAAACCCACTAAATACAACCCCAAACATTTAAATTATTTTTTTCTAAATAAAGCTTACTCAGCTAAATCTATAATGAAACGATGAGTTATGTTCTACTTTTGTAAAAACATTACAAACCAGGCACTTTTTCCTCAGTTTATTTAAGATGCCTTTGTTGCAAGCTGTACCATACAGATTAGGTATAAAATGCTATGCAGAGTATACATGAGAGTTAATACCTTGCAATTTATTATGGCTGTATTATATTTATAAAGCAAGGCTTAGCTATGTAAGAATCAGCTGATTAATTTTTTAAAATATAAATGAAGTACTTAAATGAATTTACTGTGTCTCTTGCTGCTCTGTGAATACACAAAAAAATGAATAAATTGAATACATTAATACATTAATTCTTAATCTGAATTAATTAATCCTGTGTTCAGAGCTGTCTTCTTTAGCTGGTGCTGGTCATCACTGAAGTGGGTTGAGATGTACCCATCTTGGAACAATTTATGAACAGTTAAGTGTGGTAATTTAAAATGCGGTACTAAGACTGAGAAAATTCAAATTCAAATCCATGGAAACTCCGTGGATGACTTTGGGCCAGCAACTCTCCTTAGTCTATTACACAGAACTGAAGTGGGGAAAATTTGGAAAAAGAGCGTTATCTATGGAGCCTTGAAGTCTTTGACAAAAGGTGTGATAGAAGTTCAACAAAAAAAATACTGTAAGAGATGCAGAGTATGTAACCAAAATCCTTGAAGTTTCTTTCCTACACCTGGGACCGTACAGAGCCCAAGGTTTCCTGAACTTTGAACGCTTGGCTTTAGATTGCATATAAATGGTATCTCTCTTATTAGATGGGTTGGGATATTCTAATTACAAGTTCTTTAGCTCCAAAACAGTTTAGAATTTTCCTGCTCACAAAAAAGAAAAAGAAAAAAAGGATGGAGGTAGTTATATTGCCATCTGGTGGCCATCCAGGAGCCGAAGGTTCTTTAGGATTTAGGGATAAATAGGCTCACATAAATGCCAAAAAGGATTTTACTGTGAATAATTGTTTGAGTGTTACAGAAAGAAGGGTAGAGCAATCCACGTTGCTTCAGCTTACTTGATGTCCCAAAAATGATCACAGATGGCTTGGTCACAATTTCAGGCAGTTGTCCCACTATTGTTGGTATTTTTAGGTATAGTAGGATTCCTGGAAGACAACGCCAGGACTGGGGAGAGGGGGAGAGATAAGCCAATGGCATATGTTATCAGTAACTTAGGAAAATGTCACTTTGGTAATATATTTATGGAAAAATTTGGTGTGCAACTTCCCCCCCCCTTACCAGCAGATTTAGATTAGGGACAGAAAGCTCACTATTCTTTTTATCTTAATAGTTATAAAAGGGAATGCAAATAAAAGGCAAGAATGATTTATGAAACACTGCAATCTACAAAGTTTGCTATGTAATATTTTCTATGCTGGTGTGGAGGAATTTTCAATACAGGTAGTCCTCAACTTACAACCACAATTAAGCCCAACATTTCTGCTGCTGAGCAAGAGAATCATTAAGTGAGTTGACCTTTCTTGCCACAGTTGTTAAGTGAATCTCCAGTTAAGTTAGTAACACGGTTGCTGAATGAATCTGACTTCCCCATTGATTTTGCTTGTCAAAGGGTCACAAAAGACAATCGCATGACAATGGAACACTGCAACTGTCATGAGTCAGTTGCCAAGCATTTGAATTTTGATCATGTGATCACGGAGATGCTGCAATGGTCATAAACGTGAAAAACAATCATAAGTTTTTTTTTTAGTGCCTTTGTAACTTTGAGTGGTCACTAAACATAAAGTTGAGGACTACCTGTATAAAACTCACAAAGTTGCAAACAAATATCTTGGCTGATTTAATATGTACAGAAGAAAATTTTTCAATTTCCTTGCCTATTACCCATGAACACAGGCTATATGATAATACCCACATGAGTCTCAGTATACTGGAAAGCATTACTCAGTATACTGGAAAGCATTTGGAATATGATTAAACAATTTCCCCTTCCACTCAATTGTGCCCAATTCTCAGACACTCCCTGAATGAATCTCTGTAGTTTTCTTGCCAAGGTTTTTCAAAAGTGGTTTGCCATTGCCTCTTTCCTAGGGCTAAGGCAAAGTAACTGGCTCAAGGCCACCCAGCTAACTTTGTGCCTAAGGCAGGACTAGAACTCCCACTCTCCCTGTTTCAAGCCTGATGCCATAACCACTTCACCAAACTGACTCTGTGATAAATTAAGAGATCTAATCAGATTTATAATATATTCTCCAAGAGCTCAAGGGAACATTATCTCCCAAGTTTTCTATACAACTAGTAGTATATGAGGTAGGCTGGGCTGAGAGGAAAAGAACAGCTCTAAGTACGCCAAGAAGGTTTTATGACTGAGGGTGGACCTGAACCTTGATCTTTCAGGTCCGTAACCAATATTTGGCCCATTTGTTCCCAGGTATCTTTGATTTTCTTGAGCATGTATATTGCCTGGATGTGTATATTGCCTGCACCTAATCAAAACTAGTGCACCTCACTAGATGTGTGCAGTATTAGTTTATATACCTATTTCTGTTTCACTAATTTAAGCAAAGTTAGCATACGTATAAGGTTCTTGTAAACAAGCACTCTTTCCTAGGCAATGTTGAAAGATAATGTAGATAAATATTAGAATAAACAAGTTTATTTTACACACAACTAGCTCTTAATTTAGTCAACTATGGTTAAACAATCATAGCTATGAGTGATATGTGAGCCTAGCCTAATACTAATCCTGAGCTGAGGTGGGGGAGTGAAATGGCTAACTAGTCTTGAATTACTGATGGGAAGGAAGTGGCTGAAAGATGATCTGTCCTAAAGCTTTTCAGTGTTATATCTAGTAGTTTCTGTAGTGAGTGCATTAGTCTGGTGAGATTCATGTCAAAGGGAGAGTACCAATAAATATACCATTTTAACTAGCTCCTTGTGTTGTTTCTGGTTCCTCGTGCCTGATACATCCTAAGCTAAGCTAGTTAGATGGCAGCGTTATAGAATATCTGGAACAAAATAAACCCTAGAAAGAGCATTTCAAGATTAATTCTGAGCCCTGTATCATTCAAAACCGGCTTCTTCTTTTGGCCAGAGTTCTGGATTGCTAGTTAAATGTTTCACACATGTTCCAGTAAAGTATCATTTTTAATTAGACCCAAATCACAGTTCTGCTCTTACTCAGAAAAATCCTCCAAATTTTAATGTGGAAGAAAGTTACCATCCCAACGCCTCAGTTCTTCAAGTGACTGCACAAAACAATTGCCTTACCTTGGTTCTTGTTTCATTACATTCTCCAGGACTTAAATTTCTTCTATAAGGTCTTCCTCAGGCATAATCTGATTATTGTCAACTAAAGTGACCGGCATCAAAAACAAATTCACTGTAAAAAGAATTGCCAGGTTAGAAAAAAATGAGAGTGGAAGACTTTTTCTTAGGTTAAACACATGGAAGTTTAGAAGACAGAATAAAATGACAATGCACAGATCTTGGAAATAGTCTAGGAAACGGGTTGCTATTATATGGTAAAAAAATGCTCGATGCTATTTGAATTAAAGCCATGTTTTCTGCAGGGGTTTCTGTTCCAGCTATGTAACCTTACCTATTTATTTATTATCTACCTATCTTGGTCAGGTAGTCCAAGTGTAAATTCCTGGAGGTTACTTGCTTTTAACTGGGAGTCAGAATCCAAAAATCTTCCTTCTAAACATATTGCCTTTACAAAGTGAAGGAATTTGGGGAACTGAAGTAATAAGTATTCCCTCCCCCCCTTTTCCACTGAGCATGACTGAATTCTATATCAAGTCTAATCTTCAAAGCAACATTAAACAATAAATATTATTAGGATGCCCTGCCCAGTGTACTATCTTAGTTTTAGAATGTCGTTGCTGAGGATAATTGTCAAGGCATGTCAAAGTAATGGAGTACTTAGCACATTAAAATGCTAAATATAATACACACAAAAAAACACTAACCTTTGACTAAAAGATATATGTTGGCACAAACACATGTCCTTTATTGTAGCACCAAAGGAGTAGAGTCAGTAAATATCACCCTCTTTGTTTATGCAGACAGGTGCTCCTCTTTAAATTTGGTTTTCTATACTTAGGTAATTAACAATTTTTATTTATATTTTTATCTCATAATCTGGTTTTGAAAGTACTTCCTCTTGCAGTTAAATAGTCATTAAGGTTCTTGAAAGACTCAACTCAATTGGGGAAAACCCAGATGACACAATTGATACTATTTCTTACATTTTAAAGGAAAGCAAATATGGAATATATCTGCAATATGTTTGCCAAGGTGATGTACAGGTATTTCTTTCAGTTAGCAATACTTTTTCATGATGAATCAGAGGCTGGGTTTTGTTCCAAAACCTCTGCCACAGTGCACATTTATTGATATTTTTTTTTAGTCTGAAGTAATTTGCTCACAGAATTTCTATTATTCGGTCAAAAAGAAATGATTAATAATTAAAATACCAACCATTTTAAATAATTCTGTCCTTTGCTAGTATATGGTACATATTAACTTGCCATATATTTTTCAATCTTTGGGCACAGTTCTCACAAACTGATGAAATAGGTCATTATATGGACAGAATGTTGAGATGTTACTCATTGAATCATCTCAGTAGAGCAACACTCTAGACCAGGGCTTTTCTTTTTCTTTTTTTTTTAAATATATTTTATTGGTTTTTTTTAATTTTTACAGAAAAAAGAAACTACTCAAATCAAATCATAGTGTTAAAATAAACAATCATCCATAAACAAAACATAAGTACATTTTTCAATACATCTAATACTAATAACTCAACTGAAAATAATCATACCAAACAATTAACATTACTGCTCGGTACCCCCACCACCACATCCCCTTAACCCTATCCTTCCCCCCTCACTTACCAACTAACTACCTACTTTCCTCCCTCCTTCTCTACTTCTCTCCTCCATCCTTCTCTATCTCCACCCTACTCTTCCCCCTTCTTATCAACTTCCACTTACATCAGCCTTCACTCCTCCTTCCTCTTTCCATCAGATGTGGTGCCCAGAGGCCACCCGAGCAACCCCTTAATAACAGTAATTACATATTCTTACATCAACCCCAATTACAGTTGAGAAAACATCATATATAAAATTATAAACCCTCCCTAACCCTCCCCCCCCCCGACTTCCCAGAGTGAGTACAGGGTAAAACAAAAGAAAACCCACTACATCAAACAAAATTATTATATAATCCTAACAAGAATTTTAAACTATATACTATATACAATCTCTAAATCAATTCAATCCATTAAACAAAACAAACAACTCATCTTGTTAAGAATAATAATTTTCATTTACATATCTAAACCATCAATCTAAGTCAAACCTTAAATCACTTCAATCCATTGTGAGGTTATATAAAATCACCCAAACCATCAAGTTTTATATATATCTTCCAGTAATCAACCTCTTTCAAACCATTAAACATCAAAAAAAAAATTCATCTTTTTAGAAAAATAAACAAATAATATCAATAAACCCCTCAATTCAAAAAAAAATTATGTTCTTAATCAATTTAATATATCTTCCATTAAACATCCTCTCTTACATCTTACTTATAAAATTGGTCTTTGATTCAGCCCATAATCTTAGATTAGCCTTAATTCCTTACATTTAATTTTAAATTTCACTTCTTCAATCGACTTCTGGGCTTTCTCATCTGTCAAATAAACCTCCATAACAAATACAATCTATTTATTCCATTTCTAACTTACATTCCTTCAACCTTATTAAATCACATAATGCTTATCTATCCCATCAATCAATCAATCTAATCTCAAACCTAGATCATTTCAGAGCAAATACATTCTTCATCAATTTAATTATATCTTCCATTAATCATATTCTCTTACATCTTACTCATAATCTTAGTCCTTAAATCAGTCCATAATTTTAAATTACCCATAGTTCCTTGCATACAATTTTAAATTTCACTCCTTCAGTCGAATTCTAGGTTTTTTTTTCAACCAGGTAAACCTCCATAACGAAGCCTCCCTTCCAAATAATAAGTCTCTCTTCTTTACTTGCAATATCATTTGAGTCCAAATAAGCCGTCTTAACCTTTGCATTAGTCCTCTGTTACTCTTAGCCATAAACTTTTGTTGAGGTAACAATTCAAATCTCTGTCTTTGCTTTTCCTGATCCTCAGTCCCATAAATAAGTTGCTTCTTAAACTGAATCAATGTCTCTTTTTTCTCAATTAAATCCTCTTCTTGCTGCTTATCTAAAAGGAATAGCCATCCCTTCCTTTCTTGAAACAAATCCTCTTCCTCCACTCCATAGATGAACTGTTTATCAAGCAAGATCCATTTCCCTTTATTCTCTTTATTCTCAGTACTGTCTTCTTCTTTTTCTTGTTCTTCTTCTTGTTTAGATTGTATTATGAAATGTTCAGCAGTCGGTTGTAAATCAGTTTCATTTGGAAGAAAGAATCTGGTTAATGTTTCTGTAATAGTCTCTTTCAGTATTGCTTTAATCTCTTTCACTATTGCAAGCCTTTCTTCATGAAATTCATCAATACGATCCAAAATAGGTTTAACATTTGAATGTAAATTCAACTCCATTTTAAATTTAAAACAATCACTCTGGCTTTAATCCATTTCCTACAGCCGTCTCTCTAGCTTCGCTTACGAGAACAAGGAGAGAGAAAATAATGGAGAATTCACTTTCACTTTCAAACACTTTCCCTTAACAGTGAAAGCAGTAAAAGCTATACGCCATTTTGAAAGCATTATGTTGATTGTAGAAGTTAGAAATATATAGCCAGAAAAACAATAAAAAAAATACTTGCAATCCAATAAGAACTCCTGTATTCACTCAGTCTGCTACAGTCTCTCTTGTGTTCTGTTTTTATAAGCAGAAGCGGTCGCGGCGTCTTTCTCTGTCTGATGACAGAAGCGTCTCTGGGCAGGAGCGTCTTCAGGAGCTTAGGGAGCTATCACTCTTGATCCCTGAAAACTTTTTCCAGGGATTTAAGAGAAGCTCAACCCTGCTCCCGATGCTCTACACCTCTTCTTTGCCCGAAGAGGGGATTTTTCACCGCAAAAAACAGCTGATGTGCGCTGTTTTTTGCGGCTTTACAAACCCAGGGAACGGAGCCTCACAGGGGAGACTCTAGCGACGCCGGCGGAGCCACTGGAAGCCCCCCTAGACCAGGGCTTTTCAACCTTTTCAGAGATTGTACCACTTTTAGGATATGGCAATATTCGAGTACCACCAGTCGCCTATCAGGTAGGTGTGGCCTGCTCGACGCCACTCACTGGACACAACTGACTCAAGACAGCTGGGTCGAAACGGAACAAGTCGCACCAGCTAACTCAATGTGGGGACAACTTGGTGCCCCACAAACTTGCCTCCCCAAACTGCTAGCAGCCAAGTACATACGCGTACACACACACAGGCACACACACCATATTCCAGGTTTGGGGATCTTTATCCACAGAGGAAGGAGATGGCCTTCTCGCCAAGCCCAAGCATGATTGGCAGTTTGCTAGCTCAGATGTGGATACACGTCTCCAAGCTTGGAATGTTTTTTTTTGTTTTTTTTGTATATGTGTGTCTGTGCATAGCATGCTAAAGAGATGTTCTTCTCCCAATCCCAGACATCATTGGTGTTTCCCTGTCCGGTGCCCTCTCCTGGCAAAGCAGGAGGTAGAGGACGTTTGCAGGAAGCAGTTTCCTTCGAGTCCAACTTCTATCTTGACAGATCTCTGGAAAGCAAGAGGAGGCAGCAGGGGAGCAGCGCTCCCGGCTTCTGCACAAGGGAGGCTGGCCCTTCTTGAAAGGGAATTCCCATTTCCAATCGTGTGTGGTAAAGATGCTGGCTTGTTGGGGCAGCCTTCCCTCATACAGCTCCCCTGCCACCCCCTCCTCCTCTCCAGAGATCTGCAGTGGAGACAGAGATCTGGAGGGCAAGGTACAGTCTCCATAATGGCCACTTCTACCTCTCCAAGCCCTCCTCGATTAAACATACATTATATATAAATTAAAACACAGCCAAAAAGAAAACATAGTTAAATCACTAATTACAGCTCTTCACATATTTTCTGGAAAAACCACCTTTATTGATGTTAGAAAGGAAGAGCAAACTATATTAAGGAACTCTTAACAGGAAGGGAATTGAAGACCCCAAAAGGTCTTGTTCTTTCTAATCTGCCTTATTTTATTATTATGTATTTAAGAAGATGATCAAAGGCCTCCATAGCTCAGGATACTCACCTTAAAATCAAAACCTAGAAAAATTTAGTTAATCCACAATACCGCCCTATGAAGAATGAAGATAATCTTTGGTCCCTGAGAGCAAGCAGGTGTCAAGTCAGAATATTAGTGGCACACCTGCCAGCAACTGGAAGTGCATAAGTCCATGTAGGGAAGTCCCTGTCTCACAACTCAACAGATACATCCTTTAATTTTCAGATAACATCTTTTTTTCATAAGCTCCTTAAAAAACCAACAAGGTATACTGTAATTAGCAGGAAAAACAAACTAGCACTCCTGAATTCTTTCCCCAAGGGGGAAAGGAAAGTTCACAGCCTGCAGGTTGCTAGCAAAGTCATCAAAGAACGTAGTTATTGCTGCTAAAGGCAAGAATAAATAATGAATCAATTTTGCATGTCTCTCCTGTTACCACATCCTCTTACCTCCAGAATGTGGCCTGGGATTGCACAAGGGACTAGGCTAAAATCCGGCTGAGTAGTTTGCAGCTAGGTGTTCAGAATAGACCTTGCCAATGTGATTTTAATAGCCCAGGAAGGGATAGGAAAACCTGAGGAAAACTTTGCAATCAATAAATCATGGTAGACTACGCTTGTATTGCCCTGTTTTGATTCTCCTCCCAAGCAGCAGCCCATGGATTTTAGAACTGCATGACCACAAAGATAGAGGCCTTCAGCCTCCCAATCGTTGCTTAGAGAGGGATTTGCATTTCGGTGAGAGTCAGGCCATACGCCCCCAATCAAAGGAAAAACCTGAATCCAGCGGGCCAGAAGGCAGCCCAGCCACCGCGCCCTTGGGTTACTTCTCCTTGCCCCCTGGGCACAGATACAGTTGCAGCTCCTTGCCATAGCTGAGGCAGGACTTGCAAGTAACTCCGTCCGCTTTGTCTTACAAAGCGGCGCTCACCTGGCGCTCCCGCCCACCACCATGCCGGCAGCCCTGACTAAACGCCTTGCACTCCAGCCTCGGCCAGCCAAGGAAGGGGGCGGCAGCCGAGACTACAGCCAGATTTGTACCTTGTCAGGGGTTGGAAAACAGAGGGGCAGAGCTGCATTTGCAGGCCTGGTGGTACCTGCTGGAAAGACTCCTGCCCCCTCCCCCGCAGCTACTTCCTTCGCAGCCTTCCTGGTCCCGACGGGCCTGCCGGTATAAGTTTGCCAGCTTTGTCCTGAAAAGTGCGGCTCACCTAGCACTTCCCATTCTCACAAACATTCCTCCATATCCTCCCCATTCTCACATACACATTCCTCCAAATCCTTCCCAATCTCTCACACACATTCCTCCAATATCCTCCCCATTCAGACACACACGCTCCTCCAATATCCTCCCCATTCTCACACATGTTCCTCCAGATCCTTCCCAGTCTTACACACATGTTCCTCCAATATCCTCCCCATTCACACACACATTTTCCTCCAGTATCCCCATTCCCACACAAACGTTCTTCCAATATCCTTCCCATTCTCACACACGTTCCTCCAAATCTTCCCAGTCACACACATGTTCCTCCAATATCCTCCCCATTCACACACACACACACACACACACACACGTTCCTCCAGTATCCCCATTCCCACACACACATTTTTCCAATATCCTCCCATTCTCACACATGTTCCTCCAAAAGCCTTTCCTCTCTCTCTCTGTCTCTCTTACGCTTCTCTAACAAAAGCCTTTTCTCTTCTGCCTTTTTCTCCAGAGTCTTCTCTTCCCTCCCTCTCCTGCCAAAACTGCCTACTTTTATAGCCTCTCTTGTCTCTGCCCCCCCTCCTCCTTTCTCTTCAAGGTGAGCCAGAAGTGCCAATCCTGGGACCTTTGTCTCGCCCCAAGCAGCCCTGCAGCTCCTGAAGTCTCTCTCATGGCAAGTGCTGCGCTGCGCCACTTTGGCTCATTCCCTCCCCTGCTACACTTGACTGGGCTGGGCAGGGCAGGGCCATGTACCACCTGCCAGGTGCCAATGTACCACCGGTGGTACACATACTACCAGTTGAAAAGCCCTGATCTAGACCTCACAGATAGGAGGCAGTGATCTAGCAACAATTTATATGGGCAAGAGACACCTTTATGACCTTCTGATAGTGAGACAGTGATATTCTGACAGTGTTCCAATATCTCGGGGGCTGCCCCAAAGAAGAGGGAGTCAAGCTATTCACCAAAGTGTCTGAAGGCAGGACAAGAAGCAACGGATGGAAACTAATCAAGGAGAGAAACAACCTAGAACTAAGGAGAAATTTCCTGACAGTTAGAACAATTAATCAGTGGAACAACCTGCCTCCAGAAATTGTCAATGCCCCAATACTGGAAGATTTTAAGAAGAGACTGGATAGTCATTTGTCTGAAATGGTATATGACAGAGGTGTCAAACTACCAGCCCATGGGCCGGATGTGTCATGACGAAACTGCACCCATCGCATTGCTGGCAATGGGAAAAAAAGTCGCTACGTCATGACATGTCACGTGACATCACAAGTTTGACATCCCTGGTATAGGGTTTCCTGCCTGAGCAGGGGGTTGGACTAGATGACCTCCAAGGTCCCTTCCAACATTATTATTATTATTATTATTATTATTATTATTATTATTATTATTATTAAGAAGGATTCAGGCTACTGCAAAAGTGACATGTTCCCTTTCTAGCAAGGCTGCTTACTAAGATGCCACACCTGATAGTATTAAAAATGACAGGAGGCCAACAGAACTGTCAGGTATATTGCTCCTCACAAAAGTTGATTTAACTAAGAAAGCCATTTATTTCTTTCCCCAAATCAATCCTAAAGCTATGCTGAAATATGGAGTTAGTTGCTGAAAGTATTAGAGAAAAAATAAGCAAAAAAGCTGAAAAATTAACAAAGGAATAAGGAAATGAAATTTCATTAGATAATATGCCATATAAAACACCAGGTCCAGTTTAATAATTTAGCAATCACATCTAGAGCAACTCTAGAAGTTAACAATATACATAAAAGAAGGAGCATTTCCCCCATAAACAGGAAATTTAAAATTCACATGACTAAAAAAAAGAAAATTATCAAAAGAAAATTAATCTTTTCACATGTTTGTTCAACTTTCTCTTCAATGATATAATTACGTGATTAAAACACAAAATATTGCAAATAATAATCCTTAATATTCCCAATGCAACTGTTCTTGTATCTATGAATAAGGACATGGGACTAAATCACAAAAAAATCCAAACTTTAAAAAAAATTCTACCAATTTCAATAACTCATTAAAGAGTCAGACCATTAAAAGAGAAAGGGGGAATCTGTAAATCTTAATTTCAAGTGGACAGTCTCTGTCTATTGGGAAAGAAAAAAAAGGAGGAAGAGCTTCAGGTTATAAGTGAGAAAACACCCTCCTTCTTCATCCTACTCACGGGTTTTTGCCAGGAAAGAAAGAAAATATTTATCTTTAGTTTTTTTAGGCTACAGGTAAAAACAATTAATCAAAGAAAGAGGAAGTGCTTTGGCAGAGAAATGTTATGAACTGCAAACAAACATAGATTGCTCAAGGGAAAAAAATAAAATTACCCCTTTAAGTTTCAGATTATAATGCACTCAATTCAGCAAAGATGAAATTGTTAAAGAAAAATATTTCTAGCTCAGGTTTAAATGAGGGGTCCTTGGTGCTTTGTGAGCTTGGTTGTTCCCTTGCAGAACTTTCTTTACCCAACTAGATAACATCATCAGTGCTAGTAAGGAGTGGGGTTTGCCCTGTCTGTTGATGCAAATGGTTTTGAAGATTCTTTGGGCTGTTTATTGTTAGCTTGTTTGGCAGTTCCTTATTGGGATATTATTTAATTCTTGATAGTTGGTCTGATGAAATTATGAAAGATGAAATTATTTGTTTGCAATTGTTGATTATCAACACAAGCTATTAATAAAAAAGAAGGAGACAGTGTCCAAGTTTGAGCTCCTGGTAAAAAAAGCTTGTCTGGCAGCAGGCTGGAATTACTGGTATCTACTAAGACCAGGAAATTGACAAACATCAACGTAGAACTGTAGTCACTCAAAGTCCAGAAGGACATCAGATGTTAAGAACAGTCATAGGCAGAACCTTCAGAACCCTGGACAGGCTGTGGAAAAACCCTAACTCCTGTAAATAAGGGGTGGGTGGAACAATTATTAATTCTTTCCTGAGTTTATTTGCCTCTTCTATATTTTACCTCTTAGCTAGAGAACAGAATTAAACATGCTTGAAACTCCAGGGTACTCATTCATCCAGGATACTCATTCATAAGATGTTTTGCTTGTTTCTAACCTTAGATCAGGGGTTCTCAACCTTGGCAACTTTAAGACTTGTGGACTTCAACTCCCAGAATTCCTCAGCCAGCAAAGCCAGCACTTTATTAATCATATTTATAAAAGTCAAGCAACTCAAAACTTTTCTCAATTTATATGAAAATACTTCAGGTATAAACACTGGTTCTTGGATGGATTTTATTAAAAGTTGTTTGTTTGGAATTATTTAGGATACAAGGATCAAACAATGGAGAAGGCTCCAGTTAGAGTTCAGTTGTGATGTTTCATAGGAGGTTTTATGATTTAATACAATAACTCTTCATTCTTCAAGTCATTTCTAAATTACTGCAGGGGCCTTTCCTAGTCAAAAATATACAAGCATCTAGAAATATCTGTCAAAGAAATGAAGAAAATACTCCTTTTTAAAAATTATCTGCTTTGTGTAACAATGCTCATGATACTTAAGAACCTTGATTGCTCCTGTCCTTCATTTCTCTTTTAAAGACTGTGCCTATTAATGCTTCTTCAACATATTGTGCTATTTGCTTGAGATGCTAGTAGTATCCACTCTGTCCCAATCAGAGCATTTTGGGGGATAATCAATAATTTAGGACAGGTCACTTAAATTCTAATAAGATCTCCCAACAGGCATTTCCAGCCAAGTCTTTCTCACTTCTGTATCTTTATTTACTTATGATAAATAAAACAGCAAGAAAGGATATCCTCTGTTACATGATAGCAATCTGAGTCAATCATGAAGATAGCCAAATCCTACAATACATAAAACCCTGCTGCTTGTGGGGGATGAGAGTTGTAGCCCAACAAAAGGCTAGATGGGGAAACATGCAAATTATCAATAAAATTACAAGCTTGGTTGGTCTAATTCAGAAAGATAGATTTATTAGGCCTGTGCAAGCTGTCACACAATCTTAGAAAAAGAATATTTGGGTTTAAGGAATTTCCCTCAAAACTTTTGTTCCAGAGAGTAATTTTCATATTGACAAAAGGCGGTCATCCATAGCTATCTCTATCATCTTAATAAGTACTGCAGAGCAACCACCCACACAACACAATGACACATGCTAAAGTCAATGGCAATTTCTTGAAAACCTAGCTCTGCCCATCTGAAGTTCAGCTGCTTCATACTTGCACCATACGGCGACTAGCTCATCCCTTCTATACTCAGTAAAAGCTAAGAAATTAAAGCAATCAGAACGTAATTTGAAATGGGGTCAAGCTTGGCATACATGATAGGAAACAATATATCTCCAAGAGTGACCAGAATGCATTTTCTTCCATACTGTGGAAACATAACTAGCTCAAATATAGCTGGAATTTAAAGCTCATAAATCAACAACTTTTACAATTTTGGGCAAACCTGGACTCTCATATCATTTTTTTCTTTCATTCAATCATGTCCAACTTGTCCAGAGACTGCCTGGACAAGTTCTTGCAGTTTTCTTCTGAAAGCTTTCAAAAGTGGTTTGCCATTGCCTCCTTCCTAGGACTGAAAGAAAGTGACTGGCCCAAGGTTAATAGAGCTAAACACATTCACACTTACACACACATCCTAGTAGGACAAAGACAAAACATTCAAATCCTACTCTAGTGAAGATATTTAATTATTATTCACTCTATCCAATATTATTCATATAAACATTAAATTGTTAACCAAGAATACAAATGGCACACAGCTTCCATGATTTTTATTCAGTAAAGACTCAATCCACTCAAATTTCTGTTTGCCAGCCCTGCCTCTGGCAGCTGGTAAAAATAGAGAAATTATTAACAATAATAATAATAATACGCTTGGACTCCTGAGTTTTCCTCATTGGTGGAAGCTGAGAATTTCATCCAGAAAGTATCATAATCCCTTCTTCCTATCTAAGTTTCCTAACCTAAATTTGTTATTATTTTTCCACAAATCTCTCTATTATGCCTATAGTCCTACTTTCTCTGCACATATACATAGAGATACATGGAAGCAGGAGACAAATAGACAAATAGGAGTGCAAATTAGAGTAGGAAAATTACATGAGGATTTAAAGTTAAACAACCTAATCCTCCATGACATTCTGTTGCATTTCAACAAAATATGGACTTGGGGCATTATGAATAAACCCTTCTCTGCCTTGAATTAAAGCAGTTTGCAGAGTCTTGTGGCACTGACGATTCTCTTTTTGTTTCTTCAATACCTGAGCAGAAAAATAGAATGGGTGCTAAAAATGCATAGCAGTTTTCCTCTTATTTCCAGGTTATTACATTGTTTTAACATTTATGCACGTTTATAGCTATTGCATAAACCACACTGACCTTGGAACAAGTTTCAACATTCCCATTTCCTCTCAAGGCACTAAAACTTACAAAACAGGTTTCAGTGCTTTGACTGCAAGAGAGAAATCACTTTGGGGTGGGAACGTAAACTGAGTCTTATTGCTTGAGGAAGCATACTTAAAAGCAGCAGTTCCTATAAAGAAGACGAAGAAACTTTTCTTAGCATTTCCATAAGGAAGACGACATCGAAACAAGCCATGAGAATTAGAATTTTGAGCTAATTTCTCCCTAGAAACAGGGGGATATCTAGAAAAACAGATATCTAGAAAGAAAACAAAATTGTTCATTGTGACTTTTCTTCATCTCGACATCTTCATTACAGAATCACAAGGATTTATAAAGTCAAGACAGTATCTCAAGTTCAGACTATCCCTCTGACAAGGTAACACCAAGGATTGTGGTGCTTTATCACCCAGCTCTAGAGGCATGAGCTGGTTCTCAAAAAGCCTTGGGAATTCCCAAGGGAGCACAGGGCAACTGAAAAATCGACTGGAAGATCTGAAAAAGCCCTGGAAGAAAGAAGCCAGTCCTTCAATGCTACAGCATAGTGAGACTGCCAGGCTAGCTGTGGATGCCTTTCTGGAACAAGGAGAAGCTGGCTATCTGCAAGTCATCGCTAAAGAAAAAGAACTACCGTTCCTGTCCACAATGGACATGGCTTACATGAGCCAGCACATCCAAAGCATCCCAGAATCTCCAAAGAAGGGGCTAGAGGCAGGACTCTCTAGAGCTGACAGCATGGATAGGGAATCTCTCCTCTCTGAGATCACATCTGGGACATACTTCCCATTAATGTCAGATATTGACCCCCCTCAACTGGAGCTGGGTTGGCCAATGATGCCTTCTGTCACAGTGCTCAACCGAACAGAAGTCAGCTTGTATTTCCAAAGGGACAAGGCAAACAATGTGAAGGAGTTACTTCGATCTCTAATAAGCAAGGCCAAGTCAGTAAGTAGAACATTTTAAAGCATTTAAAAAGAGACAAAGCTAATCCGTGTGGTTTTTAAAATATATAAAACAAATCGAATTACTGGCTCCCATTTTAATTTTTTTTTAAATTCTTACTCTGCATGTACCTTTAATGTACTACTTGCTGGATTTATTTTTATTATGTTAGTATGAGTTTTATATTTAACAAATGATATATATGTAGAAAGAAATGAGCTGTGCAGATGACCTTTGTTCCTTTGTTCTTTGACTCTCAGTTTTCTGAGCTATGTTGGAACATGTTCACGATAACAAGTGAACAGAACTGGCCACCTTTTATTTTGAAGACTGTTCAAAGAATTTTAAGAACAGAACATTGTTTGATGGCCCAATGATTAGATCATATATTATTTGTTAAAATGAAATCATAGCAGCTTTAGAATTTAAACTTCACAGTTATGAAGCAAAGGAGTCTGAGCATGTCTTGGATATCTTATGCAAAGATCAGAGGAGTAATATGCTCTTTGTTTTAGAACCAGAATTTCCATATTGTGTTAAACTATGAGGAAAATGCTTATGACTGCATAATTTAAAGTAGGTATAGCCCTTAGGTATTAGATAAAAATATTCCATAGACACACCTCGCTATTGAGCCTTCATTTTGGCAGCCCTTGCTACAGTCAGCTGAGGCTTAGCAAGAAGTACTTTGAAGGAGTACTTTGATGAGCAATAAACATGGAAAACATTACATACAATGTGACTTTCCCAGGAAATATCTATGAATTAGATGTCAGATTGCTTTTGTTTTCCGAGATATTTTCTTCAAAATCCAAATAGATTCCCCACTTTGGCATATTTTATAGAACATAGAACATACACGTATGTTTTTTGAGTATGTCTGTGTGATTTTGTGATTTCTTTTTTCTTTAGTTCAACTGTGTCCCATTCCCAGGGACTACCTGAACTAAGTCCCTGCAATTTTTTTGGCAAAGTTTTTCAGAAGTCGTTTGCCATTGCTTCCTTCCCACAACTGAGAGGAAGTGATCCAGCTGGCTTTGTTCTTAAGATGAGACTAGAATTCACAGTCTCCCAGTTTCTTGCCAGATGTCTTAACCACTATACCAAACTGGTGTATATTTGTATAGAAATCATTCCAAAATATTCCTGTGTGAGTGTGTGGAAGCATATGTGGAAGGGAGACTGTTATATCAAAACAAATATTCTAGACTTTATTCATTTGTGTCCCTATTGAAATTACTTAATGGAAAATTGTAAGAGATGTATAAAATTTGAATTTTAAATAATTTATTAGGAATTCATTCCTATTCAGATTAATAAAACGGATTTTCAGTCAGTCAGTGTTGGAAGATTTTGGGCAGTTAGCATAGTTAGACTACTCAATAAAATTAGTTTAAAATAAAAATAATAAAAATACTATTTGAGGCTAATACTATACATTTTAACTAAAAGTCTGAGAATACAGCATAAAATAAGTGGAATTATTATTTTAAACATTATTATTATTATTATTATTATTATTATTATTATTATTATTATTATTATTATTTATTAAATTTCTATACCGCCCCTCTCCCGAAGGGAGCAATGGCAAATGGCTTTTCCTCAGAAATTCTCAATAATTCAAAACTGTATGAAAGAAAAGGGGAAAAAATGCCCAGTGAAAGAACATAGGGATTTTTTTTTAAAAAGGCTTTCTGTGTAAAAGAGGCATTTAGAATATCTTTCTCCTATCCATTAATTTACTCCTACAAATTTATCTCAAATACACAGGGTGAGAATATGTGTGTATGTGAGGGAGGTGTAACAGGGCTGACAGACATGCCTATCAAAACAAAGCAGAATAAATGCCAATACCAAAACCAGTAAACTTGATGGATCAAAAACTTACAGGATTCTCTTCGTTAGCTAAATCTGGGCTGCTCTGTACATTCTTTCAGAGAGGGTGTGATTCCCAAAGGCAGTGATCAGGCAGGATGCCTCTCCAAAGTTGAAATGCTAGTAAATCTTTGCTTTGCTTTGAAGAAAGCACCGCAATCCTAATTCTCCAGGATGTTTTGGCACAGATGGTAAAAGACTGCCATACTTTAATTTGGTGTAATAGTGACTTTACTTTCTAAATGTAAACCATCTTCAGTCTTAGCAAATGAAATCGAAAGGCCTGAATGAATAGTTAGATAAATAAACAGGGTTTCATCAGTTTGAAGCGAAGACTATTTTGATAGAATCTGAAATCAAATCTTCAGAGCAGGAATGTGTAACATTTTGGATACAGTGGGCACCTGTGGTTTTCTGAGAACATGGCATAGGAAAGTCTTACAAAATAAGAGGCATGAAAGACATGGATAATGACAAAATATTCATTTACCAGAAAGTAAACACTGAAGTTTTACTAGTTTTTGCAACTCCCACTAACCCAATTAGGTTCTCTCCTACTTCAGTTCACTCTGAATTTTTTCTGGAAGGAGGTGGATAGGCATCTTCCAAACAAATCATATGGGATTTAAAAGTGGCATTCCCCATGTATATGCCTTATGTAAGATACTTTGCATATTACAGACTGGTAGATTTGTTCCAGAATTAGTTTCCATATCCATTAATTGCTTTCCGTATCCATTTTATAATGGTGACGTTCCAGGTGACAGCATTCCAGGAAGGAACCAAGTAATTAGTCTCTATTATAAATCTTGATTACCATGAAATGTATGTATAAACTGGGAGTGCACCTAATCCTTCTATTCTTTTTACATTTTCCTTCAAATGTAGATGGAACACTCAGAAGTGGCATCTCTTTTGCAATTTAAAATGATCTACAGTTAACCACTCCAAACACTCTAGCCCAGTGGTTCTCAACCTTTTTCAGGTTGAGACCCCACTTGCCCCGCCGGGGTCGCACCGCGCATGGGCGGGGCAAGTGGGGTCTCAACCTGAAAAAGGTTGAGAACCACTGCTGTAGATCATTTTAAATTGCAAAAAAGATGCCACTTCTAAGTGCTTCATCTACATGTGAAGTTCCTTGCAAATAGAAAACAAATACATCATAGGACAAAGTTAACCTAACCTTTGTCCTCTGAGATGTTTTCTTAGCTGATAAGATTTTTTTCAACATAGGCAAACATTTAAAATGAGATGTAAGGGTTATGGTCTCTGGACCCCAAATCGAGAATTTGCTAGTGGGCATCTGGATTTTTCCAACTCAGACATGGTATATCTATTTCCTTCCCTCTCGTTCCTTTGCATTCCTGACTATCTAATTAAGTCTGTGGAAGGCAAGGGGCAACACAGTGGGCCTCTGGGCCCCAAGGCAACTGCTTCCCCATCTTCACAATATTTACATCACTGTAATATCTTCAAAATGTTGCCACCCTATTCTGCTGTATTTGTAGCCAAGTTTTCCATCAATTCTTTGTGGAAACGTTCTGCTGTCAGAAGAGAAAGCAGTAGGAAAATGTAAAAAGAGTAGAAGGATTAGGTGCACTCCCAGTTTATACATACACTTCTCAGTAATCAAGATTTATAATAGAGACTAACTACTTGGTTCCTTCCTAGAATGCTGTCACCTGGAACATCACCATTATAAAATTTTAATGGATACAGAAAGCAATTCTGGAACAAATCTACCATGCAACATCTACCATCTAACATGCAAAGTATCTTACATAAGGCATATACAGGGGGAAGTGTTACTAGATTATAGCTTCTCACAATTCTCTGTGATGGAAAAGGTGTATATTGTAAAGCTCAGCAACTCTGGAATGCAATCATGTGCCCATAATTTTCTCTGGGTTCTCCATAAAAACAGAGTAAAGAAAGGAAAAAGATTCAGAAATAATAACTAGTGAGGAAGCATTATGGAGCAGAGTTTCAAAACTGACCTTCTCACTTTAGGTGCTGTTTTTGCCCTTCTTGTTTTATTGAAACAAACCAATAGTGCAATTCTATGCGTATTTACTCAGAGAAGCCTTGATGAAAGGTTAAAAAATTGCAGTTTGAATCACTTAAAAAGGGTCTTATATGGGTATATGGATTATTTAATAGGTCAAATCCACTGATCATCTTTTGACAATGTCTTCTGTTCTACTCTCCATTTTACTGCAACCTACCAAAAATTATGCAGGTGATTGCAATTGTGATGGATCAATTCACAGATATGGAAATACTCAGTGATCTGATAGAAGCTTCAAACAAACGTCGTGTTCCTGTTTATCTGATCCTGGATGAAAAAAACTTGAAGGAGTTTACAGAAATGTGCAATAAAATGGAGGTCATCATGGATGACCTTTTGGTATGTTTTCAATCAGTTTTCATTTTTCTTTTACTTAATGTCAATATTAAAATATGATGTAATGGAACATGAAAGTGAAAAAAAAGACATTTTTAAATATGCTTTTATTTCAATCATTTTCATCACTCAGATGAACATGGGTTGGTTTGTTCATCTAAAGCCAATAATTGAAATCCAAGGGCAACAACAACAAAAACAACAACAATAGCAGTATAAAGTCTTCCTTTCTTTCTAGGTTTCTTGATAACTATTGACTGTTTGTGGATCTGTAATGACTCTCTTACCAAACATCAGTTCTAGGATGCTTTCTGAAGCATATTTACCCCTTTCCTGTTATGTGGTATGACATCAGTAATACACCTTTATTGAATGATTGTTGAATTATAATCCATTTTCCATGTGAAACAACATGGCTGAAGCATAAGGTGCAATTGGATGGTGCAAGTAAAAAATTTAAATATCTCCTTTCAAAAAAAATTATGTGCTGATAGATATCATATGCCCAACCTTTGCCTTTCATGTACACATTGAACAAACAAAAGCCCAGAGCAAAACAGTGCCTGAAGTTAATATATGAACCTTATTTACTGAAGGAAAGCAGTCAACAATCACAGATATCTGTATTTTTAGCCTTGTCTTCAGTATAAAGGAGATGAAAAGTACATTGCTTTCATCCAATTATTTTAAATGATCGACTGAGGCAAAATTAAAGATAACACAGAGTCACATTTGCTTAAATCAAGGCTTGCCACCTTTAAATGTTACAAATGGAGTGAAGTTTACTTCTGATGCTCAACAAAATTGAGAGAAAGATGCCCTGGGCACGAGACTGTATTCAGTCAGACCAGGAGGATCTACAGGTGTATGGTGTGTGTGTGTGTGTGTGTGTGTGTGTGTGTTTTAAAACAGTCAAAAATAGCTGTCACTTCCATTTACCCTTTCTACTCTAGTTGCTGTTGTTTGCTGTTTCTGTTTAAAAGGGCAAGAGAATGTGCGTGCATTAACATTATTTATATCTGAGAGTGAAAATGATTGGCATATGCAAACGGAAGATCAATTAATTTTGTTGTTAGGGGACCGCATTTTACAAACAATTTTAATCAAGTATGGTTGTTTTACACACAAACACATAACACACACACACATACAGAGCTCTCATACATGTGTTTGCAGGGGAAAAGGAATATCTGGGATTGTTTTTCTGGAGCATAGACCTAGGGTGGGAAGCGAAGCGTTACTTCAGATTAGGATTTATGCCGCATATTTGTTCAGCCTGGTTTTTGGTTGAGCAAGAGTTATGTTTAATTCAGGGATATCTTCCTCTTGGCTAACTATGGCATTTTCAATGTGAGTATAAGCCTAACTACTAACTACAGGAAGTCCTTGACTTACAACAGTTCATTAAGTGACAGTTCCAAGTTATAATGGCACTGCAAAAAGTGACCTATGACCATTTTTCACACTTATGACCATTGTAGCATCCCCATGGTCATGTGATGAAAGTTCAGACATTTGGCAACTGACTCATATTTATGACAGTTGCAGTGCACATGGGGTTATGTGATCAACTTTTGTGACCTTCTAATAAGCAAAGTCAATGGGGAAGCCAGATTCACTTAACAATTGTTTTATTAATTTAACTGCAATGATTCACTTAACAACTGTGGCAAGAAAGATCATAAAAATGGGACAAAACTCATTTAACAATTTTCTCCCTTAGCAACATAAATTTTGGGCTCAATTATGGTCGTAATTCAAGGACTACCTGTACTCTATTCTGCAAGAGTATCTTATTCCATCACCCCAACCCCCACCATAAGGAACTTACTGACATTTTGTCTGTTATCAGTAAACGTATAGTAATTTCCCATTCTTCTAGAGCAACTACAGCTTTCAAATATTGAAATAAGGGCTGGAAATTACTGAAATGATACCGGTTTCTAATTTTTCACCATCAGAGACTGAGCAGTCTACTATGTGCCCACCCACTTATTACTTAGTGCTTTCCAAGTACCCTATGCTACCTAATTTCAGTTTTCTGATTCTTTTAATTAAAAATAATGGGGAAGCACACATGCTGCAAAGTGAAGTACCATCTTGAGCATAACCTAAATTTCCAACAACATATCTAGGGGTCTCCTCAGCCCCCTCAACTTTTTTAGGAAATAAAATCAGGTGGCACTCAGTTTTCCTTCTGATAGATGGACATTTTGTGATTAGTTGCATCAATCTTAACAACCATTTTGTGAGAGAGACCATATCAAACTTGTAAAATTCCAAATTATGTCCACTGCTCCCAATACATTAACTAATAAAACACAAGGCAAATCGCTGGTCATGTCATTTGCAGTCATTATAGTTGATATACTTACCGGTAATTTAGACTGCAATTTATATCCATTGAAATTTACAAGAGATTTCTGAGAAGAAATTATAAAACAGGTTAAAACTGATAGAGTTAACAAAGCATCAGTATGGGATTTTACAATAATGTTTTTTTAACATTAACATAGTATTGATTTTGGTATGTTTCACAGCCATTAATTCCAAGATTCGCATTCACTCATAGGGTTACAGTATATATAAGCTCTGTATAGAAAGTCAGCAGTATTTTTTTTAATCTTTCTTATGCTTTTCTTATTATTTTAGAATATGCGCATACGATCTGTAAGTGGAGATACATACTATAGTAAAGCTGGCAAGAAGCTTACAGGACAAGCCCTTGAGAAATTTGTGTTGATAGACTGTGAACAAGTACTTGCAGGGACTTACAGGTGAGACATTACAAGAATACTTCAGAATGATGTAATTTGGAAAAGGCATTTGTTTGTCTAGAGAGATTTCTGGGACTAATATGTCCTAATTCAGAGTGATTGCAGGGTATGGTTAAAAAAAAAAAAAAGGCAAGACGCCAGAGTTTTTATTGCACTGTTGCACTAGCAACTTGATTTTTTCAACCATGCCTTTCAGACACCAGATTAAACAAATGTAGCAAATTATTTAGATTATTTAAATTACATTTATTTAAAATTATAGTGCTTTGTATCCTTCTTATGAGTCAAGTGTCCAAGGCTGTTCTAGTGCTTCTCAAAACTGTGTGTCTTCCATTTCAGTTGAAAGGAAATGAAATTTGCAAATGGTGAATATGCTATTTCTAAATGTATAAAAAAATAATATCAAAATGTATACAAAACAAGTTCAGTTCTTTTAAACAATTTTTAAAAAATGTGTCTCCTTTAACAGTTTAGGAATCCAATTTTAAAAACACATCCTAACTCTACACCAGCCACATAGTCTAATAATTTTCAGAGATTCTGAATTTTCATAATTTTCTAGTCATATATATCCTTAAAGTGAAATAAATCCCAGGGAATTTTGATCCCCTAATTATTATATTACATGTTTATTTGTACTAGCTCCAAGGAACTGAGAGCAGCATATAGATAGTCCTTGCTTAATGGCCCCAATTGGGACTTGAATGTTTATTGTTAAGCAAACAATTACTAGGTAAAATATCACATGACTGCACTGCATAATCAGTACCCCTGATTGTCTTTATTAGGCCAGGACATCAAGCTTCTCCTGCCCTATTATGCTCACCTTCCACTCAACTCTACCCCATCTGCCTATCTTCTCCCCTCTCTGTTCTTTTGGCTTCCTTTCACCCTACCTTCACCCATAACACCCTGCACTCCATTGTTCTTGCTACCCTCAGCTGACCTTGGCTATCTTCTTCCTCCCAGTACTGATGAGGTGTGCCTGGTCTGGCCCTTTGTGAGACAGCTGCTGGCTTCCCAAAGCTATATGTGACCTTCCTGGAGGCCTCAAGAAGGCCGTGTGTGACCAGCTGCTGCCCCACAAAGAGTCAGGCTGGGCATGCTTCGTCAGCAGTAGGAGGAAGAAGTGAAAATCTGCTGGGGTGGCAGAGGCAGTGGAGTGCAGGACAGTCAAAAAGCAGAGATGGTGAGGAGTGATAGATGTGTGGGTAGAGTTGAAAAGTACCCTGTGATAAATAAAGGTGGGCCAAGACTCCAAGATTCCTGATCATGTGACCGCAGGAGTGCGGCAATGGCATTAAGGACCCATTATAAATACTGTTCATTCAGGATCATCACAAATTCAAGCAGTCACTGAAGAAATGGTTGTTGTGAGGACTACCTGTACACAACTTCCTATCTTCAAAACAAGCCTGTGCAACACACTAGGTTAAGTGTCTCAGGATCTCCAAGTAAATACATAAAAGGCCACAGCGACCCAAACTTTCACATAAAAATACATCTTGGTTGACTCAAATCAAGTCATTGTATATGTTTGTTTATTTAATATCCATACATATATTTTTAAAATTATATGGCTGCCTTTCTTATAGATGATAATCCTAGATGGCTCATAGCAACATTCCATAACAAAAAAAAACAACACCCCCAAACCCTACAAAAGTGCCATAGCATCCCAGGCTAAGAGAATGGGGGCCCTCCAAATTTCATGGGGGAGGCTTTTAAAAAGGACTGGGGTAGCCATGGAGATGTGTCTCCAAGGTCCTACCAGATGACATTTAAGGAATGGGATCTGGGACATGCCCACCCTATCTCATCTGGTAAAATAGGCAAATACTTCCAAGGAGAAGCAACCCTGGTAATCATTTACAGGGCTATTCATTTAATGAATGGGCTCCTGGGCAGTCAACAAAAGTAAAAACATAGTACATAGTCCAAATCAATTTTTTAAAAAAATCAAGTTAGGGTCCCTATATAAAGCTCATTGCCGGCATGTCACATATCCGCATGTCAGAGTTTTATTAACAACTGGGCCCCAGTACCTGGCGAGAAATCTTCATAACTTTTGGAAAACCAACAGATTTGGGGCTGTGCATATCTCTTGGAGAGAGCATGACAAAGAAGCCATGCTTCCTAAAGCACTGCTTCACAATAGGACCTGGAGCCTCTCTCCTCTTCCAGATCTGATGGGACAGGGGAAATCATCACAAGTTGTTCTATAAGTAACCCAGCACCATGTACAAGTTTAAAAGTAACAACCAGCATTTTTAATTATATACAGAAGCCTACCGGGAGTCAGTGCAGCTCACACAGCAGCAGTGATAGATTGGTGTACTGTGATGCACCCAATGCTATATGTGGCACTGCAGTTTGGACCAGCTGAAGCTTCCAAAAGCTCTTTAAGGGCAGCCCCATATATAGTGTGTTGCAATAGTCCAACTGCAAGATGACTAGGATGCAAGTAATCATGAGCAGTGCCTCCTCACCTCGGAATGGCACACTAGACATATTTGTTTGAAAGCTCTCCTTGTCCAACTGCCCCATTCCAGGAGAATCCCCAGATCATGAACCAACACTGCCTGGCAGAGTGTCACCTCATTCAGTCAGTACATTTACTTTCAAGTATCCCTCCTCTGCAAGAAATGATACAGCACAATATTCATTTTTACATATTATACTAGTTAACCTGCAGTTATTTTTGCCTTAGTTGCCAAACTTTGGCTATATTTTGAAGGGAAATTATTTTTCTTTGCTTTAATTGCAACTAATGCACACTGTCTTTCTTCCACCCAATCTACTTTTGACTCACCAACACAAATATTTAATAGCAGCTTTACCTTTGCCCTCCTTCTTTACTTACAGAAAGCTTGTCAACTCCATACCATGTTACCATATTATTTCATCCCAAAATAACAGCTTAAAAAGATTCCAGTAGGAAGTTGATAGTCAGATGTGCTGTTTTCAAGGGATTTTAAGATTAGATATCACTGATAATTTGATTAAAAAATCTGCCACCAAGGATTATATTTTTCTGTGATTAATAAAATTATTTTTCTGTACCATTTTTAAATGCTCAAGAATTGAGTTATTTTGTAAGTCTTGTCTAAATAAGTGTCAGTCACACTGGGTGGCTACAGATCTCCTCTTGAGGCATAAATATGAAATCTATAATTAGCTTGCAACCAATTCCTTATTATTCTTATGAGTTTGTCATTTAAATGATTACCTCTAACAATTTAACCATAATAACTTGTTTGCATGCTCAGGTGTTACCTTCATTTATTGCCTAACATAATATAAACATACACATACAATAATCTAAGATTTTAATCATCAAACTGTTCCACTTATTATTTTCTCAATGCTTTAAAACAGTGATGATGGTACACTGTTGTATTGCAGCAGTAGTGCTAAAGATGTTCAGATAAACATACTTAAAATAGTACTAATGTTGTAAATTAATATTATTGTCCAATGAATTTTCAATATTTTAAATGTGCACAATTTAATGATATATCGATGTTTCATGTTGTTCCTGAATTCTTTTCATTTCAGTTTTACATGGCTCTGCAGCCAGGTACATACCTGTTTAGTGATGCACTTCAAAGGAAAAATTGTTGATGATTTTGACAGAGAGTTCCGATGTATATATGCCGAATCTAGATCAGTGAATCATCTTGGAATCCCCACTGCTGAAAATTCCACACCTTCTCCTTACAAGATCATGCAGAAACCTGAGCCCATTTTAAAACACATTCAATGGAATGAGTATGAAGCCATCAGTCCACCAAGCACCCTTTCAAATTCCAGCATCGTGACCATCAAGAAATCACCATATCATAACCAATCAATTTCCAATGTATTCTGTGAAAAGAAGGAATTAACTCCAGGTGAAACAAGAAAAAACACTTCAAGTTTACTGGGACATAATGACTTGAGATACCAGCCCAGGGAGTTGCCAGACTCTAACTGCAGCATATTAGATAAATTAAAGTATCCACTCGGTGATGCTTCTAATTTATTGAAGCTTAAGACATCTTTGCTATCAGTATCTTCACCGATATTAGTTGAGAACACAGGAAATGGACATCTTCCTGAGAATGTGGGAACAAATGATAACAAGAAGTTCCTTTATACTCAACCAATTGAAAATGCAAGCAAACTACATAAGGATGACAAACCAGTAACTCATGGATACAACAAATTAGAATTCATTAACAATCCAACTAAAACTGTAAATTATGAGATAAAGGGCAAACTTCCTAGATTCCTTGAAGTCTCTGAGGATATGCCAATGGAGAACAACGTCAACATAAATAGGAATGAAAAAAGGTTGACTCTTGGTCACAGCAAATTGGATTTGATTACCAACTATAACAAATCAAAATCAAAAGTAGTTCATAGTCGATTTGAAATGTAATCTAACAAAAATATTTGATCTCAAGTCAAATGTGGATTGAAACTGTAATAATATATCAGATTTAGCTCAAAAATATTGGGAAAGCTTAAAGAAGCTTAATAAAGCCAGAAAAATAATCATATACTGTGTAAGAGATTTAAGATTGTTACTATTTACCTCTAGCGTTAATTTGAAATGACATACATTTTGAACATTGAAAACATTGTCTGGTACTTTTGCCTCACAGATATAATGAGGATTTCTCATTACTCATAATTTAGAATTCCTGAAATACTGGAGGGGCATGTTTGGAACAATGCTATTTCTCAGTTTAATAGCTCTGGGGGGAGAGGGGAAGAACATACAAATTTAAACAATTTAATGAATATCAGTATGTAAATAAAATTGTTATTATATATATATATATATATATATATATATATATATATATATATATATATATATATATATATATATATATATATATATATATATATATATATATATATATATATATATATATATATATATATATATATATATATATATATATATATATATATATATATATATATATATATATATATATATAATGTACAGTACAAACAATTTGGTTTAAAGGATAATGCATCTCTTTGATAAAAGCACACATCTCCATTGCCCACTGTGGATTATTCTGCAATTCTTTTTAAGACAGAACTATAAGAAATCCACATTTACCGAAGTAGCAGAAAATAAAGAACTGCAGAAATCATATTGCATAATTCCTGACTTCCTTTTAATATTGCTGCTCACTCAATTGATCAGTACACCATACTCAATACAGGAATCCAAATTACAGCCACTCTGACATAGGAAAAAAAGCCCTCAGTTGTTTCCTTCTGTTGCAAGCATGATAGAGATAGGAAAAGACCCATAAAATGCAATTCTTAGTTTAAATCTCAAAACACTAACTATATGAAATTAATAAATGTAATCTCTTTGCCTCAACAAAGAATCTGAAAAAGTGATTTGGCAGGTACAGAAGAAATGTCAGTAATGTAATGATTGCATTATATCAGGATAAATAACATAAATAGCATTAACTTTTGTCTTAGAATTTTGGTTACAAACTGGAAAACTAATTAAGATACATTGTGTTAATTTTGTTCATATGATATATGTTTTAAATACATGAATATATATATCATTGTAATTCAAAATAAGTGGTCAATTAGATTTTAATAATCTGTTTATAAGATCAAAGCCCAGCTCAATTTATTTCCACTCTAATAAGTAACTTCAAACGAAGAAGCATTTTCTGTCCAGTCAAAGTGGTATTTTTGGAAGTCCACTGAACTCAAAGATGGTGTTCTTCAAATGCTTAAGTATATGACAGAGTTAAGCATTTTAATTAATACATCTTACTTTGTATGGAAAAACAAATTGTCACCACTGACATTTGTTATTTCTGAAAATCAAGATTTGATATGCTTCCTGAGGGAGTTTAGTTTAACCAAGATTTTTGAGATTTCATGAAGAAGTCACAAGGAAAGCTATGATTGTTTTAATAATAAATTTAACATTGTTTTAATTTCAAAAACTGGTAGTTCTGTCAATAGCAATTTAATGTATAAATGCCTTAAGAGAAGGACTCTTCTTTCTTTTTTCTTCTCTCTTGCTCTCTTTCTCTCTCTGGTTAATCGTAACTTTGATAATGTATTGAAATAAACAGTAATCCATAAACCACTATGTTATGATTTGTTTAACTATCATCTACCAAATAAAGTGGTAGATATTTTGAGGTAACCCAGCCAGTCCAAGTCCAGATAAAGCAAGGAGGGTTGAGCGTAGAGTTAGCACTCCTACCCCATAAAACTACAAAATTACTAAAGAAACAGCAAGCAAACTTAAAGTCTGTAGTGATCGTAGAGACTGCAATGACCATGATGATCATAATCAGCAACAACAGTATGAAGCTGTCATACCATGGTTTGATAGCATTAGAGCAAAGCTGAAAGGATGTCCAACAGCTGATTCTGTATTGATTTTTAGTGCAAAAGTTACAACACAAATTGCAACATGGCAGGTTCTATCTTTATATCAATGTGGGAAACTTGCACAACTACGATCTTCATATTTTCGGCATTAGCTATACCAGCTGGACTGGGAGTGGCAGACTTACCAGAGATGTCAAGGGAATCACTGTTGTTAAGTTAGTAACATGGTTGTTAAGTGAATCTGACTTTCCCACTGACTTTGCTTGTCAGAAGATCACAAAAGGTGATCACATGATCCTGGGACCCTGCAAACATCATAAATATGAGCCAGTGGCCAAGTGTCTGAATTTTGATCATGTGAAAAACAGTCATAAGTTACTTTCTTCAATGTCGTTGTAACTTTGAATGGTCACTAAATTTGTAAGTTGAGGAGTATCTGTACTCTGTGGAAACTTCCAACTTGTGCTATTTCTCTCCAAATTCATTTCTAAAAGCACAGCTGCCTCCCAAATCATAAATTCACAGGTAGGGTTCACACTGTTGTAAGCCAATTTTTGTTTAATAATAGGGATACTGTATTGGGCTGTGAAACTCTACATCAGTGTTTCTCAACCTTAGTAGTTTTAAGGTGTGTAGTTATAGCAGATGCATCCTTTTAATGCAGACTTTAAAGCATTGCACAGTCCTACTAAATTAGTGACTAGGAAATAATTATATTCATTATAGCAAATTTTAATTAAAGAACATGAACTCAAAACAAATTAGTCCACCCAATAATTTTTGGAGTATGACGGATACATATCAGTCCACATGCAGCTCTTGACCCCAAACAAGTGAACTAAAAGTTGTAAAGCCTAAGGCTATAGTCTGATTAGCATAAATTAATCCACATTTGAAATCAGCTTTCCTTTAGCTTAATGGTTCCTGTCCATTCTTTCCTTTTCCATTATAACTCTTATCAGGAATGAGGTGAATTTTTATTTGCATACAGTGTAAGCCTATTTCCACACAATACATTTATCTTTGATTAATTCAAATTAAGGGATTACAGAGTCGTAAACAGGGAGTTTTAGTCATATAACCAATACTGTAAATCTGCATAGCACACTACTTTAACTGATTACTCAGTATAGTGAGCTAAAAAGTATTTGGCTAGTGTGTACTTTAGTGCATCATGCAAACACCACTTCAGTTGTACTATATGAGGGTTTACAGCGAAAGTGGACTGTAATACAGTGGATTTCACAAGCCCCCCCCCCCCCAAAAAACAATCCACCAAAATTTCTCTGGTATTTACATCAATGTATATTATTTGCACAAAGAAGTAACTTGTGCTCGGAAGGTACTGCAGAAGACTTACTCTTTGATATAAAGGGGCAATTGGGAATAAAAGACACTCTTCCCTCCAGCTAGATTACTAAACTTACATAAACACAACAACAAACTGCGGAGAGTATGTTTGTAGCCCAAGCCTCTCTCCTCAGTTTGGCCAAGGAATGGCTTAGTTAGCACAACACATTTGATCCACAAACTAGTCAAGAAGATTTTAGTTTACTGTTATGCAAGCTGAGCAATTCAAATCGAGCAAATGGGTGTCATTCAGTGGATACTACATTATTCTGTCACATTAGGAACAGTTCAGTAAGTTCCCTTTCTGTTGAATGCAGGTCAAAAAAAATCCCTATAGCTCATAGAGGGCTTTATATGCCCTCCTTTGCACTGAAGTACAATAGTGTTTTTCAAACTTGTCAACTAACCCAAATCAAACATGCTTATAAGGGCCCATTCAGCCACCTTCTCAATAATTGGTATGGAGAGTCATGATGGAGACAGAAAATAATGATGTTTTTAAACTATTTTTTTAATTAGTTGAGAGAGAGAGAGAGAGAGAGAGAGAGAGAGAGAGAGAGAGAGAGAGAGAGAGAGAGGGAGAGAGGGAGGGAGGGAGGGAGAGAGAGGGAGAGGGAGAGGGAGAGGGAGAGGGAGAGGGAGAGGGAGAGAGAGACGGACCAATACATAAATATTATTAATCACTATATTGTCATCTGGGCATATAAATTTAATTTATACACATGCGCGCATACGCACACATAGATATCTGTATCTTTTAAAATCTTTTTTTATTAGTTTTTCCCCCATATATGCAAATTTTTCCAATCAACAAGTTGTCTGAAATTTGTTAAACTAATACATATTCAATTCCTAATCCTTGTTTCTTTTCTCTAACCAAGTATAAAATAAGTTCCAAATTTGGTAATGGTCTGTATCTTCTTTGTCTTTTAGCCTCATGGTTAATCTGTCCATTTCTGCACATTCCAAGATCTTCCTGATTATTTCTTCCTCTTGTGGCAAAGCTTCATTTTTCCAGTGTTGTGCAAAAATTATTCTTGCTGCTGTAGTGATATGTAAAATTAAATATAATTTCTACTTATTAGTCTTTTCAGGCGTAATGCCTAATTAGATATCTGTATCTCTGTATCTCTGTGAGGCGTGAGCTTAAATCAGGGTTTTTCAACCGGTGGTATGCATACCAACAGTGGTACGCGAGCACCTGGCTGGTAGTACATGTAGGACTGGTTGAAAAAAAAGTTAAAAAAAAAAGTTAAAAAAAAGTAAAAGAAAAATAAAAAAAAGGAAAAGTGGATGAGGTGAAGCGGCTGTGAGAGCTCAGGGGAAGCGCCAGGATCAGCGCCCCTTTCTGCCTGATCGGTGCTTCTCCGGGGCCATGAGGACTCAGGGGAAGTGCCAGGATCAGTGCCCCTTTCCGCCTGATTGGTGCTTCTCCGAGGCTGGGAGGGCTAAGGGGAAGCGCCAGGATCAGCGCCTCTTTCTGCCTCATCGGTGCTCCTCAAAGGCCGTGAGGGCTCAGGGAAGCGCGCCTTTCTGTCTGATCGGTGCTTCTCCAAGGCTGGGAGAGCTCAGGGGAAGCACAGGATCAGCTCCCCTTTCTGCCTGATTGGCGCTTCTTCCGGAGCTTATCCTGGTGCTCTTCCTGAGCCCTGAAGAAGCACCAATCTCCTGGAAAGCGGCATTGATCCCGGCGCATCTGCTGAGCCCTGAAATAGCGCCTATCACCTGGAAAGCAACATTGATCCGAGCCAGCGCACTCACACACACACAAACACGTGTGAGTAGTTACAGCTGAAAGCGTTTCAGCCTTCAACTATGGCTCCCAGTCCTTTGGTGCCTCATTGGCTCAGGCCAGCCGTCCGTCAGAATCTACGTCCCGTGATTGGCTGGCTCCCTCAACGCGTCCCTCCCTCGCACAATGGGTTTGGCTCTTCATGCCGGCTTGTCCTCTTGCGGGGTTCCTGATACTGTAGGCCCCACTGGCTGGGAAGGCACACCGGAGCCCTGGCTGCCGGTAAGGTGATCAACCTGCTCCTCTTCCATTGCCCACTCTGCCCGGCTCGAGCCTGGTTGGAGCAGCGTTGGTGCTTCCAAAGGTGGCCACTTCAAAGTCCCACGGGCAGCCCTCGGCCTCTCCCCTCCGCGCCTCCAAATCGATCCTCAATTGGAGAGAGAGAGAGAGGGAGGGAGGGAGGGAGGGAGGGAGGAAGAGAGGGAGGGAGGAAGAGAGAGGGAGAAATACAGAGGGAGAGAGAAAGGGAGAGAGAGAGGGAAAGACAAAGAGGAAGAGAGGGAGAGAGAGAGAGAAAGAGGGAGAGAAAGAAAGGGAGAGAGAGAAAGAGAAAGAGAGGGGGAGAGAGAAAGAGGGAGAGAAAGGGAGAGAGGGAAAGAGGGAGAAAGAGAGGGAGAGAAAAAGAAAGGATGAGAGAAAGAGAGGGAGGGAAAGAGGAGAGAGAAAGAAAGGGAGAGAGGGAGAGAGAGAGAAAGAGGGGAAGAGAAAGGGAGAGAGAGAGAGAAAGAGAGAAATAGAAGGGGAGAGAAAGGGAGAGAGAGGGAGAAAGAGAAAGAAAGAGGGAGACAGAGAGGGAGAGAGAAAGAGGAAGAGAGAGATTAAATTAGTAACATTAGTAAATTAGTAAATTGAATAAATATAAATATATAATATAACATGGTTGTTAAGTGAATCTGGTTTCCCCCACTAACTTTGCTTGTCAGAAGGTTGCAAAAGGCGATCACATGACCCTGGAACAATGTGACCATCATAAATATAAATCAGTTGCCAAGCATTGAAATGTAAATCACATGACCCTGGGGATGTTGCAACGGTCATAAGTGTGAAAAATGGTCATGTCACTTTTTTCAGTGCCGTTATAACTTTGAACAGTCACTAAGCAAACTGTTGTAAGTCAAGGACTACCTGTACTTTATTACTTTTTTCCATTTTTTGGGGGGGGTGAAGATTTTGACACCTCACTAGGTGACTGGTGGTACTCGAATGTTGCCATATATTCTAAAAGTGGTACAATCGGTGAAAAGGTTGAAAAGCCCTGGCTTAAATGGACTCCAGAAAATGGTAGAGGACAGGAAGGCCTGGAGGAACGTTGTCCATGGGTTGGACACGACTTCGCAACTAACAACAACGTGTCTGTCTGTATCTGAGGGTGCATGTTATGTCTATGCATATGGTGTGTGTGTGTAGATGGATGGATGGATGGATGGATGGATGGATGGATGGATGGATGGATAGATAGATAGATAGATAGATAGATAGATAGATAGATAGATAGATAGATAGATAGATAGATAGATAGATAGATAGATAGATAGATAGATAAGTAGGTAGGTAGGTAGGTAGGTAGGTAGATAGATAGATAGATAGATAAGTAGGTAGGTAGGTAGGTAGGTAGATAGGTAGGTAGGTAGGTAGGTAGGTAGGTAGGTAGGTAGATAGATAGATAGATAGATAGATAGATAGATAGATAGATAGATAGATAGATAGATAGATAAGTAGGTAGGTAGGTAGGTAGGTAGGTAGGTAGGTAGATAGATAGATAGATAGATAGATAGATAGATAGATAGATAGATAGATAGATAGATAGATAGATAGATAGATAGATAGATAAGTAGGTAGGTAGGTAGGTAGGTAGGTAGGTAGACAGACAGACAGACAGACAGACAGACAGACAGACAGACAGACAGACAGACAGACAGACAATGTGATAAAACCTAATCATCATCATATTTTTTGGCCGTCTGTGCCCGAAGTCTCTGGAAGGAGTCTCGCCCTCTATAGGTGGAGTAAAAAGGCTCCACCCTCTTCGCTCTCATCCAGCGGTGCCCGGAGTTTCGCAATCCAGATCTGCCGCCCTACCTCACCACCAGGTCAAGCTCACGGCATCGTTTCGCAATTTGGTGGGAGGGAACAAGGAAAAAGGAGAGCCGGCGCCGGGTTGTATTCGCCCAATCAGCATCAACCTAGGCGGCATGACATCACAAGCGGAATTACGTCACTATCGGTTTCCGGGCTACGGTCATCGAGGCCCGTCCTCGTGTCTTGGGCCGTCGACTCCCTTTCTGCCTTGCCTGCTCTCTTTTTTTTTTTTGCCGGGTCTTTGACGATTATGGCGGTCCGGGCGAGTTTCGAGAACAACAACGAGATCGGCTGCTTCGCGAAGCTCACCAACGCCTACTGTCTGGTGGCCATTGGAGGCTCGGAGGGCTTCTACAGGTGATGGTAGAGAAGCTCGACCTGTTTTCCCTTCCTCTCCTCCGGATCTTAGCCCTGATTTGCTTTGATTATCCGAGAGGCAGTAAAGGTTTCGCGTCAGATCGGGACCCTCCTTTGCTGCAGTGCAGCTTTTCCCCTGAGTTGCCTTTAAAGAAGAAGAAGAAGAAGAAGTGGGAAAGGCAGTAGCGGCCTTCCTTTGTACTGAAAAGAGCATATTTGGGCCCTTTTTCGTTCTGGGATCATTATTTTCCGCGTCTTTTGAGACAGGTTGGGTTGGGCAAAACCAAGCAGACAGAAATGACCCAGTGACGCCCATAGTTGAGAGGAGATTTCAATATGGGATTCCCCAACCTGCCTCCAGTACTGGCTGCTGTATCGGGGATCAGCACCTGTAAAGGTCTGCACTTTTACTTAAGCTATACTGCAGGGGTTCTCAACCTTGGCCACTTTAAGACTTGTGGACTTCAACTCCCAGAATTCCTCAGCCAGCAAAGCTGGCTGAGGAATTCTGGGAGTTGAAGTCCACAAGTCTTAAAGTGGCCAAGGTTGAGAACCCCTGCTTTACTGGATACGTTAGGTCACAAGAATTCAGTAAGACGACGACTCTTCAGCTTGTTCCTTTATTAAACTTTTTGAAAATGTAGCTCTTGCAGTATGTTTGAATTGAACTTCATGATCTTCCTTGCATATTTAAAATCTTACCCTGTTGTGTTTTAGTGTATTCGAAGGGGAGCTTTCTGACACCATTCCTGTCATTCATGCTTCTATTGCTGGATGTCGAATCATTGGCCGAATGTGTGTAGGTGAGCTGTTCGTATGAATTATGTTGAGTTTTCCTAACTGTAGAAATCTCGTCCCATTTTAGCCTTTAATATATTTTGACAAGCAGTTTGACTGTGTAGTTTGTAATATTTCAGAAAAGGAAGGCAAGCTGCTATTTATAAAAACCCTTCATTTATAAAATCCAAATATACTGTTGAGTTCAGGTCATGTTTATCCTGATAAACATGTTTTTGATGCCAGGCTCTGGAATTAAAACATTAACATTAATATTATGGGAACTTGTATTTAACAATCTTTTTTATGTTAAGGGAAGTCCTTCATATAATTTGGATTCAGTCTATGGGCTCTCATTGTATTAATCACTACAGTTTCTGGGAAGATGGAGAAACGTATTATCTAAGTGCCTACAGAGACTAAATAGGGAAGATTGGTGGGGGGTTCTCATCGCTGCCTTTTTCAAAATCTTATATTAATTTATTGTAAGAGGTGCAAATGGAAATAATATAATAATAACCAATTATTTAAATTTATTATGGTTGCCCACTCCCATTTACTGTTGTTCAGCTATAATATTTTTTATTAAATTCAATTTTATGCCCAACAGTTAGTGGAATTGAGAGAGGTAATAGGTAAGCAGAATATTCTTTTTTCAAATACTCTATTTTTCCGTCTATAAGATGCCCCCCAATTACTGGTATTTCTCGGTACCATCACACAAGGATGGTACCCTTGTGTACCCATCCCCTCGGCCATCAATCACTGTACTGAGGCGGCTTCCCGGGGCCTCTTGCGGCTTCAGCCCGAGCTGCGCCGGTGAAAACGGGTCATAGAAGGCGGCTTCAGTGGGACCAACGGCATCCTTGGGGCAGTGCGATCCTCCAGCACCAGGCGGCACCTTGGGCCAGCGATATCCTCCTACACCAAGTGGCATGGCAGCGGCATGTGAAGAATCCGCACAGGCATGCCCTGGGCTGCAGAGGTTACCATTATTTTTTCGTGTATAAGATGTTGCACTTGTATAAGATGCACCTGATTTTTGAACAGGGTGTTTGCAGGAAAAAAATAGAGTCTTATACACGGAAAAATGCAGTATATGCTTCCATTTGTGCTGTGGGTGTATTTTGTTAGAAAACCCACTCTGGCTGTACTGTAAACTGTTAAAGGTCAGATGCTGTTAAAGAACATTGATTAGATTCATCATGTCCCGAGTTATTTTATGGCATAGAATGTTTGAGACAGGAATTGAAGGCAGTTTTTTTTCTTCTGTATTTTAGGTAACAGACATGGTTTGCTACTCCCAAACAATACTACTGACCAGGAACTTCAGCATATCAGAAACTGCCTTCCTGATTCAGTGCGAATCCAGAGGGTGGAAGAACGTCTTTCTGCATTGGGCAATGTCACTGCATGCAATGACTACGTAGCACTTGCCCACCCAGACATTGACAGAGTAAATATAAAAATAAATCTTAGTACTAAAAATCATGTTTGCACCGACTAAGCTGTAACAACAGTTTAACCTTTTTGATTGAGCATTTGCTGTATGTCCTTGCTTGACATATTCAGCGACCATTCAAAATTATGATGGTGCTGAATGAATGGTAGTTAAGACTGGTCCTCGAGGTTCCAGTCATTGCAGCACTCTCTTGGTCATGTGATCAAAATTTGGGTACTTGGTGCCTCTCCCACAGTCCCATTCTCTTGCCCTATGCTAAACTGCCTTTGCTTCAACTTTCTTGGCTCACATTTCTCCCACTATCTCTGCTCTTTTGGCTGTCCTGCACTATGCTATCTATCTCTGTTGGCTCTCACTCCAACTGACCTTTGCTGTGTTCCTCCTGCTGATGGTTCTGATCCAGGTCATGAATAGTGAGCACAGCAGGGTGGCAGAATGTCATCTGCAGAAGGGAGTTTGTCTGGCCCAGCCAGGAGGAAGCAGCAGGACAGAGCAAGTGGAGGAGCCAGGGCTGAGTGCAGGCAGAGAAGCCACATTTGCCACAGCAGAAGGAGCAATAATCTGAAGACTGTGCAGCGTGCAGTAGGATGGAAAGGCGAGATACAGCATATTCTGTGCTGGGCAAGGCAGCAGAGACTGCAGTCCCCCAGGTGAAGGTAGTGGCTGTGTGTGGACACTGTTTGGGGTGGCAGCAGAACTGGAGGAAGTATAGGGGCAGGGACTTCTCAGAAGTGCATTGTGTGCTCCGCAGCTCTCAATGTAAGTGCTTTTAGAACAACTACAATAGGCCATCTAGGTCAGGGGTCCCCAGCCTGTGGGCCATGGCCCACTACCAGGCTGTGACCTAATGGGCCATGTGAGTGGCCAGCCAGTGCATGCACATGGCCCCACTCACAGGAGCCTTATTGTGGGCACTTGCCTCTCCCACAAAATCATCTCCTCCCCCCCTCCGGGCTGCCAACCCAGAAAGGCGCATGTTGGAGCTACTTCTACAGGAGGAAGGGTGCATCCAACTGAGGCAACTATGGCATTTTTCAAGGCTTTGCAGGAGGCAAGCTTGGCTGAGCAAGCAGAGGACTTGTAAGTTTTGTCAACACAGGACTTGCCTCCACCCCTTGCTGAACCCAGCAATTCCTCTCCTCACTCACTTCTAAAGTGAGCTGCACAGGACTAATTTGGTGGAAATATCTCACTAGCAGGTGTGAAGGCAAATCCTGCACATGATTATTTGATCTTTGAATTAATACACATTAGCATTAGGAGTATGCAATGAACACAAAATAGCTGAGTGTAAATACAGTTGCATATGTAAATACATATGGATGAGTCATTTTATGTAATGTATTTTATTTTGTAAGAAATCCTTTTTGGAGAAGTGATTATATTCAGGTTAGTGACCTTGCTCTTATTTCTCTTGAGCTGGAAGCGTGTCATTTAGACTTGAGAGGTTATATCCATTGTTGGGTTACTGGAAAAAGTACAGCTGGAAGCGATTGCACAAGTAAGCCAACAAATGCAAGCACAACTGATCCTAATAATGGAATAGTTTCCATTAGCAGTATCAAAAGTTTTGGATTTAGTATTTGAGCTAGAATGAAAATGGATTGTACAATTAATTCAAGAGTGATGACATTGGGCACAAGTCCTAGAAATAAGACTACTATATAATAAGTAATAAAATAAAAACAAAATTTGGGAGTTGCTTAAGTTTCATTTAAGGACTTCCTAGAAGTGCTTTAATGCCTGGTGCCCAATATCTCTATTTTGACATCCTGTGTTCAGGTTGTTGTAGCATTTGACTGGTACAAAAACTGGAGAAATTTCAGACTTTAAATAAATGTAACTTCAAGGATATCTAGCTACAATACATTTTTCAGCTGATGGGACTTTAAAATACTTCATATTCTAGCAATCTAAATGTTCAAAAATCTGTTTGAAGCAAGTTTACAAGATTTAGTTGACAGCTAATCAGTTCTGCCACTAAATAGGCATTTCTGTTAGTTTTTTCTTCCTCAGCAATCTTTCAAAAGCACCATTTTAGATTAGACAGCAAAGTCTGTTCCAGTCAGATTATTATGAAAAAAAAACCTTTTTTATTCTAACTGTTGCAAATGCCTTTCATTTCAAGATGAATTAATTAGGGTTTTCTTGCTAACAAAAAACATTGATTGGCTATGCTTAATGCTATTGAAATTCGGGGATAAAAGTAATGAAAGCATAATCATGATTATTTAAAATCAGATACATGTATTCTAACAACCCTAATTTTAAATGTCATTTTTCCCCCTACAGGAGACAGAAGAGATTTTAGCTGATGTACTAAAAGTTGAAGTATTTAGACAGACAGTAGCAGACCAAGCACTTGTGGGAAGTTACTGTGCGTTCAGCAACCAGGGAGGCTTAGTACACCCTAAGACATCTATAGAAGACCAGGATGAGCTTTCTTCATTGTTGCAAGTCCCCCTTGTGGTAAATGTTCTTTCTGTTCAAATCTTGGAGGGTTCAGCTACTTTAAACTATATTTTGAGCCAAATTACAGAATAGAATTTTAACATTTTATGACTTGGGAATGTATTCAGCCACAGTTTCATCCACCTGTATGCCACTGCAGCTTAGTTAACTCTGTGCAGGAGGTCTCTTTCTATGGAATCTCCTATTGTTTCAATATTTTTCCTTCAACTTCCTTTTGGATTAAACAGTTATTTCCAAATATGCATGAGGTATTAAAGCCTAATCCTAAATGAACCATAAAATTAGGAGCAGTTAAAATAATAATAATAATAATAATAATAATAATAGTAAAGTTGGAAGGGACCTTGGAGGTCATCTAGTCCAAACTCCTGCTTAGGCAGGAAGCCCTATTTCATTTCAGACAAATGGCTGTCCAGTCTCTTCTTGAAAACTTCCAGTGTTGGAGCATTCACTGCTTCTGGAGGCAGGTTGTTCCACTGGTTAATTGTTCTAACTGTAAGGAAGTTTCTCCTTAGTTCTAGGTTGCTTTTATCCTTGGTTAGTTTCCACCCATTGCTTCTTGTCCTGCCTTCAGGCGCTTTGGACAATAAGCCAGAATGGTTGGGTTCATAACACTAAACCATAATGCATGGTTTGGAAAATGCAAAAAAAACCTGCCAATTCACTGACTTTGAACATCGTGAATATCATGCATGCCTACTGGAGGCTTGGTCCTCTGATCTATTTAAATATTGCAAATAAGCTTTATATTCATGCAACCTTAAGCAAGAAGACCTGATAATATGCATGAGAAAGAAGTTCTTAAGACACTAGTTATCTTTCTTACCAGGCTGGAACTGTTAATCGTGGCAGTGAGGTGATTGCAGCTGGAATGGTTGTGAATGATTGGTGTGCCTTCTGTGGCCTGGATACAACCAGCACGGAATTATCTGTTATTGAGAGTGTTTTCAAACTTAATGAAGCACAGCCAAGTACCATTGCTACCACTATGAGAGATTCTTTGGTTGACAGGTAAGTCAGACATTAATCTACTTTCAAAAATTATTAGCAATTGATAGTAGCCGGGATATAAGTAACGGCTTTCTTCAGTCATCTTATGTTTTCAATCTTCTGTAAATCCCAAGGGATTCAGCATTCTGAGAAGATGTATATAGTACTACTTTCTCATTAATAATATATAAATGTATTTCCCTGTCTTACACCTGCTTGTATCTGCTCCCAAGAAGAGCATATAGTGCATAATTGTTGGTAAAGATGAAAAACCAATGAGGAAATTGTATTGACATGATATGTTAAGTCAACTGGACAGAAATAGTTCAGCATTATTATTACAAGTAGCCCTCATTTAATAATCAAAATAGGGATCAACAATTCTATTGCTAAGTGATGCGATTGTTAAGTGAGACATCACATGATTGCAACTTGAGATTTTACTGCCAGCTTCTCCATTGACTCCACTTGTCAAAAGCTGGCTGTGAAGTGCGCAAATAGCAATCACTAGACTGTAGAAAGCTGTGACAGTTGTAAATGCCCTCTGGTTACAAAATGCTGAAATCTTTATATGCATCTCACTTAGTTTTAGTTTGGGGTACTGATTTTCAATTGGACTTTGACTGATTTTATAGATCAAGCATGAAAGTAAAGCTGGAACCCTTCAAGTCTGCTTTTTGCTAATCATTTCTTTTCCCTTTTGTAGCTTGACATGATATGCTCCAGAAACTCTACAGGTGTGAAATGCCAAATTGTGATCTTGACTACTCACTCGAGCAAATTCTTCCAGTCCAAGAAGGAGGTCTCTACCACAATCATCGTTTCAAAACTATATTATTCTAAATTCCATTCCCTTTGGCAATCCATAGTTGAACAAGAAAAAAATTATGTAGCTTTGTTTTTGCTTTCATTTAGTCATGAGATGATGTTTAGAACTTAGTACATGCAATCACAATAAAGAAAAGAATTATTTTTTCCTCAGTATTCACCAGAATGCCACCTGAAGAAATGCTGATTTTTTTTCTGTTCAGAAGTGGCTGGCGTTTCTGTGGTTTCAATCTAGAAGTTTTCAAGATAGCTTTTACTTAGCCAGCAAGACCATGTTACTATCATGCATCATTCTGTACCCAGAACATAATATTTTAAGGGGCTGAAAGAATCTATGGAACATTTCAGCACAACCAAACATTCAGTAAGTAAGATTTCTAGGAGATTGTGTAAATAAAATCTGATTTGTCAATATGTGAAGTCACTAAAAAACCAAAGAGAACTACATCTGTTCTTTAATAGAAAGTCTTTTTTCTATCAGGAAATAATAGATTTAATTGAAATGGTTTTTTTCTGATGCCTTCATGCTCATCTTTTATTATCAAAATATATTGCTCCGATGTCTTAAAGCCAAGGTTACAATGTTTGTCATTGCATAAACAAGAAGTTGCTTGTTCTCTTTTGTTGTTATATTGTTATAACAACAAAAACAATATAAACTTGTTATATTATTTGGAAGAGGAAATTTTATGATAGCAACACAATCAAGTTTTAATAATCCTTGAAATAATTGGTATGGACATTGAGGTGGACTTGAAACAACAAGAACTGTATTGAATTTAAGTAATATGCTAGGCCACCATTTTTGCTTTATCAGTCCTCTACCAAATTAATGTATCATAGTTTGATGTCTTAAACATACACTAAAATTATAAAAACTGTCATCACTGGTTATGTATTCCTTATCAGAATCGCCTTGTATCTTCCATTTAAAGTGATGATACTTGTTCTGTAAGATTGGAAGTGATCAGACTGACTCTGAGTCATCTGTTCTAAGTGTGGCTCATGCATGACACCCAGATAAAAGAATAGGGTGAGCTGGAGGTAAATGAAAAATGTTGCCTTCTTAGCCTCCAACTGCTGCCTATTGCATAGCCTCTTTCAACAAAATTGACCTTTGTTCTCTTGATTCATAAGTGTGGACTCCTGCAGTTTTCATACTTTGATACTGCAGAGAGAAGCTTGAGAGACTTAACTCACAACCAATATAATTGAGAATATAAACTTTTAGTAGTATAGGTTTATAGGATGGCAACAGAGCTAAGTTAACTTTCTAATAAAAAATTTCTTTGTAGATATAGCAATTTTTTAATTAAAATACCAAGAAAGTCGATTAGTTGCTAACTATATATTGCTTTGACCATGAAGGCTTTGACCATAATTAAAGGCTACAACATAAACCATAGCATCTAATTACTGAATCTATCAAGTTCAGTGAGTTCTAGCCAATCCCCAACTTATGTACTGTTCTGAAAAACCTTGCATAACTGCACGCGGTTGTATGGTCATCTGGATGCTGTACTACTTTGTATTCTGTGCAAAATTCACTTTTATATGCATTAAGAAAATGTTCAATAAAGGTGAGTTTATGTAAGTCAGGTTGTACATAATCCGGGAAATGTTTGTATTTTTAAATGGCAATTTACAGAGTGAGATATTGTTTTCATCATTTGGCTCTACTTGTGGATAATATGTAGAAAGGCACAACTGAAATTCACATTTTTGCTATGGTAGTAAACAAAAATAAACTGAACTTGCATCTTAGAAACTGACAAATTTCCCAGACCATTAATGAGATAATAAGCCTTCCAATGGATTTTAAAGAGTTTTAATGATATGGTACAGATATTTATTTTAAAATGAATTTGACAGAATGGTAGCCCTTTGGAAATGATAAATTCTTTCAATAAATCAATCTTTGATTTCATGAGAATTTCATTTGTATGACAGTAGAAGCGTGCAGCCTTTGTTAGCTCAATAGTTAACTGTGGTGTGTGGCATGCAAAAGTGCATATTAACAGTGAGTAAGGTCAGGCTTCCAGTGTTTGTGGGGGTTTTTCTCCAATGTTTTTAACAGCAACCTAAACTGCAAGGTTTAGAGCATCCGTTTAGCTCCCTCTGTCCCTCTCCATATAAATAAGACAAGATACATACTTAGTTCACCCACTTTGGGGGCTTGTGAAATGGATAACAGCAGTACTTTTGCATCCTATATTGTTATATAACTGCAGCTATACCATATAGATTAGAAATGAATTAAGCTTTAATCTGGGCCCAAAACTAAGGGAAGGAAAAATATTTCAAGATCACTGATAGAGTAACATTGAAGAAAAGTTTAGCTGCTAGTATGGGAGATACATGCAAAACAGGCATTTTCATTTCAGCACTAAAACCAGAAAATGTTTACTAAGTCCTATAAGATCGAAAGAAGAAAATACTAAGGCTGAAATAATATAATCTGAGTTTGAACTATAAACCAAGCATGACCATAATACATAAAGTATTATTTGATGTAAGGCTTGAGATGAAGTTTATCCATTTCTATAAATTGCAGCAGTAATTCTCAGTACACCTGGATTCTGAAGGTAGATGTGACCCCCTCAACACTATCCTAGCCACTGTGGATGCTTCTATTACACTAAACCCAATATTGTTCTGTCCCAGTCTACGTGAATACTGTCAACCGGTTACTCAATGAGGAAAAGCCCCTTTGCATTGAACAGGGCAGGACTTGATAAGATAAACCCCTTTTTTACACAATTTTTATGAAACAAAACTCCAACCAGTCCTTTAGTTGTTGAAACGAACAAGATTCAGTCTCTGAGTTCTCAACTGGAGTGCTCAAGGTTTAAGTCACTCAAACACACATAAAGCCCACAAACCTGGTTAAATATCCAAGAATCCTGAGGCAAGAAATCCAACGATAGAAGCACAAAGCTATAGCATGAAAGGTTGCCTTTGGCAACCAGCCCCTCACACCTCTCTTTATAGTCCAGCTAGGGTGTGGCTTCTTAGACTTCTTATTCCTGGAGAGCTGCCCTCCACTGTCCTGCACAAGTCTTTCCTCCCTGTGCATCCGTGCATCTGGAACAGGTCCCAGCTGCTCTTTGTCTTCGCTCAGTTCAGGCCCCCAACCCAGTTGTCTCTCTGCCTGAGCATGAGTAGATGGGCCTAGTGTCACATCTAGCTCTGAATCTTCATGCTCCTCAGAGCCTTCCACAGACTCCAATGTGGCCCCAGGCAACCCTTCCCCCTCATTCGATTCATCTAATTCGGCTACCGGATCTGCTGGCAGGCGAGGACTCACAACAAATATCAAAAAGAGAAGTACAAACTTTTGATCCCCAAGCAATATCAAATTAGTATACATTTCTATTAACCAACACTGTAGTTTAATAACTTGGCATTAAACTCAATTTGAAATTTTTTTTTAAAAAAATTAAGCTGATAAAAGGAGAAAAACAACAGAAATACAGTTCTAGTAACCTTAGTAGATTTGAGTATGGTGGACTTTGAAATCTTTGGCTTCTCAGTGATCAGATTCAATCCTACCCACTTTATAAATTGTCTAAAGAAATAACCGTTAAGCTGGTTCTGAATTTTCTATGAAAACATTGCTATGATCATTTTCTAAGTCTCAATTGGATTCATTCTAAAGTAGAAGCTATGTTTAGATCAATTTATATAGGTCTAGAAATATATTGAAAGATTATTTATTAGCAAATGGATACAGTAAAATCTTATAAATAACCAAACTTAAAACCAAGGTTCATATTTGCAACATAAGAGGATACTACTCTGCTCAAATCTTTAAAATGTTTTTGCAATGAAGTAGCTGAGGTCCTTGACTATTAGGACTGAAAATGCATGTGCTATTAACCTGTGTTTCTGTCATATCATGCTTGAAATTGAAGGGTTCTGGAACAAAGGGAAATTGTTTAGTCTAACTGTTGCTTTCTTGCTTTTTGTAATCAGCTTTTGCACCAGGGAAATCTCATGCAAGCGTGAGAATCATGTACATGGATGTGATATACTGAAGGAGGGAATAAGGGAGTGTACAGGAATGATTGATGTCTTTCTTATGGTGTAATGGCTCTGTTGTCTGATTTTCATTGGCTAATAAAAGTTTATAAAGCAATGCTACCAACTTTCTAAGGTATGGCACTTCTGGACGTAACTCTGCCAGCGTTACAGATTGTTGGACACCCAGCTACTTGATTTGATCAAATAAAGTGCTGCTTGATCAAGAAGTCTCCACTTGAGTTATCTGATTAGATTGACATGGTATCTCAAGTTCAAGTAAGGGACTGGGACCTTACAGAATGATGATGTCCTCATACTAATTTAGTACATAGTAATAGCACATTACTATCATATACGTTATGTACTGCATTTCAAGTTGAATGCACAAAAAGAACGTATTTTAGCCTTAAGGCTAAGTCAAAATGCTTCATCTAAAAACCATTGCCTTTTAATCTGTATTGTTAATGAAATGGTTTGCAATCCTATAGTCTGACCTCCTAGACTCTCAGAAAATCACTGATTTTCTTAAAGCTAATATATTTGGAATGTTCTTAGTTACAACATATATATAAATTAGTATAACATTTACTAATTCAGTGTTGGGGTTGAGACAAAATTAACAATTTCAAGAACAAACTAGTTATCCATTCTATTTTTTTTCCTGTAATACCTGTGTGTGAAATATTGTATTTAATCTTTACTATATCTGTTTTCTTTAAGTTTTCTCTTGAATAATGTTCAATCATTTTTTTTCTCCAACTGAGCCTTATGTTTGAGCCCAGCTGAAAAAAGACAGCTTGGAGTGGATTTATAGAATAGAATCAGTGAAAATTTGGAAAAAAACTGCACCTTTTCATCCTTTGTTTGGTTATTGCCTAGTAGAAAGATAGAAAGCAATAGATTTGCATTCATTAGAAGCTTGCCACTTTAATTGCAGAGAATCTGCTTTAAAAAAAATCACAAAATCTGGAAACACTGCTACTGGATTGTATATTCCTATTCTCTGGACAGAATTGGCATTGTATAGCCACCATTTAGTTCAACTTTTCTGGCTGGAGTAAGAAAGATTTCTGAGGAGAGGACCATACTACCTTTTGTGCGAGAGAACCTGCTCATATAAATTGTTAAGCTACTTGGGGAGATTCCCATAATCCCAGAATAGCCCATTCAGCATCCCTTTGAAAGAGGCAGGGTTTTTAGGAAAAGAAAGTGACAATAACATCTTTTTTTCTATATCCTTTTCATGGATTGGATCCAACACACCCATGTTTAGGAGTGCCTTGTTTAGATGTCTACTGAAAACAAAGTACTTGTACTGAATATGAAACTGCCTTTAACTTCTTCTTAACTTGCTTGAATGCATGCAATTTTATAGGTTTAAAGGTTTTGGCTGAGACAAATTCCAGAGAAGGCCTACTGGGAGACTGAATTGGGCAAGGCTGGTATGCCTGCTTTCCACTCTTTTCCACTTATCTGGCCTATCCATTTATTTATTTATTTGTCAAACTTGTATGCTGCCCATCTCGCCAACGATGACTCTAGGCCAGACATGTCAAACTCGTGACGTCGCGCAACGTATCGGGACAATTTTGCCATTGCTGGCAATGGGGTGGGCGAGGCTTCTGGATGACGCGTCCGGCCCGCGGGCTGGCAGTTTGACACCCCTGCTCTAGGCCAAAGGTCCCCAACCTTTGGGGCACCAGGGACCGGTTTCATGGGGAGAAGTTTTTCCGCAAACCGGGGGGGTGCGTGGTTTTGTGTGTTGCCTGCATCCCACAGATGGGGCTTTGCTTGTTTGTGTGGACCGGTTGCTGGCATGCCACGGCCTGGTACCGGTCCAGGGCCCAGGGGTTGGGGACCCCTGCTCTAGGCAAATGCTGTATAAAACCAAAACAAACATCTTAGATTTAAAAATTCAATCAAATCCATCTATCCATTGATTTCAGCACTTTCCTTTTCTTACTTCCCTCAAGCTGCATTTCAATCTCTGGACTTGCCGCAGCCAACTTGGTGTGGAAAAACTCGGCCTGGCCAACTCGCTGCGGGACAAGAGTTATATTAATATTGAAGAAATGGTGGAACGGAATCATTAAAGAAAGAGTGCAAAAAGCAGGGACAAAATGAAATGTGAATGACAAAAAGTAAAAATATTTTTTATTATTATTTTAAATCATTAAATTGAATGGTTGCATTGTCCTGCAGCGAGCTGGCCTGTGGCAAGTTGTCCCATTCCAGGCAGCAACACCTAAGACAGGGGTTTTCAACCTTGGCAACTTCAAGACTTGTGGACTTCAACTCCCAGAATTCCTCAGCCAGCTTTACTGGCTGAGGAATTCTGGGAGTTGAAGTCCACAAGTCTTGAAGTTGCCAAGGTTGAAAACCCCTGACCTAAGAGGAGGTAGGGAAGACAGGCTGCAGATGAAGCCAAGGACACTGCCAGGCAGGGCTCTATCTAGCCCTAATCTTTTGAAGGCCTTTACCTCCCCCTCAGTTATGTTTTGCACCCCCTATTTTCCTTCTATTTAAATATACCAATGTCAATAAACAGTGACTTAATTACACTGCCAAATTTTAAACTCACAAGCTTTAAAATACATTTCTTGATTTATGTCACTCCTTTCGTCATTGCAAAGCAAACCCCCCCCATTGCAAACTTGCCCACAAATTTTACTACTCTAATGAATATGTGATCTATTTTCTCTTATATAAATGGGTGAAAATATCATGGAACATACATTTCATCTTATAATGGTAACAATTTATTGTTGCCAACTTAAAATAGTGGTAATATGACATTTAAATATTTATTACATGACACGTTATTAAAAACAAGATCATTAAGATCTGCATTCACATCATTAGTGTTTGTCAATTCAATTTTTTTAGTCTTGCAGACTAGCTGAATTCAGAAATTTCATTTCTGTTAGTTTTGGTGATCTGAAATGACATTAGAGCTGTTTAAAGTTGTGGTCTACACAAAATTACCTCTTAAGAGCTCTTTGTGTTTGTTGCTGAAGAGTGGAAACATTACCATGAATGTACAAAACATCTGACCAGCAGGTATTGGAAAAAATGGTATTCAGGTAATTGCCTGGATCCTGTAATAAATTAAAATCTTTCAGAATGACTAAGCCTCAGAATGTCCTCTTTAGAAGGTACTGAAATGTTCCTTTTGTGACCCACAGAACTGTCTCTTTTTATGAGGCAAGTGTAGAAAAAAAGACTCAATAGGTGGTTGGCTACACTGGCAAATGCTGGGTTTAAAAGAGGGCACTGAAGAAGATTGCTCAAGTGAATTGAAAAAAGGTTGAAGCAAACTTCTCTTGAGGTCTCCCAACACTCACTGAGTGGGTTGGTCAAATATGTCATACTGAGACACACGGCACTGAGGCAGTCAGAAGGAAAGCGGCTCTATAGTGCAAGGCCACCTGGGTTTAGTTGATTTTTGCTTTTGTTTTCAGTCCCAGAATTCTCTGACTCATGTCTCTTGAAGAAGTTGTTTGGCAGGCTATCCATCAAACCGCCTTCTAATGTCTGCAGCCCATCATCATCGTCTCATGAACCAAATGAGCCACTGAACTTGTCATACCCATTCCTGGACAGGTCTTCTGTAGTATGTCACACTTTGCTGGACCTCTTTATTTTTGAACTGGAAGATTGTGTATACCAAGACAAGGATACACAGAGATAAAATGCAGGGGATAACAACTGCAATTGCGTTAACGGTGCTAGGCACATCGTTTATAGTTACCATAATATCAACATCATCATGAGAGAGGCGTCGGTCTTTGCTTCGTTCAACTTCCTTCTGGTTGCAACCCATCCAGTCTTTGAGAATTGACCTAGGATACCCCGGCTCCACAGTCAGCCTCTGGTTATCAAACTTCCAGTATTCCTTACCCTTATAAAAGTAAGTATAAACTGAAAAAGAAAGCAGAAATTACTCCATTCATGCACTACTAGAATCACAGGAATCAATCATTTAGGAATCCAAATTAAATCTTCCCAGACAAGTTGCTGTCCAGAATTGGGCACAATTTTGAAGTGGAGCCTAATAAAAAGAATAGAGTGGAATGATTGATTTGGTAATTGCATTTTTTGATGCAGCCTAAAATTGAATTTGGCATCTTTGTAAGCCAATATATTTTTGGCTCAAATTCAGTCTGCAATCAACAATAATTCCAAGATCTTTTTTGCGACTATTGTTAACAAGGCAGGTATCCCTCATCGTACACATCGGCATTTGATTTTTGTTTCATAAGTGAAGAACTTTTTACTTGTCTTTTTAAGATTTGTTTTCACTTTCAGCCATTTCTCAAATCTATCAGCATAATCTTAAATTTTCCTTCTCTCCTCTAGACTATTAACTACTGCAGTCAATACTGTATCATTTGCAAATCTGATGTATTACTTCATCTCCTCAATCAAATAATAAAATTCTGAAAAATAGAGGACCCCAAACTGATTGACATTCCACTCAACATAGTTGAATGAGAAATTATTCCTGAGCACTCTGAATGCAACCTTGAACGCAGTTCGGAATACAGTAAGTTTTCAAATCTATAATTCAATAATACAGGACAATAATTCAATAATTGTCCTGTAATCCAACCCACACTTAACTAGCTTGTTACATTAATCAGCATGTCATGGAGTATTTTATCAAATGCTTTACTGCAGTCAGGGTATAGAAAATCTGCATAGTAAGGGTGGAGATAAAGTAGAGAATTTTGTATATGGCAAAATTAGCCATACTTTTAGAAGACAGTAAAAAGAAACATTTAGGTTTTCCTACACACAGAAAATTATATTTCCTTCATTTGCATCAGAAAGAAAAATGAGAATAGGAATAAGCATCCATTTATTGTTTAAGGTCAACAAAGCTCACTGATGAAATCAATCCAGCTTAGTTGAAATACAGACTTCAGCAAACCAGATACCTAGCCAAAATTTCCAGGAACAGAATATGTATTGCCTTGTCAGCAATCTGCTTATAAGCATGCGTCTTTGCATTATTATGATTGCTTGGTCATAGCAATCCAAACGCTTTGCTTAGGAAAAAAAAAAGACATTAAGTGCTATTGAACCAAATACAACATGTTTATACTCACAGCCTTCTTTGCTGACAAAAGCTCCTTGTGGAGCTTGTGGAATCCCTTTCCACACAGTGATTGGTTTGGGGTAGCCTGGATCTGTTGCTCTCTTGTCTTCATTATATCTCCAGTATTTATCTCCTTTGAAGAAGTATGTTTTGCCCACAGGTTCCCACCGTAAAGCCGTGTCAATCCCTTCCCGGGGAAGACAGCTTCCCAACTCCACTAGGCTGTGCGGATACCCTGGTTCTGCTGTCACTTCCTTAAAAACCCAGTACTTATCTCCTAGATTTGAGGAGAAAAGAACATACATAATATATAATTACTAAGAGCTAATTAAATCATTAACTATTTTTTTTATCCTAAAAGTTCAGAAAATAACATGCAACAATTTTTCACTGTTTTCCTTATCTGATTCAAAAGGGGTTTTTTTGATAGCTGAATCAGCCAGAGACCTAATCTATTGGGCAGTAGCAAATTGCAGTTGATAAACTGCCTTCCATAAAGTTGACCATGTGGTTGCAATGTGTTGGAAATTTTTAAAGTTTTCTGGAAAGCAATCCAAAAACCTGATGCAAATATGGACTATGCTAAAGACTGTGTCCCTCAGAATGATTATCTAAAGAATATATATATATATATATATGTATATATATATACATGTATATATATATACAATGATGAGGCAAGACCACAGACCAGGAGCCAGACCAGAGCTGCAACATTGGCCACTTTGAACCTCTCCAGCACAACAAAGCCCCCACCCAAACAGAACACTCCCCCAGCCAATCAGAACACAGCCAACCCCCCAGCCAATCAGAGCACAGCCAAGCCCCTAACCAATCAGAACATAGCCAAGCTCCCAGCCAATCAGTTCAAACCCCCACTGGCAGTTAAAAGGAAAAAACAGCTTAGACCACACATTGCTCCTAGAAGCAGAAGCCAAAAGCACCAGCCTGAAGATGATGAATGAGATTTCATCGAAACGTTGCCAAGACACTTCAAATTCTACGCGGGAGAAAACCCGAAGAACCAAAGACCTACATATATATATATATATATATATATATGTAAAGTTACTTAGCAATAAGAATGTTTTGCCTAGGTTTTTACTTTGTATAAAAACATCTGAACATCATCAAGTTTTCTAAATAATAAAAATACCTTGATGGGGTTTGTGTGCTCTGAGGAAAATAAGAACTATGCCAGAGGTTAAATCAGCGGTTCTCAACCTGTGGGTCGTGACCCCATTTGGGGTCGAACGACCATTTCACGGGGGTCGCCAAACACCACAGTCCGCCATTTTTTTTGGGTCGGCCATTTTTTTGGTCCGCCATTTTTTCCCCTTTGCGATGCGGGCCGTCACGCCACGCATGCGTGATGCGGGCCTGCCATTTTGGGGGGGGTCGGCCATTTTTTTTTGGTCGGCCATTTTTTTTTTGGTCCGCCATTTTTTTTTTGGTCAGCCATTTTTTCCCCTTTGCGATGCGGACTGTCGTGCTGCGCATGCGTGATGCGGGCTGGGGTCGCGCCCCGGAAAAGGTTGAGAACCGCTGGGTTAAATCATACTGGACAGGTCTCATCTGAGGAGATAGACAAGTGTCTCTCCATTAACAGTATGGTAAGATGTAATTTAAAGAAACCCATACTGAATCAGTCACCACCCGGTCAACAAGGATTGCCCTTACTTCCATTAATCTATTTTCTCTCTATCCCGAGAGCCCTGCTCAATTTCCACTCCAAACTAGACAACTTTCTACATACACCCATTTTACTGCAGAGCATTTTGGGAATTCAGTTCCTTAATTCATGATCTATGCTTTTCTCAATACAGCAATTCGTTCTTCCAAATTTTGCAAGGCAACACACTATTTTTCTACTGCATTACTGTTTTTGCTTATCATACTATACAATCAATATTTTAAGAAGATGGCAGATTGACACCAAACTGACAGCAGTTTATGGAAAACTGAAGGTTCTCTGAGACATAGCTTAATAATAAAAAACAAAGAAAACTAGTTTAATCTGAAAAGGCAAGATAAATATAAACAAAGTCCTTTGAGACTATCTACCTTGGCAAATTGTTATCTATGGGGTTCTTCCTCCAGCAACAATGGAGGAGGAAGTTGCAGTTGAAAAGAATTGAAAAGATTATATTTTCACAGATGTTTACCAAGTATTGCCTGGTTTTGAAATTTTGAAGGTAAAAGAAAATATACATATAAATGCATGCATTTCTACAATTTTACAAATTATATTTCACATACATGTTTTCTTATGTATATATTTTAAAATTATGTTTTAGAATGACTAACCTTCTTTAATCTCTTGATTATTCAAAAATCAGCAAAGATGAAAAAGTGAACAAAATTGTACTAGGGTTCAATATGTGCTAGCATCTGTTTTAATAATATTCATATTATTGTAGAACTGTTTGTATTTACATGATAAAAAATATTAATACCTTTAAAGAAAACAAATTTTCCATCAGATCTTTCATAGGCAGCATCAATTTTTGCTGGGAGCCCTTTCCAGAACTGCTCAATTTGCATGGGATAACCCTCTTGTACTCGACTGTTACGAAGACGCCAAAACCAGCGGTCCTAACGAAAGAAAACAACCTCCTAGGATTATACATCAGATTCCAATAAGAGGAAACAAAATAGTGAAAGAGGTTTTATACTGTATTCTTTAAAAAAGCAATGCAAGACGTTTTGTTACCTGAGGCACAGCAGCAGGATGCGATGCACAGGACTCAAAGCCAATCCAGTTATTTTGGCATGAGTGGAATTTTACTTCCAGAAAAGCAGAGTGGTACTTATATTATTGGGTACCTGTATTATTTCTAACATCAATGCCTCTCTCCTTCCCTGGAAGTAAAAGCTTAAGACAGGCTATCTCACTCTGTCTAATAATAGAACTAGCTCTTGACTCCAGTTTTTCCCACCCCCACCCCCAAGATTACTTGATAACATTGATTTCCAGAAGAAAACCATCTCAAATCCATGTCCTTTCTTTTTCTACATTCTATGTTCATCTTTATATTCAAATCAAGTATCAAATGATGCACTAATTTGCTCTCCTTCCACTCCCATTCTTTTTACTTAAAGACGTGCAGAAATTCAGAACAGGATACAAAGCAATAAAAGTTTACAATATTAAACAATATAAAAATCCATATTTAAGACAATATTTACGAATACAAAGAAACAGCAACACATACATAAAACACTGATGTGTTCTTAAAAGATTTTTAAAAGAATATCATAGAAACATTAAACCTGCAACAATCCTAAATATTAGCTTCTTAGGCTATCATCTCATTCAATATAATGAATCCCTATTGGTCTAGATCTGTAATCTTTATCTAAGGACATGACCATGACCAATGTTTCTTTCTTATGATACACAGCCAACTACTCAGCTCAACAGAACATTTTACAGAAGCAATAATCACTTTCCTTTTCTGCAATTAAACCGATGCAGGAAATCCATTTAGACTTTACAGCTTACTCAGCTTAATGATACATCCTGCTTTTCTCAGCAGATTTACACATTATGATATAAATTCTCGATCTAGAGTATCACTACTGTAAAATATTTGCACTTTGGGATAGGATATAATGGTACTTGTAAAATTTTGCTTTTCCCAAATCATAGAGAAAAATGTGCAAACTTGTTTCTATTTGTGCAAGCAATATGATGTAAGACAATTTGATATATCAATGATACTAAACTCAGCATATTATGGTCCTTTGTTTTGTTAGGGTTTAACATTCTGCTTTAAAAAAAATTGATACAAATTTTTTCAATTAGAAATGACCAAAAAGTGAGGAATTAATTAGAAAATAGAGGTTTTTCTGATAGATAAGAGGACTATTCTGGTTCAAATACCTTCTAACCATTTCAGAAAATTTAATATAAAGCATAGCATCATTATTTTTCACATTTGCAGAGCAAAATGTCAGAATATACTTGCCACCTCATGCCCTGGACATATCTAAGCCCCATTTATGAAACAACTCTTCACAGGGACTAGAGCAGTGGTTCTCAACCTTGGGGTCACGACCCCATTTGGGGTCGTGTGACCATTTTGCGGGGGTCGCTGGGCACCGCCGGCCGCCATTTCATTTTTTAAATTTTTTTTATTTAATTTTTTTTATTTTATTTAATTTTTTTTGGCGCACGTGCGCCACGCACGCACAGATCCGCCCGTCGCGCCGAAAAAAAAAATTAAAAAAAATTAAAAAAAATAAAAAAAATAAAAAAAAACAAAAAACAAAAAACAAAATGGCGGACCGCGACGGGTGGATGCGTGCATGTGTGGTGTGTGCGACAGGCCGATCCGCGCATGCGCAGATCCGCCTGTCGCGGCCGCCATTTTGGGTTTTTTTTAAATTTTTTTTAAAAATAAAAAACAAAATGGCGGCCCGCGACGGGCGGATGCGCGCATGTGCGGCGTGTGCGACGGGCCGATCCGCGCATGCACAGATCCACCCGTCACGGCCGCCATTTTGGTTTTTTTAAATTTTTTTTTAAAAAATTTTCCGGCGTGCGCGCGCATGCGCGCACACCCGGGTCGGGGTCGCAGCGCGCATGGGCGGGGCAAGTGGGGTCTCAACCTGAGAAAGGTTGAGAACCACTGGACTAGAGTTCTGGCAGGCAAAAAATTGCTACATCAAAACAAATGCCAAAAACAGAACACAGCACATTCTTGAAAACAATGTGAAAACAATCCTTATTTTAGATTTAAAATGTTTAGATTTAGGTCATCTAAATATTTGAGAAGGAAAGACATTGTGTCACCGGCTATATCAAAGTATCCTAGTAATTCCTCAGACAAAGAATGCAGGCAAATTCATTGCGAGTCAGTCATTATTGAATTAGATTAGTGATATCAAAATACCAAATGACTTGGTTGACAGGCAATCAATTATACACTCCTTTGTAATATACAGAGATTAATAAAAACCACACTTCTAGAACAGTTCTTCCTACCTTGAAAACAAACATTTCTCCTCGGAACAGAGCCACAGTATTGAAATTTCCATCACATATGTTGGGTTTGCTGCCAGGAACAGAAGGCCCGTCCCCTAGAGGAGGCCTCGGAGGCCGTGAGTGTCTGTCATGTTTCCTTTCTGAAGTTGAATGGATTCTGCGGACAGGAAGGGTTGGTAAAGGTCTGGTGGGCTCCAGCGGCTCAGCAGGTGGACCTAAGCAAAAAAGAAGGGAGGAAACCGAAAAGCAGTTGGGAGTGTTTTCCCCACTACATTAAACGTTGTCAGACAGCTTGAGCATGTTTTTCTAAAGATTTTATCAAAATATTTCCTTTGTCTACAACTGCAATATAATTTTCAGTGTCCTGCAGCAAATTACTTTTGGATAATATAATTACCAACAATATTGAATTTTTCTACATAAAGTGCTTTAGCTATTAGTCTATCAATGGATGCAGCCCTTTTATGGTTGCCGTGGAACGCATTGCAGATCACATGTGGGTAAAGCTTGGAAAAAAATAAAAATGATCCAGGACACGTATATTCGCCTTCATTCGTGAAAAATTAAAGCCTTTTATTATTATTTTTTGCAAGTGTGGAGAAGATATTTATTGGGTTATGAGTCACTCCAGTGCTCAGGGGACATGTTTATATTTCATTGCTACAACCTGGCAGTGCATTTGCACACTAATGCAAGCTAGAAGTGCCATGGTACTGCAAGCTGTCATTCAATTATAATTTTGGAATGGACTGAGGGTACTGAGATGTGGAGATACTGGCAGAGAGATGCAGGAAAGAGTGCTTTGCTTACAGCAGACAAGAGCCAATTTGTGATATATCCAGAGCATTATATTTATTTTGTATTTTTCTTTTTTAATTGATTTCACAGGTTTGGTACTATTATGATCTAGGCATGTCTTGTAATTTATCTTCTTCCATGAAATGCTTGCAGTTTTATATATTTAAAGTTAGAAAGCTTAAAAAAAAAAAAAGCTTAAGCAGAAGGGCAGCAAATGGAGGAACAGACCTGTCTCTCAACACATTGGGCTTCTAAATTGGATGCGGGATGGGTGAAGCTCTCTGGAAAATAAGCAGTAGTAGCAGAAACTGTCAGGCCATGACTCCAGAGCAGGATCAGGGCTTCTGAAAGGTAATGTTGGGAATTCCAGCCTTTCACCCTGCACACTTTAACAATTTGCTACACAAAGGTTGTTGGATACAAAGCATGGTGATAACATGGTGAAAGCTGTAGCTCTTAATCTTTTTAAAGTTTTTCTTTTTTGTTGCTCTTTTCTTTATTGCTTCGAAAGAGAAAATTGTTCTAATACTGCAGAAGGGAACTCTTAGTGATTACATGAAAATAGGGAGGAGAGAAAGGATCAAGAAACAGAAATGCAGTCTTGTGAAAGCAACCCTGTGGGGAACAGCACTAAAGGTCCATTCCTTGGCATGAGTGTTGTTGACATATGCAGCCTAAACATTTTTGGGGGATAAAGTTGGCACAGGTATGAGATAAGGACAGAGGGTGCCAAGCTTGCCACATGTAATGTCACATGTGCTAGTCAATAAATATTTGTGACATTTCAGTAGCTGCATTTTACTTATGGTTTACACTCAATAGTTGTCCTTGCTATAGTGGTGAAAGAGCATGCTCCAACAACAGCTTGTTTTGACTTGAGAAAATGTCATTTCCTTACAATTGATGCATTCATAGAGGCAGCCTTCATTTGCAGCCAGCTCAATAGTTGAGTAATTGTTGCATATTTCTTATTGAAGGAACTTTTTCTCATATCAAAATAGAATACACTTAAAGACACCATTTTAAATTCAACAATGAATGTGATGTCTGAAATGCCTGAGCAGTTTTCTAAAGACATGTCTTTATTTCAGTGGTGGGATATTTCAGGGGTACATGATATCTTAGCAGTGCAGAGCAGGCAAGCAAGAAAACTACATTTTCTTCTGAAGGGGCTAAAATCAATTTAAGAAGTAAAATGGATGTCTTAGGCCTTAGCCCAGTGTTTCTCAACCTTGACAATTTTAAGGCATGTGGACTTCAACTCCCAGAATTCCACAGCCAGCAATGCTAGCCCATCAAATATTGGTAATAAAAAATAAAGCTATTTTAAATGATAATTTTCCCACAGTAAACTTCATGAAACAAATTTGAGAAATGCTCCAACTCTTCAGAATCACAATTCTGGTTTATGATTTAATTTGTCAAGGTTCTGACTGATGATCCCAACGAGGTAAGCACAGCTGAGACATTCCAATCTCTAATGTACAACTTTATTGAGCACACCATATCGGCACTGATGCATAGAAAACCACTCTGGCTAAATTGGCACCAGAACCACAAATTAAAAATATAGAAACTCCCATTTCCCCTGACAGTGCAAGTCACATTCCCCAATTAAACATCAGACAATTGTTATGAGAGAAATCTTTCATTACTTCATAAATAATCTGAATGACCTTGATTCTCAGACTTCACAGCTCACGCCTGCAAATGCACATTCCATTCATTCCCCCTCCCTCCTGGATCTGTAGGCAAGCCAAGAAACAGAAATGGCTGAAGTATCATGAGGTTTCTTTAAAGCTTGACATAATTATTAAAACCCATTTGAAATTATGGGATATTGAATTTATCTTACCATAGATCTTCTGAATTCCTTGAAGGTCATCTTGGGGTAACTTAAAGTTGTGTGTCTCCATGTACTGATAAAAAGGAGCCATAATAGCACTAGGGTCATTGGAATGCTCAAGGCCTAATGCATGACCCAATTCATGTACTGCAACCAGAAAAAGATCATTTCCTATAGAGGCAAAGTATGTAGCTATTAGCTTCTGTATTAATAGGATAAGCGTTCCAATCACAAGCTTCACAAATTCTTATTATCTCAACATTATAGTGGTATAGCAGTTATGGCTTTACAAAGAAACTCAGGCTACATCTGAATATAATTGCAATATCTATTGTGTCTTTTGTATACTGTTTCTGCTCGTATAATAGAATTAACAATTTTTGTGTATTTAATTGACTCAATATCATCTCAATAGTCCTGGCAAGAATATCAAAAACAGTATCAGCTACACAAATCAGTTCAGGTTCATAGACAATTTTCTAATATGTTACTCAGTACATGTTTTGAGATTATGACTTCAATCATTCTTAGCAAGCATACCACAAAGCAATGTTATTCATTAAAGATAATTTGATTCTTGTTAACAAGATTTTGCAAAGGCTGCTGATTGTATGTGACCAAGCTATCACAGACACTAGTTGTATCACACGGCAAAATCGACATAATTTCAGAGGTCAAAGTGTCTTCTGTTAATCATTTATCAAGACACAGAGCATAAATAGGCAGTTTTAGGCAATGTACGGTCCAAAAAGACAAAATATGAAATCTAAGTTTACAATATTATGCCCCAAATCCAGACAGAATTTGGAAAAATATACTTACTTAAAATAAAGAGAACATCCTACAATACTGGAAGAGAGTCCCAAGTCATTTTTTAATTTTAATTTTAGGCATTCTTATTTTGTATCTTAAGTCATTAAATTCTATAGAGCTAGAGGTCTTCAAAATGCTCATATATCTACATTATATCCAGTGTAAAAAACATACTCTGTTGCAAATGAACTCTAGCAGATTAACTGTATCTTTACAGTTTGCAGAAGGATTTTTCTTAAATGGAAGAACTTATCTAGATATTTTAGAAAATAATTTTCATTAACAAATTTAAGAATAATAAAATATGCATTTTTAAAAATTAAGTGAGCACTAAACACACAAAAACACCAACAACCTCTATATACTCTATTACATTATTATTCTTAATTTTATTATGTGTTCCAAAATAAAAACAGTAGAACGTAGCACTTTTTTGTTTCTTGTCATCTTTAAAAAAAATGAGAATCATGTTTCAATTAACATATCAATATAATTGTCCTTCAGATGTTTTTTGCATACAAGTATTTTTGTGTAATAGTATATGTGCCATTGTCACCAAACGTCTTATGTAAGTTCTGTATCACTGTTCCATTGCTGTATTATTAATTTTACCTCTTGAAATGTAAGAAATTATCTTGAGAACCTAAATGGCAAGGCTGCACATATTTATTTACTTATTTTTATTCATTAGATGTATGTGCTGTCCATCTCATCTACAGGGAATTATTGTCCAGTATTGATGCTGCAACTGGAGAAATGTTAAAATATGAATATTATTTATGGAATGCCTGTGTAATTTATTTATAATTTGTATAATGATTGGATCTATGCCTGCCATTTGGAAAACTTCTGCAGTGGTTCTGCCTAAGGAAGAAGAAGAAGAATATCTTTTTACTAACTTTGGTGACACTGCTGCCTGCACCACTGCTTCCTGTCCATTCTTCTCAGGTGCTGCTCCTCCTCAACTCTATCCAGCTAACTGCAGGGACAGCTAGGGCGTTAGGTTTTATAGTGACAGGCAGACAAAACACAACAGGAAATACCATTTGACAAAAAAAGAGGGGAATTCTGCATATATTTTGCTAATTCAAAACTTGTATCTGGGAATGTTTTAGCATATGATAAATCAATAGGTGAGATCAAACTGTTAAAATTTAAAAATGAAGAAAAAAATAACAGGCTATACAATCAATCCCTGGTATGAATAGGAATAATACCAAAACTATGATATAAAATCAATATAAACCATTCTAATCTGTCTATAAACTTTTTTTGTTATTTAGCTATATTAACTTTTGCTATCATAATAAAAATATAGTTAGCTACAAATTCTTCGTATAATGTATTTCAGGTGTATATGTTGAAAACAGGAGTTAGGTGATCCTAGTTTAGGTGCAGCATATTGAAATACGACAAATATGAAGGAAACATGAGACGGGAGACAGACATGTTGGAATAAATGATAAACAACTACTTACTTAATAGGATAATAAACATTTATCTGTATAACGCATGCATGTTTTTAATATGCACATGCAATCAACTTATACCACTAGAAAAGAAAAATATTAAGTATGAATAAAAAAACTAAAACATAAATGCTCAAATGGAGTGTTCAAAAGAAGCAATGCTAATATACCTGTTTTTATTTCAAAGCAACCTATAAATCTACACTTGCTTAGATTTAGGAATGCAGAACCACTGAAGTATATATAAGCATAAACTCCTAGTTCAATATAGTTCAGGAAAAGGGGCATCTTGCCACTCCTGGCAGTCATTTACAATGTTGGCAGTCCCTGACAGCCATCTAATTTACTGAATTTTTAATAAGCTTCTTCACATCATTAACTCAATGCATAGGAAATGTAATGGACCAAACAGATCCATTTTTCTGTGTCCCTAGACCTAACAAAATGGTCCTTTGCTTTCAAATGTAACTTTCCAAATGCTATCCATCAGAAAATTCTGCCTAGCTCCTGCTCAATGAAAGAATGTTTTGGATAGATCCACAAAGATTTCACAAACAATAAAAATATTCATGTGGATAGAAACACGTAAAAGCATCTGATTTTGTAAGAGTCAAGTTTTTTCTGCGGTCTCAATTGTCTAATGAACTAATGAATTGTATAATATGCCAGTATGATTGCAGGGCATTTTGAAATCCAATATTACATATCAATGAAGAAATCTAAAGCATCCTGACTGATCTATTCTTTTCCCTTGCAAAATGTCTACACCAAATAAGAGTCTGTATATTAAAGATCAAAGCAGAGATCAAAGCGCCTGTATATCAATGATCAAAGCATACAACAGAATTTTCAAAGAAAAGGGCACACCCCCCTTTACATTATTAATTTTAAAAAAAGAACTCTGAAAGGACTTGCTCTGCAAAGTTATTTAGGGCAGAAAGTCATTTGTGTACTTGACATATAGATTCAGGCAGCACTTTACATGTAGTCCACAGTTAATGACAGTAATTGGGATCAAAATTTCCATTGTATGCAATGCAGTTATAAAATGTGATGTGGCACGACCATATCACTTAGCAACAGCAATTCCAGCACCTCCCTTTGCCAGTGTTAAGTGAGGATCATGGGTCATGGGTCATTAAGCAAACTCCAGGCAGTTTGCAAGCAGGATGGCAGGCAGGTAAGGAATGACAGCTGGCTCAAGTGCAGCAGGACCAGGGTGGGGGAGGGTGCAAAAGTGGCCAGCAAGGAGCAGCATCACTGTGGTGGGGCCAGGGGTGAGTGCTTCCAGCAAGGGAGGGTGCAAGCAACTAACTGGAGTGATTTATGGCCTTTCCTGCCAACCTCCCTATTGATAATCATGTGACTGCAGGATGCTGGAACTAGGGTAACAGTCAATTGCCAAGCACCAGATCAGGTGACTGGGGGGGGTTTGGAATTCTGTGATGGCCTTTTTCAGCGCTGTCATAATTTCAAATGGTTGCTGAATGAATGCAAATCTTTATATTTTGTTATCTTCTCCAGTTCTTTCTCTTCTGGTCTGCTGTCTCTAGGTATTGCCACATCCACTATCCCGACTTTTTTTTGTCTTTCTTATTGACAGTTGTTAAGTCTGGAGTATTATGTGGCAGGTGCTTGTCTGTTTGAATTCTCATTTTCTATTACTTTGTCTCTTTTGTGGTCTCACCAGTTCTTGCTTGCAGGCAAACGGTATTCCTTGCAGATCTCCCAATATATCATTGTTGCTACTTTGTCCTGCTGTTGTTTGTAGTCAATTTGCGTGATCTTCTTGTAGCAGCTAACCAGGCGGTCTACTGTTTCTTCAGCTTCTTTGCAGAGGTGGCAATTGCTGTCGGTTTCTGTCTTTTTGATTCTGGCTTTGTGTGCATTTATTCTTAAGTCTTGGCCTTGTGCAGCCAACATTGGCTCTTCTGTCTCTTCCTTCAACTCTTCTGCCCTTAGCCATTGCTACGTCTTATTATCTGCTTTGCCTGCTATTTTTTTTAATGTGCTGATTGTAAAACCTTGTCTTGCCCTGTCTGTTTTCTGTTCTTCATTTGATCTTTCTTGTGAGCCAGTTTGTTCTTTCCAGTACTCAGTAAGCCTTTCTAGTATATTAGCTTCAGTGCATCTTCTTCACTGTCCTTCAGTTATTATTTCAATATCATTTTTCTTCATCACCCATCTAATGTACTTGCAACATTCCATGCCCACCCATTATTATTATTCTATACTTTCTACAAAGCAACCTCAATATACAAAATAAAAGTTAACATGCAAAAAGGAAAATATGTAAAATGAAACTAGAAATATAAATATGGTTCTTAGAACTTAAGAAACTAAGAGACTTATTAAAATAATTTTTAAATCCCAGAAACAATCAAGAATCTATTTTGCTCTAGCACTCTCAGCACAGCTGAACACTGTAAGTCCAATTATTTTTCACCAATGCTATGTAACAGTCTCAGAGGGTGGCTGACTTCATACTGTGGTATTACAGAAATGAATCTTATACTAGGGATATAAAGGATCTGTATTTCCAAAATAATCAGCACAATTAGAGAACACTTTACACAGAAGCATTGTTAAAAAAATTAACTATATTTATAGCCCAGCATTTCTGGAAAGGCAGAACTACCGGTATAGGTACTGCTTCTCCAAATTAGATTTGGTGGAGGAGGTTGATATCGAACTTTCAGATCCAAATGGACACTATTTTCCTTGTTCATCATACCATGCATAATGAACATGTGGGATTAGCTTTCTTGAAACATCTACCGCTAAGTATTTTTTTTTCCTTAGTGACTTCTGAATCATGAACATTTGTAGAGATTGCATATGCTTACTCTCCAAGCGATGGGGAAGATTCTAATACTACTTCCCAGAGAAAATCCCAGTAGAATGACAAGCAAGTAAGGTATGTATTCCTATACAGAATAACCAGTGGATCACATAGCAGACATACAGATCATTATAAGTGCCTTGGTATCCACAGGAAACACAATGAGGAAGCAAGGAAGTCAGCAACATCCAATTACCACCAAAGGATAAGACAGAACAGCCAGCTCAATTGGAAGAACAAGATCCATGCCATCAACATGTATGCTCTGCCATTCATCAGTTATTCTGCAGGTATAGTGAGCTGGCCAAAGAAGGACATGAAAGCTGCTGACGTGAAAACCTGGAAACTCCTCACAATGTACAGAGATTTCCACCCCAAGTCCAAAACCGAGAGACTGTACACTAGGCAGAAGGAGGACAGCCGGGGTCTGGTGAGTGTCAAAGCCACTATCATGAATGAACCCCAGGGTATCCATCAGTAAGATGGCACCCAAAGATGAGCTGCTGAATGTCTGAGGAAGCAGCAGATGTGGGGAAAAGATTAAGCAGAGGAAGTGCCATGGCAAGACAAGATCCTGCTGGGAATGTACCATTGACACATAGCTGAAGTGGCAGACATTAGGAAATTCTACCAGTGGTTGGAAAGGGCTAGACTAAAAGACAGCACTGGGGCACTGATCATAGCAGCACAAGAACAGGCATTAAGCAGCAGATCCATAGAAGAGGGATCTACCACACAAGATAGAACCCACAGTCAACTATGCAAAGAGGCCTCAGAGATAGTCCAACAGATAGTGGCAGGGTAAAAGATGCAGGCAGGAACACCATACACCGAACAGCACAACAACCAAATAGATGGCATTGTGTACAAGAACATTTGTACAGCATGTGGGCTACACCCTCCTATGTCTAAATTGGAGATCCTACAGGAGGTTGAGGAAAATAAGAGGACTAAGATCTGGTGCGATTTCCAGATCTAGACAAGGAGACAAGTACTGGCCAATCAACAATTGGATATTGTGTTAGTTGACAAAGACCAGAAGACAGCAGTGGTGATAGATATAGCTGTGCCAAATGACAGCAACATCAGGAAGAAGGAGCATGAGAAGTACAAGGGCCTGGAGGAGGAATGGAGAGGATGTGGAAAGGAAAGGCCACAGTGGTCCCAGTAATGGTAGGAACACTCAGGATTGTGACTCCTAAGCTGGGAGAGTGGCTCAAGAATAGTTAAAGATCCTGCACAGAACCTCCACACTCCCAGGCCTCGGGAAGAGGGCCTGAGATTAAGGAAGACACAGACCACCCATATCAATGGGAAGGATTTTTTATAACTGAATTTGAAACATATAATGTTCTTTTTAAAAACTAAGAAGACCCACTCATTAGTCTATTGAATTAAAATTGCAGTTCTTGACTCCACTTACTAAATAAGTAATAAATTCAGTAATGAATTTAGTATCACACATAGTTTTGCCTCTGAAATTTAAAAAGCAATTAAAGCATCTTATGTGGTTAAGTGTTTAATAATTACAAGTAATATATTTCAATGGACAATTATTTTACCAATTCTCCTAAATAAATAATTGTTCTGAATGATCATGAACAGATCAGAGACTGGTCATTTAGTATCATCACATCATATGTTTGTCAGTTTTCTGTCAGTTGGAGTTACATGTTCACTTTGCTCTTGTTTCTAGGGGATAAAACCATGCTTTTGTGCATTTTTAGCAATCTATGAATATAGCACTTTGCCTGAAAGACTGAATGCTATATAATTATTTGTTATATTTCTTTCCAACTGCAATCAAATAAGCTTCTTTCTGGTTTTATCCATCAGCATTCCCAACATTTGGATTGTGTTCATCGGAAATCCCATTATAATAAGAGTGAGGGTACTTCTTTCCTTGTGAAAGTCTGAAACCTCACCAAGAATATCTTCTAAAATTCTTCTACTGCAGTGTTTCTCAACCTTGACAATTTTAAGGCATGTGGACTTCAAGTTGAAGTCCACATGCCTTAAAATTGTCAAGGTTGAGAAACACTGTTCTACTGTATAGCATTATACTGTTAATGTACACAGCCTCTTACCGTCATGATTAGAACTTCCCAGTGTCCAGGGCTCATCTGAGTCAAAATGAGTATCACCTCCTATTCCTGGTCCAGGGAAATAAGCATGAGCTAGAAATCCACCCTCCCCATCAAAAGGAGAGCTATCACCATGGAAACCAGAAGCAAAAAATATCATGATATCTGCCTCTTTTCTGTCACTTTTTATTTCATGGTAAGGAACTTCTTCAAAGGTAAGTGGAGTCACTCTCTGCCAAACATCAAATGCTTGTCGGATGGCTTTCCTTGTATCAAGTTCTCCAACCTTGGGGGTGTAGTTGTGTACACTGTATGAAGGAGAAGAAGAACGTATTTAAAACTTATAAAAGGATTGCTTTTTTACATGAGAAATTTTCATTCAAGTTTTGGATTAGTACAATTGCAACAATAAATTTGGTAACCTTTTAACATTGTTTGAAAGTATTTCAGTCATGAAGTTATTAATTAACAGTTTTTATATTGTTTCTTACCAAATATTTTTTATTTAAAAACAATATGAAATATGATATTGAATTTCTATTCAGCAACTTTAAGATGTGTGGACTTCAAATCCCCTGCTGGCTGGGGAATTCTGGGAGTTAACATCCATACATCTTAAAGTTGCTAGGTTTGAAAAACACTGGATTAAACCAATATGGTTGAAGGGTGCCTAAGGATTCAAGTCTAAAATTTTGGAACATACAAGGCTGCTCAAAAAAATTACGACAACACTCAATCTTCCACATGTTTACTATAGAATCTGGAAGTAATATTAGATTCCTTGTATGGATAAATATAACTGATACAGGCCCTTAACTAGTCCATTCTTATGGGGGGGGAAGAGAATAAATGGCACTTATACAAGGAGTCACAGAAAAGTAGAAATGTGTAAAAGGTTTTAATTCAAACCATTTCAAATTCATAAAATATTATATTATAAACATATATTACAGAACTGTTTTGTCAACTTTTATCTAGTAATTATTCGGCTGTGATCTATCCATACTTAATTGTATCAAAAAGATACATCTGAGATTCTGAGAATAATATAGAAATGGAGAAGGCTGTTATATTATTTGTTATCATTAGATAATCATATTCATACTGAAGTATCTATAACATCTTCTAGATCAGGGCTTTTCAACCTTTTCACCCATTGTACTGCTTTTACGATATGGCAATATTCAAGTAACACCAGTCGCCTAGCAAGGTGTCAAAAACTTGATGACCAAAAAAAGGGGGGGGGAGAAATTGATAAAGTACAGGTAGTCCTCGACTTACAACAATTCGCTTAATGACTGTTCGAAGTTACAATAGCACTGAAAAAAGTGCCCCCCAAGCCACAGTCGAGCAAGATACCTGCTTGCCCGCCCGGCGGCGCTCTTCCTCCTGTCTGAGGTTTTCATGGTTGTGAGCATTTCTGTTGAGGATTGGCAGTGGGGGTGGGGGGGGTGTGTTTGGTTTTTATTCCCCCCGTCTGCTGGGTGGTTGCAGCAGGTTTTAGTCACATCACATGACCCTGGGACACTGTGACCGTCATAAATATGAATCAGTTGCCAAGCATCTGAATGTAAATCCACAAGAACCTGGAGACGCTGCAACATTCCAGCTGATCGGTGCTTCTTCTGGGCTCAGCAGAAGCGCCAGGATCAGTACCGAGCTCCAGCTGGAGCCTGGCGCTGATCCTGGCACTTCCACTGAGCCCTGACAGCCCCGAAGATGCACTGATCCTGGTGCTTCCGCAGAGGCCTGACAGCCTTGTAGCTCTAGCCATCTCTCACTCAGGTTTATGCGGTACTGCCACCGGTTCAGCTCATTCCCCTCCCCCGCTACCACTTTTCTAGGATGGTTGCGTACCACCTGCCAGATGCCAATGTACCACAGGCGGTACCCGTACCACTGGTTGAAAAGCCCTGTTGTAGATAACCAAGTACAAGGCATAGATATTTTAGAATCCCAGTACTTTCATTGTAAATTTAAGTTATTCAGCAACTGGCCAACAAATCTTTCTTATAGATCTAAATATTCACAACACACCAGAGATATTGGGGTTAAAGGGAAATAAAATTATGCATATTGATTACATGCAAGGACATTCCAGGGAGGAATTGGCAACTCTGTATGGAGTTACCATACAGAGGTCTTCAAAGGGTTTTAACATCATTAAGAACAGTTCTGCTTGATCAGAAACCTATACAGCAGACTAACATTCAGTTTCCATATGGCTAACTACAGTTCTTAACAACAATACCTCCTCATTCATGTTTCCAAGTAATAGTGAGTATGCATTGAGAAGTATGCTGCTTTTGACATACTTGCATACTGTACATACATACATACCCTTACTACTATACTTCCTTTTGGAGTGTTATGTAGAAAACATAAAAAATAAAGAAATGCAATAGTAAACCAAAGAAATCAAACTAACCTGATCCATCCCTTCACCGTCTTACTAAAGCCTTTAACTGTCTTTGACATTAGAATTCCAAAATAGCTATTGTCCTACATTTTTCAACATGGATTGTTATCAGTGGTAGAATCAATGACTGAAAAGAAGGAGGCTCTGGTAGGGGGAGTTAAGAGATATTCCAGCCTGGACTCCATAAAGGGAGGGAGCATATGCAATCAAATACTTAGGACTATCTCAGGCTTTCTCAAGGGAAGGCAGACAGTCTGATGAGATTCTTGTAAACAATAAAGAAATCTCTTGACCTAAACCTCGGAGCTATTATGGTTGCTTGTGTCTGGCATTTATCTTATAATGGTGAAGGAGATGCACATCCCAATGAATATACTATGAGTTTTATCACTGGAATGTATATTCCCAGGAGGGTCAGAGTAAAAACAATTTTTTGAATAAGAAAATGACAAATATCCTCCAGTAATCTTTCCAAAAAGCTAAACAGACATTTATGACCAGGACAATGACAATATGATACTGGAGGACTTCCGGTGGCTCCGCTGGCGTCGTCACAGCCTCCTTTGGAGGCTCCGTTCCCTGGGTTTTGTGAAGCCGCAAAACAGCGAACATCAGCTGTTTTTTGCGGTGGAAAATCCCCTCTTTGGGCAAAGAAGGGGTGAAGAGCATCGGGCGGGGGTTGAGCTCCTCTAAAAAACCCCTGAAAAAGTTTTCAGGGGGAAAGAGTGAGAGCTCCCAGGCGCTTGAAGACGCTCCTGCTCAGAGACGCTTCTGTCTGCGGACAGGTTAAGACGCCACGACCATCTACTGCTCGAGAATAATTTTTAAAAAAGAAACCTATATGCAGGCGGAGTGAACACAGGAGTTCTATACTGCAAGTATTTTTCTATATTCTACTTCTGATCACATATTCCTACAATCAACATAATGTATCCAAGATGGCGATCGCTTTCACTGTAAAGAGAAAGTGACCAGAAAGTGAAAGTGGATTTTTTTTAGCGCAACGTTAGAGCGATCGCTAAGAGAGAGTTTAGATTTATATTTTAAAATCCTACAAAGTGTAATTAAAGAAGATAAGAAGAGGAAATATGTCGGCAATATATTTGTAAGGACTTTTGTTTTTTACTTGAAGTAACTTTTTAAAAGTGGACTGAATATAGAATGGCCACCAGACAAACAAAAATAGTTTCTTCAAAGGTGGCAATATCTTCTCTGGCTCAGCCCTCTAAATTACCAGTAAGTAGCTTTTCTGCTCCCCCATCTTCTTCAATATCTACAGAGTCTCAAGCCCCTCAGCCTACTCAATCTCCTCCAGACAATATGATACTGAAAGGGGAATCCTCCAGCTGTCTGTTGATTCACTGAAAATAACTGAATAAAGGCAAAAAGCAAAAGGCAACACAGAGAGAAGAAAATTTGCCCAACTAAATATTATATTCAAGAGAAGAGCAAATAGCTGTATCTAAATATTGTAAGCATTGCAAGGAAATTGAGGATAAAAATGGAATGGAAAGACCAAGAGATTTAGTTTATGTACTGGAGTGGAATGGAAAGACCAAGGAATGGAAAAAAAATGGAATAGAAAGACCAAGACTCCAGTTTATGTACTGGAGACAAATTCCTTGTATGTCCAATCAGACTTGGCCAATAAAGAATTCTATTTCCTATTTACTAAGAAAATCACAGAAAAATCTTTATGCAACAATAGGCACAATATAAGATAAATAGGGCTAAAAGAAAGAAGAGATAGTGTAAATATAAAGAATAATTGTATTAAAAAAATCCCTAAATAAAAAAAAAAGTATGACCATTGAGCTAGAGCAGGGGTGTCCAACTGCCGGCCCGCGGGCCAGTTTCATCATACTGAAGCCGCGCCCACCCCATTGCCAGCAATGGCAAAACCGGCCCGATACGCTGCGTGACATTGCGAGTTTGACATGTCTGAGCTAGAGAGTGATAGTCAGGAAAATGAAGTTAAATGGGCCCTTGAAAACATCACTAACAACAAAGCTGCAGGAATTGATGTAGCAAAGTAGCAAAGCTGTTTAAAATCTTACAAGATGATACAGTTAAAGTGTTTCATGGTTTGTAAGCAAATACTGTACAGAAAATACAGCAGTAGCCAAAGAACTGAAAGACATCCGTTTTTATTCCAATTTTTTAAAAAAAAAACTGTCAAAGGAAGCTCAAACTGCTTAACTATCATGGTCTGGCTCTCTCCCTTGCCTGTAAGGAAAGGATAGAGATTTTGTAACTGATATTTCAACAAGAGCTGCCAGATGTATAAGCCTAATTTAAAAGAGGCAGGAGCACCCAAGACCACATTGCTAACATCTGATGAAAAACAGAAAAGGAAAGAAGGTTCTTAAAAGATGCTAATTTTTGCTTTATTGATTATATGAAGGGGATAATTACAGATAGTCCTGAAACATATGGATGTACCAAGCCATCCCATTGATCTATTGAATAATTTGCATGATAATCAGGAAGCAACAGTTAGAATAGAATATAAGGCAACTAAAATTTTCACAATGGGGAAGGAATGGTACAGTTTTATAGTGTCACCTTGTTTAATTAATTTATATGCACAATATATGCTGGACTAGAAGTAATGGAATTTAGCATTAATATTGCAAGAAGAAATAACAGCCTCAAATATACTGATGTCACTTTGCTAGTAGACATAAGGAAGGCTTACGAAATCTCTTGATGAAGGTGAAAGAAGACAGTGCAAAAGCCTAAATTATGTCACTAATCAATGTCAATTCAATGCAAGTAGAAAAAGGAAGATGAGGAGGAAAACTATTAGCAGTAGTTAAAACAGTAACAAATTTTATCTCCCTAGGCTCAACATTTTACAGGGATGGTGAAAGAAACAATACACCTGCTACTTGGAAGAAGGCTACAATAAGCCTAGACAAAATAGTCAAATGAAAAGAGAACCCAATGACAACCAAAGTATATGTTATCAAATCTATGTTTTTCTTAATTATTACAAATGACTGTGAAAGCTGAATTGTCAGAAAAGTTAATAAATCAAAAGGATGCCTTTGAAATGTACTGCTAGAGAATATCTTGGACCAACAAGATTTATTTATCTATTTATTTATTTATTTATTTATTTATTTATTTATTTATTTGTTTATTTATTTGTTTATTTATTTATTTAATTTCTATGCCGCCCTATTCCAGAGAACTCAGGGCGGCTTACAACATGATAGAAATTACAATAAAATACATAAATATAAAAACCCTTAAGTTAAAAAAGAAACCAATCACTCCACAAACATACACACAAACATACACTGGCTAGGGGCAAGGTGTTAGCTGCCCCAGGCCTGCCGGCAAAAGTATGTTTTAAGCAATTTACGAAAGGCGGAGAGGGTGGGGGCGACACGGATCTCCGGGGGAAGTTGGTTCCAGAGGGCCGGGGCCGCAACAGAGAAGGCTCTTCCCCTAGGCCCTTAAGATATTGTTGGACCAACAACAAAAGGTTCAGTTACAGCAGATGTAACCACAGATCCTTCAGTGGAAGACCTAACTATGAAGCTATAACTTAAATATTTTGGACACTTAATGTAAAGACTGGAGAAACCTGATATTTTAAAACAATCGGAAAAGAGGCTGACAAAAGACAAAGTGGCTAGGTACTGATAACACTGATACTGATAAAAGGTCCCCAAAAAAATCAATTAATAACAAACAAACATGGTGAGATTATGTCCATTGAGTTATGAATTGAACAACAGTACTCTGCACTGTTTTTCTAAACACTTTTAAAACTGCCTAAATTGGCAACTTTAACTATGCAGAAAGAAAAATTTCACCTTGTATTTTCTAAATATCCAACCAGTCCTAAATTTGAACATTAATAGGGTGGACAGCTTTCACTCCTGGAATTGAGAGCAAATCACTAGTCTCTCCCCCCCTCTTCCCCTTAGTGGACGCTGCTTGACTAGATCTGAATCTTTATCGCAGGCAAGAGTGATGCCACCCTCACAATAACTAATTGTGCACTGCGGTGCAACGACGTTTGGGACTTCTATATATTTTCTCAAGGGTTTAACTCAATACTTTTTTCTCTCTCTTCTCCTGAATGAACAGTGGTGGTGAGGCCCCTTGAAGGCAAGTGGTTCTAGTATATTTATGTAATGGCTCTCTCTTGCCTAGATTGGTGTTTGTCAACCTCAGCAATTTTGAGATGTGTGAAGTTCAAATTCCAGAATTCCCCAGCCAGCATACTGAAGTTGAGGAACATTGATTTAGATCAGGGGTGGGCAACTATGTCCCCTTACAACCTGTGGACTTCAACTCCCAGAATTCCTGAGCCGGCCATGAGTTGAAGTCCATAGGTCATAAAGGGACCATAGTTGCTCACCCCTGATTTAGATGACAGTCGTGTAGCATTTTCCCTGAAGGAATAATCAGTTCTATCTTGCAAATCTGGAATAAATTAAAAGAAAATCGCTATCTTTGAGTTATATTTAGAATGAATAACATGTCAGACACTAAATCAAAGACAGCAAAATAAAAGATTAAAGAACTTTAAAAAGAAAAGGAAGAGTCACATTGTGACAAAATCAGTTGATCAAACTTGATCTTCAAGCTTTTACTAATTATGACAACAGCACATATGATGATATATTACAAAAGTAATAGATGACTGAATATACATCTAGCTTACTCACTTTTATTTCTAACATCAAACAGCTTTAAAAAACCTTATATTAAGTAAGCTATAAAGATCTGTATCATTATTCCCTATATAAGTATAGTCTACCTTTTATGCAACTTGCAAAATCTCACAAAACCCATGTTGAAAACCAATTTGTGAAGAAAATGTATTTTTCTTTGATTTAAAATATTTTCAAGACTGCTATTCTCAAATCAACTTAACATAGGAATCACACAAATTCAATTAAAATGTATAATCAGCTAATTTAAATACAGTAAGCTAGTTAACTAAATGAATAACAACATAGAATCTTTGACCAAAAAAAGCAAAAAGATCAATGCATTCTTTAACAGCTTTTATCTAAAGTGTAGATAAAATAAAACAATTTTGAACCAACAGAACCAGTTAAAAGTTGCTCAGAAGAGAACCCTTAAAATTCTCTCTCTCTCTCTCTCTCTCTCTCTCTCTCTCTCTCTCTCACACACACACACACACACACACACACAAACAAAGATCTTGCAAAGTTGGAATTAATTGATTGAACTTTTCAGTCTCACCCAGTCTGCCGTTACCACCGCAGCCATGCCCACCCAATGGGCCACACCCAGTCAATGGACCACACCCACCCGGCACCCGACGATGCATAAGTGGGTTTTGGATTGCAGTTTGGGCACTCAGTCTCTAAAAGGTTCGCCATTACTGGTATAGGGTTTCCTGCCTGAGCAGGGGGTTGGACTAGATGACCTCCAACATTATTATTATTATTATTATTATTATTATTTTAAAAATGCACTGAAAAGACTATGTCACTGAACTGAAGTTTTACATCCATAAACAAGTTCACATACTATAAAAAAATTATACTCAAAAATGTTTAAGTTTCCAGATGTATTGGGACTATACCACCTAGAATTCCCTGTCAAGTTTACCCTTGAGCAAGGAATATGAATCAGTGCCAAGGCTGGTGGCATTGCATAATATTTAAAGTATAAACGTCACTAAATTGTTAACATGTTGGGTTATACCTGTAGGTAATATGCTTCTGCCTCCATTTTTGTCCAGTAAGTGCATATCGCTTAATCCTTCGTCTATGGCTTAGATGGGGATGATCAGGAACACCACAGCGAGGTTTTTTCATCCACCTAGAAAGTAAAAAGATTCCCGATGTGTCAGGAATATATGCTAAAAAATAGGGCTTTAAGCCATTTCAGCCTCTTTTGTTGATATATCTAGCAGAGTTGAAAATAGATTGCCAATCAATTTGGACAAGCTTGATGGCCTATCTGTTGGTCAAGGTAGAGTAAAGTTCTGGCCAGTCTAGAGAAAGTGTTCCAAAAGAGATTAAAAAGGCAATTTTGACATAGGTTAGAGAAGTAAGTTTGAACTTTGGAGTAGTTAGTTTGGAGCAGACTACAAGGTATCAGCTATGTCAAAATTTCTTCCTCCAGGAAGAAGGTGAAAAAATCTATCTCTGGAACTTCAACCATGTGTGGCAGTAGAGAGCTTTGTTTCACTGTATATCAGTGGTTCTCAACCTTTTTTAGGTTGAGACCCCACTTGCGCTGCCCATGCGCGCTGCGACCCTGACCTGTGTGCGGGGGCGCGCGCGCGCGCGCGCCCCCGAAAAAAATGTCAGACCGCAACATGCCGATCTGCGCATGCGCGTGCGACGGCCGATCTGCGCATGCGCGTGCGACGGCCGATCTGCGCATGCGTGTGCGACAGGCCCGAACCACGCATGCGCACGAAGTGCCGAACTGCACATGCGCAGAACCGGTGGGCCCGCCGGCTCCAGACCAGGCCGGCCTCGCCTCCGGCAGGCACACAGAGGAGCGGTCCGGAGCAGGCGGGCGCAAAGCTGCCTCCTTTCCGCTCCGCTCCGCCACGTCCCAGGCCCGGCCTCAAACTCGCCCTCCGGCAGCCGGCCAAGCGGTCGGGGCAGCCGGACCTCGAGGTGGGCCTGCACTTCACTGAGGCTAGCTCGGCTGTGGCGAGAGGCGCCCGGCGGCCGCCTCCGGCCCCCAAGTCCGCGCTACGGACTGGCGTCCAGGTCACAGTGCTGCACCTGCCAGGCTCGTCTGGGACACCCGTGCCTTCCGCAGGGCCGGCAGCGGCCGCAGGTAGGTAGGCGGGCGGCAGGACTGGGGACCGGCTCCTTCCCCGGCTCGGCCTCCCCCCACGCCCGGCTCCCTCCCCGGCTCAGCCTCCCCCCACGCCCGGCTCCTTCCCCGGCTCGGCCTCCCCCCACGCCCGGCTCCTTCCCCGGCTCGGCCTCCCCCCACGCCCGGCTCCTTCCCCGGCTCGGCCTCCCCCCACGCCCGGCTCCTTCCCCGGCTCGGCCTCCCCCCACGCCCGGCTCCTTCCCCGGCTCGGCCTCCCCCCACGCCCGGCTCCTTCCCCGGCTCGGCCTCCCCCCACGCCCGGCTCCTTCCCCGGCTCGGCCTCCCCCCACGCCCGGCTCCTTCCCCGGCTCAGCCTCCCCCCACGCCCGGCTCCTTCCCCGGCTCGGCTTCCCCCCACGCCTGGCTCCTTCCCCGGCTCGGCCTCCCCCCATGCCCGGCTGGGCGCCTTACCGCCTGCTTCGGCCGCCGCCGCCAACCGAGGGAGGGAGCTGGCCCGAGCGGGCTCCCCAGTCCTGCCGCCCGCTTACCTACCTGCGGCCGCTGCCGGCCCTGCGGAAGGCGCGGGAGTCCCCGATGAACCTGGCAGACGGAGCGCTGGGACCTGGACGCCAGTCCGTAGTGCGGACTTGGGGGCTGGAGGCGGCCGCCGGGCGCCTCTCGCCACAGCCGAGCCGGTCTCGTTGAAGTGCAGGCCCGCCTCGAGGTCCGGCTGCCCCGACCGCTTGGCCGGCTGCCGGAGGGTGAGTTGGAGGCCGGGCCTGGGACGTGGCGGAGCGGGAAGGAGGCAGCTTTGTGCCCGCCTGCTCCGGACCGCTCCTCCGTGTGCCTGCCGGAGTTTTGCGCATGCGTGTGCGGATTGGGTCGTCATGCGCGCCGCACATGCGCAGTTCGGCCCGTCGCGTGCACGCAACAGGCCGAACTGCGCATGCACCGGCCAAAAAAAAAATTAAAAAAATTAAAAACAAAATGGCGGCCCGCGGTGTCCGGCGACCCCTGCGAAATGGTCTCGTGACCCCAAATGGGGTCGCGACCCCAAGGTTGAGAACCGCTGCTGTATATAGTTACAGGCAGTTCAGTAAAACCATTCAGTTACAACAGCATTGAAAAAGTGACTTATGTCCATTCTTCACACTTATGACTATTGCAGCATTCCCATGGTCAAGTGATCAAAATTTAGATACTTGGCAACTGACTCATATTTGTGACAGATGCTATATCCCAGGGTCACCTTTTGCAACCTTCTGATAAGCAAAGTAAATGGGGAAGCCGGATTCACTGAACAACTGTGTTGCTAACTTAACAACTGCAGTTATTCACTTAACAACTGTGGCAAGAAAGGTCATAAAATGGGGCAAAACTAACTTAACAAATTTTTCACTTAGCAACAGAAATTTTGGTTTCAATTGCAGTTGTAAGTCAAGGACTACCTGTATTACATTTTATAATGTTAGAATACTTTCAGATGGATTAGCAACCAGTCCATAATGAGTTATTTTGCTCCATAATGGATTTTTAGTGGATGAAACTATGGAGAAAACAGAAAGGCTGCAATAGAAGGTAATGGAATCTGACTCCCCTAAAAAAATTTGAGATTGTGCGATTGCACAGTAAAAGCATTATCTGATATTGTCAAGGATGAAACTTTGGCAGCTATGTGGCTCTGCATTTCAACTTGCCTTTAGAGTAAGGGGGAAGGTGTTGCTTTCGAGTGGGTTAGATGGAGAAACGAAACTTCTACGATTCTGCTGAACACCATGAGGGCCTGAAACCTTTTCAAGGACACCATAACAGGTGTGGATTTGAAGCAGACGGTTCCTATAACAAAGTCAACTTGTTTATATGGACTATGTAAGACATTGGAGGTTTGGCTGGGAAAATTATTAAGTCTATGATTTGATGTTGGAACCTCAGAGTTAAGTTTTGCTTCGACATTACCATGCAGTGTATTCAATAAACAGTAAGACTTTCGGAAACGGAATAAACCTGGAGTTTTATAAGGATTCTTGAGCTGGATGTTGACAGATATATTCATTGTGCTGAAACCATCAATTCATTAAGGAATCACAAATTACTTCTGTACTATATACTGGAAGCTGGAAATGAAAAAAAGATACTTGTGGGATTTATGCAAACCAGGTTCCACGCACATAGTACTTCTGTGTACAGAAAATCCTTGCTTAATGACCATTTGTTTCATGACTCCCAGAGTTATGATGGTGCTTTTGACAGTCACAGCGTCCTTGCAAGTCAGGTGATCATAATTCAGGCATTCAGCAACTGTCATGCATTTACAAGAGTTGCAGCATCCTGCAGTCATATGATCACCATTTGTGACCTTCCCAGCTGGCTTCAGATAAGCAAGTCAATGGAGGAAGCCAGCAGGAGGTTGCATGTTGTATATGACATCTTACTTAACAACCACAACTAGGATTGTCGGAACTGCTGTTGCTAAGTGGGGCTGTTGTGTGATGTTTTGCTTAATGACTGCTTCACTTAGTGATGAAGTTGCTGGTCCCAATTAAGATCATTAATCAAGGACTACTTTTATATAGAATGACTATAGTATAAGGCCATAATACCTGCACACATATACAATAACATTTAAAACCTAGCGCCATTACATACAGTGCATATTTCTATCCCCATTTTATCTGAGGACCTATGCAGTATCTGCTAAACCAATTGTTAAATCAATAGAAATCCCTGGATGAATTCTTTGGGATGTGAAGTTAATTACATCTGCCTATGCTGAGAATTCTGGGAATTGAAGCCCACTGCCAAGGTTGAGAATGTTGATCTAAGTGATGAAAGAGATATGGTTGGCAATCTGACTCAGTTTTCAGACCATATTCATTCTTAGAGTATATGCATATGCCAAGCAAATTTATCAGGCTCACATTTTAAAGTTTCATGAGGCTATAAATAATGGTCTGGGCAAGAACATTAATTTCAACTATCTGCAAAAATCATTCTTACTCAATAGTGGTTTGATCCAACACTCCTGTTACAGGGATTCCGTAAAACTGCTGCATAGTGGTGACTGCGGACTGCATAACTTTTCCTGAGAGCAGAGCAGACATTCTTGTATCAGATGGAAGCAGATAACCATAGCTTTTTAACCAACTCTGAAAATAAGACAAAGGAAACCCATATTTAAAAAATAGCACAACTTAACAGTACACACACACACATAATTGGCTTGCTTCGTGTTTAGTTGAAACATGAATTCACAATTGTTGATGTAATTCACCTTTCTTCCTTTTTTAAATATATGAGGATAACTATAGGACAAGAATAATTGCAAAAGGCGATGTTGTCCTACCAACTTTACAGTCGTTGTTAAATTTCTGGCTGTGTATGCAAATTCAGGTATTTTATCTGTACACAATTCTCATTTTAGTTGCTACGAAATTTTATGCATAAAAATATGATTGACTACAGATTTAGTTTGTCCAACATTTTTCCAAATATAAAATCTCCCAAGAGAGCATTTCACATACTGTGGCTTCTATACTGTGGTTTGGCTGAGAAACATTAGCACTAAGAAGGCATACTAGATCAAACCAAAGGTATAATATGACCAAAGATGTGACAAAAGTGGAAACAATAGATTGAAATATGAATATTTAAGATTGTTTAAGACTATATTCAAGAACCAGTTAGATGTAGTGGAGTGTTTCTCAACCTTGGCAACTTTAAGATGGATGGATTTCAACTCCCAGAATTGCTGACTGGGGAATTCTGGATATTAAAGTTCAGACAACTCACTGTTCCTAATGTTGAGAAACACTGATGAGTGATTAAGGATACTCAGTTAGAAACCTGTTGACTGTGAATTCTAGTCCTGTCTAGAACTTCTGTTTAAGCATGAAAACTAGATGGGTGATTCTCAGCTCTAGGAATAAGGCAATGGCAAACTACTTTTGCAAAGGTTGCTAAAGAATGACGTTTTTTTAAAAAAAAGAAAGCTTGAAGATGAGTGAGTGGCACTTAATCTTTCCCTGTCCTGTGCCATATCTCCCTACATATATCTTCCAAATTGCCCTCTCTCTCAGAAAGCCCAGGTCTCAACAAGTGCCTGGAAAAATGAAGGTAGGATAATAATCTATGTAGGGAGATAAGTGTAATTTTCCCACTAATGCACTTAAATTCTCTTACATTCTTCCCATGTATATTTTATAATGCCCCTCCTATTTTATAATATGAAGTCACATTCAACACTGGTAATAGTACAGAAGAAATGGCAACTATAATCCAGCATTGCAATGTGAAACATTCTTTTCAGGATTCCAGGGATGGAAGAAGCCCAAATTTCTATTACCTCCTTTGCATCAACCATGCCAATAGCATGCCTTGACTGTTGATCATACCTATTTCTCACTGGGCAGTTTCTGAAATCTTTGCACCAATCCAATTTTTTTCCATTCCCTCCCCCAGCAATACTATTTTATATTTGGGGATTTTTCAAGCTTTGTAATACTGTCTACTTATACAGGAATAATGCCTTTGGGCTGCATCAAATCTGGTGTCAGAACTTAGCAATTTTAATGATATCATTACCTAGGTTTTCCATAAAAAGCATCACCAGCATAAAATATATAGAAGTTGCAAATCCTTGTGTTGGATTGGTTGCAGATCTGTCAAGCATTGGGAAAGACCACAACTTAAATAAATTCAATCTATTTCTCGGTAAAATAGCGTAGAATAAGAGGTTGATAGAACATTAAGGTATTTTATCAATGACCTGCTTATATACTTCCTCACCTCTTAGTAGCAAGCAGATGCACTCGTACTGTAGGAAGAGAAAATCTGTCCTGACTAATCACACGTCAAGGTAAGGGATATTGCACTATTTTTATTTAGATTTGAAAATAACATTTTAAGCTACACCGTAACTCCATGTGATAATACACTGGTACACACTCCAAATGATCCTTGCTAGAATGTATAACAAAAAATGCAAAGTAACCCTCATAGACCTAACCAAATTAGGTGATGCGTAGATAACTTCAAAAATAAATCTTTGGTATAATGGATACCAGATCTGCATGTAAACTCCAAATACCCACCAGACAACAGCAAAAGATATGCAAAAACTTCAAACTCTAGTCATTTTTACAACCCAGAGCTTTCAGCAATACTGAAGGACTGTCTTGCTTCATCTTGTGACTTCTTTGGCCTCAGTTTGGGCCACAAGAATAAAAAACAAGATCTGACTAGGGAGATCACAATAGTCATGGTTTTATCAAGAATATCTGGTATTTGGCTATTGTCTCTAACATCCGTGCTTTGATAGATCTGCTAAGAAGAAAATATTTACTTATGATGAAATTACAGAGATGAAAGCAAAAGAAGTCCTTTCAAACATAAAAAAAATTCTTAGCTGCAGCTGGGGAAAAGATACAAATTCTAACGTCTCTTGCTTTGTCCATCAAATTCGACTGGTCTTCAATAAATAATACGAATTCCCTAAATAACTGACAACAATCAAACAATTGCTCATTAATAAGCACAACTGAAGATTTTATATTCTTAATGGACCTGGAATAAAGACTAAGTAATACAATTTTAAGCAAAGTATTTCAGTCATTCCTTAAGTAATAAATTCAAGATTATCTAAGGTTACAGGGGAGAAATGTTGAAGGTACAGTACAGTTCTATGAAACGGTATCTACTTCCTTTTGGATTTTCTGATTTTTTTTTGTCACTGAATATTAACAGAAATTCATGTGTCTTAAAGAATGAATAAATAACATCACACATTGCTGCTTGGTTAATTTAGTTCATGAACAAAGGCATCATGGATACCAGTTCCTCCTATACCTTCTGGGATAGTTGCGTATCTTCATATAGAGAAGCTAGAACTCTTTAAAGCTAGAACTCTTTAACTCATAAACACCATTAATCACATATCAAACTGAAATCTTTTGCCAGTATTGTAACAATGCCACTACATTACATTAACAAAATGTATGTTCTGCTTAAGCTTGAATGGGGAGATATACCAGTGTGAGGGATCATCTAGCACAGTGTTTCTCAACCTTGACAATTTTAAGGCATGTGGACTTCAACTCCCAGAATTCCACAGCCAGCGTTGCTGGCTGTGGAATTCTGGGAGTTGAAGTCCACATGCCTTAAAATTGTCAAGGTTGAGAAACACTATTCTAGCAGGAGACCACCCAGAGCCTGAAGAGTTCTCTGAGGGCTAAGAAAATATGCCATTTGCATCTAGTTCTTCCAGGCTGGATCCAGTTTTTGAGCAGAGAGCAAAGATAAAAAAAGAGGTAGGAAAGTACCTGGTATAGAAACCACAGGAGACCAGTATATTTAACACAAGAATCAGCAAGTTCATTGCCATTGAGAATGGCCTTTTATTTTAATATCAGCAGCAGCAGAGGGAAGAATGGCATAAGTAAAATGGAAACAAATCAGCATTCTGAATCAAAGAACCAGAGGATGTGAGAAACCCATGGTTTTGGCAAAGATGGCCACAGTGATATAGTTTCAAAACAATAACAGCTATCTGTATAAATATTAATATAGGAACTAGAGGTTAAAAGACAAGCTTAAGTCACAGCATGTAAGTCACCAACTTGAGCAGAAACGAAGGGAAGCAAATAACTTAATTTAACACATTCAAAAGGAGTACATACCCATGTATCCATGCCCACATATCCAGCACCCTGTTTCCCAGGGGGAGTGTGGCAAGAAGTCACATAAGTATAAAATTAAAAATCAGCACTTGCAGTGGGGTTTTACTGAATATCAGGGTGAGGAAGAAGTTCATAAGCAATAAAAAAAATCATGATCATGAGTGGGAAAACTTTCAGCAGGAGATAGAGTACAGGTAATCCTCGATTTATGACCACAGTTGAGTCCAAAATTTCTATAGCTAAGCAAGACAGTTATTAAGTGAGTTTGCCACAGTTTATGACTTTACTTGCCACAGTTAAGTAAATCACTGCAGTTATTAAATTAATAACACTTAACACTTAACAATTAATTCACTTAACAATTAATTGTTAAGCCAGATTCACTTAAAAATTAATTGTTAAGCCAGAGTCACTTAACAATTAATTGTTAAGTGAATCTGGCTTAAAAATTAATTGTTAAGTGAATCTGGCTTAAAAATTAATTGTTAAGTGAATCTGGCTTCTGACTTTGCTTGTCAGAAGGTCACAAAAGGTGAACACCTGACCCTGAGACAGTGCAACCATCATAAATACATATCAGTTGCCAAATGTCTGAATTTTGATTATATGACCAGTTGTAAGTATGAAAAAAGATTGTAAATCACTTTTTTTAGTGCTGTTATAACTTCGCAGAGCCACTAAATGAATAGTTGTCAGTCGAGGATGTAACTGGAAGGTGAGATTATGGAAGGAAGAATTAATAACAGAATGGGAGAGTTTAGGAATGCTATTTCCAATTTGCTCAGCTGTTTGGGGAGTCAAGGACAGTACGCTCCCACAGAGAGGGTCTCTTCAGGGTGCCGTCGGCCAGACAATGTCGGCTGGCGACCCCCAGGGGGAGAGCCTTCTCTGTGGGAGCTCCAACGCTTTGGAACGAGCTCCCCCCACGAACTCCGCACGATGACGGATTTGCGTACCTTCTGTCGAGAATTGAAAACATACCTTTTTCAACAGGCCGGCCTGGGATAGGAGCTCCGGTACCAACAAGGTTTTAATTGTTTTAGGGGATTGAGCTTTTTAAGATATAATGTATTGGGTTTTAAATGGATTTGGGCCAAAATGTTTAATCTATTCTTAATCATTTTACTTTTTGTATATTGATGTTTTTAATTTTGGGCTGTACACCGGCCCGAGTCCTTCGGGAGAGGGGCGGTATAGAAATCGCAAAATAAAAATAAATAAATAAATGTAGGTGATAAGTCATGGGGAAGCATATATGATTAGGCAGATCCCATAAGAAGATCAGAGAATTTGTCCATGAAGAGGGTCGCAGCTTGAAGAGCACAAAGATGGGGTAGAAAGCCAGCAGCAATTAGATCTAACTTGTAAATATAGTACATCACTGGGTGAAGATAGTCACCATGAGGATGAACAAAGACACCAGAGATTATATCACATGCTTGTGGCTAAAAAAGAATAAGGAATAATCGGGCAGTCCAAGGGCAGGGACAGAAGCAATGCCTACTTCAAATGACAAAATACTTGGTCATGCCCTCAATCCAAAGCAAAGAGGCATCTGTTCAAAGAATAGACTGGAAGAGTTGAACTTCAAAAGCAAAGTCTAAAATCCAGGGACATCAAAATCCAACCAAGCCAAGAAAACAACATATATATTGGGGATAAAAAACAAAAAAGGGAAGGGAAGCCAGGATAGAGATCAGAGCAAGATCTGAATTAGGGTGTTCCTCTGGGACTGTAAATACAAGCCTTTTTGATGCAAAAAATACCAATGCTCCAGGCTTACAAAGCAAGGCCATTCCCAATAAAACAAAACAAATCCTTTTCCAAAAAATTAACAGAGAAATCAGTACCCAAAAGAAAGCTTGTTCCTTAGACAAAGTCTGATTACAATAGTCACAAATAGACATTGCACTTTATGACTGCATTGCTTAACAATGGAAATTCCAGTCCAAATTATTGTTGGTAAGCGAGGACTACCTGTAAAGGAGGCCAACCAATAAAGAGAAATATTTATTCAGCAACAATTGTTGGTTCTGTCCTATAGGGACAAAAGCTAGCAACAGGATAGTTATGGATGAGACAAAGTATCCATTTCCCCTTGGTTTAATGTATGCTTTTCCTTATAAGGTTAAAGTTTATATTTTTCATATGTACAAAGACATTCTGTCCTCTACAAGGTCCTTTAAACTGCTGACTGGTTACTTCCCCATCTTAAACTATCCTCTCATGAATATTACTTTAGTTTCCTTATATGTGACCTGTCCATTTAGAAATAATGGAGAAGGACCTTTATTTGTCCCTACAAAGGATAATAAAAGCATATTATTCTAAGATAAGCATTTTAATTTGCTTGTAGTAAATGCAATATCAAGGTCTTATTACAGCCTTTGGGAAAGATAGGAGTAGAGGCAAGGATACTAAGTATCTAAAAGCAATTATTCTCATTTATTAATACTGAACTTTGGTATCAAGTATTAGTCTATTATAATGATCATGTATGTATGTATATGTATGTATTTAAAATACTTCTATGGCTGTCATCTTAAAACCAGAACTCTAGGAGGTATAAAAAAGAGTTTAATTTATTCTATTTAAATGATTAGCTATAGAAGATGCAGCTATAGAAGAATTGTAAACTTGTATACAATATAGAGCCAGTATGGTGTTATTGTTAAGGTACCAAGCTAGAAACTGGAAGACTGGGAGTTCTAGCCACACCATAGGCACCAAGCCCAGTGGGTGACCTTGGTACAGTCTCTCTCTTGCCCTAGGACAATTCTGGGAGTTGAAGTCCACAAGTCTTAAAGTTGCCAAGGTTGAGAACCCCTGCCCTAGGAAGAAGGCATCAGCAACCCACTTTCAAAAAATCTAGTCAAGGAAATTGCAAGGACTATCCCAGGCAGTCACTAGGAGTCAGCAAAACTCTAAAAAATACTCCAATACTTAAAAAAAAAATACCCCAAACTATTGTAAAACTATAGAAAAATGCAAAGAAATCACATCACTGTAATTATTTATAAATATGCTTTCCATTTTTCATCATTAAAATAAGAACTGCCTTCATTTATTTATTTATTTGAAGAAATACTTCAGAATAATTATGAAGTAGAGTGGTAATCAAGTTAAAATCTTGATCAAAGTTAGAAATAACAGCAAATCTTATGCATGAACTAAAAATTCATACATAGATCATAATATTTGCATTTTTTATTAGACATTGTAAGAATAATTATAGGTAATATCAGTGCTTTTTTTCTAAAAAAAACCAAAAAGGTGCCGGAACTCACACACGTCATACAACCCGCCTTGCCTACCCTACAAGGTTCCATCCCAAAAAGGTGCCGGAACTCCGTCCTGGGCGTTCTATGACAAAAAAAAGCCCTGGGTAATATCTTAGTTTGTGTGCCTAAAGGAGCTCAGTGTTTACTTTTGAACAACAATAACTCTCCCCAACTCAAGTAGATTGCAAATGGTTTTTGAAACAAAAGCAAATTTGTAAATCTATTTGTGTTATGAGTTTGATATTTAAAGGTCAAAAACTTAAAATCCTTACAAGACTATGAATAGACCTTAAATAGTTCTCTAAAAACTAAGGAGTGACAATTATAGGGTATAAACAACAATTCTGGTGTCTAAAGCAAGGTCCTTCACATTCATCATTCTAGTCATCTAAAGGTTTTCCATAAACTGTACTACCATAATTACCATTTATACAGCACACGATCAAAAGAATAAAGGTGTTGTATCTAAGAGAGGGGAAATCCAGATGCAGAGATTTCCTATGTCATAGTCAGGTATGGATTAAAACCAAAATATACAAATTATCATAAGCAATTCCCAAGTTAAAGCTTATCTTTTTCAACCTGTAATATATAAATACTTTCCCCAACTTCTTTTTCTGCAAAGCACTAGTCAGCAGCAGAACTGGTCAGCAGATTGAACAGGGCATACTCTACTGGTTTGCAACCATTTCAGTTTTATAGCTATTAAAATAATTAAACTATAATGTAAACTCTGGGCACAGTGCATTTCCGATTGTGTGCCTCAATGACTACCGGTAACAAGCCAGTCCTAATACTTGCTGCATCAGCAGACAAGTCTCTTTGGAATATACTGACTGCTGTGCCAGCATAATACCATGAAATAGGATATTCGGCTAGCATTGCAGACAGATATGTCATTGAAAATAATTATCTAATGTACAAAAATCTATCCTCACCAAAAATTATATTAGTTCAAATTCTCAGTTGCTGTGTGGGAAGGATTATGATGTTTCTATTGGACAGAACCAACTCTATAGGTGTTTTTGACATCGGCGGCTTCATAGATACTGTAGTGAAAAATTAATGCTTTTCAATGTAACAATTGTGTGCAGCATCTAGAAATGTAAAATGCATTGCTCCATTACAATAAATGTTTACAGATCTGTATTATGGCCTAAAGCAAAAATAAAGGTTTTCTACAATAACAAGCTACATGCATGTAACATTTGTTTTGTGCCTTTTACATTCTGTTTTTTAAAATATGTATATATATAAAATAAGTTTTAGTCAGATTATCAATAGAAAAATTAGCAGATCTTACTCAAAATAGTAAAAAATAATTGTCCATTTCAACTAGTCAATTACTTCTCTAGAATTACATCTCCTGGTATATTACTTTAGAAGAAAATATTGATTATAATATAAAAATGCTTCTAGGACATTTCAAAGGTTGTCTGCCAATTGGTGAATCTGGTTGCATGCTATTTAATTTTAATGTGGACAAACAATTTCAATGTATATTGCTTCAATCTACAAGAAGTACACTACTTAACAAATGAATACAAAAACAGCACCAAAGGCTAATTGGTAGGGCTCTACAGTACTTCAGATTCAAACTCCAGAAAGTTTTTTTAGAGCTTGAGGGAGTGCAAATGCAGCACCTGTTTACAACACCTTAAAACCACTATGGAGTCCCAGGAAATGACCTGGCAACTTTCACGTGTCACAGTCAAGAGTTATGTTTGTGTTCCCAACTCCAAAGTACCTTTTGGATACTGAATCTGAAGAATTGCTAAAAGTATTTCATGAAACTATTACTACAGACAAATGTAGTAATATTATCAAACTATAATAAAGATGGAGGCAATCGCATCAGCTTAAAGTGCCCTGGTAAATAAAAATGCCTTGATCAAGTGTGAAAAGACTTGCAGAGTTGTTCCTAGTTGAACTTCCTGTGAGAAAGTGTTCCAAAGTCGGCTATCCTCTACAAAATGTGTTTTGGTGTATTTGAATATAACATTTTCCTGAAGGTACTTATGGAGCTTAGGGCAAGAAAAGATGCCAACTTACAAGGATTCTACCCTGTCCAGTTTAAAGTTGTAGAAAGAATACATTCATGAATGAAGGTGAATGTATGTGTCCCAAGATAATGTTCAGGATCCAATCTGTGTAGGTCACCAGAGGTTTAGACTTCTGAGTTTTTGGACTTGTGCTGGAGCTCCTCAGAAGTTCCCTGAGGAGGGCTCCAGTACGAATTCGAAAGCTTGGACAACTAAACCTCTGGTCATGATAATTGACCCAGATTGGATCCTGCAGAATACACTTAAATTAGTGATAGTCTCAGGTTCTTTCTAGTGAAGGTAACTACTTATTGGACCAGATCACAGGTAGATAGATAGTTGTTACTACATCAAGCTATTATTGACTAATTTAAGGACTTGGTTTACTCCTAATTCTTTATTTTCAGATTAGTAAGATGTGTGAACTCAACCACAATGGCTTTTCATTATGTGAATGGATCAATTATAGCTTGTTCAACAAGCCTTAATTTTAAAAATTCTAGTTTACATTATATATGAATTCAACTAAAGTTTCAACTAAATGATTCTTCTAACAATAGTCAACCTCTTCTTTCCATTCACCAATTCTTCTCACAATCCCATTTATAAAGCTCTTCTGGGTAATGTTCCCTAGGCCAGGGGTCCCCAGCCCCCGGTCCATGGAGTGGTATTGGGCCGCGGCATGCCAGCAACCAGGCCACACAAACAAGCAAAGTCTGGGATGCAGGTAGCACACAAAACCACAACCCCTCTGGTCCAAGAAAAAAATCTCTCTCTACATAACCGGTCCCTGGTGCCCAAAAGGTTGGGGACCTCTGCCCTAACCTAGGCAATGTATTCACTTCTCATTTCGATTGGTTCTATTGTTGATGCTTTTCTTAAAAGGCTATGACATAGTATCTCTCTAAAACAATAGGAGACGAGACTACACCTGAATGTTGAGTAGATTTAGCAGAGTAAGTGGCAGAGATGAGTAGTAGAGAAAGGTTCTGCAAGTTATAAACTTCTACAAGTTATAAACCCCTCGGAGAAGGTGTGCAACTTGGGAGTCCTCCTCGATCCACGGCTGACATTGGATCATCATTTGTCGGCTGTGGCGAGGGGGGCATTTGCCCAGGTTCGCCTGGTTCACCAGTTGCGCTCTTATTTGGACCGGGAGTCTCTGCTCACAGTCACACATGCCCTTGTCACCTCGAGGATCGACTACTGCAATGCTCTCTACATGGGGCTACCCTTGAAGAGTGTTCAGAGACTACAATTAGTGCAAAATGCAGCTGCGCGAGCGGTTGTGGGCCTGCCTCGTCGGGCCCACATTTCGTCAACTCTCCACATGCTGCACTGGCTGCCTATTGGTCTCCGAGCGCAATTCAAAGTGTTGGTTATCACCTATAAAGCCCTTCATGGCATTGGACCAGGATACTTACGGGACGGTCTTCTGCCACATACTTCCCTTCGACCAGTGAGAGCGCACAGGGTCGGCCTCCTCCGGGTCCCGTCAGCGAAACAATGCCATCTAGCGGGTCCTAGGGGGAGGGCCTTCTCTGTTGTGGCGCCCACCCTCTGGAACCAACTGCCCCCTGAAGTCTGCGTTTCCCCCCACTCTCCCGGCCTTCCGGAAGAATCTAAAAACTTATCTATGCCGGCAGGCCTGGGGATGACTGTGATTGCGTGTGAATTATGAATGTGTTCGGGGGGGTTTTAAACGTTTTGTAGATTGCTTTTTGATTTTAAACTCTGTGATGTTCTTTTGTTTATGTTGTTAGTCGCTCCGAGTCCTTTGGAGAGGAGCGGCATAAAATTTTAATTAAAATAAATAAATAAATAAATAAACTAGGATTCAGTAATCCAGAGCTAATCCATCCAAATATTGCCATCTTTAAATTGTGTTCCAGAGAAAATTTCCACAATATACTATCAAATTAAGTTGGTAAATTACCTAAGTCTTGCATTAAACAAAGACCAGCTGCTTCTAGAGTTCAAGTAGCAAATGTTTAAAATGTTTTTCGATGTGTAACAGCATCACTCAAATGTGTGCTGCCAGCTACCTGAAAAGAATTCTTAGACTATAACCACTATAGCTTTCAGTAAAAATATAGCATTTATTTTATGTATTTTTTCTTCCTCATTTGATAGTTCTCTATATCAAATATCCAGACCATTTAGATTTATTTTTGTATGTATGAGGTTAAATGTGTGAATATAGTTAGCTGTCACTCAAAACTATTACTGGAAAAGCAATTTCTGTGCTTGTAGAATCATTTATTTCCATCCAGAAAAATGTATTTATACAAGTCTCCAGATTAAGAACGTTCTGCTTAAAGGAAGACCCATAGTTAGGAATGGAGCTTATTGTAGCAAAATTCAAGCTAAATACTCAGTGATTCAGGTTAAACGCAAAATAGTTCAAATTCATTTTACAATACTACTTATACGGTATCATACAAAAATACTATTTCTACATACAAATCTGATTTAAACACAAATCTTGGAAACAGAACTCATTCTTAAACTAGGAACTACCTGTACTTAGGTTATTTATACTTAATATACTCCATTTATATCAAAAAGCCCAAAATATGACTTCTTCAAGATTTAGACTTCAAGAAGCATATTAAAGGCATTTCTAAACCATTAATGATAGCATTTACCTCCTCCCCTCACATATATAAAGCATCATTACAAAATCATTTTTGTAATCAGTATATATCAGCACTTTCCCCCCTAAATCAAGTACAGGTAGTCCTTGACTTACAACAATTCACTTACTGACTGTACAAAGTTACAACAGCACTGAAAAAAGTGACTTATGACTTTTTTTCACACTTATGACCGTTGCATCATGGTCACATGATCAAAATTCAGATGCTCGGCAACTGGTTCATATTTATGATGGTTGCTGTGTCCTGGAGTCATGTGATCAGCTTTTGCAACCTGCTGACAAGCAAAGTCAATGGGAAAGCCAGATTCACTTAACAACTGTGTTACTAACTTGACAATTGCAATGATTCACTTAACAGTTGTGGCAAGAAAGGACGTAAAATGGGTGAAAACTCATTTAACAAATGTCTCACTTAGCAACAAAATTTTGGGCTCAATTACTGTACAGCTACACTATTTGTTTCTTATTCTAACAGAAGAATGTCTTTTTATTTAATATAAAAGATGTGATCTAAATAATTACTTGGCATTTCTACAAAAAATTACCTTTTCTGAGCAGCAGATCTTTTCTTCTGCCAAATATTTATTTCAAACTGTTTTAGGAAGTTTCTTTAGTTTCAAAATTGAACATCATATTGCAAGACTTTTTGGGCATAGCATCAGCTTCTATTGGAAGATTCAGTCGTACAAATGCGGTTGTGCATTAAGAATTACATATAGGTTAGATCAGGGTTAGGTAACCGTGGCTCTTTTATGACTCGTGGACTTCAACTCCCAGAATTCCTGAGCCAGCCATGCTCATGCTGGCTCAGAAATTCTGGGAGTTGAAATCCATGAGTCATAAAAGAGCCAAGGTTGCCTACCCCTGGGTTAGATGGCCCAGCCACCACTCCTCTGTAACTTGTTATATTTCCTTAGTTTATTAAGAGAGCCAAGGGAAATAGTAGTTAAGGCACCAGGCTAGAAAGCAGGAGACCTTGAGTTCAAGACCCACCTTAGCCATGAAAGCCAGCTGGGTGACTTTGAGCCAGTCACTGTCTCTCAGCCCAACCAACCTCACACAGTTGTTGTTGTGGGAAAAACAAGAAGAAGAAGGTGTGTTGGATATCTCACCACCTTGAGTTATTTGTAGAAAATAATAAGGGCAGGATACAAATAAAATCAAGAAATGGACTTTATTTTTTCCTATTATTTATGGGATCCATCATAAATGTATACCACCTTAAAATTAGCATATTCAAGAATGTCAAGAATAGAAACAAAATTGCACCCTTCTTCATACTGTCCAAAATATTAAAAATGTGTGCTATCAATGTATACTTTCAAGTGATACAAATGGTGTTTAGTAACTAACTCTTCCTTTATTTCTTAATAGCCAGGTTGATATAGTGGTAAAGGTGCTGGACTAGAAATCAGAAAACTCTGAGCTCTAGTCTCATCTTCTGCATAAAAGCCGAATTTTGCTCTCTCTTAGCACAACCCACCTCAGAGGATTGTTGTTGTGGAGAAAACAGGAGGGGGAAGGAGCATTATGCATGCTTGCCACCTTGAGTAACTTATAAACTAATAAAGGCAATCTAACAATCTAATAAATAAGTTACATTACTCCCACTGCATATCTTCAATAGCAGCATTTTCATCATGGTTTTTGTTTGTCTGAGCTGATACCACTGGAAGCAGTCTCACACAATGCCATCAAAGCTTGCATAAAACCTCAGAAATATCAGTACACACTAAGATCAGCACATCACCAATAATGATTAAAAAAGCCAATCTATCTGAAGACATAGCTAGATTTCCTTTTTGTGTTTTTTTCTACTGCTAATCACAAAGCAATACTAACTCTTTCAATAATATGTAGATACAGTGATACTGTATATTGGCAGGTCAATCCATAGAAAACTGGAAGCGTACCCTTAAGGCTATATAGGAAATGTTTTCAGTCTAGCAGAACTACTACCCCTCCCCACCTCACCAAGAATGGCCCATTTGTCTGGTTCATAAGTCTATGAAATCATTCGCTTTTACTTTCCCTGAATCCCTGAGCTTCAATTATCTGAGCTTTCCCTTGACCTGCAATATCATCATCACTTGTTTCCTACTGAGAGAAAGTCATTCAGCCCTCGACTGTTTTGCATCACTGCCTCTGTGTAAAGTCCTCCAACCCATTCAGGACGGTGGTACCCAACCAAATATCCCCTGTCCTTGTTTCTCCCCGCTTTCCCCCTTTCCTCCTTATAACAGAGAGAAATAGGAAGACAGCCGCAGTTATAGCCACCACCACCAAAGCACTGGGGCACTACGATCTGCCCCCCCCCACACCCCATTTAGGTAAGGACAGAGCCACGCTGGCAGAGAAAGGGGGAACATCTTCACCAACCCCTCCCTGATAACCAGACAGAAGGCTAATTGGTATGGATGGCTCCATCGCCCATCTCTAGGGATGACTCAATTATCTGCCTTCTCTTCAGCCCAGCTTGGTGAGCATCTTGCGCGGGGCAGGCTGCGACCACTTGGGGTGGGGAGGCGACGCCCGGCTGCGCTCCCCCCACCGCAATGGAAAGCCTCTCCGGGCGGCCCCCGGCTCCTTTTATTTCTCCCTCACAGCACCCACCATAGCTGGCAGCTCGCTGCTCCCCGTCCCTACCGGACCGACGCTAGTGTCTCCACAAGCGCAGAGCAGGGCGCTGAGAAAGGGCAGCAGGCGACGGCACCCCCAGGCTGGGGCTCCGCAGCATCCTCGCTGCCTCCGCTCCATAGCGGGGCCCATCCCTGCACCTGCTCAGGCAGGGAGAGCAGGGCCTGGCCGACCGCGCATGCGCCTCGGCCAGAGAGGTGGGATAAGGATGCGATGCAACTCAACCCCGCTCAGTTCTTTGAGGTAATAACAAAAAGTCTTTAAGGGGCGGGAGGAGTTGGGGTGGCAAAAGAGAGGAAACTTATGCCAGCTGGAGGTGTAAAAGAAACTACGGAAAAAGGCTGAATGGGCGCTCGCAGATCTGAGCAACAACCGCAAAAAGAACCGGTTGATTTTGAGTAGATGAAAAGTTAGCTTGGATATGCGGATTGCGATGGCCAGGAAACCGTTTAGAAGTTGTTGAAAGTACGGGCGGCAATACGCAGTTTTTGAATTAATGAAATTGAAACAATCTTGTGCTTCAATCTGCAATGTGGCGAGTTCTACAGGCAAACTCAAACATCAGCTCAGTCCTATGCAGATACCCTCATCACAAGGGTGCTGTATGCTGTTTGGCTTCCTATCAAGCCCACCTGCTTGGGGCTTCAGCCTCAAAATTCATGATCAATATTTTCAGTACTTTGAAATTGTTAAGAAATTTGTCTCCCAAATGGTCCTAATTATGATAATCATTATGATAATAGAGCCATTGAAATAAGTTTAATCATAAAGATTTGCCCTTTCGGTTCTAGGAAATGAAAAGCTAAAATTAAGTCAAAAACATTACCTTATTCCTCTGAAATGCCATGGTATAGCTAGCGGCATAGCCAATAGTGAAGATGTTTCCTTTTTATTATGCATACAGTAAGTAGAAGCCCTTAGGCAACCTTGGCTAACTCTGAAAAAGCTTTGTCTTTGTTCTTGGAAGGGAAAACTTCATTTTGTGTTGTTGCCACAACTGTCTTCAACTTTCCCCTTCATAGACTATCATGGGGAATAGTGTGGCTTGCATAATTCTATCTAGAGATACATTTGAATAATCTTTTCCATTACTACCATACAGAATGTTGGTTTGTAGCATATTACTTGACTACTGATTCTTTTACTGTTGAGAGGCAATCCTAAAGGCAGAAACTATCAACCATTTTCAATATCTTAACTGTCAATTCCAAGGTTGTACTGTCCTGTTGTCATTATGGTAGTTTGGTCTTCTTTATATTTAACATTAATCCCATTTGTTCACTGTGCTCCACTTTCCTTACTAGAACTTCATTTCCATTTTCAGCTATCAGTAGTTCATCAGCATAGTGCAGGTTACTGATGTTCCTTCCTCCAGGTTTAGAAACATGCTATTTTTGTAAATATTTTCCTCAATATATATCCAGCATATTGACTGAATAAATAAGAAGAGAGTATTTAGTCCTGTGTAGATGTGATAGGTATTCATAACTTATTTATTCAAAAATAAAATGTTGAGTTTAAATGCAGATATTCCTAACACAGATATTATGCTTTAACTTAACCTACAAAGGCTGACACCATATTATTGCACCCTAAATACTGTATATGTATAACAGTATAAGCTTTTATGGAATAAAATCCACTTCATCTGTTACTTAATAATTGAAAAATAAAAATCAACTAATAATGTATCATATGACTGTTTATAACAGTTAAAATGTAAGAGAATAATTTTATCATGGATATATCAAATGCCTGTGGTAGCACCTTAAATGTTATAATGATTTTTAAGGAGACTCCATAAAGTAAATTCATAAGCATTTTTATAAATAATACAAAATATTTTTTCATAAATTATTACCCCATACACACACACACACACACACACACACACACACACACAGAGGGAGAGAGAGAACGACTGCACATAAAAGGACTCCAGTCAAATTTTTTTTTAAAATAACATATTGGGAGTATAATTGATGTGCAAAATTATGGGCCAACATTTTTCTATAAGATTTTATTTAATTTTGGACATGAAAAATGTCATAATATCTCTAAACAAATAAAGTAATATTCCACGGGGAGGTGTATTTGAAGCTGCACCAGCTGCTATTTACATACCGTGTTCCCCAAAAATAATAGCAGGCCTTTTTTTGCGGGGGGGACCAAAAGACCCTTTAGGGCTTAATTTCAGGGGATGTCTTATTTTCAGGGGATGTCTTATTTTGCAGCCGCCCACCCACTCACTCCCACCATCTGCTTGACCACGGCCACAACGGCAGATGCACTTTTTGCCCAGTTGGAGACCAGAAGCTTCATCTGCTTGCAAATGGGGCCCTTTGAAACGGAGCTGATTGCTCCGTTTCAAAGCGCCCCATTTGCAAGCAGACGAAGCTTGCAGTCTCCATCATTTCTCCGTCCTGGCGAAAAGTGTTTGAGCACCTATGGGGCACTTGGAAATGGAGCGATTTTCTCCATTCCCAAGCACCCCATAGGTGCCCAAACACTTTTCACTGAGAGGGAGACTGGAAGCTTCATCTGCTTGCAAATGGGGTACTTTCAAATGGAGCTAATCACTCCATTTAAAAGCACCCCATTTGCAAGCAGTTGAAGCTTCTAGTCTCCCTCTCAGTGAAAAGTGTGTGGTGGATCCAGAGGCACTGGGGAGAGGGGGCAGGTGATCTGAACATGCTACGTGGCTGCCTGGCTTGTGGGAGGCTTATGCAACGGCAGCAGCAGGTGGAGGCAGAGGCACAGGGAGGAAGCAGGCAATCCTGATGCAACGCCCACTCCATCCCGTCCCTCTGCTTGCCCATGGCCGTGCCAGGATTGCCTTCCTCCCCCGCATGCCTGTACCTCTGCTTGCTGCCGGTGCCACCGCAGAAGCCTCCCATGAGTCTCCTGTGAGCCAGGCTGCTATGCAGCACGGCTGGATCACTGCCTCTCCTCCACCTCTGCGCTCGGACTTACCTGCACTGCGCCCAAGGGCTGGCGGGCTGTGGCTGCTGCCAAACACCATCAGCCCGTGTGCTCACTGCCTCTTGTGCTGGCTATGCCCATCCCCCCAGGCTTCTTTTGGAGGTAGGGCTTATATTAGGGGTGGCTCTTATTTTGGGGAAAACCCGGTAGGTCTTTAGAATGTTTTGCTGAAATTTGTTTTTAGAAAAATGATGAATGTGCTTGCTTGAATGTTGATAGATATTGGGTGTAATTTTAGATTTTCTTTGAATACTTAAATTTTACTTTAAAACTACTGTAAAACAACCTGCATGTTTAAAGTAATACTGTTTACTTCTAATACATTTTAATGCCATCTTATCAGGCTGTTACCTTGCAAATATTTCTTCTTAATATGTTATTTCTGAGAAATATTAGTACTTATGTGATTGAGATTGCAACATGTAGTCATGAAGAAAATTATATTTGGGCAGTCAATGGAGTCCGTGTTAATGCAAATCCTGGGAAAATGAAATTCCAAGAATGCCAGACTTCCAAATAGATAGTATCTGTAGTCTTTAACGGACAAAGCTCCAGATATCTTCCTTTTTAGAACATTAATTATAGCATGGGAATTCCTTTCATTCCTCAATCAATAAGCCACATATTGTACTAAATTGCTTATAGTCAAAAATGATGATTTCCATATTTTGCAAAGTAAGTTTTATGGATTGCCTTACAGAATCACTTACAATTACTCTTATAAGAAGAGTAAGAAGAAAGGCCATCTCTGCAATTCATCCATGCAGTTCTGTGTGTCCATGAAGGATTCAGAAATTTGCTGTAGCAGTATGAGAGATGGTACAGAAAGCTGTGTACACCATTGTGTTTTTGCATCTCCCTCCACTAGAAAGTTGGCTAGTATTAATCCAACCAGTTTCTAAAATAAAGGCATGTGTTTGTGTTTTGAAAAAAAACATAAAATCACAAAACAAATTACAGATGTAATTTTACTTAAGGAAATTCCAGTTTGGGTACTTAAGAAAAAAAATTGTAATTTTTTTCTGACAAACTTAAACAGAAGGGAATTCCATTTAGGTCCAGTAAATTGGAAAGAGTGATTTTTATTTTTAAACTGCATAGATTCAGATTGAAAGCAAGAGACTGGAAAAATGTAAAGATTTGGAGAGAATGCAAATGGAAGCGACAATGACAGATGAGACTGCCACAGCAGATACAAGACATTGAAGAGGATTCCACATTGGGCACTAAGGTATTGACTTTTCTATAATTCTAGCCTATGAATTATAAATTGATTTGTGCCTGGAGAACTGTTTTTGTCTTTTATATAAAAATGAAAAAAATGAACTTGTGATTTATGCTTTGATAGACAGGATAGATTATAGAAAAAAACAATATCACGATGTAACTTTAGAGAGCAAGGTTAAAATATAATTGTGCTTATAATTGCTGTGAAGAATATCAGAAGTCTCGTTTGTATCTTTTTTCTTTTCTAGATTTCCTTAACCTTTTTCTTGTACTTTCCCTTTTCTTTTCTTCCTTATTTTATAAATTAGTTTGCATTAGTTTTTATCTTCTTTTTTAAAAGTATTAATAAAAATTATATATATAATGTAACAGGGCTACTTTTGACAATATCCACCCATCCCATCAATTCAAATAAAGTAGGCGTGCTCAGTGTCTCGTTACCATCTTGCAAGAAATAGAAAATATGTCTTTTCTGTCACAGCTCCTGCCCTATAGAACACTCTTCCCTTTGAAAGCCTACCCTTTTAACTTCCCAGAAAGTACTCAAGGGCTGGCTTTTCCTTCAAGCATTGGAATAGAGTGAAGTTAAAGTTAGATATTATCAGGGCTTTTTTTCTCATAGAACGTCCAGAACAGAGTTCCGGCACCTTTTTGGGATGGAACCTTGTAGGGTAGGCAAGGTGGGTTGTATGACGTGAGTTCCGGCACTTTTTTTTTTATAGAAAAAAAGCACTGGATATTATTATGAGCTGCATTGGGATGTTTGATTGTGGTGCCAATTTCTTCTGTTCCTAGATTTGTGTTTTGTTTCTACTGTTTAAATACATTATGCTTTGGTTGCGAGCCACCCAAAGTTTGGTTTTAAGACGGTAGGCATATATTTTAATTAACTAATTAAAAATACATAATTTTAAACATTAACTAATTTTAAAATTATGTACTTTTAATTAGTTAATTAAAATATATGCCTACCGTTTTAATGTTTAAAATTAGTTGAAAGTATCAGTGAGGCCAACTGAGATTCAGGACAAGTGTAGACATGTCTGAATAAGCAGAATGCTAGTAGTTAAAATACCAATACTGACATTTCCTAGTTATTAAGAGTATGAAGAAACTGCTATTAATTCATATAATTTCTTTTACCTCATCACCCGCCATCAGTTGTAAAATCAATATAGGAATTATTTTATTAGTTCTGAGACATTTGCTCTTGAATAAATGTAGATAAATATGATTTTCTTAATGAAGAATGGCAGAAAATATATATGCTCTTTCACACATATATCCATAATTATATGTATAAAGAACATAATATTTAACAGAACAGAAGAAAATTATAATAGCTGCTGAATAGCCATTAAGAATCATACCAAATAATTGGTCTTAAGATAAACATAAGTAGAATATCCACATTTTCATAGCAAGTATTTGTTTTTGAGCAAGGGTAAAGAATATAAATTGTTTTAGCTACAGCAACTTACTGAGATTATATTAAAAAAAAAAAGTGGAAGTCTCTTAGTAGCCCCAGCAGAGCCAGTGACAATGGATGCTGAGAACTGTAGTTCACCAACATCTGGCGTTTTTCATTGACTATCCAAGTACTTCTCAAGCACTTTTTCCAAGGCTGTTGCAACTTTGAACCATTCATTAAACAAAGAGACATAAGTCAAGGACTGCCTGTAGTTGTTGAGCTTCTGGTATACTAAAACAAAACAGAAACATGTATTTTTTACCCCCATAAAATATGCCCTTTTAGAAAACTGAAGTTGTTTTATTCAGGAAGGCTTAATAAACAAATCTATAGAAGTAGAATAAACAGATCTATAGAAGTACTTGGGGAAAACAACAACTTGGCAATTCAGATAATTTTTCTGAAAATATTAAGTGCTATGAACATACTGACTGGTTTCCCCTGTCAGGTTATATCATAAAGTAATTTGTTTGGTGTTGGCATACTTGCACGAAATGTTTTCATTTGACTTAGTTGATATATGAATCCATCTTTTAAAACACACTCTAGTAGGCGGATAAGGAGTTTTCCACAATGATGATGATGATGGTTTATTAAACTTGCATGCTATCCAACTCAGTGTCTATGTGAATATTTCAAATTACATGTAGAACAAGAGAGTTTGAAATGTGTAGTTAATTTTAAAAGACCTTTTTAAGATTCCATGTCTATATTTTCACCCAGTATAACTTTATAAATTTACTACAATTTATTTATTTTGATTTAGGAATTACCCAACTTCCAAAGGACTCTGGGAGGCTCATAATATAACAACAAATAAAAGTACAATAAACTTTTTAGGAAATACATAAAGAGGCAAGTGCTGCAAAGGGGGTGGCAGTTCAGTGTTCTAAAGAAATTCTTTAATGACATCTTAAAATAATATAGCTTGGATGTAGATTGTCAAAAGAAGTCATTATATGCTAAAGAAATCATTATATGCTAAAGAAAGAGGAATATTTTTGTTGTTTCACTGCATAACTTGTTTTTTGAAAGAACAGTATTCCTTTGCTTTTTATACCTTAAGCATCCCAATATGTCTGCGTGTGTAATATTTTTTTGTTCCATTCAGTTGTGTCCAATTTTTAGAGACTGCATTTTCAATTTAGCAAAATTGTTCTGACAAGAATCGAAAGTGTATTATTGATATTAAATATCTTTATAGATAGGAAGAGTGTAATCTCTTAGAAGAAAATATGCAAGATGCAGAATAAACAAAATCTTAAATATCTGCTCCAAGCTCAGCACACTGTTTGTCTGATATGTGATTTGCTAATGATTCTATGATGTCAAGTAGAAGAGGCTGACTGAGAGACCGAAGATTTGGCAGCTTGGATACCTTCAACAGATGAGATAAAGGGGAAATGGTTAGTTATTATCATGAATCCAGTAATATGTTTTGTACAAACTAATATTTTATTTTTTCAACTGAGCATAACGAACCTAATCTTAATACAGAAAACCAACGTAATGGAACATGTTTTTCCTTCCATGAAACAAGCAAGTTTAGCAATAATGAGAAGACACAGTTAATATTTAAGATTTTCTATTGCTTTGTTCTAGCTCTCATTCCTGTAAGATGTAGCTTTTGAAAATTAGTGATGAGATTCTTGAAAAAAATCAATAGAAAAGACGTTTAAACAATGGATTTTAACAGATGAAATCTTAAAATATTAACATGTTTATAGTGCTTAAAAATTTAAATAATTAAAAATATAGCTAAATACAATAAATCCAATCTCCAAAGCCAATTTCTAATTTTAAAAGGGAAATATAGTTTGGATTTAGTAGGAAAATTTCTTGATGACTTCCCAAATATCAGTCAATCTGTGTATTATTACAGAATATTTCTACAAGTATAGCCTTGTAGAACTGCATTGCAACCAACCTGAAAAAAAAGTAATAATAAACATGGCTTCCAATTGATCTTATTATAGTTAAATGCTGTATCTTGCTCTAGCCCTAATAGACTTGTGCTATGGATTTTGAATTATTTTCCCTCTGATCATATAACTTGTCTATGCTATATCACAACCATTACATTTCAAGGTCAAATTTTATACAATGCATAGCTGGACAAAGATAGGAAGAGGTGCTATTAATGAAACATAGGAGCTCTTTCTTTGTCCAGCTATGCAAAGTATAAAAATTGACCTTGAAATGTAATGATTATGATATTGCATAGATGAGTTATGTTACTGTAAGAGTTGCTATTATTGAAACATAAAGGGGTGCAGTAGTGCAGCGGCTTAAAGACATGGTTTTGTAAGCCAGAGATAGTCAGCATTCCAGCGGTTCAAGCCCACAGGACCACTTGGTGGAGTGAGCTCCCGTCATCTGCTTCTAGCTTCTGCCAACCTAACAGTTTGAAAGCATGTAAAAATGCAAGAAGATAAAAAGGTACCACTTTGGTGGGAAAAACTAGTGATGTTTCATGCAGAAGCTGGTGCCAGACCTGCCTAGATGCGAGGTGAGATCGGCAGAAGCCAGATGACCTGACATCTCCCCCAAACATTGCAAGCCAGCATGTATTGTGGATAGCACACATGCACAAACAAAATGAACTACGGTAGCAATCTTAGGCTACCAAAACTACTCTGTGGTTAAAAAGCACTGTAGGCTTCCTTGGCTATGTATACCATACACTAAAAAAAAGAGAAGAAACATATAACTAAACTCTTCTTGGATTCTGTAGAATTAATTTCACACTTGTAAACAATGTAAATTTAATATATAATTTAATTATAATACGGTCTTAATTGTAGGACACGTATTCTTCTTATAAATAATTAAATATAAATATTATACACATACTGTACACACGCTTATATGTATCAATATATTACAGGACCAATACTAACAGAAGAACGAAGAACAGGAAGCATTTAAAGGGAGACATTGGGTAAGGAACACTGAAGATTAATCAAGGCAGATTAAAAATGCATAGTAAACAATCCAAGGGGAGCAACAAGAATGAAAATGAGGACTACCTTAAGCTGTTTTCAACCATGGCAGTGAAAGAGGACAGCAGATGCCCAGAACCCCAGAAAACATCCAACCAACCTTGGTGAACTGGTGAACAATGATATATAGGCAATGTCTCTTCATGTCCAGTGCCTGGGTCCTGTCAGCTGCCTCTAAAATCTGAAGGAAAAAAAAATACAAATTTCTTGCATCAAAATGACTCTATAAGCTAAGGCTTGGGTCTGGTGAAGAAAGGAAAACAGAGCTTTACCAGTGTTATTTTTTGCTGAGAAAAAAATTAGCCACTTGTGGAATTGTGCCATGTGACCCAGCAACAGAGCAGCCTGTGCTCCTTCCTACTCGACCTTCTGAGCTCTAGAGATCTTCAAAAAGTACATGAGTGATCAGTGACAAAGTGGGGAGGCATGTGTGGAACCCAAGGTTGGCAAAGCAGGCCCAGTGCCTGTGGGGACCCAGCAGGGCAGAATGGGGGAGGGAAAAAAGTGGGAGGGTGGCATGCTGCAGCATCTCTGTAGACAGCGGTAAGAGCGAATGAGTGCAGGAGTGACACCGTGGAAATAACTTCGGGACTGAGTCATAAGTATCTTTTAGATGGTCTGTTGTAACTTTGAACGGTTGCTAACTGACCAGTCATAAATCAAGGACTACCTATATTTCCAACAAGTGCCATATGCCTATAGATATTCTCCAAACCATATTTTGCTTTCAAACCAAATCTCTTTACAGTCTTACTAAATACACATATAACAAACTTTACAGAAGTTTAGCATCCTTCAGCTTCATAAAAACATAGAACCAGATACATTTTGAATGGCAGAGTCTAGTTTAATGACTTATCAGCTTTACACTATTCGGGAAGTATATGATGGCTCTGGTCTCCCAGGGATTCTTCAGAGCATGGGGACATTCAGATACCAAGATTTGTCCTATATAATCTGAAATCATCTGCTGGTTTACCAATTGGCCATTTTCCATGATTTGAGATGATTCATATGAATGAAAGGGGACTGCACTATTATAACCCACACAATGTATAATTTACCTTCCATTCTTGCATAAAACCAGTAAAGAAAAAAAGAAATTGGTAATTCACTACAATTAAATATTTAGAAAAATGTAATGAATGAACCACATTTTTCCTAATTAGGAAATATGGATATTCTTTATCATCGTTTTAAGATATATTAAATATTTGTATATTACAATTTTTTGTAATATATTTTTTGTAATCAATTTCAAAAAAGGAATGCACTGAACTCTATATTGACCATGGAGATAGGTAGACCGTAGAGAGAGATAAATCTAGAAACCAATCAAACCATACAGTCCTATCTTGCAAACTCTGCAGTAATTATTTTTGGAACTTTTAACTGATTATTCCCTAGAAAAAATATATTGAGATAATTACAATTAGTTCCAAATTGTTTCATTAGTAGAAATTACCTGAAGCACATTTTCCACAGTGACATTCATTTCCAGATTCTGCTTGCAATATGCTTGAAGACGATTATTATAGAACCCATAATAATAAGGGGCAGCAAAGAGGTAGCTAAAAAAAACAGTTAAAGAGAATTCGTGTTTCATATTATAAGGATACAAGTACCATAAACCGAAGCAGAATAGCAATAAGGACAAACAAAGATTTGACCTCTGCTTATATTCTCTCTAGTGTGTTATTGTTCTAATTGCAGCTGGATAATTGAAAATTATCTTTGGCTCTGGGCCATGCACATTGCTGCCATTTCAGCTATATTATATGTGCAGCAGCTGTTTCCCAATTCTCCATGAACTCAAATATACCGAAAGGAGATGGTGTAAGCAAAATAAAAACCCAGAATTGATGTGTTGGTAGAAGATTATTTCTTATGATGAGCCACCAACAATCTATTTCCTTGCCTGAGGAATTTTAATCTGAATAGTGGAAAATTAGTGGACTGGTTCTAGATCTGACTGTGATGCTTCTTCTATTTTCAGTAGGGACCAGAATCTACTAGAAGTGGATTTTCAGGAGACAAAGAGCTTTCCAACAGGAAGAACAATGAAAATATGGAGGCTCCATTTCCTTCCTGCAACTATTGAGGGTTTTAAAGCAGGGGTCCCTAACCCCTGGTCTGTAGACCGGTACTGGGCTGCGGCATGCCAGCAACTGGTCCGCACAAACAAGCGAAGCCCCATCCGTGGAATGCAGGCAGCACACAAAACCGGTCTGTGGAAAAAAACCTTTCTCCTCAGAACCAGTCCCTGGTGCTCAAAAGGCTGATGACCTCTGTTTTAAAGCTGTCAAGTCTTAGTAGACTAGGGACAAGTTGACAGGAAAAAAAGATCCTGTTATTAACTTTGGAGTTAACATTCATAAAACAGGATCTCTATAGTAAGTATTTATTTCCTCTTCTGTTCTATCCTACAAGATTCAGAGAATCCCTATTCAGGATATTTATTACCAAATATTATAAGTTAACCTGTATATAATTCTGCATCCAGAGTTGTACAAAATGTGCGGGTACCTGTAATTACTGTGGGTTTTGTCCTGGCACCACTCATTTTGGTTTGTAGTCCCTGGCATATGGAAAGAGTATGCCCTCAGCTAGAAAACACTGAGAATCTCTGTTGTAATACCTAACATGAGTAACATATTAAACCAGATAAAGGATACAGGGAATCTTCAGGAGGCATATTCACTTCACCATAATAAATATATCGTAGCATAGATTCAAATGCTTGTTTGCTTGGCACCATCTCACCAATTGAAATATTAACTTGGCCATCTTCTGGCATAAAAGAACGAAACATGGCTTCAAAGTAACTGGGGGGGGGGGGAAAGGAAGAAACAGATTGTGTCACTGGTTGGTTGTGCAACAAATAAAATAAAGAGAAGAGAATAAAATACTGGAGCATTTTTAAATGCTTCTTTAAAAATTTTGTTTCTCAAATGCAACCAATTTACAGTGTTTTTAAACTTACAAGGGTTTTATACAATATTATTCATACTCCCCATACAGATGGGAAGTTCAGAAACATGAATGAATGAATAGATGGATGAATAAATAATAAATTTAAATAAATAAAATTATTCAACATTTCTTATCAAACATTTCTATTTTTCACTGTATTTTTAATGTATGGTACAGGAGGGCAGCCTGATATATATATCAATACAAGTTCTGCATTCAAAATATTGAAGTCTCCTTCTGTGCAGAATAGCTGGGAATCATGCAAGCTTCAGCCTAATTTTTATCTTACAATAAAAAGAAGTCAAAATAAGAAATTATATTTTAACATCTGTATAATTTTATATAATGGATTATTAAAATGTAAAACATACCTAGAGCGAGCTGCAAGAATAGCTTTATGAGCTGGTCTTGGATGACCATCTAATAGTAGAATGATATCACAGAATTCTAGACCAGCACCTTCCAAATAGGCTTTCATATCCTGAATCAATGACGTTCCTGCACAGAAACATAAAAGATTTGCCCAAGACGTTAAAAATTATTGACTTAATTATATCAGAACAGCTAGAAATGACTTGCAATTATGTACGGTATCCACCTTTTCAGTGCAATAGAATGCCATAGGAAGATCAATAGGAATTTTATAATATTTGATAATCTAAGGTACCAAATTCCCCAAGTCAAGTTACTAACTATAGACATGTTTACGTAGTTTTCTTGGCAACAATGTAGAACTGCCTTCTACCAGGAAGATTTTTTTTCAATGTCTGTTTCCCTGAATCGTTTTTTTAAAGCCAAAGTAAGCTACAAGCTATTGTACTCTTTCTAAATTCTGAGACAACAAATTGACTAGCTAAGGAAAATAGTTAACAGATACGAATTACTGCACAGTAGAGTTACAAAGCTGATATACCTGGGGGAAGTTTGAAAATTTTTAATTGGCAAAATATTAATTACTTCTCATAGTGATAAGCTTTTTTTTCATCCCAAGCAAACTGATCATAATCAGCAGTGTCAGAGATTAGCACATATACTTGGAAAATATAATTGGACATATGAAAAACACATTTTCATTTTTTCCTCCTATAGAATGACCGAAGGATCATTATCACCCTGCAAAATGCGGTGGCTTTAAATTTAAAGAGAACACCATATCAGTTTTAGCAATAAGAGGCAGTTAGACAAGCTATGTACATGTAGGTGCTACTGCAGGTATTCCTTAACTTATTACAATTTTTAAGGACAGTTTGAAGTTTCGATGGCACTGAAAAAAGTGAGTTATGTCTTCAAATTTATGGTCCTATAGTCCCATGATTGCAATTCAGGCATTTAGCAAGCAACTCACATTTACAACAGTTGCAGTCTTTTTTTAAAAAAATATTTTATTAGTTTTATAATTATAAATCTAAGCAAAAAATCAAGTTAAATACAACTCAACTGAGTACAATCGTTAGCAACTTTTTCCAATACAAAACAAAGCATAAAAACTTACATGGGATAATTAAAATGAACATAGGTATTGCTCGGCAGCACCCCCTCCACCACATCCCCCTCTTCCATCCTCCCTCTCCTACTTCTATCCCCCCACCCTCTCTCCCTCCTCTCTCTCCACCCTCCTCCTACAACCTCCCTACTTCTCTCCAATCCTTCACTCCTCACTCTCCGCCCCCTCCAGATGTGGTTCAGAGGCACTGCCCGAGCAACCCCTCTTTTATCAAAAAGTATATCATTCTATGTGTAATATCAATATTACAGTTGAGTACATTATAACACCCCCCAAACCCCCCCCCCCGACTTCCCAAAGTGAATACCGGGTAAAACACAAGAAAACCCACCAAACTAAACCAAATTATTATGTAAATCCCAATAAAAATTTAACTATATTTTCATATGTTGGATTGAAAAAACAGTTGCAGTGTCTTGCAGTCATCTTAACCCTTCCCAGCCGGCTTCCGACAAGCAAAGTCAATGGAGGAGGTCAAATTCACTTAACAACTGCATGAGTCACTTATCAGCCATATGATTTGCTAAACAACTGCGGTAACGTAAAATCAGGTCTGGTCACATGATGGCTCACTTAAAGACCAAAATTGTAATGTCAATTATGGTCATAAGTCGAGGACTGCCTATAGCATATAATGAATGTTGTCTAGCTTAGACTTTAGAACAGCTGTACTGTAATTTTCATTTATCTGAGACAGTAATGGGAGGTTAAAAATGAAGATATCTTTCTCCAAACATTATCCTTTATTGCAGGGGTTCTCAACCTTGGCAACTTTAAGACTTGTGGACTTCAGTTCCCAGAATTCCTCAGCCAGCTTTGCTGGCTGAGGAATTCTGGGAATTGAAGTCCACAAGTCTTAAAGTTGCCAAGGTTGAGAACCCCTGCTTTATTGGTTAGGTCATCATATGATCTAGAATCATCCATCTTTTTTCCCCACCTACACAATTATTTAGAATCTTACTTATGATTTCAAATTCATTTTATTTCAAAGCTGAACATTTATGGATTTTAATTCTATCTTGTACTCCAGACTTCTATAATTTATACACAGACTGTAGCGCGAAAACAGTAGTTCATTTTGAATGGAAGGTACATTACCAATATCAAGAGGCTGATCAGAATGTGTTCGAAATGGAGGTTGCTGTTTTCTTCGTACTATCTCTACTATCAAAGATGAAGAAAGGTGTTCAAATTCTTTCATCATTATTACCTGATTAAAGTGTGATTCTTTTACCACAAAATTCAGACAGTGTTCCTAAAAAAAAAAAAAGCAAGATTCAAATTCAAAAAAAATATATTCAAATTCAGAAATTACACAGCTCTTTTCCTTTGATTCTTGCCAATGTTCTTTAACAGTCTCTCTAAATAGGGAAAATATTGGCTTGCATACCTTCTCCTTTAGTTGCAACACCTACTTTTCTATTTTAAATAACCAATAGGTTCATTTTATTATTATTATTATTATTATTATTTATTTAATTTCTATGCCGCCCTATTCCAAAGAACTCAGGGCGGCTCGCAGCATGATAGAAATTACAATAAACACATATCTATAAAAAACCCTTGAGCTAAAAGAAACCAATCACTCCACAAACATACACAGAAACATACACTGGCTAGGGGCAAGGTGTTAGCTGCCCCAGGCCTGCCGGCAAAAGTATGTTTTAAGCAATCTACGAAAGGCGAAGAGGGTGGGGGCGACACGGATCTCCGGGGGAAGTTGGTTCCAGAGGGCCGGGGCCGCAACAGAGAAGGCCCTTCCCCTAGGCCCCGCCAGGCGACACTGTCTGGCTGACGGGACCTGGAGAAGGCCCACTCTGTGGGCCCTAACCGGCCGCTGGGATTCATGGGGCAGCAGACGGTCCCGTAAATAACCTGGTCCAATGCCATGTAGGGCTTTATAGGTCATAACCAACACTTTGAATTGGGTTCGGAGACCAATTGGCAGCCAATGCAGCTCGCGGAGTGATGCCGAAATGTGGGCATTTCTAGGCAAGCCCAACACTGCTCGCGCGGCTGCATTCTGCATTACCTGAAGTCTCCGAACATTTTTCAAAGGTAGCCCCATGTAGAGAGCATTGCAGTAGTCGAACCTCGAGGTGATAAGGGCATGAGTGACTGTGAGAAGAGACTCCCGGTCCAAATAGGGCCGCAACTGGTGCACCAGGCGAACCTGGGCAAATGTCCTCCTCGCCACAGCCGAAAGATGATGTTCCAAATTTAGCTGTGGATCGAGGAGGACGCCCATTTACTTTTTATTTTCCAATAGAGCTGAAATCTCCCTTAAATAATTCAAGTTTTTTTTTTTTTTGAGTTCGGAAAACATTTGGCTTTTAATCTACATGGACGGCTTTTAAAAAGTCCAGAACGCCACGCTGTGGATGCACAGAACGCGGACCGAGCCGCCGCAGAAGAAAACGCGCCGTCTTTGGGGAAAGCGAGAAGGTGTGACGGACGGGCGCCCCGGGCTCTGCCCGTTCAGAATTCCTCGTGGACGTTCCGTGCCTAGTCCATCAGCTTGCTGCCGGTGAAATATTCGCTGTATTTTAAGATCTCCTCCAGCTCCAGGTGGTGATTCTGGTTCTCATCTGCCACGGCAATCATCTGCTTGGCTTCGTTCAAGGCATTGTATTCGTTCATGGGGTCCATGTACTCCTCCAGCTCTTCCATGGTAACGATGCCGTCACGGTTGGCGTCAATGACTTGTTCGAACTTTTTCTTCCGGTCTTTCACCCAGTCGTCGTCCACATCCTGGCCTTGCTGGTTTTCCACTGTGCCAACCGGCAAGGAAATGAACTCGGAAAGGGTCAGCTTCTTATCGCCGTCCTGATCCAAATCCCGCATGATTTCCTTGACCATAAACTTCAGCATCCCTTTGCTGTGCTCTGGATGAAGGAAAGACAAAAACTCTTCTTCGTTCAGCAACAGATCGGCTGGAGGGTTATCCGCTTGGTACCAGCGGTCCTTCAAGTTGTCCAGGACTTCTTGGGTCTCCTCATCAATCTTCAGCTCTTCGTTGTTCTTGATCTTTTCTGCCACCTCCTTCTCATTCATGCCTTTGCTGGCCAGGAATTTGATTTTATATTCATCCCAGGACACGTGACCATCGCCGTCAGGGTCCACGGCCCGGAAATGCATCTTGTTTTCTTCCACGGCCTCTTGGAAGTGCTCCTCAATCTTCTCCATGATCCAGCGCTGCATCTCCTTGGCGCTGATTTTTTTGTCACGGTTGACGTCAACCTTTGAGAAAATCACCACCAGCTTCTTCCTGTTTCTCCGGGGTTCCGAGTCTTCCTCAAATTCCTCCATATCTTTCCCCAGGAAAACTTCCTGGTGAAACTCCTTGTTGAGATGCCCGTCCAGTTAATTCAAGTTTTCATAGTTTACAGAGACATGAACAATGGAAAAAAGCTGAAACACAGGCAAGAATGGGTGGTTTCATTCAAGAAAAGTACTTGAAAATTGATTGCCTGGTACCAGAATTTTCAAGTTAGTTTAAAACGAAAGTTTTATATATGAAAATTCATTAATTCTACATGCACACGCGCGCGCGCGCACACACACACACTTTGGAAGTGGTTTGCCATTGCCTACTTCCTAACACTAACAGTCAGTGACTGACCCATGGTCATGCTGCTGGCTTTGTGCCCAAGGCAGAACTAGAACTCACACTCTCCTGATTTCTAGCCAGTGCTTTAAGCATAGGCTATAATTTTCCAAAAAAACCTACCTTCAGCTGATCCAGCTGAAGTTTGTTTGCATTTTCACATACAACAAGTACATTCTGCAGATCTACTGAAGCCTCAATGTATTGGACGCAGAGTTGTTCCAGTCGGGATAGTTTGAAGTTAAGTGCCAACTTGTACACATCCATGATGAGCAGAACATCTTGCACATGCCCTATGCAACAATAACAAAAAATAAATTCATTGCACATATTGCAAAGAATGTGACAGGTGAGAAAGCAGTCAGGAAAGAAAATTATTTGATTCCCAATATTAATATTGCAATAATGAGGCTCTAAAGCAGACATGTCAAACACAAGGGCCAGGGGCCAGTTGTGGCCCACGAAGTGGTTTCATGTGGCCCGCGAAGCCATCCTGGAAACATTGAGGGAATGGCCCCCGCTGCCTTGGCCCTGGCCCAGACCGTCCAGGAGCCAATGTACAATTTTGTGGTGGCCATCTATGCTGAAACGCATTCAGTCTTAGCTCCACAAGGCCATCTGGAAACAGTGAGAAACCAGCCCCTGCTGTGTCGGCCCCGCCCCCTGGGTGCATGCTGGGGAGGTGTCACCCTTTGTGAGGAATGAAGAAATGGACCATGCCTTGGTGCTTGCCCCGGTCCCACCCCCTTCTGCCAGAGACCCTCAGATCTGTCCCACTCCTACCCAGGCCCCCACAGGCACCCTTGACACGAACGATGTAGAGCTGGCCATGCCGACCCAGTAGGCCAAACCCACCCAGTAGGCTGCACCCACCCTGGCCACACCCACCCAGCCCCCCGAGGGCAACCGCAATGCTGAGGCGGCTCTCAATGAAATTGAGTTTGACACCCCTGCTCTAAAGGCCTATATTAAAATGCTGTTAAAGCATGCATGTTCCTTTATGTTAAGAAATGCAATACAGAGCAACAAAATACAAAAAGATGAAAACATTGCAGTGGAAGACAAGAGATATCTGTATCACCTTGACTGCAATGGAACCTGCCTATTACAATTCTAAGTTGTGGCAGTCATTAATACTTACCTAATTGCCTCACTTAATGACCACAATCCCTGCATTCCCTGTTGTGGTCATTAAATGACAGTGCAGGTCATTAGTATAGCACAGGGTATCTCATCGGGTGGTAGAGGCCAGGGTCTGCACTGCAGCATTTTTTGGTGCTCTCTCTAAACTCTTCTTGGATTTTTGGCTCCCTCTTGTCTCTGGGGGCTGGCTGAAAGATCTGCCTGCCAAAGGATTTCAGCTCCTCTCTGGCATTGGAAAGGATCTCCTTCAGCTCTGCTCCTGCACCCCACCGAAGGAGTTCAGCTTTTCTCAATAGGCAGCTCTTTCAGCCAACCCCCAGAGGGATGTCAGCAGAGAAGACTGCAGATGACAATCACATGAACACATGGAGTTTGGCAACTTGTTTTAAGTCCAAACAGGTTGCCAAGGATCCTAATTGTGATCGTGTGACTGTGGGGATAAGGGTGCAACATTTTGCAACATCTGGAAATGCTTTGTGGGTCATAAAACATCCTTTCTGAGGCTGTTGTAATTCTGGACCACCATTAAACAAATGGTTGTAAGTCAAACACTATTTTTATTCTGATCAGTAGTAGTTCTCTAGATTCCTGGTCACAATAAAGATCTTGCAAGATGAATCTTTAAGATGGATAGCTACTAGCTTAATCTAGAAACACTGGCCTATAAAGCACATGTTCTGGTACTGCATATAGCAGTGGTGGCAAAGCTATGGCACGCGTGCCAGAGGGGACACTCAGAGCCCTCTCTGTGGGCACATGTGCCGTTGCCCCAGCCTCACCTCCCCCCACAACCCCCTCACCAGCAGCCCCTGAGTCTCCCCTGAGCATGGCCCAAACTAAGCATCGCAGCCAAGGACATGGCAGCCAGGCAGCATAGACAAGACTCTGCCCTCATGCCCCATCCCGCACAGTTGATGCTACGGGGCGCAGGCAGAGGGCGTGACCATGGCACTGCTGGGCTGCCTGGGCGATCTGTGGTGGGCCTGGAGGTGATGAGTGGCCCTGCGGGCAGGTGGAGTGGGTGACGGGGTGAGGGGGTGGAGCGGGGGCAGGGCCAGTTTTGGGGCACTCGGTCTCTAAAAGGTTCGCCATCACTGGCATATAGGCTTTTAAAAATTATTGTTTAAAAATCTGATCACAAAATTCTGCTCTGTAAGTAGGCTACTTGCTTGGGGAACACAAACAGGGAGGGATAATAAGAAGTGATAAAATAACTACTTTGCTCAAGCCTTTACCTAAACGCTTTTCCTGTTCAAGAGTATAATATAGGAAAGCACTTGGCTTATTATCTCCTGGACAGACATTGTGCTCTCCCTTTCTTTCCTTTTTCTTCTTCTTCCTTGGTATTCCATCTCCCTTTAAGCTCAAATTCTCAACACATCTCAGCTGAGAATTCATAGCCTCAATATTCAGTCTGCTGCTGGAGGTTCTTAAATATTTTTTAAGATTTGCTTTAAGAACTTTGAGAATTTAAGGTTCTTAAATATTTCCTACAAATATTTCTTGTAATGTTAGGAAAAGGCACCTTTCAATGGGCAGCTATTACCCCTGATTGCTGAGGATTCCTAATGCACATTTTGCTCAAAGTTTCACAAATCATTTTTGGGAACACGTCAGAAGCACAGCCACATTCTGATCTTTTCTGTGACAGACAGGCATAAGCATATTAAAATTGGCTACAGATGGCGATCACATGAAATTTGCCTATGGTTTAGGTATCTTAAGCCTCTGTCATTAGTCACGTTAGTTTTTTTTTTCTGTCTTAGAAAGATGATTTCCAGAAAGAGACAGAGAAAATATGCACTACTTTTCTTAGGAAGCAATTCTACTATTCTACCTTTGCGTGGGTATTTGATTTTGTCTGTGTAAAGGAACTGCATGAGCACTTCAAAGGGCTGAGCTTCCGCTTCCCGGATTGTCACTTCCAGCAGCGGCTGTAAGCGACCCATCTTTACATTGTTGCCTGCCATTTCCTTTTGGGGCATCTCTTGTCCTTCCTCATTAATCTCTTGCTTAGATTTCTAATAAAGAGAAGGAAAAATTAGGGTTAAGGTTATCTAAAAGTTACGCTTATCTCAACTTTACAAAAATAAATAAACAAAAGTCAAGCCAAATAATGCTGCAAAATGAAGCAGTTACACAGTTGTTTATATAGCCCTGCATGTACCTAAGTACTAAATAAATTTGCCATTATTTTTGCTTTACCTGGTTATTAAAATTAAGGTATATTCTAATACAGGGGTTCTCAACCTTGGCAACTTTAAGACTTGTGGACTTCAACTCCCAGAATTCCTCAGCCAGCAAAGCTGGCTGAGGAATTCTGGGAATTGAAGTCCACAAGTCTTAAAGTTGCCAAGGTTGAGAACCCCTGTTCTAATATAAATGGCAAACTAAATCTAATGACAGTATATATTTTAAGATTTACCCAAATGTTACATCCTGCTGTAGGTACTGAAAAAAGAAATCACCCATCGCTTCTAGATTACTTTTTAATTGAATGCCATTGGATTAATCATATGACAGGTTCGACTAGTTAACATGAAAGCATCTATTTGCAGCTCTTTCTCTAATACCTAAATAATACTAGGTGGCCCCCGCGGAAAGGGTTCGCAATCCAGTCCTCCTGGATTCACGGCTATCTTTAGAGGACCATCTGGCGGCCGTGGCCGGGAGGATGTTCTATCAGGTTCGCCTGGTACGCCAGTTGCGTCCCTTCCTAGACCGGGACTCGCTATGCACAGTTACTCATGCCTTCGTCACTTCCAGGCTGGACTATTGTAATGCTCTCTACATGGGGCTCCCCTTGAGGTGCACCCGGAGGCTTCAGCTGGCCCAGAATGCGGCTGCGCGGGTAGTGACAGGAGCGTCGTGGCGCTCCCATGTAACACCGCTCCTGCGCGAGCTGCACTGGTTGCCGGTGGTCTTCCGGGTGCGGTTCAAGGTGTTAGTGACCACCTTTAAAGCGCTCCATGGCATCGGACCCGGATACTTACAGGACCGCTTACTGCTAGCAAATACCTCCCGCCGTCCGGTACGCTCCCACAGAGAGGGCCTCCTCAGGGTGCCGTCGGCCAGACAATGTCGACTGGCGACCCCCAGGGGGAGAGCCTTCTCTGTGGGAGCTCCAACGTTTTGGAACGAGCTCCCCCCCGAACTTCGTACGATGACGGACTTACGCACCTTCCGTCGGGAACTGAAAACTTTCCTTTTTCAACAGGCCGGCCTGGCATAGAAGCTCCGGCTCCAACCGGGTGAAAATGTTTTAGGGGGATTGTGCAATTTTTAGGATTTTTGAAATTTTTAGGATTTGTATATATTGGGTTTTATAGATTTTATGGCCTAATTTGTTTAATTTATTTTTAAATATTTTAATTTTGTACATTTATATGTTTTTTAAATTTTAAGGCTGTAAACCGCCCCGAGTCCTTCGGGAGAGGGGCGGTATAGAAATTTAATAAATAATAATAATAATAATAATAATAATAATAATAATAATAATAATAATAATAATAATAATAATAATAATAATAATAATAATAATAATACTAGTGACTTGTGACCCTCCTATCCATTTGTTTCAAGTTAAGTATGTATCAAAATATACTGTGAATGGAGTTAATGACAGAACATAATCCTTAAACTTTAGCTAAACCATGGCAATGTTCTCTAGTTAATTCCAGTAGTAATATCCTTTGTTGTATGCTTGTTACAGTAATATATTGCTATAAACAAATCACAAACAAATGGCCTGATAGACTTATTCTTCGAGAGGAGAGCCGATTGCTGCAAACAAACATATTTATTCTAACTTATTTTTATGGTTAAATATTCCACAATTTACATGTTGGCCTAATTTACCCCAGAAGATAAATTGGAAAATGGGGATCCAATAAGTATTTGTAATAAATAATACCTGTTTCAGCCTTTCTTTTGCCTGTGTAATTTTCTTCCTGAGCCATTTACAGCGAGCTGTGACAATAGCTGTATGCCCTCGGACCCTCTCTTCTTTCTGTCAGCAATAAGGAGACAGCATGGGAAAAGAATAGCAGGATTTTACTGATCAATGAACCCTAAAAAATTGTATATATTGGAAATTTAGCCAGTTTTTGAGTAAAAAAACATTGTTTATTTTTATCAAAAAAGACTGGTTACAATTATTAATTCACTATGAATGGTCATTTGGGCAGTCACTCATATAGGTTCTGTATCTGCACAAGATCTATTTTAGGAAGCTTCTACAACTGTGAAAAAAATCTGAAAGAGTATCCTCCCTATTTTCAAGAGGACTAATTCTATTCAGTTCTCATCTAATTCAGCAGCAATAAAATTGAAGCAAACTAGAGAAATGATGAATAAAAACCTGCAATGCAGTATAGCCTGTGTGAATATAAAACCACTTGAACTCTAAACATATAGTGAAACAATTTGCTTTTGCATCGGACCAGGTTATTTACGGGACCGTCTGCTGCCTCATGAATCCCAGCGGCCGATTAGGGCCCACAGAGTGGGCCTTCTCCAGGTCCCGTCAGCCAGACAGTGTCGCCTGGCGGGGCCTAGGGGAAGAGCCTTCTCTGTTGCGGCCCCGGCCCTCTGGAACCAACTTCCCCCGGAGATCCGTGTCGCCCCCACCCTCTCCGCCTTTCGTAAATTGCTTAAAACATACTTTTGCCGGCAGGCCTGGGGCAGCTAACACCTTGCCCCTAGCCAGTGTATGTTTGTGTGTATGTTTGTGGAATGATTGGTTTCTTTTTTAACTTAAGGGTTTTTATATTTATGTATTTTATTGTAATTTCTATCATGTTGTAAGCCGCCCTGAGTTCTCCGGAATAGGGCGGCATAGAAATTAAATAAATAAATAAATAAATAAATTATGGATAGGGGCTGAAAGAAAAATTCACTTTTCCAGTGGATGAACAGATATTACAAAGCCAAGGAAATGAGTACTATATAGGCTGAGAGTATATAGCAAGCCAATAAGACAGTTCATCTATGGTATGTATATAAGGAGTAACTATCTCATTGACATTCTTCTGGAATCAAGATTGATAATAACTATATTGGCATTGGAGAAGTATCTGTTCTTAAGGTTCTGAAAACCGCTGTCTTTAGCTGTTTGTTCATGTCTCAAAAGCAGAGATGACAATAAAACACATTTTTCACTTTCTCAGCTTTCTTTTAAGCATTAGAAGAAATTCCCTAATACAGGGATCCCCAACCCCTGGGCCACGCAAAAACAGCGGGCCAGCACGCATGTGCGCACGCAGCTCAACTTGCACAAGCATTAGACCAACGTGTGTACACATGCACATAGCTCAACTTGCATTAAGTTGAGCTGTATGCGCATGCATATGCCGCCAGCCTGCCACTCACACATGTTGAGCTGTGCACATGTGTGCACCGGCCTGCTCTTCCTCCCAGCCGGGCTGCCAAGCCGCAAAGGTTGGGGATCACAGGAGCTGTGAAGAAATAGAACAGACTGTTTTAGTTGTGAACTCAGGTTCACTACATGCATTTTAGCAGAAGTTAGAAGTCTATCTGTTTGGTATGCCATTATAACATTTTGCATGATAAATCTTACACTGATCAAGAACTTGTAGGTGATCTCTAAGATTAAATATCAACACTGACTTTATGTTTCTATATCACACTGGAATTTATACCACCAATTCGTTCTTGCTCTCCAATGTTATTACACACTTGCATAGACTAAGTACAGTGCAACTTTTCTTTATCAAAATAATAGGGAAATCAAATACAGCATGGCCTCTGGAAATCTTTTCAAGCCCCTTATCAGCAGTTAATACAACCATATTGACAAATAACAGACGAAGTACATAGTATATAGATAATGGATCATGTAGACATATATTTACTGTGGAGAAAACTTTTCAGCCATGTTATTAGAATTCACTTACCTCCCCAAGTACAAATTCTAGATCACTGAACTGCCTGTTTTCCCATAGTCTTCCATAGTCATCATGTAAAGTACATTTTGGATAACAAGAAAACTGAAATCAAGAGTTATTGCTATGTTACAAACTGAAATGGGAGGTTTTATTGCTACAAACCATAGTTTGGCTTGAACAGATTACTTAACTTTTTATTAACTTTTTATGTCATTGAACCAATTTAATGCTTCATTATTTAGAAGATTTAACTCCATTTGCTCTACAGCATTTTCATAAGAAATATTAGAATGAAAAACTTTAACCTAATTAATTTATGCATACAGGAAATGTTATGCAGAATACAGAAAATGGGCAATAAATAGTATAAGAAAGAAACTAACGGTATGAGATAAGATAAAGGAAAGGATATAGTAGTGTAGGTGACTTCTTGAAACACAATCATAAGGAGGCAACTCTACATGAAAAAGTTATATATATGAAATATTAGAAATTTACAGCACAAACTGTTCAGAAGACCCAGGAATAAAATTAGAGAGCTTGCGATGTCAGAAACTACTCAATTTTACACAAAAAGAAAAATGGTCTGAAAAGTGATGGGAGAACACAAGTCCAAATATGAAATCACATCAGCTGGATTCTAAATTTCTGTGAATGAAAATAACTCTGCTAGATCTTGATGCTTCCTTGGTGTAATAACTTTACACTTTAACTTGTTTCTGTGAAAAGTTAACATTGCTCTCAACCTGTGCATCAGATCTCAACTAGCTAAAGACAGAAGGAAACATTTCCATTACATTCCATAAAAAAGAATTTGTAATATTTATATATCTCCCTACAACTCAATATATGATGTAGCAGTTTCTTCCTGATCAAAGGGTAATGCTCCAAAACAGAATTCTATGAAGACAATATTAATAGTGCTGACAGTATTTGATTTATTATTATTATTATTATTATTATTATTATTCCTATGAGGCAAATATTAAACACAAAAAATATTTTAAAAGTTGTTCACTGTCAAAATTTAAAGTAATAAGCTTTATATTCTTATATTAATTGATGACCAATACTTTCAATATATTACCTGAAATCTATACATTTCTCCACTTCTGATGTTATTGTCCACTGTCCCGCCAAAGATATACATGGCATCACAGATAACAGCTGCAGCATGGAAGAGTCTTCCAGTTGGTAACTAGAAACAAAGAATGCAAAATATTCCCTTTACAAATATTACAGTGCACAACCTCAAACTTAGTTTTCTTCACTGGTGCTCTGTAACCAATATTTTCTGGCTGTAAAATCAGTTTTCAAGGCCTAAGATTCAACACAACTGTGTGGGAAATACAGCACATATGCTGAGCCACTATCATATATAGATATACTATGTACTGGTCAGTTCATACTTAAAAAGGATAGTGTCTTTTTAATACAGACAAAAAAAAACCAGGGAAAATTGTCAGATCCCTTAATATCTTACTAGTCATAAGAAAGAGTAGATATATTCCCTATAACTTTGTTTACCACTTCACAATGCTCCACCTCTCACCAATAGACTAGCTGTGATTTAAATGCCTTTTTTATCCAGGAACAGACCCAATCAAACACATATACACTCTACACATTGCATAGCATCCATTTCCTTAATGGATCTGAGAAGCTTACAAAAGTGCAATAAAACACAAACATTAAAACAAGACATAAAAAACTAAACTAAAAATTTAACATATTCAGCATTAAAACTGTAAAATGTTAAAGGGCCTGAGTGAATATTTTTATTCCCTTCCTAAGCTGTAACATAATCTTTTTTCAATTCTAGTGGTAATTTGTTCCATGTTTAATAACACATTTATACTATTTTTATTATTTCTTTTTCCTTATAATTCTTTCTCTCATATATGAAATCTATTTGTTAAATCAGAGATTTTGCAAAGATAATTAAAGGCAATTAATTATATTCTTACCTCACTATCTGGACTTGGATGGATAACTTCCCATGTCTGAGAGTCAACATCATAGCAATGTAGTTCATTAGGCAATGTATTGTCTGCAGCACCACCAAACACATATAGATGGCGATCAAAAGCAACCATTGTGTGACCATATCTCCTTTGGGGAGGAGGTGGAGACCCCCGCAGTAAGTGTTCGGTAGGGATTCGTGTCCAACTGATATTTTAAAAAAGAAACAGTATTTATTAATTGAATTTTTAGAGTTTCATTTTCTAAACCAGGAATACAGTAAGCTGCATCCAGGCCCAACAACCCCTCCAACAATTGTCATGCTTCACAGAAAGGAAAATTATTATAATGATTTTATAATTATTATAAAATTATAATGATTAAATATTTGAATAATAATAATAAACTGTAAAGCTAAATCCATGTAGGTCTATTGCTTTAATATATATAACAACAGAAATACATAAGTAATCAGTATTACTTCAAGTAAACTAAATTCTATAGTCTACTCCTGTGACCCAGTTTGATATTGCAATTAAGCCACTGGACTGGAAACTGGGAGACTGAGTTCTAGTCTCACAGAAGCACAAAGGCAGATGGGCGACCTTGGGCCTGTCACTCTCTCACACCCTAGGAAGAAAGCAATGGCAAGTTACTTTCAAAAACTCTTGCCAAGAAAAGTGTAGGGGATTGTCCAGGCAGTCATCAGGAGTCAAAAACAGAATTGAAAGCACACACACACACCTCTCAGAGCACTATCCTGGTTTTCATTTTCAGTAGCATTTTCTTCAATGTTTCCATTGAACTTTATTTCCCTCAAAACTGTCAATTTTCTCCTGGTATACCTTTTAGAAATGTATTTATTTATTAGACATATTTCTATGCTACTGCAATCAAAATGACTCTTGGCATATTACAAAGAAAAAAATATAATGTAAGATATAGAACAAAAATAAAAACATAATGGCATTACAAGAATAAAAAGATGTTAGAATAAAAAGATGGCAACATCCGATAAAATCAGGGGAATGCTTTCCAAATCAATTTTCAAGAACTTTTGAATTTAAATTACAGTAAACATTTCTATAGATATATCTATGATACTCATTCATAAACTTATTTGATTTTGCTCAGTTATATTTCATACATACATTTTTTCTTTGAATTCGAACTGAAAAAGGTTATTGGTAATCTTTGCTCCACTCTGGCCAGAAAAAACAAACATCCTCTCTTTGCAGACAGCTACAGGAAAATTACAGCATGAAGGGGGAATCTCACCAGTCTGTTTAATCTGAAAAGCAACACCACAAAATAAATTGCAAATATCTTGGTTGAAACCTGAAATCTCAGTATTTCTCTAGATCTATATATTATAGAATCATTGTTACTTTGAAGACTGAAATGTATTGTGATTTGTTCATACTATCAAAAAATAAACAGGAACTAAACTTTTTAAATCCAGGTACTGAAAGCTCAACTACATGGGTTACATATCTGTGTACCCTTGCCAAAAGTAAAAAATACATTTAATAAGCCTATGGCTAAAAATAAGGATTTCAATCTTAGTTACCCTAGGTTACAATCCAGCAGGAACAGTATATTTTAAATATAAAGAATTGCACACAGTTAGCACTACACAGCCAATACTTTGTTCAAATGTGTTTCAAAAATAGTGACAATTGTTGAATTAGAAATATCTATTTCCCCCTCCCCCATCCATCTCCAAATAGATTAACCTCAACTCTCACTGAGGAATTATATTTTAACTCAATATTTAACAATATTAAGATATTAATAGTCAGTTTTCTTACCTCTTCCCAACACGTTAAATCTCTGTCTTGTAAATTAATAGTCCACATATCATTTAATCTGTATTGAAGGAAAATACACCTTTTAATATACCTTTAGGAATGTAACAGTAACAGCACAATCTATTTTACCTGAGGGAAAATTTCCAATCCAGGGCCCTAAGAGATATTAGAACTGAATATACATCATAAGTTCCCTAACAGCTCAAAATGACAAAAGCCAAAGTTCAGTAATCCCAAGGAAGCTGTGGGATTTGGGGGCCAAAAGGAGTACAATGTGCAGCCTATAATCCCTGTCATTCATCTTCACCGTAAGCAATTGTCATAGCCAGAGTTCCAAGACGTAACGCCTGGATTTTGTGTCAAAGATTATTTCTCATCTTCTCTCCCGTACAGGGAAATTAATCCATGGAAAATCTGAAGGAGCTTTTTGAAAGAGGTTCTATTTTTTAGTGTAAGGAATTGATTCCAAACTCCTAAAATATGTTCAAACATTTAAAATTCAATTATCTATATTTTTAATCACCCTCCGTGAATTTCTTTTGGATTAGGAAAGAATTATACTGGAGAGACAAGCAACTATCGGAAGTTGGGGAAACCATAAAGAACTTATTATAGTCTTTAGAAATAGGTTTGGCTACATATTATATATTATTACTAATTAATTTTCTCGAGAAAAAAGGTTCCAGAAAATGGAAACAAATTTTTCCAATGAAGAAACATATGTTAGAACAACAAAGTTCATATAATTTATTTCATTTAAATTCCTTGATAAATTGCAAACAGATTAGGCCTTAATTATCAATTTCTGAATATCGTAATAAAACAGTAAATTAAAATACTAATAAAGGCATGTAAGTAAATCTGTCTTTATCCTATCATATCAAGAGTCTTAAAAATGAATGGTTTTATAATTATTAATAAAAATAATCATAGCCTCAGACAAATAATGTATCTTACCGTGCATTTCCATCATATCCTGCAAAGATCCACAGTTTATCACTATAGACGGTTGCACCATGAGCTGACCGGGCAACTGGTAATCTAAAATAAAGACAAATTTACTAGTACCTTAACTGCTGATACAGTTACACAAGCATGATAAAAGGCTGATTATTACATACCTAAATGAATGAATACTATCAAAACGTAACTATTTGGGGAATAGCTAAGCTTAGTACAGAACACCATATACTTTATCTGGCTACATGCTACAAGAATTTTTTACTGGAATACAATAAGTTTGGGCAAACCTACATAATATTTCTGATCTGGATGATATGTATTAGATTTGATGATGAACATATGTTTTACCTGTTTTACCTTACTATTCTTCTAATTTTATGTTAGCTGGCCAGAATTGCTTTGGATGGATGGAGAGATAGATGGATGGATAAATAATTTAGATCTCTAGATTTTGGTATTTGTAGTTTAATGAGAGCAGAAACAAACCAACACATTAAAAACTCCAGATCCTTCTTCAGGCTAAGCAAAGTGTAATTCAGTTACAGTTGCTTGTCAAGAAAAAAAAGCAACAGTTAATTGAATGTTTTTCTTTCTACATTACTGAAGTCAAATATAGAAGCAAGGTTTTAGGTTTACCTAAATCAAGAGCTGGCACATTTTAACAGCCTATTTTTTTTTTTTAGTTTTAGTTTGATTTGGGATCCTGACTAAATAAAAGCAATTGTTCTTTATTTAGCATTATCTGCAAAACCAGTCACTGATTCCTGCCTTTTATTGATTTTTTTGGTGGGGAGGGGGCAAAAGGATTGAAAGACTGCTACCATAGTGAGTTTAATGTTATTACTGTTTATCAACTGACAAGGCCAAAATTTTGAAATCTCTAGACACTTTGCAGCCTTCATAATTATATACAAAATTACTACTCTGAGTGCTGTTCTATACTTTTTACAGGTTTATGTAGTAATACATACACCCTTACCTTCCTTCAATCTTCCATTCAGTCCATTGGCCTGTTGCAAGTTTATATTCAAAAAGATCATTTTTGTTCTTCAGGTTGGAATTGGAATATATATCTCCAGTGTAGCCACCTACATAATAATGTTATTATAAAAGAGACAGTTTGCATAATTTAATAATAAGTCATTACTTACAACAGGGCAATAAATATGGTTACATAAAGCAAACCAATTAATGCTTTTATAGTTCATAAAAACATACATGATATTCAGAACTTGTCATGTCTATATTGTGTAACTTATATTGATTTTTTATTTACTGGTATGTTTTGCATTATGTCTGATTCCTGCACTGTTTTCGTACTGTCAGTTTTTAAGCTTATCTTGTTCCATATTGTTTTCAGACCTTATTGACATTCATGAAAGTATTCAATGATAACATTTATCAATTATTTTTTTTGTCAGTGCTATATACATTTGTTAACTCCTCATGTTAATTCACCAAGATTCCAAATTAAGCATAGAACCCGATTTAGTGTTCAGATAACTCACCAAATACAAACATGCTGCTTCCATAAACTACTGCTGAATGGTGATACCTTGGTGCTGGTGGGGTCCCAGTAGTAAAAGCCCTATGCAGGACAACACACAACAGTACGTTGAAATTCAAAAAAATAGGTTTAATTAATATAGTACTTTAATGAAAAGACATATAAATGTTGATTGTGTGTATTTTTAAGTTAATGTCTTTCATAGCAAAAGTGGCGAAAACAAAACAATTATAGATCAGCAAGGGTTTTCAGATATATAACAAAAAAGTTCTTTGAAAGTCCTAATTTACATCCTAGAACAAAGGAAATATTTTCACTTAACAACACTAATAATATTTTTGAAAGATGAAAGGCAGTCTGTATGAAGCACCTATTTTTAAAATATTAAAGCTGTTGTGCTTTTTTCAAAATGACTGTAGCTCCTTTGGAAGCCACCTCCAACTGTCTACAAAAGGGCGCAGGTGTAGATACTTTGCTTTGCATGTTTTCCAGCTCTACTAAAATAATTTTACTGGGCTAGGAATAAGATAGTTAAGTAGGTAGGTAGGTAGAGCACTGTGTTTCATATTTAAATTAGCAACATTCTTACATATTTTATGAATTTGCCAGTTATATGTAATTGCTCCTCTATATCAGGGGTGTCAAACTGCCAGCCTATGGGCTGAATGCATCATAGTGACACCACGCCCACCCCATTGCCGGCAATGGCAAAAAAGTCGTGATATGTCGCGACACGTCACATGACGTTGCGAGTTTGACACCCCTGCTCTATATAATCTATGAACATCTTAAATATTTGTTCAGAAGAAATTTGGGCACTTGATAAAATTCTGTGATAGTATATTTTATCATTTTACTATTATAAAACATACAATCCTGAATATATTCAGTTACAACAAACTATAGTAAATGTATTTAAAGTTACATGCTCATTCTGTAAATCTTTTTAAAAGTTCAAAATTGTTTTTCTCTTTCTAACATGCCTTTAACTTATTTTGAATCCAAATCAGAACACAACAATAAAGTATATTGCCATCATGAAAAATAAATAATTTCTCATTTTATCAAATATTCAGAAGCTCTAATTCATTCAAATATTGGTAATATGGGACATTTATTAAAAATAGAAATGTACCTGCACCAAGAACAGTCCTTCACATCAAATCTTAACAAGTCATTCAACATAGTTTTCCTTCAAAGTAAGGAAAGCAATATATAAATGTATATTCAGAAGCCATGAAAATATTATTACAGAATCTTCATAGATGAAAGAAATTTACTCAGCTAAAATCTACCTATTATTTGGTTTCTAACCATTTTTAAATCAAATGAAAAACAGTAACCTCTTTAACAATTATATTAGGATAAATTTTACAAATAAATATAATTAATGGAAACAATAAATATTTATAACTTAAAACTTTGCTTGTTCATACTTGTTTTCTAAATGCCTCAAGCAAATGTCTTATTTATGCTTTTAATAATTTGTTTAAAAATGACACAATACTGACTCAGTAAAGGCTGTACATTTTTGGTAATAACACTACAATTCCCTTCTTTGAAATCTGTAATGGTAGAATGACATAAACCCCTTTTTATTAAAATTTATCTTAGTATCTTCAAATGTCATATTTTCAGGGCTAACAAAAGTTCTTTCATTTGCAAATTACATAGGAATTATTTTTACAGCAATCATAAAAGCAATCACTGTGCATTAGACAAAGTAAAGCATATTCAAAGTCGATGAAAATAAAATTGCTATTGCACTGTCCCTTCCCATAGAGATGACCTCAGAAATTTTATATATGTTGGTAAATCCTTAAGCATGCATTTTCTGAAACAATATATATCAGCGGTTCTCAACCTGTGGGTCGCGACCCCATTTGGGGTCGAACGACCATTTCACAGGGGTCGCCAATCAATGCTGTCCGCCATTTTTTTTTCCTCAACGCTGTCCGCCATTGTTTTTCCTTTTCCTTAGTTACGCTACTTTCTATTGGCTTTTGAACGCGAATAGACTCTATTCAAGAGACTATTCTATTGGCGTTCGAAAGCCAATATAAACTAAGGAAGTTTCGGTTTCGGAGCACATGGCAGAAAGCGAGACAGAGAACAAGCGGCAGAAAGCGAGACAGAGAACAAGCGGCAGAAAGAGAGAGAGAACAAGCAAAAACAGTAAGTTTTGCCTGCTGCTGAGCTTCCTATGCTTGGCTGCCTGCCGTCCGTCCTGCTCCCCCTACCCATCTGCCCGTTCTCCGCCCGTTCTCCTCGCCCGTTGTCTGCCGCCAATTCTCCGCCTCCCTTTCTCGTCCGTTGCCCTCTGCCGATTCTCCGCTTCCCTTTCTCGCCCGTTGCCCTCCGCCGATTCTCCGCCTCCCTTTCTCACCCGTTGCCCTCCGCCGATTCTCCGCCTCCCTTTCTCGCCCGTTGCCCTCCGCCCTCCGCCGATTCTCCGCTTCCCTTTCTCGCCCTTTGCCCTCCGCCGATTCTCCGCCTCCCTTTCTCGCCTGTTGCCCTCCGCCGATTCTCCGCCTCCCTTTCTCGCCCGTTGCCCTCCGCCGATTCTCCGCCTCCCTTTCTCGCCCGTTGCCCTCCGCCCTCTGCCAATTCTCCGCCTCCCTTTCTCGCCCGTTGCCCTCCGCCGATTCTCCGCCTCCCTTTCTCGCCCGTTGGCCTCCGCCGATTCTCCGCCGATTCTCGGCTGAAGATGGGGGGCGGTTGGGAGCAGCTCGCCCTCCCTGTCCATTTGGCACCGTCTGCCTTTCGCGCTCTCTCTCTCTCTTCACCTGGACTGGAGGGAGAGGGAGAGAGAGAGAAAGAGGAAAGAGAAAGAGGAAAGAGAAGAGAGAGAAAAGAGGGAGAGAGAGAAAGAAAAAAGAGAAAGAGGGGGAGAGGAAAGAGAAAAAAGATTGAGAAAAGGGAGAAAGAGAAAGAAGAGAAAGTGGAAAGAAAGAAGAGAGAGGAAAGAAAGAGGATAAAAGAGACAGAAAAAGAAAGAGGGAAAGAATGGAAAGAAAGAGAGAGAAAGTGACAGAGAAAGACCCTTTTGACATCTAAAATGAAGATAACACTGCAGATATCCTTTTTAACCTTTATTTTATATATATATATATATATATACACACACACACACATTAAAGGTAAAAAAGGATATCTGCAGTGTTATCTTCGTTTTAGATATCAAAAGGGTTTTTCAGCTCCAGTGATTTGTTTTAGGTGGGAAATGGGTCCAAGTGGCTCTTTGAGTGTTTTTGAAAAACACTACCCCTGGGGTGGGTGGACTCCCATGTGCTATTAACTTTGTTAGCAAATGGGAGGGGGGGGTTGAACAAAGTGGCTTCATTTATTCATTCATTTATTGCACAATAAAATTATTTGAAACCAACATTTTGTGCTATTCTAATGCACAACTGCACAAATATACATGTAATCTCTGAGGCTATCACATCTGGGCTACAAAAATTTGGTTAAAGCATTCTTGTTTGCTGATATTTATTTCCTTTTATAAACTGCTTTGATTCTTCCATTTATTGTGGTTTAATACTTCCATTTATTTCCTTTTATTCCCTTAAAACTAGTTTGAATCTTCCATTTGTTGCCATTTATTCTCTTAAAACGGATTTAATTGTTTTGTTTATTTCTGATCCACGAAAGCTATAACCTCCATGCCATTTCTTACTCTTCTTATTCCTTTCTGCTTTGCTTTTTATTCCCTCTCTTTCATATATTTTATTTCATCTTCGCTGAAAGAAAATCCCTCCAGGTCCCCACTATAATCTATGGTTCAAATGAAAGCAGCCTGTTCTTAAATATCATTTACTAACTTTCTGTAAATTTTGGTCCCACATGTAAAGGCAGGGTAAACATGCATTAAAATACATGCATTAAAATACATGCAGCATTAATGGTGGCCGGGGCTGTCTTTCTTGCCACGCCCACTTGACCACGCCCACTTGGCAGCCACGCCCACTATGGTTGGGGGTCACCACAACATGAGGAACTGTATTATGGGGTCACGGCATTAGAAAGGTTGAGAACCACTGATACCGGTATATATATTCTAGCTAAAGATTTATTACTGTCATGTTGAATGGAGACATTTCCAATTTAAGTGGAAACTCAGACAGATAGACTGTTCATATTCTACTAGACCAGGGGTAGGCAACCTTGGCTCTTTTATGACCTGTGGACTTCAACTCCCAGAATTCCTGAGCTTGGAAACCTCTCTCTTTTCCCTCAGCGTGGCTGGCTCAGAAATTCTGGGAGTTGAAGTCCACGAGTCATAAAAGAGCCAAGGTTGCCTACCTCTGTACTAGACTGACTGAGCGACTTGGATATTCCTGTCACAATTTTTAGCTTACATATTACATCGATATATTGGATATGATCACAATTTCCAGTCAGTTGAATTATATTCACATTTTTTCAAGGCCTTGAAAATTTGGTTCCTGTGCCTAAAACCTGGGCCCGGGCATGATAGAACCTGTCTAATGGCTGTGTGGATGACTGGTTTATTTTTCATATTGTGCATTTTATGTATTTTATGTATTTTACTGCAAGCTGCATAGAGTCACATTAAAGTGAGATGGTTTGTCCCAGTCTTTTCTTGAGGAGAAAGATTGGGGGGAAGGTGGAAGGAAAATCCGGGAGGCTTATAGTTATACTCATTACTTTTGGTACTCCATGGCACTCTTCAAGGGAAGAGAGATAGGCATTCCAAGGCGATCATCACTGTCTTTGGCCCCTTAAGTGTTTTCCTAAAGAGAAAGTCATGGAGCAGGCAAAATAGAGCTAACACATCTCAAACAGGGTCGAACGACCATTTCACAGGGGTCGCCAATCAATGCTGTCCGCCATTTTTTTCCTCAACGCTGTCCGCCATTGTTTTTCCTTTTCCTTAGTTACGCTACTTTCTATTGGCTTTTGAACGCGAATAGACTCTATTCAAGAGACTATTCTATTGGCGTTCGAAAGATGTCTATAGAGATTCTCAGTCATCCAGGTCTTCAAAGAAAAACAAGGAAGTCCAGTTGCCTCATGAAATCCTTTGGGATTCTGTAGCCAGAGGATTCAGAGATTCCCATCCCAGTTTTAAGTGGTTAGAAATACTCTTGCAAACTACTCAAGTCCAGTTTGCCTTTTTATGCCCACACTCTTTTTTTTTAATATGCAGTGAGAAAAGAAAGTGCTCTGCCTAGCAATATTTTCATGACAGGCAATATTTAAGAGGAACCTCCATCACTGTAAACATTCCAGTTTCCTTTGCTTCTTTCTTTTCTTTCTCATGGTAAGAATTGCATAATGAACATTATTTCCTAAATAATCCTTCTTACTCCCATCACAATCTCTGCATCCTCATCTTTAGAAAACCTTGTCTGGGAAAAACTATGTGTGCTCTTATCAAAGCGAGCCACGTTAGGGAGCGGGGAAGCGCAAAAGGAGCCAGCATTTGTTTTGCGTGGGGGGACAGGATGGGCTACAACCAAAGGGAGGAACGTAGGGAGACTCACCCGTTATCCCCACCAAAGACGTAGATGGCATCTCGATAAGCGACCACGGTGTGCTTGCTACGGCTGGAAAGAAAAGAGCAGACAACCTTGGTTTACATCCCTTCCCTAAACCGCCCCCCGGTCCGGCATTTCGTCGGTGGCTCCTACACGCTGTTCAGCCCCACACCAAGCCGAGCCCCCCGCAGATCCCAGAGACGCCTCACCGAGCCCCGACGAACTCATCGCAGGGCGGGAGGCGGCGCCACCGGTGCACCGTCTCGAAAGGCCCGAAGTTCAAAGTCAGGTATTCGACGCTGTCGGAGCAGCTATGATCAAAATCTACGCTGGGCGCCACCTTGGACCGCCCGCCAGAGTTGGCCGCAGCCGCCATAGCCCGGCTTTTGCTGCCGAGGACATCGACCAAGACCGAACGTCGACTACAATTCCCGACATCCCACGGCCCCGCCGAGACCGTTTCTTATTCGGAAATCCGACTACAATTCCCAGCATGCCATATGCTTCCTGGAATAGCATTTTCAAGGGTGATCGTTTCATTTTATAGCTTGTATTCCAACTATACTCGGTTCTGATCGTTGAGTCGCATATACTCTTTCGAAGTACGTGTTTCAATTATGCTGTTAACGTGGCAACGGCAGCCAAACGGTCAAGACAAAAAAAAAGCTTGTGAACTATATATTAAAATTGGGATTCAGGCAGCCTAGGATGAACGTATGATTAGTCATTTCAGTATTAAGACAGCATTTTGTTAAACAGGAGGGGGAAAACTATAAACCATTAGAAACAGTTCAGTTTCTCAACTTTTCTAAAAGATGTCAAAGACCATGTTGAGTGTGAAAAGACATCAAACTTAGTTAAGCAACTATTGTTTGCCTTTTCAATTGAAGGCAATTAAAGGACAATTTGGAAAGAAATTAAAGGGAATGATCACAAGATAATTAATCTATTAGTTTTGACTGATCTGTCTTCCTCTGCATTTTTTTACATGAGTGCCTACTACTTTTCACTACAAAGTATGGTGAATGTATTCAGCATGGACATGCACTTAAGTGTATTATGACCTCCAAAGTCCCTTCCAACTTTATTATTATTATTTGTGTAACTTTCTTCAAGAAAAAAAGATGAGACTTGCTAGAATTGATAGTTCTCAAAAATTGTACATTCAAGAATTTCGTATTTTGTATCAATACGATATATATTCCCAAGGACATTTCTTCCCAGGAATGTTTTTCATCTAACAGTAGTAAAGTAAAACTATGAATAAAATAGGACAGAAAATGATAAAAACCAAGTTGACACTAGACGTTACAATCAATATTGTGCTGTTTGCTTATATACTTATATTTTTCTATATAGTCTGTAAGTTAGTCTTGAGCCTTACTGATAGCTATCGAACCATCTTATTTTAAGTATACATTCTGTAGATACTTTTATATAAACTTTATACACAGCTATCTTTAAAAGTCTATTTATGTATGAAACAACCTATGGGACAAAAATTGCAGACTTCTCTCCTTAGAAGCACTATAGAACTCAGAAGGAATAATTGTATTCATCCACAAATTGTTTTAATATGACAACTCAATTAGTAAGGAAACTGACAAGGCATCAAATTACAAAGTACATGTAAAAGACAACCAAATACCCAAAGACCTGGGGAGTTTCACTTTACTGGATATGTAAAAACAGAAGCTGGACTTGATAGTTAAATAGTTGTTTCTTGATCACCTGAATCAATGATGTAGTCTTATGAATGGAGCAGCCATTTTTTCTCATTATTTAAACACATAAATGTACAGGTATGATCTTTGCATATAGAATAAAGGGCAATGTTTGTACATTTATAGTATCTAAAATTACTTTTGATCTTATGAAAGATTTGCTCTCTGTATATGAAATCAAGAATTTTCCTTAAACAATATAGTTTATTAATTTTAAAAAAAGGGGAAGCTGCTTGCATTTTCTTGATTAAAGTTTGATGTAGTTATTCAAGTATCCAGTATATATTATAGCAATGAGGTAGTCTTATGTCCATTTTAGTCAATAAAGGTAATTAATAAATAAAAGAATTTGTTATATTAGTAAGGTTAAATGATAAATATGGAACTTGTTCTGCTATCCTTAAGTAATGATTTTAATGTCATAATAAAGATATACCTTTATGTACTTCAGATCCAAGACGAAAAGTTATTTTTACTATTCTTTTATTTAAAATAGGTGTTATTTATGGATATACTTTTGAAATCTTGAAAGTTAGGGAATAACAGGGCAGACAATTTTAAATGGAAAAGATTTTATAATACCTGGATTTTTGCATTACAAATTCCCAAGTTGTCCACTTTGAGAGGAAAAAAGCTTCAGGTATCTATTTTATCTATTTGACAAAATATTTTGCTGAGAGAATAGAAACAAAAATTTAATAAGTTATGTCATAGTTTTTTGGAAATGTCCTATAAAAAATAGTATCAGCACATCAAATTATTACTTGTCTAAAATAAAATATTCCAAATTCAGTTTCAAGTTAAAAGGGATTTCTAAATTATCATTATAACTAACATTTCCAATCAAGCTAAAAGGGTTCTAATTCAAGTGATAATGGACAAGAATTCTCTTTCAATGTCCACATAAAAATATATTAGCAATTTAATTATATGAAACATCCTAAAGTAGAAATCATTAAAGAAACTTTCTTAGGGCTAAATTTATGGTATGCTAAAATTTAGCTTCCGTTAGATTTATTTCATTCATACGAAGGAAATACTTAGATACTTTCATACATATTATCTTTCTTAAGGAAGTCAGGGATATACTATCTGTAACTCTGTGCAAGTCCTGGCTTTTTGATGAGCCAGAAATACTCATGTAATTGGCATTTCACAGAAATAAATTTCTTATATTACACTTCAAACAGTTTGAAATCAACATAAATTAATGTTACACATTAACCAGAATTCCAAATTTATACAGAAATACAGCATTCTAAGTGGAAACTATTTTCTTTTTTGAATTTTAAAAAGACAATACCAATTTATGTTTGAATACTTTTATTTCATTTCCCATAAAAGGGAGAAAAAGGCAAAAAGGTGTTGGGAGATGCATTGGTATACTGACTTTTAGAGTAACCAGCAATATTAATTTTACTACCCTATAAAAATATTTGTACTAATTTGTGAACTATGGTTTAGCCAGTTGTATAATCCTGTGTGAACAAAGCAAAACAGTATTGGAGAAATGAATTCATGAAGTAAATAAACAAGTTAAAAACAATCAGTTTCATATAAAAAAGTTTGGTTTCTAACAAAAGTCATCAGTAACCACAGGAACTGAGTTTTAATGTAGCAATTCTGCTCAATATGGGTGCATGATAGTTTTATTACAGAATTATGAAATGTTAGAACCCCAAGGGTTTTCTATAAATGGAAACAATTTAACATTTTTATTTTTCAGGTTTTAATTCAAAGTATTGGACTGGAAGCGGATTCCATTTCATTCCAAATGTCTATATAAAAAAATGTCATCTGGTTAGATCAAGATAATATACCCTGCGTAACAAAAGTGTGAAGCGGGACAAACTTCCAAGTTTCTAGATAAACAAGCTAGTGATAACAGTTCCTTCCTCATTTCATTAAACTGTGCTGTAAAACTGTCAGTGAAGTGCCTTTTCAGTGGAGGAAAACCTTTTAGAGCCAAACTGGAAAGTTTATCAGAAGAATAGTGTTCCCATTGTGCGAATTCAATATGCGAAACTCCGTGCATATTTGCCTTTTGTCGTCTTCTAAATCACAAGCAGTATTTCCAAATAAAGATTAATCATATTTGTAATATTTTGTGAATAAAGGAAGTATTCCCTGTTTAGGTCAAAAATGTGAACTAAACCAGAAAATGTTGCCTAGATTTTATCAAGATACTCTGGATTTATATGCCAATGGTCTGAAGAACTCTTCTTTCATTTTCATTGAGATGGTCTGAGAACATTGCATAGCAAGGCTGCTGGGCAAACTGGCATAAAAATTCTGTAAGATAAGCCTAGGAAAAAGAGAAATACATTGTTAATACCTGAATAGAAGAGAAATACATGGTTAATAATTAATTGAAAAAAATCATCATTAATCCAGGGTAATGGAGTTGTAGTTTTTATTAAAGTTGTCAAGGATTTGTGAAATAACTTACAAAGCACTATCAAAATATGGGTTTAACATTTGTTCAAGAATGACTACAGAATTTTTGCAACAAACTTTTTTTTAGTTTGGGATTAAGGCTAATTGATTGATTAATTGACCAATCTCAATCACCTGCAGTCAGTGACAGCATATCTGCTTACTCAATACAGGTAGTCCTTTACTTTCGACCGCAATTAAGTCCAAAATTTATGTTGCTAAGTGATACATTTGTTAAGTGAATTTCGCTCCATTTTACAACTTTTCTTACCACAGTTGTTAAGTGAATCACTGCAGTTGTTAAATTAGAAACCCAGTTGTTAAGTGAATCTGGTTTCCCCATTGACTTTGCCTGTCAGGTCACAAAAATTGATCACATGACCCTGGGACACTGCAAACCTGATAAATATGAGTCAGCTGCCAAGCATCTGAATTTTGATCATGTGACCATGAGGATGCTGCAACAGTCTGTAGTGTGAAAAACAGCTATACATTGTTTTTCCAGTGCTGTTGTAACTTTGAACAGTCACTAAATGAACTGTTGTAAATTGAGGACTATCTGTAATGCAAAGTATATTTATTCTGAATTACATTAGAAACTCAGTTCAAACTATGCCCAGGATTATAGCTTTAATTTCAGTCGTGTGTATGAAAACTATGAATGATGTCAAGAGATCAATCTCATCAGCTTTGAAATAATGTTAACTGTTAGTCTATTTCCTGTTGTAATTCAAAGAAAGATTACATTTCAGAAGAACACTTATTTCTGATTAATTTATGTAGGGAATGGAAAATTCTTTTCCATAGTATTTGTTCTTGGAGGCAAGTCATGAATAACAAGATATTTTCTTGTTCAGGTGTTTTTTTTCCTGGATTCTCTTTCCAAATCATTTATCAGAACACTGCTATGATGTCTATTTGGTTTCTCCCCCCCCCAGAAATGTAAAAATATTTTCAATGTTCTCTGTTTTTAATCTATTACTTTATTACATGTATTTTCTTCTTTAATACAGATAGTGTTCATTTAACTTATGACAGACACCCTAAAAGATATTTATGACCCAGTTCCAAAGTTCTGACAGCCACACGCACACTCTGGTCATTTGATTGCATTATGAGTGCCTGACAACCAGCTCATCTTTATGGCCATATGCATCCCAGAGTCACATGACTGCATTTTTTGGTGTCTTTTTGCCAGTTTCCAGCAAAAATGGCCCATTGGATGAAATAGATTCGTTTAATGATCATGGCATTCACTTAATGATCATCACAAAAAAGTCATAAAATTGAATGATCTGCTTAACAACTGCCATGATTTATAAGTGTAATTCCAGATTCAACACAATAGAATAAACTAACTTCTATTTGGAAACTTTTGATTCGAATAAATGTAAATTTTCTTATCTGCAATAGGTCCAATATTAAGATTTCTTTGTATCCCACCTTTATTATGTTTACAAATACCTCAAGGTGGCGAATATATCCAATAAACTTCCCTCCTCCTATTTTCCCCACAACAACAACCTTGTGAGGTGAATTGGGCTGAGAAAAAGTGACTGGCCTTAAGTCACCCAGCTAGCTTTCATGGTTAATGTGGGACTTGAACTTACAGTCTTCTGCTTTCTAGCCTGGAGCCTTAGCCACTAGACCAAAATGGATGTGAAATTATCAATACACTTGCCAGAATTAATAAGCATACAATGGAATGAAAGCGAATACCGAGAAGGGAAATGTAGAACATTTTCTGAGGTTTCCCATGCCTAAGATGGGGAGAGATTCTCTGTATAACTTCTCAATCCTAAAGAAGTCAAAGAAGCTCAACTGAATTATCCTCAAGGTTATTTAAATTCTTTTCTAACTAAAGTCTATTTCTCATTAACTGCAAGGTTAAACATTTACATATGATTTTTTATTATATAATATATGGATGTATCTTTCTATTTTGCTAATGAGCCTCTTGAAACTAGGCTATTTGATTCTTGTTTAACTCCCTTATCTAAGAATAACAGATAACACTTAAGGGTCTTACAATACCCGATTTTAAGCCATTCTGAGTCCTAAAGTGCAGACTCACTGCATTCAGAATAACACTTTTTCTTGGCTTAGTCACCACAACCATCAGAAAGGGATCTCCAATTGCTTTCTGGTACAAGATTTAAACTGCTTTACTTTTAAAGAATAATTGAGCACTGTGTTCTGTCCTTTTACTGTATATACTGTGAAATACCTTTGGATTCATTAATGATTCCGCTCCTTATCATGGTCTTTGGATTCATTAATGATACTGCTCCTTATCATGGTGTTGCTTTAAAAAATCAATTTGTGATACCACTTTAAAAACAGATATGATAAATACTATATAATAATATTATTCTAGGCCATGTCATGTGACACGACGTATCGCGACTCTTTTTGCATTGCCAGCAATGGGGCGGGCGCGGCTTTGGTTTGATGAAATTGGCCCGTGGACCGGCAGTTTGACACCCCTGTTCTAGGCAGTGAAGTTTCAAAGTACAAATGAATACACAATGAAGCTGGATTGCAAGATACACCACCTGTAAATCTATCTGATACAGAGGATCCTTTAATGCATCTGGATCATCTTCATCATCATCTTCATAATAATCTTCATCTGTCAAACAAATATGTTTCAAAGTAAATTTGATGCACATTTAAAGAACTGAAGACTTAAACTTCTTATACTTTCTTTGCACTACAATAAACTGCTGGTTTTTTTTAGAGATTGAATAAATCAGTAAGTAATGAAACAGACCAGAATAATAATTATATTTCCAAACTATACAATGAATGTATTTGAATTCTGTTTCTTCTATTTATTTAACCATCTATTATTTATCAGTAACAATATATATAAAAGTGGCATATATATGATCACCATGTCTATGGCATCATAGCAAGTTTTATTTCCATTCCTAAAACAGTACAACAGGAAAAACAGACAAGGAGCAATACACATTTTTGCAAACTCTTTTCTCCAATTCAATTTTCAATCTACTTCTAAAGTTTATTTCTCAGAAATAGTAGATAAAATAAGAAACAAACATGATTCAGTGCTTTTGCTTTGAATACAAAAGAATGAATTCCTACATACAGGACTCAAATATCATGTTTAACAACAATCCTAGCCAAACTTTCTGTTTAACATGCTAAATAGAAATCTTTTTTGCAAACAGAACCACCGAGTCATGAAAGTATTCATTTGTCCAGATATAGGTCAAACACTTCACTTACTATTTATCTTTTGAACATATGCAATTTATTTATTTCAAAAAATATACAGTATGTGTAGGCATCATGGGAGAGTTGCTCAATTTGTGTGTTTCTTGGAACTGATCTAGAAATGGAACGTGTCTAGTTACCCATACTGAAATTATTTTATTGAAATATGGAACAAACAAATCCTAACAGTTTAGTCATATACATTATTGTTATTTATTTATTTATTATTTAAACTTCTATGCCGCCCTTCTCCTAAGACCCAGGGCGGCTTACAATAACATGTTGCTTTGATTTCAAAATATTTTTAATAAGCTTTTTTTGCTTTTCACAAATTTAAAACTGCTTCACTTACCATATTTATTGGTGGCAAGAATATCTGACAATAGCTGGCCTGTTAACCCTTCATTCTCTTCCTCCTCCTCATCTTCTTGATCTTCCCACATATCATTGGACTCCTCTGTTAATTGAAATAATTAATTAACTAGCAGCACAGATTCATTTAATTTTATGTAATATTGTCTGGGAAACAAATGTTAACATTTTTGTCCCGAAGTAAATTTTATTTAAACATTGTAATAATCTGTTAATCTCACTGAAAATTGATTCCTTTACTATAAACAGTTGTGGTCATTAAATCAGTAAATTGACATAGAACATAAGGGAAACTTTTTAAAAAGAGACTGTAAAAGAAAAAGAGTTCACATTATGAACACATGAATACTAATCTGAATGCCCAATACAGTAATTTCTTTTTGCAACCTTGCTCACATCCTGTTGGTACCACCATAACCAGCTCTTTTTCTCCTGTAATCACCATAACCCATAACCACTAGTCTTGAAAGTTATCAGCACAACAAACAATACAACAGACATGGCTGAGTAGCATTTGGACCTAATTAATTCCAAACTCATATTCCATGCAAGTTGGATCAGAAGATACCTAGCAACATAGTACCTTGGCTCCATTCTGCAGCAGTCTGTCGAGAAGCATTTGCTTCTATTGCATTTGAAAGCTCATTTATTATCAGCTTTAAGATTTTAACTAACAAAGGAATGTTGGTCCAGCGCTCAGGATCTAAAAGATACCAAAAATTTAAAAGAAATTAAGAACTCTCAGAAAAGCACAATGCAAAAAGTATTCTCATAATCGGTTAAAGAAGTGCTCCATGTTTCATTAGCCTCCACAGTATGTTTTTGAAATACATATTTTATAAAAAGCTAACAGTAGTTTAACTTCTCTTGGCATACGGACACACAAGCATGTATGCGTGTGCGCACACACAAACACACACATACAAATACAGCAGGACTGTAGGTAATCCTCATTTAGTGACCACAAATGGGGCTGGCAAATGTTGTTAGGTGAAATGGTCGTTAAGACAAATTGTTCTCACAAATTTATTCAGCTTTCCTTTGGTTTACAGATCTGCAAAGTTTATAAATGCAAGGATGGTCATGCAGTTAATTTTTTATCACTGGGATAACTGCAAATGGTTGCCATATGAGATAGTTGATAAATAAGGATTATCTGTTTATGCAGATTCTTTCTACACTCATTGTTATATCTGTTGTTAAAAGTTAATATTTACTGTGTCTGAACAAACATTGTCAATATCACTCTTTAACCATTTGTCTCTTAAGTTAACCTTTTTCAGGCTACATATTTCAGGACATAGCAGGGCATAATTTTTTTTAAAAATAATAATACATATTTTGTATAAGATATTCAGTACATAATAGTTTAATTGGTCCAGAAAAATAGTCAGTCACACACATGGCAAAATATTTTTTTTTTCGGTCAAAAAGTTACATTGCTTTTCATGAAATTTGGATATATGCTCTGAACCCATTTCTAAGTGTTCAGAATTATTTATTCTTATAAAATTAAAAATCTCATTATTAGCTTTTATAAATATTTGTTTATAATATATTTAAAATGTTTGTTTATAAAAAATTGTTTATTGGAAAGTGCAGTTGGTATGCAAATTTTAAAGACTGAACGGAATAATGAACAGAAGATCTCAATTTTCACTGAAAACTGTCTTCTTATCTATATCCAAAATTCCAACAGATGAATTTATCATGAAAAAAATTAAATTTTGGAACCAGTTACAAAGTGGACCTGATGCTAATTGTTTAATAAAGGTAACATAAGATTAAAATTACTTTTAAGGATACATCCTGTTGATTCAATACAAATACTCACTTTTGACAGCTTTTGATCGTGTACGTATGCCTTCTTCCATATTAAATATTTCTTCCCCTTTTACCCTGATATCTTGGAGGCGCTTGTCATCTGTATTGATACCATACTGGAGTAACTTACATAGAGCTACAGAACTGAAATTTTTAAAAATAATATATTTCATTCTTAGAACCATCCTACCTACAAGACATATGTGTAAAAGCATAAGAGAAGACTTGCCGCATTTTAATTTTATTTGGATGTATAACCAAATATTTAATAGGACTTATGTCATGAAAGCCTATATAATTATTTTAATAATCACATGATAATTTATTTTATTGCATTTTACTGCATTTAGGCAAGACTTTGTCTATATGACCGTATGTGTGTTGTTCTCTGGATGTCTTTCGGCTTTTCTCTCAAATATGCTTTTCCATAAGTCCAAGTGTTTCTTCCTTTCCACCCAATTTGAAATCCTTACTACCAAGTTTACTAGCCAACACAGGACAACACTTCTACTTTCTTTTCGAATGCTTATCAAAATCCAGCCCTCTACAACTGTTGATAGGTATATTCCTACTCCTTTATATAAGAGATGTTTGTGTTCTAAACAAGGTACAAATCCTTGTACAGTATATAAAGGACTGTATGTTACATATAAGGTCAATTTGCCTTAAACAGTTTATTATAATAAAATTAAGATAAAATGCATTGCTTTTTACACTTACTTCTTACATTCTTTAAAAAACAATTATATACTTGCTCCAATCTATAGAAATATACACTGCAATGACAGAAAACCTTACCTGACTTTCCCTTCATACTGTCCATAGAACAAATGTTGTCGACTCATCCACTCTGACATTACAAATTCCAAAGCAGGCTTGCCTGTTGGTCCAGGTAAACTACAAAGAAATTCTAGTAGTGGTTCCAGCTGAGAATGAACTAGATGAGCAAATACCATGATCAAAGACTGCAAAAGGAATTAAAAGTAGATAATTATAAATTCAATTTATTTTCTTATTTTTGGATAATTTCTAAGAAATAATCTCATGAATAAAATATCTATATCATATCAATTTTCTATATATAGCATGTGCATACAATTATTCTGATAATTATCATTAAATAAATATTCCAATAATTAAGTTTCATCTACTTTACAACGTCCTTACCTGCATTACAGTGAGTGTTTCTGCTTGCTGCATTTTACTAAGAATTGCTCTGAGAATCTGATCCAGATTTTCTCCCAATTCGCTCCCAACTTTGGAAATTAATGTAGAAACTAGCCTGCCTACGAAGGCAGCTGTGAATTCTGAGGTGCGTGGATCCAGAAGTTGACTCACCACCTGCATCACATACCATAGTCCATTGTGGCCTTGCTCATCATGCCACTGTGCAATTTGTTCCAGAGCAACTGAGATGTATGCACGTAAACACTCGCCACCATTCTGAATAAATAATAATAATAAAGCACATATTTCATTCTAAAAAGAATTCAGATGTTATAACAAAACATCTTCTTACCCCAAAGGATGAAATAGTAACTGGTGATCAAAGGAAAAAAAAATAAAGCCAGAATTGATGTTTTCCAGAATGCTTGTTGCATTTAAACAAACACATTTTATCAACCTTTTTTTTTTGCTCAAACAAGAATTATTTTTTCCTCGCTGAAAGATTAGTGAAAGTAATCTTGTTCACAGTATATCAACTATCTGAAATTAAATAGCCTGTCTACAAACAGCATTTCTCAGCCATATATCAACCTTTAATTTTCTGCTTTCTTATATCTAGTCAGGCAGATACTGTAGCAAACCAATTACCAAAAAAGGAAGAGCAAAACAGGTAAAATTTGGTAACATTAAGTGTTGTAAGAATGGAAAATAATGAAAACTACATCAAGACATGATAGTGTACTCTATAATTTACATATTTGCATCCAACATCAAGATTCAAGTACAATAGGCTGGGGCTTGTGCTGTGCTGTTTCAATGGTCATTGCCTTTTTTTTTGTCAGTCCCATTGTATAGATGCCTATGCCTATGCTAACTTTTTTTTTTTTTTTTTGCTATGAGCAAAATTTAGAGAAAACTAAATTTCAGTTGTGGAAGTTTGCTTCGTGACTAAATAATATAATAATAAAAATTAAAAGGCCATTTAAATTTCATTAATGGAATCAATTGCCATTGGCAGTCAATTACTCCTTGCACATTATTCAGCATGAATCCGGTTGGTCTAAATACAAAAGCTTTATACAAATGACTGAACAGGCAGCCACCCACAAAACATTACCTGCATGGTAGCATTGTCATCTGTGTGCAGGCTACACTGAGCCACAGCAGGAAAAGCTTGAAAGATTAAGAGATCCGAAAGGGGTGGTTTAGTATTTCTTACAACAGTTGTTAATATATCTATTGAAGTCTGAAAAAGAAAAGAAATCAGAAGTGGGAACTAAGGAACTGGTGGGGGGAGGAGATGATATGGTACAATAGTACAATTAGTTTATTCAACAGTAATTTAAACTAATGAGCAAGTTTTCTAAAACTTAGAAGCAACTTGTTCAAGATGACACTTCTACCACCCTCCTACTATTTGGTTGGTAAGAAGATTCATATTGTTTTCAGCTTTTCTCTGAATGTCTTGCTCACTTGCCTCAATATTGAGCCTCTATTTTTATTTTGGGAGCTGCCCAGAGTTGTTATAAAACAGGTTGCTATATAAATATTTTAAGTAACTGAATATTTTTTTCTGCTTTCCACATCTACAGCTAAAATCTGGAAATTTCATTAAACTGAATAACTTTTTTAACCTTCTGCACTTTTGTTCCTTTACTTTGACTTCACTTGTCATCTTTCTTTTATTTAAATTAATATATTAAGTTTCCAAGCAATTACTTAAAACTATGTTAGCCTGTAAACTGTTAATTGTAACTATGGAATGCCAAATTAGTACTTGATTATCTTTTTTGCCATTAATTTAAGCATTATACTATATTATAGTAATTGCTTTAATTAGAATTTCATTTTTAGACTTCTGGAATACATAAGCCTGTTTAATACTTATATTGTTTGGCCTTGTGGAGGATCTCAGCCTTAATGTATTTTTCATTAGGAATTTAAGAACAAATATTTCTTTTTTTTAAATCAGTAATCAGACTATATAAATGTTTTTATATTTTGAGAAAAATGTCTGTATACTTACTGCACAAAGCCCTGCTGGAATTTTATCAACAGGAGCTTGCATGATACTGACAAGAGTTGGAATTAATCTCATCTGCATTGCATCCTGACAGGCTTCTATTTGTGCTAGTTCCTTAAAAATATCCTGGGCAAGAGAAGCAACAACTGGATCTAAATGAAGAAATAATCTCAATTACTAAGAAGAAATAGCTCAGTAAAATCATCATGTTATATTAAGAAAAAGTAGTCTCTAGCATCATCCTATCTACTAACAAGTATTCTGGCCAACACACAACTCATATGTGTTCTTAGAATATTACACTGCTGGGTGGTTTCAGCCAACTGTTTTGTTCAAATGGTATTCAGAAAAAATGCAAAGATAAAAAATAGAGGGCATCCTGGGCATCAAGAAATGAGCAGTTTTATCAATTTTCCTTCTAATAAATGGGTGTTCTGAAACTGGCTCTGCTCACCATTTGAGCAGTTTTTTGAGTGCTAAAATGCTACCTGTCACAGTACGAAACATGCATAACGAAAAGCAGCTATTTTCTATAAATCAACTTCATAATGTTTCTGATAAGCTTTTTTAAAACCAAGACAGAAATCCATATGGCCTTTTAATAAAATACTGAAAAAAACCAAACACCTGTCTAATCCAATTTCTCTTTAAAAATATTTGAAATCAGCAGTGTTCTTCAAATATAATCATCTGTAATCATAATCAAGAGCACGTCTGAGCACATACCATTACTATATTTCAGAAATATTGCAATGGTGAAGGGACAAATCTTGTTCTCCACACTTGCTGTAAAAGCTGGATCTACTGTGCAGACAATGCAAAGAGTTTCCATCACAAGATTGAGAACCTCTGAACTAAACTGAGCTGCCAAATGGATTAATCCATCAAGGATACTAGGAAGAAAAGGCTGTAGGACATGGGTGCTTTCAGAAATCTTCAGCTGGTCACAGTAGCTAGGAAAAAAATATTTTAAGAAGACAAATTATAACATTATAATTGTCAATAAAACTGTAACACAGCACATTTCTCACCATCACACATTCAATGTCTCCACCATTCTAAGTATTATACATTCTCAAAATTAAATTATGGTATTATGCTACTGATCAACTAATACAGGTCTTGAGCTACATACCCCCATATAGCTCTTACTGCAGAAATTCGTACAGAAGGAGGTTGTGTTTCATGAAGGCCACTGACTGTTGCTTGTAGAAATTGCTGGATGAGCTCTGGAGACATTGCAACTGTGAACCGACTGGCTGCCCAAAGAGCACGACCAAGAAGGAAAGGCGAAACTATAAGGAAAAAAACATGTTATTGCCATTGAGAGCATCCTGGCAACGTTTTGACCAGGTCCCACTCGTCATCTTCAGGCTGGGGTCTTCGGCTTCGTGCTTGTGCGAGCAAAGTGTGAGCGGAGCTGCCGTCTCTCTCTATATATTGGTGGGGGTGCGTGGAGTGCTGGCTTAGTTGCTGTAGGTGGATTGGTTAGCTGTGTAGGAGCTATTGTTTGTGGATAGTTTGGCTGTTTCGTTCCATCCTAAGTAGTTGAGGTGCTGGCTGTGTGCCCATTAGTCTTTTGTGTTGTAACAACCTGGGTAATAGTGGGTCAGGATATCACTACACTAGATCTCAGGATGTCATCACACACCCATTACCCAGGTCGTTACAACACAAAAGACTAATGGGCACACAGCCAGCACCTCAACTACTCAGGATGTTACGAAACAGCCAACCAATCCACAAACAATAGCTCCTACACAGCCAACCAATCCACCTACAGCAGGGGTTCTCAACCTTGGCAACTTTAAGACTTGTGGACTTCAACTCCCAGAATTCCTCAGCCAGCTTTGCTGGCTGAGGAATTCTGGGAGTTGAAGTCCACAAGTCTTAAAGTTGCCAAGGTTGAGAACCCCTGACCTACAGCAACTAAGCCAGCACTCCACTCCCACCCACCAATATATAGAGACGACAGCTCCGATCACACTTTGCTTGCACAAGCACGAAGCCGAAGACCCCAGCCTGAAGATGATAAGTGAGACAGTTTACATACTTGGAGACAGTAAAAAAGAAGTTATCCTTTTACCCATAAACGTGGTGGGTATTGTAGCCTAGTGATATGAAGTGTGCAAACCTGATTTACATTGTAATACAGCTTACTTCTTTAATTCTCCAAGTGCAGCTTGAAGCAAATTAATGAATGTACCTGATCATTTTTATTCTATGGATATAACAGAAAGGATAAGATGCCATTGTGTTACCAAGAATGTGTTTGTATTCCTTACTTTTTGGTTGTTGACAAAGGGAAGACATTTGTAATGTTCCCACGGCTTTGAATAAATCAAAACAAGCTTCTATTTGCAGACCAGAGTTGAAATGACTTCCTTTTCTGCTTTGAAATTTTTATTAAATAATTGTAAATCTGATTTTATGTTTGGAAGAATGTTTCTGAATTAATCTTATTATGTTTATAAATAAAAGTACTCACACCTACTAAATGCCAAATATTTTGTCCATAACCACAAGCATTCTCATAAAATTTATCCAAAATCTATACATTACTTTGAAAAGATTTTTGAATTTCTCTTTTTTAATATTTTTAGGCAACCATAAGTACCTGACAGGTTAAGATCCGCAAGAAGAACATTGGTTAGAAATCCATGCATATCAAAATGTATCCTTCCATTTTTTACACAGTCTGTGATAAGAGACTTGACAGAGCCTAGAGCCAGCATGCAAGCTTCATGTACCTTCCACCTGCAAGGAATAAATAACTTAAATTTTCTAATATTAAATTTTCTAACTTGATAACTAAAGAAGCAGAAAGAAACTAAGAAAATAGTAGTTGGGTTACCATACATAACACAAATAATACTATAGTTGTAAAACTTAATTTCCAAATATGAGCTATTATATAGCTCATTGTATTATTTAACAATTGTGTTTTCTTTTGTTGCACTTGTATTTTGGTCTGTGACCGCAAAATAAAAATTATTATTATTATTATTATTATCTAACAATTCTGATGGATATTTGAGATATGGTTTGTTAGAGATGTAGTTTAGTAAGGGTAACTTAACTCTGTATTATAACAGGTAATTTGTATATTGGATTAGTATAAATACTATTTTCATATGAATTGGTTTTACTATTTATCATTGTGAATGAGTGGTAATCTTCTCTAGTAGCAACTTTAATTAAATTAACAAGGAATAAAAATATAAGCAGTGTCATACTGAATTGGATCCCTGGCTCATCTAGTCATATTGACCAGCCAACTGCATAAAGAAGACACTAGTTACCCAGCAGAAGGCAATCAAATTGCTATCAAGATTAATATTCTTTGACCCCATAACTTCCCTGAATTAGTCCAATTCTTTTCTGAAACCAGCCAAGTTGGTAGCCACTATCAAATGTTTAAGATTTAAAAGTATTTTGGCTTATCTGATCAATATTGGAATACAGCTAGAATATTTATGTATAGAAATTTGAAACAAAAATATTTATTGAAAGTAACTTATTTAAAGAAACTAATGTATAATATTCTTTGGAGTTATTCTCAATGGCACTGAACCAGGGAAACACCATTTATTATCTGTGGCAATAGGACAAGTACTGACCTTGGTCAAACTTTACATGTTCTATATCTTATATACTGTATATACATACAGTATCATATCCTGGGATTATTTTAGGAACAGTAAATATAACAGATATGCCATAGATTTGGTGGCTTCTACCATATGGTGTGGATCATTATGATGATCATAAAGGTTCATTTCCATTTTCATCTTAAATCCCATTTTTCTGTTCTGATATGCATGCTTTCAAATCTAGCATGTGACTAAGAGAACTAAGGGAGAGGGTAGACAATTTAGAATATAAATGTTTAACTAAATGAGATCTATCAGCATAGATTTATGTTTCTGTTACTCCTGTAGAGCGAATCAATAAGTGGATATCACAACAGCCACTGCTTACAGAATTCACTATTTTGTAGGAAAAAACAAAGCAAAAAAAAATATATCTTGATTTCATAGAAACTGACAGCATTTAGCCATTATCAAAACAGGTTGCAAACTGGAAGTTAATCAATGACCAACCTTATTTATAATTGCAATTTTTGCTGACTGTTATGTAACAAAACCTGTATAATTATTTTGTTAAACAAATATCAGAGCTGAGTATTATGGAATCTTGTATCACCAACATTATCACTATTCTCCAGCAGCATTTATACAATCTCCTATCACCAATGCCCTTCTTCTATGGAAGAAAAGTTAGCTTCTGAAGAATATGAAAAATGATAATAAATCAGGTGATTTTTACTTTCCTGTAATTTAAGCAAATACTGCCTAGAAAACTAGCATTTATTCTGCCTTACAAACAAATAGCTTATTTATTAATGTCTCAGAATCATTTATAATGGTCAACAAGATGGCAGCTACTCTAATTCTAGATTTTTCATTTCTAACTTGATTATAAGATGCATATAGTACTAGTTTGTTTTCATTATGGATTAAATATTCTGATACTGTCAGCTGCAGAAACTATTTTCTTACCAATGTTCAGCACCAGTGTTTTTGGCTTGCTCTGCTTCCTGCAAGTGTCTTGTAGCTGCAGCAGCTAAAGCTGTTGCACTTTCATTCTGGAAATCAGCTGCCACCGCCTATACAGAAGTATGACAATAGCTCACATTTTCTAGAAAAGGTAAAGGGAACCTTCATATCACTATTCTTTGTTGATATTGAAGTTAGCAGTTATAGCGAATAGCTTCAAAACAATCTAGTCAAGAAAAGATACTAACAAAATTGTCCTTTTTCTAGCATTTTGAAATATTTTAGATATTCACATGAAATATAGTGATGCCAAGAATGGGAATAGAATGGAGCTCAACATATCAAACAGCAGAAGAGTTTGAAAACAATCTAATACTATTCCTGTGTATCTTATTTTCAAAACAGTGAGGAACAAATTCTAAATAAACATAGTTCTATTATTAAGTAGAATTTCTGTCTTTCATAGCATTTATGTCTTTTAAACTATCCATCAATTGCTTCATTCTGCTTTCAATTTAAAACCTGAGAGCAGAGTAGCTTTTATAAAACAGCATACAAGTCACACATTCTCAGGCAACAAGCATTAAGAGTCAAGTATGTACATAGTGGCATACAATATATTACTTATTAAAAACATCTCCCATTTGCCACTATTGTGTAGATCAAAAAAACCTCTATAGTTCTCCACTTATTACTGGTTCCAACTTCTATCAGCACAGGCCACCACTGTCATTGGTCAAGGACAGTGAAACATATTTCAACATCTGAAGAACCATACATTCCCCATAAATTCTTGTTTTATATTTTTCAAAACATTGTAAATTCTCTCTTACCAGCAGCAAGTCCTGTGCAGCAATTCTAACTGTATAGGAAAATGTATCATCATCTTCATCCTCAACAAATTGCTGCGGATTAGCAGTCCAGACTTTTATCTGAAAAGCAATCATAGCAGTTCAATAATTTATAGAAATATCATTGCTTATTCAAGACTACACATAATTAAACTACCACATATAGGTAGTCCTCAGTTAATGACCATTTTTGGTAATCATTCAAAGTTACAGCAGTGCTGAATGAATGGTAGTTACATGGGGTTCCTGAAGTTACAGTTATTGCAATGCCTTGTGGTCATGAAATCAAAATATGGGCACTTCACAGCTCACCCCCATGGCTTTGATCAGGGTATGTTTCTGCTTGACAACCAGGTGGGATTCGGTTAATGATGGCAACAGGGACTGCCAGGATTGCTGTTGCTAAGCAACATAGTTACATGATGCTACACTGTTTAATGATGGAAATTCAAGTCCCATTTACCATTGTTAACCAAGGAGGACTTATATTAGAAGGATCAAGTTTTATCCCTTAATCATATGAATGAAAAAATATTTTATAAACTACAACAAATATGAAATACTACCTTTCAGAAAAGACACATGATGAAAGAATATAGTCTATCAATCTTTTCCTAACCTACCAAATGGATGCAACTTCCACACTTCCTAATCAGCATGAATGGTAGGTTTGGTACCATCTAATTCTGAAGATTATAATCGTAACAGAGCCCAAGAAATTCAGTTGAAAAAGGAAGCTATAACAAAATAGTGGCGCTAACTATAAGACAATAAATTACATGTTAAAAATCTCTAATACTTTGGGCTTATTCACACAGCTGCTTTGCCATGATTTCCTCCACTCCTGGAGTTCTTGATATGCAACTGATGTACTCCACTGGATAGCCATGTAAGGACAAGGATGGACAATTTTCCCTGGCTGAAACATTAATCTCACCCAATGTCATATACACTATGGGAAAAGCTGCTATCAACTGTTAGACAAAATGTGTGTCAGAACAATGTTTGTACCTTCCAGGCACTTCACTGATTTAATTTTTAAAATTGATTTTTGGTCATAGATTATACCGGTATAATTTGATATTCTTGAACAACACCAAATGGAGTCCAGAGTTATAACATAAAACTACAATAGTGATAGTTTTATGAAACATTTTTCTAAATATTCCACTTGTGATTATTTGTGATTATTTGTATTATTTGTTGTTCCTCCAATTTATAAATTGTCTGGTTTATTCCATTCTGGAATACCAAACTGAAAAAAAAATGAAACAGTGATTTTAGGTTTTCACAGCTAGATTGAGTTTGTAGTTATAGAAATGGCTTGATATCATTTAGAAATGTAAAGCAAAAGATTGCAATTGTAACTCTTTTGCAGTGAAAAAAGTCAGAAATCACACTTTTTTCTTTCTTCCTTTCTCCACTTCTTTTTTTTATTTTCTTAGCTTTGTTTCTATTTGTATTTTATCTTACTTTAGATTTTAATAAAATCTCCTGGGGGAAAAGAAAGAAACACCGATAACATTTGGACCATCCTCTCACTCCAGGATGAATTCACACTGCTTAGAATCAACTACCTATTGCTCTTGGAGAGGGTGTCAGAAGGGAACGGATCTGTAGATAGGTGGGTGTACTCACAGCCCCAGGGAACCTATTCACTTCAAAACCTACAGGCTCAAACTCCTCCCAGAACAACCAAGCTATACCATGCCTCAATCATCTCAGCAAGGCATGCACAGTGGATCCAAAAATATAATAATAATAATAATAACAACAACAACAACAACAACAACAATGAGTTGGAAGGGACATTGGAGGTCATCTAGTCCAACCCCAGGCAGGAAACCCTATACCATTTCAGACAAATGGTTGTCCAGTCTCTTCTTAAAAACTTCCAGTGTTGGAACAGTCACAACTTCTGGACACTGATTGATTGTTCTAACTGTCAGGAAGTTTCTCCTTAGTTCTAGGTTGCTTCTCTCCTTGATTAGTTTCCATCCATTGCTTCTTGTCTTGCCTTCAGATGCTTTGGAGAATAGCTTGACTCCCTTTTCTTTGTGGCAACCCCTGGGATATTAGAACACTGCTATCATGTCACCCCTCGTCCTTCTCTAGACATACCCAATTCCAGCAACTGCTCCGTACATGTTTTAGCCCCTAGTCCCCTAATCATCTTTGATGCTCTTCTCTGTACTCTTTCTAGAGTCTCAACATCTTTTTTACATCGTGGTGACCAAAACTGGATACAGTATTCCAAGTGTGGCCTTATCAAGGCATTGTAAAGTGCTATTAACACTTCACGTGATTCTTGATTCTATCCCTGTTAATGCAGCCTAGCACTGTGTTGGCTTTTTTGGCCGCTGCAGCACACTGCTGTCTCATATTAAGTGATTGTCCATTAGGACTCCGAGATCCCTCTCACAGTTACTACTATTCAGTAAGGTACCATCTATACTGTATCTGTGCATTTGGTTTTTCTTCCCTAAATGTAGAACCTTACTTTTTTCACCATTGAATTTTATTTTGTTAGAGAGTGCCCAATGTTCAAGTCTGTCAAGACCCTCCTGTATCTTAAGCCTGTCTTCTGGAGTGTTGGCTATTCCTACCAGTTTGGTGTCGTCTGCAAATTTGATGAGTTCTCCATCTATCGCCTCATCCAAATAACTGATGAAGATGTTGAAGAGCACTGGGCCTAGAACAGAGCCCTGGGGCACTCCACTATACACTTCCCTCCATGTAGATGCAGTTCCATTGAGGACCATATGTGAGTACAGAGGACCACATGCTGAGTACGGAGGACCACACGCTGAGTACCATTACATGCCTTAAATAATGTTCACAACAGCCTAGCTAGCAGATGATCCAGCGACTCTTCCTTTCCTACAGTTGGCAACATTTATGGAACTGTTTCATAAGACTGTGAGATTAACTGTCCTATCAGACAATATCTAGTCATGAAAAGGTCTATGTCAGTGATCAGAGGAACTAATTTGAAATACTTTTGGGTTTATTCTTTTCAGTACAAACAATCATCTTTAAAATATTCAATCCTGAAAGGATCAATATTTCCAAATTGAAATGCTTTTATTGTCTCAAAAATATTCTAAGTCAATGAAAGAAGACACTGCACAAACAAGGTCTTAAACTACAGCAAAATGGCCATGGAGACATAGTGCCAAGTGATAGAAGAGATTCCATAACAGTTTATCCTAGTCAATTAAAACCAAGCAGGTCACTGACTTTGACTGTGTCCTCTAAAATCTCCTCCTTCACAGACTCTAGTCTAGACTGTTTGCTTGGGAGCTTTTGTGTTTTGTTTTTTTGACACCAGAACACTGCAAGTCAATTTTTTTGCTGTCTTAGTTGCAGATTAGCTGCAAGCTAGTAACAAGATGTAGGCAGTGTCTTAAGACTATGACTTCTAAAAACAGTGGAGCATCTTTATATCATGGTAAACAGAATGTGTGGCTGAGATATTTATCTAGTAATAAACCTGTTTAGGCAAATATTTTGGATCTATTATTCATTTAAGCATCTAAATAGAATAAATCATATTTTGCCATATGCTACACCTGTCTAATTCAGACTATTAAACAATAGGTTAAATCACTGATACTATGTTTTTTGACACAACAACTTGAAAAAAGGAAGAGATGCCTTAATGACTAGCAGAGAGATGCTATGCTCACACAAGATCTGGGATACATCAGTTTATGTGTATACACTCATACTTTCTTGCAAATATTAAATTATGAAATGAGGTTTGAAAAACATTTACACTGAGTAGAAAACAGGGGTCCCTGCAGAAGGTGCTAAATGCCAACTTCAAGCCCAAGGTGAATGTGGTTGCTTGCCCTTGTATTTCAGCAATATCGAAAAGTAATAAACTTTTCGCCCATTTTTCTACAATATAAAGCATGAAAAATGTGCTTACCTGTTCTTCTGTAATCTGCATATAGAGAATGATGTAATATATCAATTCAGGCAATGCTTTCTTCACTGTGCTTTTAAACTTGTGGTTTTCTAATAAAGCATGGACAAACTCGAATATGCTGAAAACTAGGTTTTCAAAGCCCAAAACTTCACCTAAATTTTAAAAATTATATGAAAAATATTAAAGATCTTTCAACTTGTTACTTCAGTATCTGACAATTATATTTTACACAATTCAAATTTGATAATACTATTGCCAATAGCTTAACTTTAATTTTTCATTGCTGTTTTACTCACATTTAAAATATTAAAAATATCCATATATGTAAGAAGAAAAATTATTAAAGCAATCTAAATTTGTTATATCAGAGACCATTTGACATTCAAAATATCCATAGCCAATTTATTCTCTGTATGACAACGCAAAGCATCACTGATTAAAGTCTGATGTTTTTTCTTTACAAGTATATTTTAAAATATTCATTTTCATTACATCTCTAATAAAGAGTTTTCCTACCATCAGAATCCACTGGATCTTCCACTTCTTCTGTATAATTTACTTCTGTTCTCACATAGGTAATTGAGTAAATTAAAGAAAATAAATATAGCTACCATAAAATTAGATTGCAATGCAATTATTTCATCTGTTATGAAAGAGAACCAGATAATGAACAATTCAAAGACTTTCATTTATTAAAAAAAGGTTTAATAAAAAAGAATATCAACTGAACTAATAGGAAATTGCCCTCTCCTAAGTATCTATTTTTTATCAGCAAATCATTCTGAAACACCCTTTCATTATAAATAAAATGAGACTATCAACATTAGAAAATGTGCAAAATATTGTATGTACAAACCATTATTAAAAATATCTCAATATATCAATAGTGCAATAGTGTCTAAGAGTAGTAATATCAGCCTAATCATATTTTACTTTCCAGCAAAAATATACCATGTATTCATTTAAGCTATTGAAAAATATCAGTCTTCAGCTTCAACTCAACCCTCTCAAACCTTCTCCTTGATTACATCTTTCAGTCCCATCAGTTACAGCAGAAGAGGTATGTTTCAGGTTCTTTCCATTATGAAATATCACCTGATGAGACCCAGGCTATGAAATTTGGTATCTATCAACTTTTATAGATATTATCAACTACTAGTATCTATCAACATGGAAGGCTAACAGCAGCCTTCCATGAAAAGCAGCATTCACTAAGTCACAAGGGATTTTCAAATTGAAATGCTGTTATCGTCTCAAAAATATTCTAAGAAGAGCCCTGGGCCCAGAACAGAGCCCTGGGGCACCCCACTACACACTTCCCTCCATATAAATGCAGTTCCATTGAGGACCACATGCTGAGTATGGCTGGTCAGCCAGCTATGATACATTTTGTACAGAAGAGACAATTTGAAAGCCTGTGGGAAAATATTTTAAACAGATCTTTTGAATTCTTGGTTATAATTTCTAAACTATATTGCTGAAATATTTTTTTTTGTAAATCAGTATCTATCAACTTTTCTCCCCTCCCCCTTCTAATTTCTTTTTAAAGAAATTCATGCTTATTGCAAACCAAAGCAAAAAGGATATAAGGCTGCACTTTCTGTAAGTGTATTCCAAACAATAGGAAGAATCTGTTGCATAGAGGAAATCATGTGTCTTGGGTAGTTTTTTACTAAAGCTGTCACTGCCTGGAGGAAGAAAAACAGTGTGTTAGAATTAATAACATGCTTCCATATATAATATTACCATTTTTCTTTAAGCACCACTCTACCACTATATTTATATTTCTTCTTCTCCAGAAAAGTCCTCTGCCATATAGTAGCCATTGGATGTATGCAAAACTAAGCACACTTCAGGAATGGTCACAGCAACTTGTTTTGAATTTGAAAACCAATCAAGAGTGTTACAAATTAACCAACTTCTGTTAAATAAATGAATGTAGATACACATATTCATAGGCATGCTATATTACAATTAGTAAGTGACCACATTGGGGTGAAGGCAAATGATGAATACCCTAAGTTACTTATTTACATCAGATATCAGGATGCAAGTGCATAAGGTCAGGATTTGCATCATGTTACCATGTACTTGTCATTCTGATATAATATAGTTTGCTCTGGATGCTCTGAGCACAATTAAGTTGTTAGGTTTATTAATTCTTGAGAACCTTACTGAAAAGAGTCTCCATAAAAGCTCTAACAATTTTATGCATTAACAATTCTTAATACACAAGGGGACTTTTAGAATATAGAATATATATGACATGATCTGTTCTTATGCTTTTATGTTTATTGTACAATAGTCTAGACCAGCCTGAGCAGAGGGTTGGACAAGAGCATGGCTGGCTGAGGAATTCTGGGAGTTGAAGTCCACAAGTCTTAAAGTGGCCAAGATTGGGGACTCCTGGTCTAGACCAGGGCTTTTGAACTGGTGGTACGCATACCACTAGTGGTATGTTGGCACCTGCAGGTGGTACATGTACAACAGGTTGAACAGCACTGTAAAAAAAAGTTTAAAAAAATGTAAAAGTGGATGAGGTGAAGCGGCAGCAGTGCCGCACAGGCTTGTGGGAAAGTCAACTGGAACTGCATGTTGCCTGGGTCCTACTGAGAGCCCAGGATCAAAGCGCGCAGCTCGGTGGCTTAGAGGTGGCAGGCAGCCTCACAGTCTTCAGGCAGAGATTTAGCTGGAGCTGCGAGAGGCATTGCCTGGGTCCTGCTGAAGGAGAGGAGAGGATATTAAAGGGGGTGAGGGAAGAGATGATATTAAAGGGAATGAGGGAAGAGAGAATATTAAAGGGGGTGAGGGAAGAGAGGATATAAAAGGGGATGAGGGAAGAGAGGATATAAAAGGGGGTGAGGAAAGAGATTATATAAAAGGGGGTGAGAAGAGAATATAAAAGGGGGTGAGAGGTGATATAAAAGGGGGTGAGAGAAGAGAGGATATTAAAGGGGGTGAGGACTACCTGTACTTTATCACTTTTTTCCGTGGGTTTTTTTTTTTGTCATTAAGTTTTTGACATCTTGCTAGGCGACTGGTGATACTTGAATATTGCCATATTCTAAAAGTGGTACAATTGGTGAAAAGGTTGAAAAGACCTGGCCTAGACTATGTGCCCAGATTTATTTAATTCATTTGTAATATTATTGCATGATAAGATATTCATGTTTCATCCAAAAAGAAATATTTACATGCTACGAAAGGGTTTCCTCTGATTTTTCTTATAGTGAATTCTTTTTGTTTCAAATCAAGGGTATCACTGTGTTATTAATTCCTATTATACTTTGTTCATATTATATTATATAAGAACATAAGAAGAGCCATGCTGAATCAGGCCAAAGCCCATCGAGTCCAGCATTCTGTGTCACACAGTGGCCCACCAATTGTACATGAGGATCTTGAGCAGAAAGAGAAGGCAAAAGCCTCCCTTTCCCTTGACCCCCAACAAATGGTACTCAAGGGAATCCTGCCTGCCTCAAACAACATAGAGGCGGCACATGGACATCCGTTTTAATAACCACCGATACACTTGGCATCCATGAATCTATCTAGGCCTGCCTTGAAGCTGTCAAGGCTGACAGCTGTCACGACCCCTTCTGGAAGTGAATTCCATAAATCAACGACCCTCTGGGTGAAGAAATATTTCCCTTTATTTGTCCTCACTTTCTTAGCTATGAGCTTTAGGGAGTGCCCCCTTGTCCTGGTATTGTGTGATAGAGAAAAGAATTTTTCTCTATCCACCTTTTCTATCCCATGCATGATTTTATACACTTCGATCAAGTCACCTCTTAAACGCCGTCTTTCAAGGCTGAAGAGACCAAGGCGTTGCAATCTGGTTTCATAAGGGAGGCGCTCCATTTCCTTGATCATTCTTGTTGCCCTTTTTTGCATCTTTTCCAGTTCCATTATATCCTTCTTGAGGTGCGGTGACCAGAACTGTACACAGTACTCCAAGTGTGGTCTCACCATCGATTTGTACAGAGGCAATACAACACTTGCTGACTTATTTTCGATTCCCTTCCTAATCATGCCAAGCATGGAATTTGCTTTTTTTACTGCTGCTGCGCATTGGGTTGACATCTTCATCGAGCTGTCCACCAAAACCCCAAGATCCCTTTCTTGGGTTGTCTCAGAAAGTTTGGTCCCCATCAGTTGGTAAGTATAATTGGGGTTCTTTGCCCCGATGTGCATAACTTTGCACTTGTTTAGGTTAAAATGCATTTGCCACTTTGTTGCCCACTCACACAATTTCGAGAGATCCTTCTGGAGCTCCCGACAATCAGTTTCACTTTTCACAACCCGGAACAATTTAGTGTCATCAGCAAACTTGGCTACCTCACTATTAACTTCTACATCCAGATCATTGATGAATAAACTGAAAAGCAAAGGTCCCAAAACTGAACCCTGGGGTACACCACTTCTCACTTCTCTCCATCCGGAGAATTGTCCATTTATTGCCACCCTTTGCTTCCTACAATTTAGCCAGTTACCAATCCAGGACAAGACCTGTCCTCTAATTCCGTGGCTGGAGAGCTTTTTTAGGAGCCTTTGGTGAGGAACTTTGTCAAAAGCCCTTTGAAAGTCAAGATATACAATATCAACTGGGGCCCCTTTATCTATGTATTTATTTACACCCTCAAAGAATTCTAACAAGTTAGTAAGACATGATTTGCCTTTACAGAAACCATGTTGATTTTCTTTCAGCAATGCCTGTTTTTCTATGTGCCCTGTAATTTTATCTTTAATAATGGTTTCCATCAGTTTGCCTGGAACTGAGGTTAGACTGACTGGTCTATAGTTTCCTGGATCACCTCTGGATCCTTTCTTGAAGATCGGGGTTATATTTGCTTCCCTCCAATCCTCCGGTAAAGTGCCTGATCTTAGAGAACGATTATATATTTTAGCTAGAAGTTCAGCAATTTCACAATTTCAATTATATAAAAGCCAATGTTGCTGTTACATCTCAAATTACACTGACAAGAATATGCAAAATCCTCATTTATGTTGCTCATGGCAACCACAAACTCATATACAATCAAATATTTTACTTGCCTTTAAAACCTCCATTTTAAGTCCACTATCTGATGTAGGGCCATCGGGCATTTGCAAGGCCTGAACAAAGGCTTCAGTAAACTGCTGCACCACAGGGAAAATCAGAACTTTGGCTGCTCCCTTTAAAAAAAAAGTATAATTAGTTCAAAAATGAAAAAAGGGAAGATACAATATTTATTAATTCCATTTTTATACCTCTACTATAGGAAACTCTAATTGGATATAATTATTATGACCTTCAAAGTCACACAAAATCCCATAAGTTTCCCTTACTTGACATTCAAGTATCTCACATAAACTCAAAGCCTCCAACTAATAACTATTAGGGACTAAACAAGATTTTGGAAAGTCGCTCTGTGAAATCAGAATTATGCTGATAAAATATTAAGAAACCAGGAGAAATGGTTCTCACAAAGGCCTTATATCTACATAAAATGGATGCTCTCATTATTCAACAAATGCTACTAAACAAAAATAATTCCCAGCGCACAAAAATCTCATCAGTCCAAAGAAAAACATACATGGTTAAAATAAATAAAGAACACTGACTCAAATAGCTTTTAATGAAACCTTTACTGAACTTGTTTTTTTAGAAGAAACTGAGTACCTGAAATCTCTAGATAATAAGATGAGATTGTAGATATCTGAGGGACCTCTTATCTCTAATCGTATCTGCCCTTGCTCCGTAATTCCAGCAGAGGGGGTGCCCTCTATGTCCCCTCTATTAAACATGCAATCTTATGGGACAGATAAAGTGTCTTTTCTGTTGTGGTCCCCCTCTGGAACAGTATCCCCCAGAGATAAGGACTACACTCTCTCTCCTAAAGTTCCAGAAAGCTTTGAAAACCTGAGTTTGGTTCCAAGCCTGGAGCTGGTGTATTATGGTTTGTTTAGGGCCCATTTTTGTTGCCTACAATATTATTTCAATCTGGGTTATCTCTTGGCTTCGTGTTTTTATTTTTGCGTTTTTTTCTAGCTTTGTACTCTATCCAGATTTCACCAGAATCAGGTGGCTAATGAATTAAATAAATACAAGAATTTCAAATAGAGTTCAGATCATTTACTTAAACCACACCAAAATACCTGGCAACTGTATTCAAGTAAATCTGGCAATAGTAATCCCAGACTTTTAATCTCATGTTTATATTAGTGTAATGATTTGTTTTGAATTTTATATAGTTGTGTTTTCTGTTGTTTTACATTGTACATCAGTTTATACATTTGTAAAGTTTAATAAATAGGTTTCAGAATGAAAACTCAGCATATAGTTGCCTACCTTAGAAATTACAACTGAGAAGTTTGTTTTATATGTATATTTAGTTATGTCCCGCTTTTATTGTTGTTATATTTTATACATTTTATATTTTATTATTTTTATAAATTAACTTGAGGCAGTGAACACACAATACTCCCTCCTCCTATTTTCCCCACAACAGCAATCCTGTGAGATGAGCTGGGCTGAAAGAGAGTGACTGCCCAATGATTGGCTTTCATATCTAAGGTGGGACTAGAACTCACAGTCTCTTGACTTGTAACCTGGTTCCTTAACCACTAGATTAAACTTAATGGTAAATTAAAAGAAATAACACTTAACAACAATAAAAACTGATAGTACCTAAGCTTAAGTTTTCTTTGATTGAATGTTTCAGAAATATGTTTTACCAAAGCTGATTTATACAACACAGAGGAATCTGAGTGACTTAGTGATTAAGATATAAATGTTTTTTAATCATAACACTTACCAGCACTCTTGATCATGTTACCAGTTTTTATGGTATCACAATGTTACATATAAGGAAATTAATAATTTACCTTTTCCAACTCTTCCATATTGCAAATCATCTGTGCACAAGTGGTGAAGATTTCTACAGCACGTGATCTTGTACGAATACCATACACCTAAGAATAAAAAAGTAACAAGTGAAAATTTTTTTTGAAAAAGCCTGGGTGATCGTAGGAATTGTGTTCCCAATATTTGTTACTTATTATTCCCTTTTACAACCATGTAATCCCTTAAATATCTATCAGAATGTTTTCTAACAAAAAGTTTGCTTTAAAAAATTTCTGTTCAGAACCTAAATAATTTCGCTAGAAGGTAATTATTTAAATATAACTTTTTATTTTCATAAAGACCACCAAATGATATAACATCCTCAGTTGAAAAGATTTGATTTATTAAGTTAATCAGAGATGTTACATTACTTCAGAAGAATTGTTATCCTGATTTTACGAAAAAGAAAACGTTTATGGCTTTCTGTGGCAAATTAGTCTCATGCATCATACAACATATATCATATATATGTTATCCTATAACTTAAGATCTTCTTCTATCACTCTAGGATGACAGAAAACACATTTTATTGCAGCTTTTGGTTCCTGAAGCTTTTTTCCCCACACAAAAGAAAGGGATCTACTAAATGATTTATGCCAAAGGCAGGTGGATTCTACTGTGTGCTTTAAAGTTCTGAGAGATTTTCTCTCAAAACCCTAATTAGAATATCCCTGAAAATTCCTCATGTGAATGAGTATTCAAGAAAATCCTCCTAACCCTAATCAGTATAGTCTCCATGGATAGTAATGCTCTCCAATCACCATTTATACATGGAGAATAAAAAGAAAGTGAAATACAAGCAGTTCCTCAACTTACAACAGTTCATTTAGTGACCATTCAAATTGACTTATGACCATTTTCCACATTTATGACCACTAAAGCATCTCCATGGTCACGTGATCAAAATTCAGATGCTTGGCAACTGACTCCTATTTATGATGGTTGCAATGTTCCAGGGTCATGTGATCCCCTTTTGCGACCTTCTGACAAGCAAAGTCAATGGGGAAGTCAGGGTCACTTAACATCTGTATTACTAACGTAACAACTGCAGTGATTCACTTAACGAACAGGGCAAGAAAGGTCATAACATGGGGCAAAACTCAATAAATGTCTCGCTTAGCAACAGAAATTTTGGATTTAATTGTGGTCACAAGTTGAGGACTACCTGTATCCCAAGCATATTTACCCAAGATCAAGAGCAGCTGAACTCACTGGATTTGATCAGAGTCTATGCCAGGGGTTCTCAACCTTGGCAACTTTAAGACTTGTGGACTTCAACTCCCAGAATTCCTCAGCCAGCTTTGCTGGCTGAGGAATTCTGGGAGTTGAAGTCCACAAGTCTTAAAGTTGCCAAGGTTGAGAACCCCTGGTCTATGCGCATATAGACTTCCTACTGCTTGGACCTTAGCACAAAGGCCTCTATCAACCCATTTCCTTGTTGGAAACAGAAGGAAAACTTTTCAATAATCCATGTATTTCTTCTTTTTTACAGTATAAGTTGGATTAAACTGTATCATCCTCAGAACAAGTATCAACAAATGTTTGTTGGAATGGTTAGTGAAGTCTGGTCAATAATGTGTACCCACAGCCCTTTTCCTTCCATGCTTTCTGGAGGTATTCTCTTTTTGGATCTGAAGAGGACAAGAACTCTCAAAGGATGTATCACTAAAAGTACAGTAAATGTAGACATGTTAATATTTTATGTTATTCCTATGACATAGAAGAAAACAATGTTCATCCATACCTCAGCCATTGTAAAAATCTTGTACATCTCTGGAAGAATAACTGGAGCAACAAGGGGCATCTGTGTGTCTGTTACCTCTCGAGTGAACTCTACAAGATATTATACATATACACATAACATAGCTAAATTATGGTTTCCCGGACATATTTTCAAGAAATACACCCTATTTCTATGCTGTTTATCCATTTTAATAGTACATTTATGCCCAAACGGGCAGGCAAAGAAAAGAATAAAACTTTCCTTTGTAATTACTTGTAATCTAGCTCTTCTAAATAACAAATGTACTGTATTTCTAGGCTCTGTTATTTGACATTATAGATGGGGCTTGTATAGTTCAAATCGTATCTTCGTACACGTATGCATTTTTTACACAATGACAATCATATGGCCAAGCTAAGAGTTCTAACTGAACTGATTCATTATCTGCCTCATGAAAACCAGACATATATCCATAATTTAATATTATGTATTGAATCTGTTACACAAAGGAATGTTGAAACTATTCTCCTATAGTCATCAGCTTCCTGGTTAACGTAAAATAGATTTACACAGGCTGTTATATTTGATATGAACATTCTCAGGTCTAAGAACTGCAGTCTATGAACCATTATCATCAGTAGTTATCATTCATCCTGGATTCTTAGATACAATTTTTAACACGTATAACTTCAATTAATATAATCTGAGACATTGTTTTAAAAAATCATTTTTTGAAGAGATATATCATGGGTTAGCAATCTCTAACATACAAGCCTCATACAGCTCATTAACACATTGATAAAATCTAGTTAAATTTCAAAGGCAGATGGGTTTTTTTTTTTGTTTCTTCCTTCCTAAATGAAGGAAAAATAGGAGGCTTTTCATTCCCACCTAACCTCTACAACTTACTCCAAATCACTATTTTTAAGACGTTAAGGATGGGAATATGATCAGGAAACCTCTGATAGTAAATTGCTTCCATCCCCATCCTTAACACACAAGCACATATACACACACATATTGCATTCCATATCACTTCCAACCTTTTAAATCTGAAAAGAAAAAAAAATGGAATACAGTATTTTGACCAAATTGTGTTGTAATCATTTGAATGTTTCCCATCCCTGAGATAAAAATGACACAACGTGATCCAACAGAGGCAGAGTTTTCTAGAGTTCTAGTGCCATTTTCCTTTCGTTTCAATGTCAATACTTATAGAAATAAAGATCATGTCACACTGGATATCCAATGCCAGATGAATTAGTGACTGTCTATTAAGGAAAATAATATTTCCCAATGATTTAATGGAATGACATATTTTGATTATTATACCCCAATACTGCACAACTTTCATAAAAGGCTACAGAGTCAAAAATCCTTGTTTATATTAAAAACACTGTACTGTGTACTTTTACTACAACTACATCAAAATAGGAAGTATTTTCTATCTTAAAAATCAAAGCAAAAAGCCAAGCCAAGGTAGTAGAATTATCCAGTTAATAGCATATAAGACACAAATACCTGTAAGCACCCGCATAGCTCCATGCACTGCATTTAGATCCCCACTGACCAGCATTTCCATCAAGAGATTAAAAAGTTCAGGCCAAGCTTCAGGCCAGTCCCAATGTGCTATTGCTGAAACTGCATAAGCAACGCTTGAACGAACTTTGCTAATTGATTCCCTCAATCCATTGGGGAGCAGTTCCCTAATGGCAGCTTTTGCCTATGGAGGAAAACAGAGATGAACTTAGAAACAATGTCTGCACAGAACAGCAATATCTACAGGTGCCATCTCATTACTAATCAAAGATTATTAAATACCTGGAAAAAGATGTCCTAAGGAAACATTGCTCTCTGATTTTAAATGTCCTTTAAATTGCATAAAAAGGAAATACAGTTTTCTTTCTTCTTCTGCACTAGGGTATTGTATAACAGAATTTTTAAAAACAGGCATTACCCTTTCTGTAGTTTCAGGAGGTCTAAATTTCTCTGACTGGGAACACCAGTGAGTTTCCACGTATTGTTTCAAAATCACAGATGCTAGCTATAAATAAAAAAAACAGAATAAAGATTCCCAGATTTATTATTTTATATGATCTTTTGTTTCTTCAAAAATTCAAACAGACATGACTGGTTTTAGTTACAGAGGATTGCTGCTTTTTAGGCTCTAAAGTAAATATTAGTCATTATTTAACAAATTATACCTGCCCAGGAGACTGCATTACATTAGAACATAAGAACATAAGAAAAGCCATGCTGAATCAGGCCAAAGCCCATCGAGTCCAGCATTCTGTGTCACACAGTGGCCCACCAATTGTACATGGGGATCTTGAGCAGAAAGAGAAGGCAAAAGCCTCCCTTTCCCTTGACCCCCAACAAATGGTACTCAAGGGAATCCTGCCTGCCTCAACCAACATAGAGGCGGCACATGGACATCCATTTTAATAACCATTGATACACTTGACATCCATGAATCTATCTAACCCTGCCTTGAAGCTGTCAAGGCTGACAGCTGTCACGACCCCTTCTGGAAGTGAATTCCATAAATCAACGATCCTCTGGGTGAAGAAATATTTCCCTTTATTTGTCCTCACTTTCTTACCTATGAGCTTTAGGGAGTGCCCCCTTGTCCTGGTATTGTGTGATAGAGAAAAGAATTTTTCTCTATCCACCTTTTCTATCCCATGCATGATTTTATACACTTCGATCAAGTCACCCCTTAAACTGGCTGAAGAGACCAAGGCGTTGCAATCTGGTTTCATAAGGAGGCGCTCCATTTCCTTGATCATTCTTGTTGCCCTTTTTTGCATCTTTTCCAGTTCCATTATATCCTTCTTGAGGTGTGGTGACCAGAACTGTACACAGTATTCCAAGTGTGGTCTCATTATATCATGAAGCAAGATACAACTTGAAGCTTACAGAGACAAGAAACCTTTTACAAACACATACAATATTTTATTTAATGCTAATTTAAAAGTATGTTTTTAATTCTTTATTACATAGTTTAAATGAAAGAATATTCCAATCCTTGAGCTCTATTGATAACAATTGTCTATTGTCTCATATCTGTATTTTAATATGACTAACTTGACATTAAGATTTTTTTATTGAACGAAATGTAACCCTATTTAATTTTACTTTAACTATTTAAATGTGAACTAATGTAGTCAATCTGGTCTGCCAATTCTAATTCAAGAAAGTCTTAAGTATGACACATAACTGAGTTAAACTAAGCATGATAAAGGACCAAAATGGCAGGGGCCTAACAGAGGCAGAAGAGATTAGGAAGAGGTTGCAAAATTACACAGAAGAACTATACAAGAACGAGCTTAGCGTCCCTGATAACCACAATGGGGTGGTTACTGACCTCGAGCCAGATATCCTAGAATGTGAAGTGAAATGGGCCTTAGGAAAGCTGAGCAACAACAAAGCTAGTGGAGGTGACAGTATTCCAGCTGAGCTATTCAAAATCTTAAAAGACGATGCAGTAAAAGTGCTACCTTCAATTTGCCAGCAAATTTGGAAAACTCAACAGGATTGGAAAAGGTCAGTTTGCTATGGCAAATCTAGACAGCATACTAAAAAGCAGAGACATCACCCTGCCGTATAGTACGTACAGTCAAGGCCATGGTTTTCCCAGTTGCAATATTTGGCTGTGACAGTTGGACCATAAGAAAGGCTGAGCACAAAAGAATTGAGGCCTTTGAACTATGGTGCTGGAGAAGACTCCTGCGAGTCCCCTGAACTGCAAGGCGATCAAACCAGTCAGTCCTAGAGATCAACCCTGACTGCTCTTTAGAAGGCAAGATCCTGAAGTTGAAACTCAAGTACTTTGGCCACCTAATGAGAAGGAAGGACTCGCTGGAGAATAGCCTAATGCTGGGAAAGATTGAGGGCAATAGAAGAAGGGGACGACAGAGAATGAGGTGGCTGGATAGAGTCACTGAAGCAGTAGGCGTAAGCTTAAATGGACTCCAGAAGTTGGTAGAGGACAGGAAGGCCTGGAGGAACATTGTCCATGGGGTTGCAATGGGTCGGACATGACTTTGCAACTAACAACAACAAAACAAAGCTTTCTGGAAACTGACTCCTGAGCAATGCCAGCATATTCTGGGCCAGACTATTTGTGGGATTGGCTATCTCTCATTGTTTCTGCTCACTCCACCAGATTTAGTAGGGAAGGCTCCAGGTCTCTTCCATCAACAGTACCATTATGTTGGACTTAGGAGTTGTGCTTTCCTTGTGACAGCATTTGCCTTTTGGAACCTCCAGAAATCCAGATGGCCCTGTTAACTTTCCATAAAGCATTTGACCCAGGAGCTTAGGTAAGCTCTATTGGCAGGACTCTTTGTATGAGTTATTTTTCTTTTATCTTTGGAATTCTATTTAGACGGTTAACTGTTGCTTTAATCTTAGATGCTACCCAAATCATGTGAGATGAGTGGCCATATTAATCAGATAGCTGATAGACAGACAGACAGACAGATAGATGTTGGGCTAGAGCATTTATCTGGTTTCATTTCATACAAGCTTTATTTTTATTTTATTTAAAAAAAAATTCCAAGTTAAAACAGATTTGTACTAGTTTGGAGAGTGAAATTGCCTTGCTTGCCCAGACTGAACCTATAGTGCAAAGAAACCAACTCATTCTATCCAGTATTAGCTATTAGCATAATGCACTAATATACAAAAAATTGTTCAATATATAAATTGTTTAAATCTTTTGAACTGATTATTTGGAATGACTGACCTGACGAATAGCCAGGGCTCCTTGGGGATCTACAGTTAACTCTGCCAAATGGACACCAAATTCTGAAATGGAGAAAATAAAAATCATCACCTTAAGGACCAATAATAAAGCACCATCAACTCATGGGTCATATAATGGAGAAGAAACTATAGTATAATGACTTTATTCACAACCCACTCTTTATTATTTATGCAATTCATTCCCTACAGTTTTTTTCTGATTTTATGACTGTTCCCTATTGTTCATATTACTTTTTTTCACCTCAAAGACAATAAAGAAAGCTTACAGAAAACAGAATAGCAGCAGTGTCTATGAATTATTTAAGGAAAATAATGCTTTCCCATGTGAGGAAATATTCTTCAATGCTGAACAAATATATGAAAGAAAAAATATCTTCAATGATATAACTTCCACAGTCATTAACTAAAAAAAACTAAGCTATATAATCAATCCTTAGGATGGAACAGCAGCAGTAATGAATTTTCTTACCTAGTCTTTCCCAACTGGACATCCTCCAATTCTATTGGACTACCTGTATTTTTAGTGCATATTAAGGCTCTATATTTAAAGCATATGCTTTTAGAGAAAAGGAAAAAATGGTACTTCATGGGTAAGTACATATATTCATTGGGAATGTAATTCTAAATATATATTTCATTCATTCAGTGTTTACCCTGACTTTCAAAGGTAGATCTTTTATCAGTTTTTTTAAAAAAAAATATATAGTAAAATTAGTAAAATTACAACCAAAGAACAAAAGCAGATAATAAATAATTCCTCCAATTTTAAAATTCTATTGCTACATTCTTATTACATGAAGGCATAGAAAACAGAAAAGCCCAAATTAAAACAAATCAAAGTGGATTATTTCCTGGTTGAAAATATTTACAATAATCTGCTGAAATTCATGTCAAAATTATATGATATCAGTAATTATCCTATAGTTTTTAGATTTCATGATAGCTAACATGTAGCCATATCGTAGGAACATTTTCTTGACAAACTAGTAAAGCTTTAAAATCTACAACCAAATTGCTATCCAATCGTGCTCATCTCCATTTCTTAGTCAAGGGAACCAGCATTGTTCAAAGACACTTCAGTGGTCATGTGGCCAGCATGACTACTGTATGTAAAATCAACTATAAATATCCAAAACAAATTTTGATTTTGATCTTATTTTCTAAGTATATTACAATTTTCACAACTATGTTATCATTTTTATTCATAAAATCTCTGAAAGAATAATTCAGTTCTATAACTGCAGTTCTTTAAAAAGAATCAGAAGGTGATAATAAGGATAACTGCATGCATGAATCACCAAAGACGCAAGTTTTGTTGAATTATCTCAAGAATCATATTTTCAGGAATATTCATACTCAATAATGAAAAGCAAACCATATACTTAATTCTGATACATAGACTAATGTCTCCTTGTTTCCTCAAATAATTACTACTACTATGTTTAATTTATTCTATTGGTTTTAAATATACCAAGTAATAAGAATGAGTAAGGTAAAACAACACAGCACAATTTTTTTTATGTCATGAAAATTTTGTCACTTTGGTCTGCATTTATACAAGCTTTGTCAATCTTCACTTGACTCCTTCAGGCTTGCCTCCACTGAGTAAAATTGACTTATCTGGTGTGTGCCATCTGAAAGAAATGACTAGCAGTTCCCCATTTTTGTGAGGTTAAGGGAGCACAGGATAGTACATAGTGTTTTCAATTGCAGCCAATGTGTCTGCACTCTACCCCACACAGGTAAGTGTGTCCTGTTATTTTTCCAAATGGTTGTGAAAACTGAACTCTTTCAGGGAGCATTTGGAGGATGATAAATTCCATCACTGGACTCCTATAATTGATATTCCCATTTTTATCCCACTGTAAGCCAATCTGTCAGATAATACATGTCATGCATTCTGAAAAGTTCTTTATAATTGGTGGAGCAAGTTATCAATAATGTATTTATACTTGTATTTCTAGTTTTAATATAATACAAATGTAAATTTAGTGAAAGAATACAATATATTTAACATACAGCTCAAAAAAAATTACCTGGTTAGAAATAGCAGAACCATTTGATATAAATTAGACATACCAAAGTTTCTGTGATTGTGCTATGCCATTACATAAAAACACCATATTATACAATCAGAGATTGCTAATAAAAATGGAAACATGACAAGTCTTTAATAGTACAGTATCATGGAAGGGACACTATGCAACTTCATTATTGTTTCACCTGCCTTTATTATATGTGTCCACATGTCTGCACACATATCATGCTGCAATTTTAGGAATTTTTTATCTGTTTCTTTAGTTAGTTACAACAGTTTAGCCTGGGAATCGGAAGCCAACAGTTTTTGCGACTAACAAATTTTATTAAGAGGCAAAGTTACATGAGCTAACTTTTTATATCTCATTTGATCAGATGTAAACGGGGTAGAATGTTCTAGGATATATAAATTGGGATGAATTTAAGGGGAAGGAAGGCAGCTTGGTTATACAAATGCAGGTTGTATGAGAGATCTGGGGTTAGTGTAAACCTTAGCTCGTTTCTTTTGTGGCTTAGTGTATCGTGCAAACCAGATCAATTTAAGATTATGATTCAAGATATTATGCAGATTCAGAAAAAGGGCTAATTCAGTAACCAAGTTAAGCATATTGTATAAATATCTAAGACATTTTTTTTCCCAGTTTATTTTCAGGGGAAAAAACTGGAATAGGAATCTGGTACCTTCAAGATTGTGGGGAAAAGAAATGATTGGCTACCGGATCCTGAAATGAACCCGGAACCAAAAAAGAAAAGGAGGCGAGTTCTCCCTCACTTCACTTTCCTTTTCAGGAATCACTCGCGCCCCGAAAGGGGATCTCTCGCTCCGCCCTCACTTGCGGCAACAGCTTTTCCCCTCGTCAGCTACGACTGCAAAGGCTCGAGGCTCAGAAGGCCAAAGCCCACAGCAGGACCGCACGGCCTTCTGTACCACAGCCTTCTGCCCTAGAGCCCAGGCAGTACCTTCAGCTCCGGTATACTTACCCTCCGTCACCTCCAGCACCTTCACCTGCTCCTCGGCTGCAGCCCGGACGCCCTGCACCGGACAGAGGATCCCGTTCAGGGTCTCCACGAGGGCTTCTTTCAGTCCCTGAGCCACGGGTCCAGGCCCGCCGCCCGCCACCGCTCCCGACATCCCGCCGTATCCGCCAGGCTGCCCCGCGCTGGGCGGGAGGAAAGGCACGCAGGAAGCCCCGTGGAAGAGCGCGCGCGAGAGAGAAAGAGAAAAAGAGAGGGAGGGAGGGAGGGAGGGAGGGAGGGGGAGAGACAGTGGAAAGAAAAAGAGGCGGCACCGGAGAGTCGCGGGTGGCACCGCCACGTGCCAAACGCGCCCGCAACGACGCGCTCTCCGAGAGCGACGCCTGCAAAAATCAGCCGGAAAGATTCCTGAAGAGCGCCCCTTGAGGCTCTTACATGCGCGTTAAAAGGAGCTTTAAAAAAGGTTTTTATTCTTCCCCCAAAACGGCTCTCCACCAATTATTGCATGGTAATATATTAGCTATATCGCAGTGCCGATCTTGCCTATGATAATACATATAGAATGGGCATTGTCTGATGTTGCTGACAGAGGCCAACCAAAATCTCGTAAAGACGTCTTGCCAGACAGGAGGCGAAATTTATGCATCTTTACTCAGAAATACAGGTAGTCCTCTACTTAAAACGGTTCATTTAGTGCAGGGCTCGTCAAACTTGGCCCTTTTATGACTTGTGGACTTCAACTCCCAAAATTCCTCAGCCAGGCATGCTGGCTGAATAATTCTGGAAGTCCACAAGTCATAAAAGGGCCAAGTCTAAAGAGCCCTGATTTAGAGACTGTTCAAAGTTAGAAGGGTACTAAAAAAGTGACTTATGGCCATTTTTCACAGTTACAACCATTGTAGTATCTGTGTAGTCATGTGATCAAAATTAAGACGCTTGGCAACTAGTTTTTATTTATGATGGTTGCAGTGTCCCAGTGTCATGTAAACAGCTTTTTGTGAGTTTCTGACAAGTGAAGTCAACTTGGAAGCCAGATTCACTTAGCAACCGTGTTATTAACTTAACAACTGCAGTGATTCACTTAAGAACTGTGGCAGGAAAGGTCATAAAATGGGGTGAAACTCACTTAACAAATGTTTCACTTAGCACCATAAATTTTGGTCTCAATGGTGTTCATAAGTCGAGGACTACCTATAAAATACACTGATTGTAACAAAGCTGCCCTTAAGGATGTGTGTGTAAAGTGAATTGCAGACCCATTTAATCAAATTCATAGGCTGAGCAAAATTTCCTCCGTTAGAAGTGATCACCTGGGAATGCTGGGCCTGTTGGTTACATTGGCAGTAGGCAGAGATTTAAAAGCATTTTTATTCTGAAGACCCCTACTTAAATGTCAGCCTAACAATTATTTCAACCAATTGTCAGAAACTGAAATCTAAGAAGCTATATGGGATCCAATTATTTTTGATCTTTTTCAGTAGCCCACTGAAAAATTTGTCTATTTGTTTACCTCAGAATTCCATAACATGAGGTCTTCTCCTTAGATAGATTATAACTTCCATTGTCCCAATTAACAAATCTTACACTGATTTGATGGAACTATATTCCAACCCTGAACAGACGTGTTTTAAACACAGGGAAATGTGCTCCTTTGCTTACAAATTGGCCTAAAAACAAAAAACAAAAAAGGAACACACAGCTTTTCAGAAAGATTGGTACCTTAATTATATGGCCCTATTCCAAAGTAGTTATATAAAGTTATATAAAATTGCTGTGTTAATTCCCAAGTCGTGTTTTAAAGGCCCATTTCAAAGCTTTGAACGTCAGCGATAAAACATACTCTGGACTGCACATCACTACAAACCATGGTATAATTTGGTGTTGGCTTGGGTGTTATATATTCTTGCTAATATGATTTCTAAATAATGGTTATGACTTAGAATATAGGATAAACTTGGGTATTGGTATGATAAAGAGGTGTCTGTTTCTTTTTAACCTTTAGTTATTTGGCCACCAAAATCATCATTAGTGATTCTCTTGCTGGTCAGGCCTGACAAAGTACAAACCCAAGACATTATTATCTATGGAAATCCTCTTGATATTTTTCCAGAAAGTAAAGCTGAGTTACCAATTTGACTACTGATCAGTCCTGCTTAAATTGATGGGACTATTGTAATTATTTTTCCTTATGCTATTTGCAGCCTGAAAAATTGCATGTGTATAAAATTATTTTTCATAAGCAATGAAACTATTTCAGCAATGAATTATCTGGTACTTTTAAAAAATGTCCTTTCCAGTTTTACCTTTCCCCATCCTAATTAACAGTGAGCTATGACAGAGCGCTGATAGGACCACACTTGAGTTGAAGGCAGAAAGATGATATGTGTTGGGCTGCAGATTGGCATCTGCCTGTTGCCCATTTCACAAAGTAATGTGGCATATGGAAGATGGTGGGAAAACGAATGGCTCCACTTGTACATGCTGGGTGCTTGAAAAATAAAAATGGAAGAGCTACACCTCGTATTCCTTGAGCATCAGAGCATCCCAAACACTCTTAGTACCAAAAAGAAGGCTGCAGCCAAATGATGACTGACACGGTATAGAATAAATATTATATAACTAGATATATAGATGGCTAATAATTCTCATCAATGAATAGGTTTAGTTTATTATCTAGTTGCATTTTAGGTAGCCCTCTTGATTTGTCATTTTTTTAAAATGAAAAATTAGAGCAACCATAATTGAGTGTATGGTGTATGTGGTGTATGTATGTTTAACATTAACTTTTCTTGCTGATTGGGAAGATGTAGTAATCCAGGGGTTTCTTGAAGGAAATAAGATTTTATAAACAAAAAAGAAAAAGTAAAAAAAAGTAATGTCCCTCTCTTTATCCTCATACACATTTTTCTTTCCAGAAAGGTTGTTTTTCCAACTCTTTTCCATATTTCAGGAGGATATGATTAAGCACTGAAAGGATTTTATAAAAAAACTAAAATTCCATTGGGTGATACTTTCAATACTTTCAAATTTTGTTTTTATCAGCATTCTTATGGCCAATACTCAAGCAGTTCCTTCAAAATTCTGCAATATGTGTCCCCTTATACAAATACCATTTTACTACAGAGAATCAGAGAGACCTATTAATGTATTGTATTATCCTGTCTCAAGCATTTTTTTTGTAGTGATTGCAAAATTAATGTTTTCCTTTTGAAATAGTGCTGCTCTGGAGGAGCTTGGGAATACCAAATACTTGGTAAAATGAATAAATAAAATGTTCTAATGTTGATTATACATTTTTATACGTATTTTCTTTATTGATACAATAGATTTTCTTCCTTTGCCAGACCCTTTACCCCCAAGACTAGAAGCAATTTTATTTCCCTAAAAAAATTAAGCTGTCTTGACATCACAGCTTAAAAATAGTATTGCTTGAGAACTGAGATATTTATAGAATTGAAGAGACTACCTTTGATTTTCAAAGTGCTGAATCTCTAAAATATTTAATAGCCACTTTCATAAATACTATCACTTCAAAGTGCATAGAATTTGTGGAAGGAGCAAATATCAAAATTAGGAATTACAATGTTTTTTTTTAAAAAGATGTTTATGGGGACGTGACTGAAATAGTATTCCTGTGTGGCAATAATAGTATAGGGCAGCGGTTCTCAACCTTTTTCAGGCTGCGACCCTGACCTGCACCGCGCATGCGCGGCGCGAGATGGCCCGCATCGCGCATGCGCGGCGACCCGCATCATGCATGCGCTGCGCGGCAGCCCACATCGCACATGCGCGGCGCTACCCCACGCACGCGTAGTGCTGCCCCCTGCGCCGGCCGAGAGGAAAAAGGGAAAAAATGGCGGACTGCGTTGTTTGGCGACCCCCGTGAAATGGTCGTTCAACCCCAAATGGGGTTGCGACCCACAGGTTGAGAACCGCTGGCATAGGGTTTAAATCTTTTGCCTTTTCTGTTGTTTATCATTTTCTTTAGCGCTCAGATTTCTTAAGTGGCAGTTATATGCCTGCTTTTCACCTCAGATGAATGGATCACAGCTGCTACTTGAATAGTTTGTGTCCCAATTGGGTAGAAGCTGCTTACTTATAGGTCAGTATAAAGTATGAAGACACCAAATAATAAGAGGAAGAAGACATGCACAGGGATGCAGAAAATATAATCCAATATAAGCAGGAGAACTTGAGCTCTAAAATGCTGCAAAAGAAGTACAAAGCCTTTAATATAATTAGGAATGACATCTGATGAGATTTCTTTCCTTATAAAAGTGCATTCATCTTAGGTTTTAGATTTAACATTTGCCATAGATTTGATCCTGTTGTATATATATTTTCTTATATGTTGTTTTTAAGAGTTAAAAAAATTAAATCTTGCTTTTTCAAAAAAATTTTTCAACTGGATTATAAATATTACTAACAAATGCACTCATCTACTAGTAAAAATATTTTCTCCCAAATTATAGTCCAATGCTTTCAAAGGATAAACAAAGTTAAATGGGATTTATTTTTATAAGTAGAAAATCATGTGAGCCCTTTGTTGTTTCAAACATCAAAGCTTTTTAGTTATGTGCAAGTATCCATTTTATCTTTGCTCCTTGGTTTACTCTTAGACATTTTTCTTTTAGTATTATTTATTCAATTTGTATATGACCCAACTTCCGATGATTTTGGGAGGGCCACAAAAACATGTATAAAACAATAAAACATAAAAATAAAAGAAACAGATGGCAAAAGCAAAAACAAATGCACCCACTCCTTAAAAATAGCTACACCCTTCTTAGCCAAGTGCCTGGGTGAGGAGTCAAGTCTTCAAAGCCCTCCATAAAACACCGATACTGTGAAAAGTCACCCACCTCTTGGGAGGGATCCTCATTCCAAAGGACAGATAATGTGACAGAGAAGGCAGGCTTCCAGGTCCTGATAGGTGGAATTGTTTAATAGAAGGAACCTGGAGAACATCAATACTGCTGATTGACACTGCAGCCAGACAGATATTAGAAGAGATAGATGCCCCTCAAGTAATCAAATCATATGCCATATGGCGCTTTATAGGTATCAACCAGCATCTTCAATTACACCCAGAAACAATGATGTTGCAAAGGAATACTGAAGTATGCTTATTATTGCTTGTGCTGCTGCATTCTGGACCAGTGAAGCTTCTGGGTGGTCTTCAAGAACCATCCCATGTAGAACACATTGTAATAATCAAGCCATAGGATAACCAGGGCACAAGTGGCCATCTGAACAGCATCCTAATTTGGATACAATAAAATTAGTGTACCAGATGAAGCTGTGCAAAAGCTTCCCTGGCCACAACTACAATTTATTATTTAAGCAGGTAGTATGAGTCCAGGAAGGTCCCCAGATTATGTATCCAAGATTAAAGGTGGAACTTGCTAAGATTTGGGTAGCCCAAATACCACAGCCTCCAAGCACTGAGACAGAATCTTGAAATATTCTTTTTCTTCTTCCATTGCATTTATATCCTACCTTTCCTTTGTATATATAGCAATATCATTTCATTTTATTATCCCCAAATCAACCAAAAGGTAGATTGGGCTGAGAGTGAGTGAATGGCCCAAAGGCACCAAGTAAGCAAAGATTTGAACCTGTATCATCTTATACCTCCACAATACCTTAATTCCTTATTTTGTTCCTTACATTTGAATGTTTTTTTTAATGACCAATGCAACATTTTTTCTTCTCCCACATTATATTCAGATAGGACTACTGATCTAACACAGCCTGTTTCTAAGAATCATTTACCTGATCTTAGCCATATTTGTGTCTACTATAGGTAAGAACCATCACAAAATTGTACAAGATTGTCTACGTATTTGTCACAAAATAACAAACTACCAGGTTTGTCCCAGATGTGACCTACAAGGAGTCTTTTGTCTGTTTGGTTTTTTAAAATAATAAGGCTTTCCAGGATGAAAAAAGAGTAATTAATCTGAATATGCAGTGGCATAGGTGCTTTTAAAAAAATATGTGAAAAAGTGCCACAAAAGTGGCTGCAATTCAACTTCTCTTAAGACACCAGTGTTGAATTTTGTAACATAACCATTTGTTTATTCCACAATATAAACTGCAACATTTGATACAAGCTACCAAAAAAGAAAAAGCCAAAATACAGCTGTGGCCAATTACTTTACAGAGCTTTCTTGTCTCCTACATCACTAGTGTCATCAGTGATACTAGAACCTAAACATTTGCTTCCTGTACATTAACCAATGCTAAAAGCACCAACACGCTGTTTGGAATTATAATTCCAGTCACTGAAAGCAGACACAAGTTATTGCTCAGATAAATAAATCTAGTCTACAAAATCAAAATGAGGAAAATCTAACATTTTTAAAAATGTTCAAGAGTAAACAGGGATTTCTTCAAAAAGAGAATTATGGGGATGTTTAGTGCACTGCTTTGCATCTAGACAGAGCTGATTTAAGTGTGCTGGTAAATTCCAAAGAGGTAATTGAATGCTATACATGAAAAGGTGCACATCTTAATGCCTTCCAAACAGGCGAAAACCCCTGGACCAAAAGAGTCAGCATTTCAAACCTTAATAACCACAAACAGTTTAAAGAATAAAAATACAAAAGTGTCAAATTGTTTTAAGTCTGAAAAAATGATCCCATGAGGACAGAAGTAGCACCATTTGCAATGTGGCTTTAAAACCAGCCCAGTGGCTTTATGGAGAAAAATCTCATTTTCTCTTCTACAGTCCTGAATGCTCATCAAATTATTTACTTTCAATATGGAGAATCTTTTCTCGTACAGCTTGTACAAATATAGTCTTCTTTTTCTGCCATCTCTGGAGAAACACCCACACACACTTGATGAAACCACTGATTGCAGCAGCCATCACACTGGACCCAGTCCACCTAGGCAGAAAAAAATCCAGAAAAGTCCTCAGTATATAGCATTATTATATATGTCTGTTTACAGCCAAAATTTCAACAATATATGTCATGCTATCCACCAGGCCTAATTCTGAATACTATGTCTTAAGAAAGGGGTAGATAACTAAGATCCTCCAACAGTATAGAAAACAAAATGCTAATTTTCTATAGATGTAAAATGAACCATGTGGGAGCATTATTATTTAAGAGTCTTAAATCATTCTAATGGTCTTAAAATGTGAGATATAGATTACAGATGAATGCGAGAAGAAACTTGTTGACGATAAAAGTAGCTTAACAATGAATTAGCTACCAGGATAGCTGGTTTTGCCCTTCAATGAAAATTTGTGAGCAGACGGGACAGTTGTTAAAAAATACCTTAACTCTGAATTCCTTTAATTAAGTAGAGCAATGGAATAGATATCCTTTTATTATGTCCTGTGTTTTTTATTCCATTTACTCCACAAGTGTTTGTTTCAATTTACCTCATCACCTTCAGGCTGTAGGCAGTTGACAGCTGGACAAATGGCATTCTCATCTTCAGAGTCTTCCTGTTCAGAGAATGACATTTCTGAAAAAAGCATCTGATTTTCGTCGGTATGCTGGATGCCAAGCAGCCCCTCTCGTTCTAAATTGCTCAGCTCCCTCAAATGAGTCAATTTCATTTTTTTCTTGTTTGGAGCTATTTTTCTTACTCTTGCTCTCATCTCACTGCAGAAATTCTCTCTTTCAAAGCGTCTCTTCAGCTTCTTTTCCATAGAACAAATTCCATCTCTCTTCCCTTGACAATCATTCTATAAGAAACATATTTTAAATTAAATACTATGTTAACCATTTCTTATGCTTATTTTTTCATGCAGCAATTCTCTATAAGAAGCATATTTGTAGCAATGTACTTAACTTTGGATAATTATAAAAATAATCTGTACATTGTCTTGTTGTATAGCTTTACAATGTCTTTTTCTTAGTGTTTATGTAGGCTTGAATTAATTAATACAATTTTATTTTAAAAATTTGTGAAAGGGATAGTGTATTATTTGGTAAGCGTGGATTCTCCTTTTAACCAGTATTTCCACTTGTTAAAAGCCAATAACCTTTTTTTTTTTTGGCGAGAGATGTATCTTCACTATAGCAAAGTTTATGTCTCATGGAAAGCCCTGGGGTTACATACAAGTGGTATTTTAACTTTTTCCAGTATTTCCTTAATAATGGTCTATCTTGTTCATATCACCAGCCACCTCTTCCTCCTCTACCTTCATAGTGCTTACTGCCCCAGGTACTAGAGAATAGTATATGGAATTGCAAACAGGCAAGCCAACACTGACCTCTAACATTCAAGAGATCAAAATGTGGAACAATGGAGTTAAGTTAAAAATTAAAGCAGAGTCTACTGAATGTTAGAATACATTTCCTAACAGAAGTAGAATTTCAGAAATAGAACTGATTAGCCAGAGAAACTGTAGGTTCCCTTCACTGGATATGTTCCAAATAAAAGGTTAGATGCTATCTATGAAAGATCCTTTAATTTTATTCCTTGCACTGAACAGTGGAATATTGGCTGGCATCTTCTAAATTCTACTGAAAAATTCTACAGGAACTTGATGGTCCCTCTTCATTACAGCCACCTCCACAGAAGGCCAGGAAGCACAATGGTGCTGTTGAGGAGGGCTATATAAGAAGAGTGAGATGAATCTCTGGTGGAGTCTTCCTGGTAGCTGGCAAGCATGATAAAAAGAGAAAAAGAGAAAACTCAGAACAGTGTCTGCATTAATTTAGTTCTCCTGATAAGAGTAGGAATAATAAAAAATATTCTTAAGGATGTATCTGTGGATCCCACTGCACTCCCACTGATATGCTGAGGAATGAGCTGAGAGTTGAACTGTACGACTGGTACTGTAGGAAAATTACCATGGGTACATTGATATGTATTAGCCACATCCACAGTGCTTTTGGCACTTTTTTTTAACATTTTGGAAATGCCCTTGATTACTCTTCACTTTTTCTAGAGCAAGTAAAATATTTTTTTTTAAAAATCTACTCTTCCAGAAACTGTGTCCAAGCAATGCTACAGTTTCTAAGAGTCTAGTCCAATACTTACTTTTTCACTTGTTGGTCCTACTAATGACTTTTGCTTTGTAAATAAGATCTCATATAGTTCTTGTATTTCAGGTAGTGATACTTGTAGTAACTGGGCTTCCATCATTAGCTCATTCAATTCTGTACTTATGGCTACAACAAATCCAAGATAGATTTTTTTTTAATTCTCCAGAGGTGACAAAGGAAATTCACTTTACGAACACTTATATTAGTATAATAATACACATACCTATGTTCATTTATACATTATCCATAAATATTTGATTTATGACCACAAATTCAGAAAGATTCAAAGCAATCAGCATTAAAGTGTGAATAAAAAAATCATACAAAAAATGCCAAAATTAAACAATGTTAAGAAACAGTTCCAGCCATTCCTCATCAATTATCACTCAGCAGGATCACAAAACACCTTAGGCATGGCCTATCCAAAAAGGGTCTAAGACAACTCGTGGCCAACTCATCACGGTGATCTCACTGTGGCCAACTTGCCATGGGACAACTTGCCGTGGTCAATTCACCATAGGCAAACTCACCAAGGGACAAACTCAACACGATGTTATCTGTCACTATTTCTTCAACATTATTTTCATTTTTTCCAATTCCATAAAAATGGAAATAATGTCAGAGTTGTGGATAACATTTATCGCATTGAGTTATCCCGTGGAATTGTCCTGAGGCGAGATGTCCCATGGCAAATTGGTGGCAGCAAGTTGGCCATGGTGAGTTATCCCATTCTGCTCCAAAAAACTTAGGTTTTCAAATGCTTTTCTAAGATAGAGAGTAAGATAGCCAAATGGATCTCTAAGAGAAATAGTACTCTCAGAGGCAGGAGTGGCAACAGAGAAGGCGTGCCTCTTGAGATGCCACAAGATGTATTTATTTATTTTATAACTGAATAAGATTGTCCTGCTCTAAACAACTCTGGACAATGTACAATAGAATTCATCATATAATGCATTTTTAAAGCCCATGTACCATAAAAATTCCCAACCATTAAAAGACAAGCAAATATGCAAGAGCCAGCAGCTTCTTTAACTGGGGACACAGCCAGGTTTTCTGAGTATTTTTAACACAACCAGAGTGGGGACCAGATATATTTTGGGAGGGATAGTATTCCAAGGGCAGATGCTGTGACAAAGGTATATACTTCCTAGCCTCCATCAGATAGGGTTATTTTACTGAGAGGGCCTGGGGCACACCCATGCTATCAGATCTTATAGGACGGTAAGAGATATGAGATATCTCATAATGTATTTAGGATTTTATACTTCAATACCAGGAAGTAAAAATACTTACCATGAAGGGGGATGCAATTTTGTCCTGTAGAAAAAGGTGAATGTAAATGCAATGATCTGTTATTCCATTCATGAGGCAATGAGAAAGATGTGGCACCAATTGTCTGTGAAACCTGATTTTTAAAAAAATTAAACATTTTTTTTCTTGTAATAGTCTATAAACATGAGTGACTAATACATTGGTATGTACAGTATTATTGATTAAATCAGAATTGTCTACTTCATACTTTACCTTTAGAAAGTTACATTTTTGTTCCCATTCATTTTGGGACCAAAATATGCAATACAATTTTAAAAGAAAATTAAGTCTTTACAAGGAAATCAGTAATAGCACATTTGATTAAGAGGTCAGGAATTTAACCAATTTAATTATTGTTTCCATGTAGTTTGATGTAAAGCATAAAGCTAGAGTTATTAAACTGAGAAAAGAATAAATCATTCTAAAAATAAGCAATATAGGGGGGAGAGAGGATTGTCTATACTGTTTATTGTTTAATTTTTGTCTCTCCCTCTCCCTCTCTCTCTCTTCTATATAGAAGGGGGGTATTTATTCATGTGTGCCTAATGTTTTTAAGCTGCTTCAGTTGCCACTCTAATCAGTAGATATATCCATTTCACAAGTAAGATTAAGCTTCTAAAACAAAAAAATATTATAAGAAGGATTGTGACTCGTGCAGGTATGAAGAAAATGTCTTCTACATTAAAGTTTGCCCCCATAAAAAGATACAGTCCTGAGAAAACTATAGTGAACAACAATCAAATACATAATTAACAGAACTGAACCACATTCCCCATTATATTGAAAAGTTTGGGCCCTGCCTAAACAGGTATGAATACAGGTTTATAATTATATAAATGGTGTGGAAGAGGAGCGTCAATTTTTACACCAATATCAAAACTTGAAATTATTTAATAACTTTATTAATTATACATTCAGGATAGACATGAAAAAAATTACTTTAGACCAGGCCTGCACAACATATAGCTTTCATCAAGCAGACTTTTGTAGCCCTCCAGCATTTTTTAAAAACAATATAAATTCACCGCCACTTCCACCATTGAATTATGCTACTCAGTACCTCCAGGCCTCATTGCTATCACCAGATCCAATGCTGCTCATCTCCTAACCATAGAACAACTGACTGGCATACCAATTATTCTTTTGCAGCCTGCAATGATTTTCAGTTTATCAATGTAGCCCTTTCTTCTCGACAAGTTGTACAGGCCTGCTTTACACTATGAATAATTACTTTTATGGAATCAATGGCATAAATAGTCATAGGCTTAGATTACATTTTAATGAAAACCAATTACTCAAGGAAGGGAGCAACATAAATTGCTTCTGCATCTTATGCATAGAGATCACCATAGATCACTAGGAAAAACACTAGACAGACTTTGCTCTGAATTAGTCCTTTTCTTATATTATTCTTCTTTTCCTTCTTTTTCCAAATTCCCATTCCCTCACACCCTTAAGACAGTCAGCTGATTTGGTTCAAGATTGACTGAGTTTGAGATTGACTGTCTCAAGTAACATCACAATAGTTGATTGAAGAGTACTCTGAAAGTCCAAAGTAAAGGGATGTTTATACACAGCTTCATAACAACCAAGCATATTGGAAAGAAAAACAATCCAAGGAAAAATTACCTATTCACTTCTATATGGGAAGATTTTTGACAATGACATCAAGTAGCTGAAATCTGTAGGTAAACTGGCAAAGGGCAATATTCATGGACAAATGTACTAACAGTTAATAAATATATATATATGAATCAAGACCAAATTCTTAAAATAGCTTGAAATACATTGATTTATCTGAATAGAAATTTCTCAAAATTTAATACTGTGCAACTATATTTATTATTGGATCAGGCATGTGTATCCATTTATATGCACGCTATACACATTCACATATACTGCACTGTTGAGTCAATGAGGCTTTCATTTATCATCCCAGAAATACGTTAAATCATTGGCCATTGTTTATTCTGAAGAAATAGAGAGAATCCTCACAGCTGTCAGTCCAGTTACTTGTGTTCAAGAACCACACTTATGGTTAAGGCCTTCAGAAGGTGGCATGCAGTTGAGTCCAAGCTGTGGTTAATATCTCATTGCAAGACAGAGTGAAGCCATATTCCCTGAAGGACATGGTTGTGCACTCCCTTCTTGAGGTCTTTTTTGAACCTTCAGGCATCTGTCATCCAGTCTCCAATTTTCCCTACCTAGAGAAGGCTGCATTGATAATACGAACTCAGCTTCAGAGGACTCTAGATAAAATGAATTATCTGCACCATTTTCAGTTTGCTTTCAAGATGAGTTACAGTAATGAAACAGCACTGGTCCCTCTTATGGAAGGCCACTAGAGGACTCAGGATGGGCCTTTCTGGATCTCAGCAGTTTTCAAAGCCATCAACCATATTATCCTTCTGGCCTGGTTTCAGGGGTTGCGGGAAGCATTATTTTCCAGTGGTTCTCTTCCTTCCTCCATGGCCAGTTCCACTCGGAATCAGAATCAGAGGAGAGAGGTCCAAGTCTTTGCTTTGTGGGATGCCTCAGAGTTCCGGTCTGTTCCTATTTAAAATCTATATGCAACTACTAGGTGAAGTCATCCATTGGCAAGAAGCTAAATATCAGTATGCTGATGATATTCAATTATATATCCTAGTCTTGGTAAGACAGAGTAATTTGGAGTTTTATGGATTTGAAGAAATATCACATTTGATTTTTGATGGGGTAGCACTCCTATGGACAGAACTGGTCTACAATTATGGATTCTCCAAGACTCATGGCTCCTGCCTGAGAGGCAGATGAGAACTGTAAATAGGAAGCTTTTGTAAAGATCCATCTTATGCATCAATTGTGCTCATTGATGAATTGAGAAGCTTTGCTCTAAGTCACTCATGCCTTGATCATTTCTCAGTTCAATTATATTCTGCATTACATTCTGCATGGGGCTGCCCTTGAAAGCCAACTAGAAATTACAACTGGACCAGAACTCAGTGATGTATGCTGCTGTCCCTCAGTTTGCCCATTACCCACTGCTGTTTGAGCTGCACTCAAGGTACAATTCAAGGTGCTGCTTATCAGTTAAAAATGTATACTAGCATAGGTTCAGGTTATCTGCAGTGGCGCCTCTCCTTGAGAATTATCTGCCTACTCCACTAGACAGGGTGCACACAATCCAGGTTTCTTCTCTCAAATACTGTCTTCTAGTGAGACCTAGAAAGCATATTATCTTAATACAGTGGTTCTCAACCTATGGGTCGCGACCCCATTTGGGGTCGAACGACCGTTTCGCGGGGGTTGCCGGACACCGCGGTCCGCCATTTTTTTTTTATGTTTTAAAATTTTTTATTTTTTTTTATTTTTTTTTCGGCGTGCGCGCGCCACGCATGTGCGGATCGGCCCGTCGCGCGTGCACTGCACATGCGCGGATCCGCCCGCCGCGGTCCGCCATTTTTTATTTGTTTTTTGCGTGCGCGCCGCGCATGTGCGGATCAGCCCATCACACGCGCGCCGCGCAGTCACGGATCCGCCCATCACGGTCCGCCATTTTGGTGTTTTTTTTTTGTTTTTTTTAAATTTTTTTTTTATTTTTTTTTTCGGCGTGCGCGCGCCGCGCATGCGCGGATCGGCCCATCGCGTGTGCGTGCCGTGCATGCGTGGATCCGCCCGTCGCGGTCCGCCATTTTGTTTGTTTTTTTGATTTTTTTGATTTATTTTTTATTTATTTTTTCGGCGCGTGCGCCCCGCGTATGCGCGGATCGGCCTGTCGCGCACGCGCGCCCGGGTCGGGGTCGCGGCGCGCATGGGCGGGGCAAGTGGGGTCTCAACCTGAAAAAGGTTGAGAACCACTGTCTTAATAGCAGCCCTTGCCCTACGGAAAATTCTCCCACCTGAAATCTGGCAAGCCCCCTCTCTTTTAGTGTCCAGAAGGCATTATAAATGTGATTTTTCTCCCAGGTGTTGAGATAGGGTGAGGTTGGACTCTAGTGATTGTGGTTTTTCATGTATTGAAGAATGTTGGTTTAAGGGTACTGGCAGCTGGCCTTTTTCCAGGATATTATTAACTATTATTTTTTTTTATGTTCTTCTCACTGGTGCTATGAGCTGTCCTGAGTTATTAGTTTGGCAGCTGGAGAGAGGGAGGGAGGGAGGGAGGATGGATCTATTGTATCTTTTTTTTCCCTTCAAATCCACATCACTGCAGGATTCTATATCTAGTTGATAAACTAACAATTTGGAAAATCACTATACATTTTTATACCTCTGTAGGCCCCATGTCCATTAATTATTATTATTTTTGCTATTATTTATCTAACTAGTAAAATGTGGAAGCATTCATGCTGGTGTTCATATAGACTTTGCTAGGATATAATTAGAATCTTACCTTATTGGTCTCCTGCAACTGGCCTGCCATGGTTTGCCATTTGCTGTACAAGATCCCTGAGTCTACTTTGTTGGGTAAAAGTTTTATATTCCCTGAGGATAACATTTGTTGTGCTCTATGTTGCCAGTTCACGGTTCTCTCTATCATATACCGTAAGGCATCTCCCTCAGGCAGTCTCACTCGAATTCGCTGTAAGGAAGCCAGTAAAGGTAGAATCTTTTCTAAAGGTGGCTTTTCAGATCTATGGCAGTGAGGACAAAGCCATATCCAAGGTTCCTGCAAAATGCTGGGCACTGAAACACAGCTGGTATGGAACATTGCTCTGCACAGCTCACACTGTATCATTGGTGCTGCCGGCTCTCTCTGACAGAGGCAAACTTTGATCTCTACATTCTGTTCATCAGAAAAGATTTTTTCTTCATTTATTGCTCTCAGAGAATGCAGTGCCTCCATTTCTTTTAAATGGGCTTCACCGAGCATGGCCATCTGATAACAAATTACATGAAAATTATTTAGAGACCTTAAAAAAAGTCCCTAAAATGTTCAGTTACAATTTTCTATAACTCTTGCAAAAAAAGTTCTAAGGAAAATGAATTCTGTTGATTTCTCAAATCTTTTTGAAATACAGTTCACTATCTGCCATTTGGACAACTGTTAATGTAATCTTAGATGCTGAATGCCAAGCTTTACTTTTCTTCACAGACTACATTCAGATTAAATGCATAGAAAATCTGATTTTACTTTACTAACTTCAAGAATAAGGTACTAATGTACAATTCTGTCTCTGAAAGAATGGAAAAAAGAAGCTTCATAAAATAACAAGCTGTTCTAAGCACAATACATTCATTAAATTCTTTTCAGAATATATACATACCGCAGCTACAGTTTCCTTACACTCAGATAAAGCTCTTTCTAAATCACATAAGTTCTCAAGTTTGGTGCTCTTTTTTTTCCCATTTGGAAGTGATTCTTTTGTTTTCTTTGTTTTTCTTTTAAATCCTGATGTTCCAATGTCACATCTTGGACATAACACCTGATAAAAATTAAAATTATCATATTTTCTTCTTTTGTATCACAGAGCAATGTGTTCTGCTAAGCCTGCTCTGGAGGAATGAGGGACCATTCAATGATTATAAATAATACATATATTATCTACCGTATTTCTAAAAGCCCTCATGCAAATTTGAACATACCCAGATTAAAATGCCAACATGCAATTTAAAGATTGGCAGATACTTCCAAAATTTTACAAAATAATTAATAGAACTAAGCCAGGGAGGTGGGAGTGCTTGCCTACAATACCAGTAACTGAATAGCCTGGATTGTAGCACATTTTTTTCTTCCTCATATACCTCCATGAGCCATGACAATTGAAAGAGAAATATTCCACAGCATAATCCATCCCAATCATCAATTAAAGTGCTTTCTTCAGTTCACCTACATGATCTGCCAACACACACACAAAGAATAAGCATAAAAGATTCCTCATGTGAGGGCAGAAGAATTAGCCTAAGATCAGATGATCTGTTAAAATAACACTATACTCATGATAAGCACCCTGCCCGAAGTGTGAGATAAACTTCCTGTACTGCATGGGCAGATGAAAATAGCATAAAAACTGAACCTTGCTTCTATTTAAATAAGGCTTGAATTTCTACTTAGAAGTTGCTGGCTTTCTTCTTTGATGACATTTTTAATTCATGTAAAAAGGGGGGGGGGAGTCCAAGGAGCTATTACATTTCAACCTGCAAGGTTTCTACTTCCATTATTGGCCAGGGCAAGCCTAAGATCTCAAAAAGAGTATTCATCTTGTAAATCCTAGTCAAGCAGTTGACAAAACCTTAATTCTTAATTATCATTTGTTTACTTTCTATGATAGACCTGCATAAATTTTCTACTCAGAGTAAATATGGAAATAAATTACCTCCAGTAGAGAATAGGAGGAGTCCTCAGTCAAGAAAGTATTGCTGGCACATTCTTTCCAAGCTTGAACTTCAGCTACTAAAGACTCCAGCCTTGGCAGATAGTCCAGATGAACAGGAATAGAGCGACTTCTTGTGATAAGTTCTACAAGCATATCTAACACAGGCACACGTCCACCAGCCTAATAATGCAGAAATGTTACAAATGTTCAGTGAATATTATAATGACGAAGATATACAAAATGAAATCAGACATTAGATAACAGCAGTCATTTCTGCTTTTATGTTTTAGATTACTTATTATTCTAAGTAATAATCAATTATATTACTGCTTTTATAGCTATAAAATAGCCAACTAGAGATATGAATTTTTAAAATAAAAAGTGTATATCTAATTGCTGCAGAAGCCTTATATTATACATTTTATAACGTACAAGAAGTCGTCTTTGTTGTTTTTTTTAGAGGAATCATTATTCTTTTTAAGGAAATATCATTTACAGTAATATTACTGCAACTGCTTACAATCAAACATCACAGATCTGAGAAATAAAAGTATAGTCAAGTTAAAGCATGAACATCACCTACAATTATTAGGTTTTTCTTCCTACCTGGAGGCTCTCCACTTCCTGTAGCCAGTCTTTGGCCTTCTTTACAGCATCTTTCAGAGCTATTCCATTTGGAAGATAAGCAGGGATAACATCTATTTCTTTCACTGCTGCTTCAAGACTGCTTAATGACTGTCGTGGCCTTAAAATAAAGAAAACACACAGTTTTGTCATGCCATACTGTTATCACTTAAAAACTAGTAAGTCAAAAAAAATCTCTCCTATAAAGAAGCAACACTCCCCCAAAATAATGCCTCAGTATAATAAAAGGACAAATTCTTGCCAAGATTCAGAAAAGTGAGTAATTCTATATACAGATAAAGAGTCCCAACAAGTCATCTTCTTGATGCGTAAGTTTTCCATCCTTAGGTTTTTGTTGCTTCTGTATAGAATATGTGAATTGTGAGAATCCTTGTCTACGAATTATTGAAACACAAGTTTCTCCCAGTAGAAAAAATTAAGCCCAAGACTTTGTTGAAGAGACTTGTTTCCCAAATTCAAAGGTTTCTAAAAAAAAACCATTAAAGTTTGAATTATACATTTATAAGTTAAAACAAAAGTTAAAACTTTATTGCATTCCTCAGTGTGGCATATTATAGTGTGAACTTGTTATGAAACCATAAAACTTTATGTATGACTCGCTTTAGTCCCCAAATTCAAACTTTTTAATATTTTTGGACTGCAGCTCCAATCACTGATTACTGGACATGCTTGTTAGCAATTCAGAACTAGAAAGAGTTGACCTATGGAAGAGCATTGATATATCAGGTTGTCTTCAACTCACATCAGCATGGCCAGCGAAAGAGAATATTGGAGCTGCAATCCAAAACACCTTAAACTACCAAGAGCAATGGAAGCATCTGGCATGATGTGAATGCCTGGAAAATTAGCAGGTAAGGTTGCAAATGGTGATCACAAGGCACTGCAACCAGTCTTAATTGTGAAACAGTTGGCAAGCATCCAGATTGCAATCACATGATTGCCAGGTGCTGGGGCAGCCAGGGCTTGAAGAACCAGTATTAACCATTATTGGCTTATCTCCAGCATAACTTCAAACTGGCTCTGAATGAATGGTTGTATATTGAGGATTACCTGTACTATGTAAAACTATTTCCCTTCCTTTATTTTAAATATCATTAAGTAATTTACATTCTCAAGGTAATGTTTAAAATAATAATCAGCAATGAAATTGCTAACAAAATATTAATTATTGATTACCAAAGAAATATAACTTTCTTGTACTAAAAATACAATTTCATTGTTGTTATTTTTAACAATAGCAGAACACATTTTTCTTCATTTTTAGTACAGGTTGAGGCAAAATAATAATTTAATCACTGAAAAGCAATGTGGATTTTAAGAGTTCTGAAACAGCAAGATTCATTTTCTACCTGGCTTTTATCAGGGTTCTAGCCTTGTCATCCCAGTGTTCAGACACAGTTAAGAGTTCTTGGAGCCTAGCCATTGCCTTCTCAACTGCAGGGTGAGGTGCTAGTCCAACACCAGAATCTATGAGTCTTCTCATATCATCAAGAGTAAGGGAAGTGTGGTCCAAACAAACATTCTGTACATCTTCCAACCAGCGTGCTTGTTCTAAGCGTATTCTTAATTCACCAAGCTGAGGAAGGTCAACATCAAAGTCAAAACTGACTTCTAAAAGTTCTTGTAGTTTTGAAGCACTGGGAATTTCTTCAGAGAGAACTTTTTCACTATATTTCTGAAAATCTTCTACACGATTAAGAAGATCCTAAAATATGAAGCAGTGACAATAAGTAAAAAAATAAAATTTTCAAACCAGAACTGTAACTATTTTTAAAATTATTTTAACAGCATTTCACATTTGATGACAAATAATGTAGATTATTTCTACAACTGGCAAAAAATCAGAATGTAAGGTATGTTTTTCTCTAAATCATTTACACTACAGTCTAAATTAACAGCATTTAAAGATTTAACAATTCTTCATTGGATTTGAAGTGTAACACCCTGGCCTGTGCCTGAATGGATCAAATGGAAATAAAATCAAGAGAAAATAAAATGCTAAAACAGTTTTTAAAGAGGTTGTATAAACAATCTGGCTTCATCATAGGTCTCACTGGTTAAGGATAGGACCTCACTGAACCTGATGCAATAATTGTCACTTAGGGTTCTCCTAAATCATTCTGTTCAATCAGCAAATAGAGTCCATGAAATCCCTGTTAGTTCATACAGTTTATGAACTGGTTTATACCAACTAGATTTACAATGATATTTACGTATTCTAATACCTGAATCTTTGAAAAATATGAGAAGGTATATTTATATTTATTATTTGGAGAAAAAAATCTAGTTTATTCCATTTATAATTCCAAGTTACCTTTAGTAGTGTTGTTTGGCTAAGGACACATGGTAAAGCATGCAGTTGTCTAACAAATAAACGGAGTTCATTCACAGTCAGCTGATTTTGAGATTTTCCTCCTCCAGACCGGTATCTGCAATTACACAGAAACGTTTTATACCGCCAAAGGATACATTAAATACATTCATCTTATTTCATCTTTATTCAACTAACATATTAAAAGAATACTTGTTAATATATGAATATTTTTCTCAAACCAGACATCCATCGAATCATAATCATGTGAACACATTTTTATGGACCATGCTTTCTATGCTAGCAATCCAATTCTGCTGTCATGTCATCATCAATTAGAACAGGAATGCACAATATGCAACTCCTGAAATCTTTGCATACAACTCCTCAAACATCATGGCCTTCTTTGAGGACCGCACTTAGATAATAACAACAACAATAAACAACAATAATAATTGGAAGGGACCTTGGAGGTCATCTAGTCCAACCCCCTGCTCAGGCAGGAAACCCTATACCATTTCAGACAAATGGTTGTCCATTCTCCAGCACTGGGAGATGGAGAATCCACCTATGGGTTATGACTGTATTACTGCCCTATCAAATCAAGTCATCCAAAGCTGCCACACCCCCTTCCTGGACCTTATCCCCAGATTTGACTTGATTTCGCCCAGGAAGGACATGAAGCGTGGCTCCTAGGCAGATACAGTCACCATAGGTGAATTCTTCTCCAGTTAAAAATTCTTGTTAGGTAGGAGTTGCAGGCTAAACTAGACAGTAAATAGGCTTAAGCAGAGGCTGAGAGCTTGCTCTCCTAGACCAGAACAGAACAGTAAATAGGCTTAAGCGGAGGTTGGGAGCTTGCTCTCCTAGCCTCCTCACACATCTCCCCCCATTGGACTCTCTTCCACCCCCCCATCAAACCGTAAGTACCCGGTTGGCGCGGGGGAGGGCGCAGGGGGGGGCGAAGGGGAGGGGGGTCCCCTCACCCTTCGTCGCCGTTTCCCCCTCCGCAGGGGAATCGCGGGGGAATAGCCCGGCGCCGATCAATGGATCGGCGCCCCGAGCGCTGCGTGGTCTCGCGGCTTGATTCTCAAGCCACTGCAGGAACGGCGACCAGGCTGTTCAGCGGCCACGCGGCCCTAGAGGAAGCCGGCGCCGACCAGCTGATCGGCGCCGGAGCAACGCGCGGCCGCTCTGAGAGCCCCAGGGTAAGGCCGGCCAGCAACCCGGCGGCCTCTCGCTTGCGGACCTGGGGACAAAGCCGGCGCCGGCCAGCTGATCGGCGCCGGAGAGCCGCGGCCCGCCGCCTGCCTAGGAAGGCCGCACCGGGCAGCGGAACCGATTAGGATCGGTGCCGGGCGGCCGCGGTCATTGGACACGTGGCCGCAGCCCAGGAGAGAGATCACAAGCCGACCAGCTGACCGGCGCCGGAGCAGCCGCGGCCATTGGCCACGCGGCCGGCGGCTGGAACAAAGCCGGCGCCGATCAGCTGGGCGGCGGTGGGGCGGCCCACCGCCATTGAGCACTTAGTCGGCGGCTGGAACAAAGCCGGCGCCGATCAGCTGGGCGGCGCTGGGGCGGCCCGCGGCCATTGAACATGTGGTCGGCGGCTGGAACAAAGCCAGCGCAGACCAGCGGATTGCCGCCGGAGGCCCCACGCAAAGCCGCGTGGCACGAGCCGCAAGCCCTCGGCCGGGCACAGCCTCCGTCCACAGAACAGCGGGCCCCAGGCAGGACACCAGGCCCGCTGAGCTCCGCAGCCAGGCCCACCTAGGGAGTCCAGACATAACAGGCCAGCTACTCAAACTCCCATCCCAAACTTGGTGTCTCCCATTGTCCGATCGTTAGCTCCCTGGCCCTTTGGCCCCTTGGATCTTGGGTCCACTCGGAGTCCAGGCACCCCCACAAGCGTGCCTGTCGTTACCCGAGCGCCTGGCCGGACCCTTAGAGCTTGGCTCCACTCGGAAGCCAGGCACCAACATTAGCGTGTCTGGCGTTATCCGAGCAACCCTACGTGGATCCCAGGCGCCCCCCCACAGTGGGCTTGCGGTATCCAAGGGTTCTCTTCTAGCGGACTGCAGGCGCCCCCCATAGTGTGCCTGCCCCCATCCGTGCACAGCCGTAGTGGGCCACAGCCATCCAGGCAGTGCTCCGTCTTTACCCACTCTTAGGCTGCCCCTGGGTGCCAGGAGCCCCTCCCGCGCACCTGTGACAACCCAGGGTGCTACACCTCCTAGATACCCGGGACCCCCTTTTCGCGCCCCGGCGATATCGGAGTATGGAAGAGGCTACCTCGCCTTCTTCAGGAGCCCCGCCTTCCTCATCAGGTCAATCTGGTCTGGAAGGCAATAGCAGGTCGGCAGCCAAATCTAGCGTTAGATCTGCCACTATGACCTCTAAGAGAGCAGACAGACAGGACAAGAGGAGACACCAGGCATTGGAAAGGGAGTTTTCCAAGGCGCAGAAAAAAGCAAAACTAGCGCCGGAATCACCCTTGGGCCCCTCTACAGACGACCCTCAGGCCATGGGCAACGAGCAAGCGACCCTCCCAAATGAGGATCGCCTGGCTCTGCTTATCGCCCAGGCGGTGGAGCGCGCCCTAGAGGCCAGAACACAGGCACCCGTGAATCGGAAACGCAGCCCTCACCGAGAGACGAGGGTGCAGGATAGTCCCACATCTCCCTCAGCCTCTCAGGCCTCGGAGGAGTCGTACATAGAGGAGGAAATGGCGGAACAGGGGGTGCCAATGTCTGACGAGGAGGAGGACCCACCGGAGACTCCCTTCTCCAAAGGGCTATTCAACTCCTCCTCCTTCCTGACCTTGCTGCGCAAGGCTGCCTCCACTGCACACCTGGGGCCCGAAACCCCAGCGGCAACAGGCTCCGACCTACAGGAGACTGAGGCAGAGGCACACCCTAGCTTCGTGGAACCGGTCACGACCAAGCATCACATCCCCTGTCCCGCCATGTTCCTGAAAGCAATCAAGACACAGTGGAAATCACCGGCCTCTCTTCCCACACCGAGCAGTACCGACAAAAAGCTGTTCGCCGTGGCTCCAAAATTGGAAGAGACGCTGGAGGTACCTACAGTGGACGAACCCCTAGCGCCCCTAGGGTCGTCCACCACCTTCTCAGGAGACCTAGCTGAGGCCCTCAAAGGTGAGGATCGCAAAGGCGAGGCCACGTTCCGCAGAACGCACCAAGCAACCGCTTGGGCAATCAGAGCGTCCACCTCCGCTTCATTCTTCATCAGGGCCGCCCACGGTTGGCTCCAGGAGCTACAGGGAAAGATCCCTGTGGAGGACTTCCGCACGCAACAGGATCTCAGTAAGATCGTGGCGGCCGCAGAGTATGCAGCAGATGCAACTCTCCAGGCCGCTCGGTACTCATCCAGAGCTATGGCTTCCAACATCACTGGCAGGCGTTTGCTCTGGCTGAAACACTGGCAGGCGGACTCTAGGTCCAAGTGGAAACTTGCAGCAGCACCATACCAAGGGGGAAAGTTGTTCGGGGACGCCTTGAACCCCTATACAACAGAGAACAAGGACAAACGCAGGGTCCTAAAACACGTGTTTAGGAGAATGGACAGACGCCCTGGAGCCTACCCACGGCGGCAGCCCTTTCGGGCCGGAGCCAGGTACAACCAGTACCAGGCATCTCAGGCCTTCCCGGCCAAGCAGGACAGGCAGGACAGACAGGCAGACAGGCAAAGCCCCAGACCAAGACAACAGCCGCAGGGCAAGCGGCCATTTCGAGGCTCCAACAGGCCCTTCCGACGATCAAAATGACACCTCATCAGGACCTCCCATCGGGGGCAGACTTTCCCTGTTCATCCACCAGTGGGAGGTCACCACCACAGACACATGGGTTCTCAACATCATCCGCCAGGGCCTCTTCCTAGAATTCGTCTCAACCCCCCCAAACCGGTTCCTCCCTTGTCCAAACCCTCGCAACCGAATAAGAAGGAGGTTGATGGACGAGGCAGTAAACCATTTACTCCACATACGGGCCGTGGAACCGGTTCCGCTGGACCAGAGAGGTCAGGGATTCTACTCCATCCTTTTCGTAGTCCAAAAGGCATCAGGGGGATGGAGAGCCATACTGGACCTCAAGGGACTAAATTATCACTTGGCATACCACAAATTCAAGATGCAAACGCTCCGATCAATCTTGGGAAGCATCAGAAAGGGAGACCTCCTGACATCTGTCGATCTCACGGAGGCGTACCTTCACATCCCAATCTCTCTGGCCCACCGACGGTTCCTCCGGTTCGCCTACAGGGGGCGCCACTTTCAGTACAGGGCGCTCCCATTCGGCCTGTCCTCCGCCCCAAGGGTCTTCACCAAGATCCTGGCAGCCCTAGCAGCCAGTCTACGGATGGTGCCGATCAGAGTCCAGTGCTACCTGGACGACATCCTAATTCAGTCCGCGTCCACCCAGGCCGCCGAGTCGGACCTGCAGACGGTGGTAGGACTACTCCAAAGCCACGGGTTCTCCGTAAATTTTCCCAAAAGTCACCTGATCCCCTCAACAAGGTTACTCCACCTCGGCGCCATCATAGACACCGTACAGTGCCGGGTCTACCTATCCCAGGAACGCCGGGAAAGCATAAGGAGCTTGATCCTCCAGATTCGCAGGAGTCGATCAGTAACGTTGGCCAGCCTATCCCAACTGCTAGGGAAGATGATTTCGACCATCGCAATAGTGCCTTGGGCCAGGCTTCACTCCAGGGAACTTCAATGGTTCCTGTTGCCTTTCCAGAAGCAAAATCTCAGCGCCTCACCACAGAGAGTTCGCCTCCCGCCAAAGGTACTACATTCCCTCAGATGGTGGCTATCACCAGCCATAAGCAAAGGGTCAGACTTCAGGGAGCCGGACCGCATAGTACTCACCACGGACGCCAGCCTCTTCGGCTGGGGAGCGCACATACAGTCACAGTGGGCACAGGGCCGGTGGTCCAGCGCGGACCTCCGCCACAGCATAAATTGGCTCGAGTTACGGGCCATCCACCTGGCCCTCCGCCGCTTCCAGGATCAAGTGGCACGACAACACGTCCTGGTCCTCACCGACAACGTGACAGCCAAGGCTCACGTAAACCGTCAGGGGGGCACTCGGTCCCAGAACCTCATGGCAGAGGCTCTCCTCCTGGGGACCTGGGCAGAACACAACCTATCTTCCATCAGGGCCGATCACATATCAGGGGAAGCGAACACTCAGGCCGACTTCCTGAGCAGAACAATAGTAGACCACTCAGAGTGGCGACTTCACCCGAGGATCTTCAAAGAGATCTGCCACCGATTCGGCTTGCCACAGGTGGACCTCTTTGCTTCCCCACACAACGCCCAGCTGCCCCGATTCTTTTCCCGTTTCCACGACAGGAGGGCGGAACAAACAGACGCCCTCCGGAGCCCGTGGCCACAGGGTCTTCTTTACGCCTTCCCCCCCCTGCCCCTCCTCCCAGCAGTGATACGCAAGATCATCAGGGAACGAGCAGTGGTACTCCTAGTGGCCCCCCATTGGCCAAGGAGACCATGGTTCGCCGACCTGGTGAGTCTCTCCCGGGCGGAACCCTGGAGAATTCCCCCGGAACGGGTGGCACTCAGTCAGGGAGCCATTCACCACCCAGATCCCCAGTGGCTCCAGTTAGCCGCCTGGCACTTGAGCGCTCGATCCTGACGGAGGAACTCTGTTCCCCGGGGGTCATAGCAATAATACAGACCTCCCGCCGTCCCTCCACCAACCGCATCTATGATGCCTCGTGGAAAAACTTCTAATTGTGGTGCTCCAGGCGGCGGCTGTCGCTTGGGGAGCTCACAACCGCCCATATTCTGGACTACTTGCTAGCCGGATTCAACAGGGGCTTGGCCCCAAACACACTGCGCAGACAAGTGGCAGCCCTGGCAACGGTACTCACATGCGACTCCGCAGAGACCCTGAGTCGCCATCCCCGTATCAGGTCCTTCTTAAAAGGAGCCTCCAACGCCAGACCACCCACGGTACACAGGTACCCCTCATGGGAGCTACCACGGGTCCTCCAGGCCCTCACGCAACGGCCCTTCGAACCCCTAGCGACATGCGACGTGCGCTACCTGTCCCACAAGGTGGCATTCCTAGTGGCGATCACATCCGCACGACGCATCTCCAAATTAGCTGCGCTCTCAGTCAGGGGAGACTTGTGCGTCTTCCATCAAGATAGGGTGACCCTGCGTCTGGACCCCACCTTCATCCCGAAGGTAAATTCCCTATTCCATAGGTCGCAGGACATACCGTGTTTCCCCGATAGTAAGACACCCCCGATTGTAAGACGTATCGGGGTTTTCAGGGGGTCGGCTAATATAAGCCGTACCCCGAAAGTAAGACATATTACTCCTGCCCACTTCCGCCTCCTGCTTAAAATACTTAAATACTTAAAATACTTAAATACTTAAAATACTTAAAATACTTAATATACTTAAAATACTTAAAATAAAACTGACAATTGTTTTCCAATCAATATAAGCCGTACCCCGAAAGTAAGACATAGTGGGGCTTTTGGGGATAAAAAGAAAGTAAGACACTTCTTCCTTTCGGGGAAACACGGTAGTACTACCGGATTTTTGCCCCAATCCGTCTAACGATAGGGAGCGACAGTGGCACAGCCTCGACGTACGTAGGGCGCTAAAGCGCTACATTGCCCGTACAGCGGAATTCCGTAGGTCCGAGGCTCTGTTCATATCGTTCCACCCCTCTTATAGGGGTCAGAAAGCATCCTCCTCCACAATTGGCAGGTGGATCAGAGCGTGTATAGCTGGGGCATATCAGGCGGAAGCCTTGCCAGTCCCAAGAGGGATCACGACACACTCCACACGAAGTGCAGCTACCTCCACGGCCTGGGACACACAGGCATCCATCGAGGAGGTATGCAGGGCAGCCACATGGACTACTCCAGTCCCTTTCATTAGAAAGTACAAGATCGATAAGTTTGCCTCGGCCGAAGGCGCCTTTGGCCGGAGAATTATCCAACAGGTTATTCGCCAAAGTGCCACACCGGACCAGTCTATTGCCCACCCTTAGGGACAGTAGGCTTTGGTAGGTCCCATAGGTGGATTCTCCATCTCCCAGTGCTGGAGAAGGGGCGTTGTCTTACCTGAACGCCTTTCTCAGCACGGAGATGGAGAAGCCACCCCCACCCTGGTAGGCCAGATAGGCCTAGGATTAGCACAGTAGAAGGAGCCACGATGTCGCACAGTCATTCAAGGGCTACGCTCGCGTCAAACCTGGGGATAAGGTCCAGGAAGGGGGCGTGGCAGCTTTGGATGACTTGATTTGATAGGGCAGGAATACAGTCATAACCCATAGGTGGCTTCTCCATCTCCGTGCTGAGAAAGGCGTTCAGGTAAGACAACGCCCCTTCTCTTCTTAAAAACTTCCAGTATTGGAGCATTCACAACTTCTAGAGCAGTGGTTCTCAACCTTTTTCAGGTTGAGACCCCACTTGCGCCGCCCATGCGCGCTGCGACCCTGACCCGGGCGCGCGCGCACACAACGGGCCGATCCGCGCATGTGCAGTGCGCACGCGACAAAAAAAAATTTAAAAATTTTTTTAAAAAACCCAAAAAAACCACAAAATAGCGGATCGTGACAGGCCGGTCCGTGCATGCACGGTGCGCGCACGACGGCCCGAACTGCGCATGTGCAACGCGCGCGCAACGGAAAAAAAATAAAAAAAAATAAAAAAAAAATTTTTTAAATGGCGGACCACGACGGGCCAATCTGCGCATGCGCGGCGCGCGCGCAATGGCCTGAACCGCACATGCGCGGCGCGCGCACGCCAAAAATAAAATTAAAAAAAATGGCAGACCGTGGTGTCCGGCGACCCCCGTGAAACGGTCGTTCGACCCCAAATGGGGTCGCGACCCATAGGTTGAGAACCGCTGTTCTAGAGGCAGGTTATTCGCTAAGCTCTCTGCACCAGTTCAGCTAGGCCCTGGTGTCCACTAGCCTGAGATCCTAAACCCAAGATTCTGATAGAAATCACCCAAATTTTATGTGCAGTTATATTGAACGGCAGATAGGACTGCACAAATTGTACACACTATCTTACTTTAAGGTGAGACTCTGAGGTGGTAGGAGAAGACTTAGAGATATGTGAGATATGTAAGAAGTAATTCTGATTGGCCCAATTATAGTTAGAGAAATCCAAGACTATTGAAACAATTTATCAAATGCATAAAGCATTTTCTTTTCCAAAGCAGTGTGTGTGTGCGCGCACCCGCCCCCACCCGTCCACACATGCTGTCATGCATATAGTAGTTAAAATATCTTGCAGCAAAATGCATAGTTGCAATTTTTTATATTCTCCCAAGATGCTATTAAATCTATGAAGAAGGGAGTGAAGTTAATTCAGTGAATTCACTGAAGACTTAAAAAAAGCCTTGCATTGTTGCCTGTTGGCAGTTTAATAAGTTGCTTTCATTTGGGAAACAATTTTTAAATGGGTCTTGTTGTTGTCTTGGTCAGGATTACCAACTGGAAGCAGCAAAAGCAACATTATTCAATGTTGTATAAGTACTTTGGATTAGATTAAAAGATTACTTATATGGACTTTTTGCCTATTCAAGACATTTTATTCACCTTGTTATGCTAATAAAGTGGCAATGCAAGAAGGAACAATGAATGGGTAGAAAGGAATAAGAAACGGAAAACGTGGATGAATGAAATCCTCAAAAAGGTGAGAAAATTAAAAATAAATGGTAATATATTAAGCTATGTATGCATTTGATGGAAATTTCCTTTTCTTTTTCTAATACTATGCCTGATTTCTTTGGTTTATTATTTTTTACTCTTTGGTGCATTGCATAATGTTACTTACTTTAAAAGGAAACTGCTCAATAGGTATGCACATAGGCAAGTTTCAGTACCAACAGTAACTGTGAGACATATAGTGTTTCCAAACAAACATCACAGGAATGTAAAACTACTCACAAAAACCATACCTTGTTTGCCTCTTGCCATTAAGAAGTTGCTGTGCAACCGAGGCACATTTCTCCGCATCCTGAGTAACTAATCGGAGATGTCGCAATAAATCATTGTCTGGAAACTTTCTTATTTCTGATTCTTCAATTAAAGCTTTGAAATTCATGAGACCTTTAGGAGGAGAACAGTTTTAGTTAAAAATGACAATTTTTATTATTACATTATTGCACATTCCTATAGCTATATCAGGCATCATTTTTGTGCAGACAATTCTATCTATCAACTTTGAACATTTTGAGAAGGCCTGCTGAGAGTCTCTTCTTGAAACATTCTTGACTGAAGCAGCAGGCTTTCTCTCTAGCAGGGTCTGGTTTATGGAAAGTTATCACTAGAGGCTCAGACGTGTCTTTGCTTCTTATGTTCAGGGTATCTTTCCTTTTTCAATGAGCATTTAGCCCTGTCTGGTTGATTTTTATTCTGTTTATTTACTGATTTTATAAGCCAACTGTTGACGAATGAGTCCTCCATATAGGCATATTTTCATGCATATTTATTATTATTTACATGATTTGTTTTTACTCCATTCTTGTACATCACCCAATTGAAAGATAACAGATATAGTTAGCATAAATAAAAAATAAAATTTATGATTGCTTAGTTGTTTAGCTGTAATCTGATATATTATGACTAGGTTATTGAAGATCAACAGGACTCCGGAATAAACATGAATATGATTGGATAAGCAATGTCATAATGTTTAACTACACTGGTTTACAAATTTTGGGAAATTATTGACCTCCAAGATAAAATGTGTTAATTCTTACATATTTTGATTAGATGAATTAAAAAAACAGCAGGTAAGGGTGCTGGTTGGCTAAAGTTTTCAAGATATTTCACAATAAAGATTTATACACAGGCGAGTATATTTGCCTGCAAGGGAGAGAGGTGTCTCATGATCATGATGCCTCATAATGTCTTGACAAAGTACGGTAGAACAATGAAAACAGTACCACATGGAAGTGTATAAATCTATCTTCACTTTGAGACTAAAGATTATTACCTAACTGTAATCTTTTATTGCAAGGCACATTTATCTTGGTCAGATCTACGCATCATATAATTATTTCTGGTGGCTTGTGAAAGTGTCATTGCCTAACATTTCCAAGGAACAGTTGCATGATATTTTCCCTCAGAAGCCAGGGTGTCTCAAAATTGTGTAAACAAGGCAGATATCTTCTGCTACAGTTGTGGTGAGGTTACATTTGCATCTCAAAAGTGCAATATGACAAGTGTGGTAAAAAAGGCTTACCAATTATATTTTGGATGCAAAATAGGGGATCAGGACAAGAGTTAAACCTCTCATTATCGTGGCTTACATGTGCAACTTATTTGCATCATTGTCTAAACAAGAAGAAAAAGTCCATGCCTTTCACAGTCCCAATGGAGTGGAGGGAACCCACCAATCCTAGTAGTGACTGCTATTTTTGCATGGTTCTCCCAATTGCAAAAGGGATCTCAAGAAAGAAGTGGACTGTGGAATATCCAAACATTCCATCCAGTGTCCTGTATCCCATGGTGAGGATTTGCCAATTCCAGATCCATCAAAATCCCACTCTCTAGACTCAGATGATGATAAAGACGATGAGCAGGATGCAGCTGATCTGGAGCCGTCTATGTCAGTGGACCCAAACAGAGTGAAGTAAATTACCTGGTCAGGGATTTGGAATTGCCTAAGAGTAAGGCAATGCTACTGGCCTCCAGATTACAACAGTGGAATCTCTTGCAGAGTGAAAAAGCATGAAAACGTTACATGAAAAAACAATAAATGAATGGAAAGTTATGTTATTGGTATCAATAAAAAGATAAATTTATAATGATTGGTGTGGCACCATTTTCATTGCTATATCACATTTGGTAGAAAAGTTATAGAGCATAATCGCACATCCCTCTCATACTTTTTAATTCTTTTGATGCAATTTTGACCTGAAGCTGTATCTTGGAAACTGGAGCCAATTAATACTCAGGACTTAATTTTCCTTTAATAGTGACCCAATTCTGGTAAACTTTAGTTACTTTCATTTCTGAGGCTTTCTCTTTATAGACTAGTGCTACAGTGCCAAAAGTATAAAAGATACATACTTTTCTTATTATTAACTTTTGTCTCTAAAGCTTCATTGACGTTAGAAGCCCATTCATTGTAAGATTCTGCCCGCAACTTAAGTGCATTCATCATTGGATACAGTTCATCCACTGCATATCGATACCTGGAGGTATTATAGAGTTCAAACAATTATTTATAAATTCTAAATAAAATAGTATGGATTTAATAACAATATATTGCTGCAATGCATACAACAGCATGAAATACATTACTATGGTATAGTAATAATTATATAGCTGTTGCAAAGGGCAGCAAATCTGTTATTCCTTCACTTAGATTAGTTCTACAATGGAGTGTTTGCTTGCCTCAGCTATTATAAGCCTATAGGTTATTAAGGATAACTAAATTTCTAATGTTATGTCAAGTTTACATATTTTAATTTATAAAATTTTCTGATTGGGAAATCATGTGACAAGATACAAAATTCTGCATTTGACCTCAGTATCAATTTTGATCCATTTCAGATAAAGTAACAAGTCTTCTAGTAGTCAAAGCTATATTAGGGCATAAATAAGACATGGCTGCTGCAGATATACCCTTTGCTGAATCCTATCCAGTATTTGCCTGTACTGTACTTCCTGCCTTTACCATGTTTCCCCCAACAACTCCAAGTAAAAAGATCACAGTTGTTTTTACAACAAGAGAAAGTTGTAAAAACAATCCCTGGGAGAATGGTAAATGAATGATTTAGCTTTTCCTTCCACCAATTCTGAATTCTTTTACATTTTCTTCTAATAAATTACAACAGTGAATTGGTGGTTCATAATGAAGCAATACACTTACCCCATTTTATATTGATATATGGGACATGTACAGAGATCTTCTACATGATACAAGCATACCAATAAATCAGGGTTACAACTACAATATACTGCAGACATATAGCAAGTGGTTTTACACTTTATGCACTGTCGTTCATCATCGGGCAACATTTCTAAATTCATTCTTTCTGATTCAGTAACACCCTGTAACAGACAATTCACAGAATAGCCATTATATCAATAAGGAATGATATAATCAGAGTTAGACCAGACATTCTTAATCAAATCCACATCTTGTTCACTGCAGAACTTTCATTACAAGATAATCTTTATTATCTCCAACATTGGCGAACACATTATATATATTGTTCTGTGGCCCAATAAGAAAAGTTTTGTTTAATACTTAGCCAAAATTGCTTTCCTTAAGTTTTTACACATTGATGGTTCAACTCTTGCTTCTAAATCAGTGGTTCTTAATATGAACCATGCCATATTACTAATTTCTAGTTACCATTTTTCAGACTATGAGAGAGGTCATATAAATAAATGAGACTCTGAAGGGCGCCATGAGCAAAAATAGGTTAAAAACCCTACTTCAGGTTGTGCTTGACATACAACCATTCATTTGCTGTGAAGGAAAGACAGTTAAAATAGATACAATCATGCTGCATTGGAGGAAGTAAGTCATGGTGTGCAGCACTTAAGGATTAAGAATGTGTTATGTGTATCCACAGATTCCAACCAGAGACCAGCAAGATGAACATGAGGCAAAGTCAAAACTATGGCAGAGAGACAGAGCAACCACTGATATTCTGTTGGAACTCCAAAACAGAAGGAAGTGTAAGAAATATTGTTGCAAGGTGCCCAGCTAAATAAACCAAAAAGATCAGGGCGTGGTGTTTGGTAGTCAGGGCTGAGTAGGATTCAAATTGACATAGTTAGACATAAAATTGTGGAAATGAAAACTATCTGATAGGGACTTGTTCAGACTTGTGGTGGCCAAGCAACTGCAGTTCAGAGCACTGGGGTGGTAAGCGGGAAGATAAAGAAATGGAAGAGAAGGGAACTTCAAGTTTAAGTTTAGATGTTGGGAGACAGTGAAAAAGGGGAAACATTTTCTCATTGTAAGAGATGGTTGGGCGATCTTGCTTTCAAACCTGAGTGATGGGACAGAGGAAAGGATATATGGGAGTGCCTTAGGATGGAGGTACCGGTGAAAGTGTAAGACAGGTAGTGTAGGTAGTGTAAAACAGTTTGTCATCTGTAGAACAAAGGCACTGTCCTACATGAGTGGAAGGGGCATACTGTTGAAGGGGTTACAGTAGGAAATGATGTCTTTCATGCTACTCTGGGAACCTATTGATCCTGTGAATCTTGGTAAAGTGGACAGGTCTTGGAAAGACAAGGTCTCTCTCAGCCCAATCCACCTCACAAGGTTGTTGTAGGAAAGTAGAAGGTAAGAAGCATGTTTGCCAGCTTGCATTCAACAAAAAAATAACATATAGGATAAAAAAGTAACAACAGAGTAACAATACTGCCCCATTTCCAACCTCCCATTTTTGAGGAAGATTACTGAGAATAAGGTGGAGCATCAAGTAAAATGGTCTATAAATAAAGCAGATTTTTAAACCCTTGGCAATCAGAAATCAGAACTAGACATGGGATGGAAAGCAGAATGGTCACTCTTATATGTGATTTAGGGCAGGATTTAGATGAAGATTATGTGACTACTTCTTATGCTACTGGATCTTTCAATGGTCTTCCATATAATTAATCACAATGTTCCTCTGTGAGAAATAGGAAAGATATTGCAAAGGTTTTACAGTTCCTAAATAGGCAGTCTCAGGTTGTGGGAAGAAAGGTCAGATTACATCTTTGTTATAGGTTTCTTACTGGTTCCCAGTTTGCTGATTATTATTTATGAAGCTCTATATGAAGTGGGACTTGATTTTCTTCAAGGTTGCCAGTTCCAGGTAGAATTAGCCTTTCTAATGCATGAGGATACCCAAATTAGTAAATAAATAACTTTTAAAAAATAATGCTATCTTAATGGCCAGACATTTTAAAGCTCTAGTCAAACATAATTCATACTGCATTTATTTTTGATTTATTCAATTTAGATTTTGCCTCTTATTTGCAAAAATAATAAAGGCAGGATTTAAACAAGCAAATAAATATAAACAGATAGACTGTGAGCAGCTCACAGTGTAAAAAACCAAAACACCATAAAAAGTTAAAACATATAACAATAAACAACATAGTGAATTCGGTCAACAACAAAAATATCATGCACCAAACCATCCTAGCACAAAGCCTGGGAAAAGAGTCTGATCTTTAAGGCTCTCTGGAACCCCACCAGAGTATTTGGATCTCTAGGAGAACCTCATTCCAAAGGTTGCCTCTGTCCTCTCACTAGCTGGGATATATGAAATGAAATGGTATAGTGTCCACCACCTTGGATTGTTTGTAAAAAAAAATAATAAAGGCAGAATACAAATAAATAAATAATAAAGCTGTCAGTTTGTTAAGCTTAATATTATTTCACAATTCTACATGTACCCCTCAAAACTTACCAGATTATACACAGTCTCCCGTAAAGTCTTTTCATCTTCAATCATAATAGCCATATCTTTTTCAACTGTAGAAGCTACCACCACATCAAGAGTTTCTGCTTTGGCTGCCATTCGACATATCATCTCATCATGAGAAAACACACAATAGCGGTTTAATAAGCGGTAGTGCTCCACACACTGACGACCCAAAGGCAACTAAACAAGAAATGGGAGCAAATATAGTTTCTCTATGTTCTAAGGTAAGCAACATCTTATCCATTGTTGAAAGCTGTTGACTGAAGAAAATGTTAATTTAATGCAGTTCCTTAGACTAAGAATAAAAAGGCTAATAACAAACTCTTCTAAGATCCTATACAAATAGACAAAATATATTTATTATACAAAGAACGTACTAAAGCTTCAATTTTGAAAATGCAATGTAAATCAAAATGAATTACAATCACTCCCAACAATTAAAAAGCTTTATATGTATTCAGAGTTGTTACTTTAAACAATTTTCCTCAAAACAAGTTTTATATGCACAATAAATACTGCCTCTAGAATTGATGGACCGGGAAAGATGTTCAAAACAGTCATTTTTAAGGTTACATATGAGAAAGTATTTGGGGTAAAAACTGATTTCATTAAAAAGAAAATTCTGAATTTATTGGATATTTTTTCTCCGAACTGATTTTTCCAGTACATTGATTGTACATACATCTAGTCAGCATATTTTCTATTTTAAACAAAATTCATATCAGAAATCTATATCCATATCGAAAAACCTATCCACAAGCCATTTAGATTTTCTAAATAAAGAGATCATTATATTCACAACATACCCAGTCAACAGTGCAGAAATTAACCGCTTCGGCAAAGTTAAAACCTTGATTAAAGCCACTATGATAGGCTCTTGGAAATGTAATCACAAATTCACCAGCACACTGATTGGTTCGGTAAATCTACAACAAAATAAAGAAAGCCAACACAGGACAAAATATAACTATCACTTAATAAGTCTTGTTTTTACTTTTAAGAAACAAATTAGGAGCTCTTTTCAATAAAAAAAGAATATTTATTTTATCCCAGATGCTGGTGCCAACAGTTGTCAATGAAAATCATCCAACAAACCAAAGGACAGGAAATTCTAATGATTCCAGCATTATTAAAAAATACAGGTAGTCCTTGACTTACAACAGTTGATTTACTGACTGTTCAATGTTACATCACTGAAAAAATGACTTATGACCACTTTTCATACTTACGACCACTGAAACATCCCCATGATCATATAATCAGAATTCAGGTGCTTGCCAACAGACTCATATTTCTGACAGTTGCAGTGTCCTGAGATCATGTGGTCATCTTTTGTGACCTTCTAATAAGAAAAGTCAATGGGGAAGCTAGACTCACTTAATGTTACTATCTTAATAACTGCAATGATTCATTTAACAACTGTGGCAAGAAAGGTCATAAAATGGGGCAAAACTCACTTAACAGTCTCGCTTAGCAACAGAAATTTTGGGCTCAATTGTGGTCATAAGTTGAGGACTACCTGTAAAGAGTTTATGTGCAATTAATTATAAGAAATAATAGGAGCTGAATATCTAATCTTTTCTGTACATTTTAATGCTGCTGTAATTGCCACCACTTGGTGATGACAGAAACTGTAAATGAGCTACAGTAATTAGAAATAACAGCAACAACAGCAACTACAACACACAAAATAAGAAATTCGTTTTCCCAAGATAAAAACCAAGAATAAATTAGGGATTTGGGATGGCTTGTCAGTTTACAATGTGAGAACAGTATGATATAGCATATTATACTGTAGTCCAGAGGTCCCCAACCTTTTGGGCACCAGGGACAGGTTACGTGGAGAGAGGTTTTTCCGTGGACTGGAGGGGGCATGGTTTTGTGTGCTGCCTGAATCCTGTGGATGGGATTTTCCTTGTTTATGTGGACCAGTTGCTGGCATGCCATGACCTGGTACTGGTCCACAGCCCGGGGGTTGAGGACCTGTGCTGTAGTCTATTCTAGAGAAATATGTTACTAATATTTATTGGTTTTCTTATGCTACATGAATAGAGGCATTTATTTAATAGAGGCATTTATTAATACATAGGCAAACTGTAACATCTGGTAGGCTACTGTGCAATGCACAATGTGGATTAATTGGGCCTAACTGTGTTATAAATTAGATCGGAACTCATTTTTTAAAACATTTCCTTTCTTTTTTATATTCTGCGCTTTCTCTCTGTTTTTCCTTTCTTTTTAAAATCCATTTCCTGCATTTTCTTTTGTTTGTTTTATCTGTTTAAGAAATCTTTAATACAAATTATATTAAAAGAGAAAAAAAAATAGTTTCTCCGTTGATTATCACTTTAGCTACCTGTTTGGAATAAATCGTTTTGAACATGTTTATGAAATTCTCCCTGAAATCTATGTATTCCAATTGATTAAACATAAAATCCCATTTCACATTATCGAATGCCATTTGTGCATCAAGAAAGATTAGTCCCATTTGTTTTTCATTGTGAATTTCATAATATTCCAATACGTCCAATATGATCCTAACATTGTTTCTTATATAAGTTTTGATCATTTTCAAGTAAGTCAGTAAAAAGTAGTTACATTCTCTGTTCTATCACACCCATTTATAGAAACACCTCAATATAAGTATGTACAAAATATGTAAAATATTTTCATGTGATAAAAATGCATTAAGATATGTATCCTACATTAGAAGCAGAAGGACAAAAATAAAAACTCAGTGACATACAGGCACACCATGAGACATCAGTGTGTTAGGATTCATAATTGTAACCAGCTGATGCAAAAGGTCTGGTTGAGATTCAAACAGCTCAGGAGCCAGCTTCTTCATGACATCTTCCAGTTGTTCAGCTGCATATCCTGGGGCTCCATACCATGTTTTAGGTTCCCCCCTGCAAATAATGAAAAAGAAGTTACAGAGCAGTTTTAAATTTAGAATTATAATTATGTATTTTAATTAGGAAGACAAACAAGATGTATACCCAAATGAAAGATTAATAGTGCATATGAATGTTAAAAGAAAACACTTCATTTAATGATCTATATAAGTTAGGGATCTTTAAGTATCATTTTTTGCAAGCTCACCAGTGCAAATAGTTAATGGAATAACTCCAGTGATCTTCAATATGCCAGCAAAATGATGAAAAGCACATCCCCACATACAGCCAGGGCAACTTCATTCCACATATATCTGCAGTGATGTGAGCAAGTACAGACTGTTCCATCACAGGCATATTATTCAAATTCCATCCGCTATCAAGATACTCCTAGAAGCAAAAAGTAGAATCCAATCAACCATAAACCAACCAAGTAAAAGAGACAGCAAACTTTTTTATCTGTATTTTTCTAACTTGATGATAAATAATCACTCATTTATACTTAAAACTTTATAAAATAACACAGATAATATCCATCAAGACTCAATATGTGAGCAAAACAATGGATAAAATGATGGATGTCCAAAGATATCAAGGAAAAGGGGATACAGATGAAGGGAATCATCATTTTCTTTGACATGCTGAAAAAAATCAAAATCTTGAGATATCTCCCTATTTATTTTCCTCCTTCCCCTAATTTCAAAGCCTGGGAAGAGAAATTTTCTTTTTCTGTGTACTGTGCTGGAGCTTTGTACTAGATACAACTTGGAAGTCAGAAGCACCTTGGAGAATTTTGTAGAACACTGAGTTATGTCACTTCTTTTTCAACCTATCTGGGGTAGTGAAACATGAATATCACTCTACTTTACTTGTACCCTAATAATGATTACAATATTTACATTTCAGCACAGTAAGAAAGTAGAGTTGGTTGGGTGGGGGGAGAAATAGAAAACTATTATTTAGTTTTGGTCTTTAACTAATTTTTGATTTGGAGCTGCCTAGACTTTGTTATAAATGGGCCACATTATAAAAATTTTAAATAAAGGTGAAATAAATAGTTTTATGGTTTTAACTTTAATGATTTTTATGGTTTTATTTGTTTTAATAAACACTGCTTTACTATTTCAAAAGCAACATGAAAATATTGTAAACTATAAATAAAATAAAGCTGAATTTGAAAATAGTTCAAGAAACTTAATATAGTCCAATTGTTACCAATATTGTTCCAACTTTCAATTCTATTTCCAATCCTGACTGAAAGTGATATTAACCTTTACAATTCTAAGATCTTTGGATCCTTGAGAAGCTTTTAAAGTCACCCATATGCATTATTTATCTACATTCTAAAATTGTATTTAGAGTGGTATTTCTGACTAGACCAAATGAAGTGAAGCAGATGCTACTAAGAGGTCTAGAGGCATGTAGCATTTGGATTCAACCAGGCAAAACTGATTTGGCTTCACTGTCAGCAGCAACTTTTCTGGGCTTGAATAGTAACCACATGGGCCTAGGAAAATACTCATTTGAGTTAAAGAAGCAGTAAAAATATGCCCCGCACTGTAAGAGGTTTACTTGACACTTTATCTGCTGTACTATTTCAGCACCAACGTAAGTTTTACTTTCTTCCAAGCTTTTCTAGTAGTAAAATAGTAAAAAGGTTAAGCTCTATAAATGCTAATTTCTTGTTCTCTTTTAAATGCCACGCATCTTTCTGGGCAACCTACATTCTGAATTAGTCAAGAAACAAATTTTACCTCCTCTTCTGGTCGAAGTTTAATTTTCCCACCTCTTACAGGAAAGCCACTGCCAAATTCTTTTGAAGCAATATCAGCACCATATTCCACTGTCACATCCTCTTCGATTGTACTTACAAGGCGCCAAAACTCTTTCTCCACTAATTCTGTGGGGACCATCTGAATAGAAAGCAAACAAATGACTACCAACAAATAAAACAAAAAATGCAATAAGAATACATTGGGAACGTACATGGAATTAAATGATATCATGTGGAGGTAAAGAAAAAAAAATATTTAATTTGTAATCACTATCTATTGAGCAACCCTTCAAAGTTATGAGGCTGCTGAACGAATAGTAGTTGCAGCCAATCTTTGAAGTTACATTCACTGTGGCTCACCAATCACATGATAAAAATTCAGGCACTTGTCAGCCTGTTGCATTTATGATCACTGTGGCAGGTAAGCTGGAGGCATGACAGGGGTAGGCAGCAGTAGCAGAGTACTGAGTGCCCCAGAGGAAAGCCATAGGGGAGAGATAGGCAGATAATGGAAGCTGAAGCAGAGCGGGGCAAGGCACGACAGGGCAAAAGTTTGAGATCCTTGCCTAAGAAAAATGCAGTCCTCACTTAGCAAATGCAACCAGGGCTACTGGAACTGCCATAGCCAAGCAATGCCTTCACATAATGTTTCACTTATTAAGTGCTTTACTTAGCAATGGAAATTCTGGGCCCAATTAGAGTAGTTAATCAAATCTACCTGTAATGCCAAAGACTAAATCAACTCCATATTTCCCTTGCATTACTAGACAGCAATCTAGGAAAAGGTTTTCCTTTTGGAAAAGACAGACCAAAGAGAGCACCTGTCATCCAAGGGCATACAACCCTCTTTAGAAAAGGAATTTTTATTTGTAAAACAATATATCATAATTTCAAGGATGCATTATAGATGAGATAAAAGCACCCTTGAATGTAACTGGTTATTTCAACATTTCCTCACAATTAATAGAATCTTTTTCCCCATTATTATATGATGTTCTTGGGTGTAACTTTTTTTCATAAGAAATAGGAAGATGAAAAAATTTCAGTATGTAAGAATGAGTTAAACTAGTGATAAAAAGACACTAAATATCAAGCAGAATGTAAATACTTTCTGAGGCTAGATAAATTTTACAGTGAATAATTTCTGCACTAAAATGAGTCATACCTTTTTTGAAAAAATAGAATGTTAGCAATTGAAAGTAGAGAATGGTCATGTAGGATGAAGTAATATGCTCTACATTCCATGAATATCCCCCATAATGAAATCTAAGTTATAAACTAATTAAAAATATAAACGTACATGTACTGGCATATTAAAATAATCTGACTTGAAGGCATCTGCCATTTCTCCAAATGTACGAAGCGTGTAGTCTCGTGCTGCCTGTTCAAAGCCAAATGCTTCTTGTGGTTTGTTGCATTCCTGTTAAATATAACAATGAATTAATAGTGTATGCAAAGTACTGAACAAAATGCAACATATAACCATGGATTATTTCCAGCGAGATGGGCAACAAATAAATTTAATAAACAAATAAATACATTTGCAATTCTAGAGTTTATAATATGGTCACAGAAGTCAGAGACTGCAATGCTCAAATTAAAATTAAAAGAAAGGAGTAAAATTATGGATGATAATATTATGGGGACTATTTTTACTCTCTTCTAAAAACATTATCACATCCATACATTAAATAATTTATATGGCAATCCATCTCACTACTGTGACTTGGGGGGGCTAACAAGAAACTAAAACCACCGCAAAATTTTCAATTAATTAAAAAACATTCAACCATAATAAATCAATATATAATGTGGCATATGCCTAAGTACTTACAATCAGTAAGAAACAACAACCAACTACCAGTGCTCCAACCAACTACCAGTGCTCCCTGACCCAAATGTACAAGGAAACAATCAGATCTTTAATGCTTACAAAGGCCAAATGAGTCAGGTCTATCAAGATATCCAGGAGAATGCTATTTCATAGGATAGTGCTATGATACAGAAGTCATATATCTTGGTCCCACTTGAAAGTATAGCTTAATAGAAAGGACCTGTATATGCCCACTTTGATACTTCTGGTGAAATAAGCAGAAACAATAGATGATCCTCCAAAAGGCCTGGTTCTACGCCATACAGAGCTTTGTAGATGGCAATCAGCACCTTGAATTGCATCAACTCACTGGAAGCCAATGGAGTTCACGGAGCAATATTATGAAAGTACTGTGAAATACTCAAAACTGTCTGTACTGCCACATTCTAAATCAGTTACAACTCCTAAATGTTCCCCAAGGACAACTTCCATGTTGACCACATTATCATACTCCAAATGAGTGGTGACAAAGATATGAGTAACCATGAATTGGAACTTCCATTCCAGAATCAGATACGATCAGCAAAGAGGATGAATCTGTGCTTCTTAACTATATCTGCCATTTGCTACTTGAACAAGAACCAGTAACTCTTTAAGAAAAATGCAAATTGCTAACCGATGCTGCCTAGGGAGACTACCCCATTCCGTTAAGGATGGAAAATCTCCACATTTAGAAGGCTTTAGGACCTACAGCCATTTGGTCTTGCCCCAGGGTTCGGTCAAAACCTATTCTTCTCCATCTAGGCTGCCACAGCTTCTAACATAGGTAAAGAATCCTAAAGGCATCAGTTGGACAACCCTAGACAGAGATGAATTAGCTACCTGTTGCTGGGTGAGCTGCTGATACCTAATCCAGCAGCTTCATGTACCTGCTAACTTGGATCAGGAAGAGTATAGAGTCCTGAATCAACCTACAGAGCAGGGGCATTGGACTCAATCCTCCGCCCCCCAATTGGAATCAATTAACTGAATAATTAACTGTGGACAGATTGGCTCTCATAGTGATTAGGGAGATTACCTATTAAACAGAGTTATGGGGAAGTAAAAAGTGAGATGCCTTAGTCACCTCTACAATAAGAGTCAAATCAAAGAAAAACATATTTTTGTTTCATACAATATATTTTTTAATACTGATAATTTATCTTTTTTTTAAAAAAGCTATGAACTCTATTACCTGAGCTAGACACTGGGGACATCTCCAATCTCCCTTGGGAACATCTTGAAGAGGTGGTATCAAGCAAAAAGTATGATAACTGTCATCACAACCATCACATAGGAGCAGACGATCTTCATCGTTTCCGCTGCCACATAATAGGCATACATACAAATCCACCTATTAAAATAAAGTTGTGGTAAAAAAATATTCCTATATTTAATATTTTATTCTACCATTTACAACAAGAAAACCAGACTAAAATGAGTATATAAACATCTCATATTTATATTAGAACTTATTTAGTTGTTTTTACTGAACAACATGCAGTGGATATAGTCTACACATCCATGAAAATACCATGTTTTGTGATGTAAAAAAATCAGACCAAAATAAATCACTTCAGAATTTTATTCCAACTTTAATATAACATAAAAGTTGTATAATTCAATTGAAAAACAAACTAAAACCTTTTAGGGGAAAAAAACTAGAGTAATGTGGCTGCAAAGTGTACATACCTTATAATAAGTAGAGATATGGCTGTGTTCAGAATTAACAATCACATTCTAATTGTGTGGGTATTACTCAGTATCCACCTACCATTAATTAAAGTGATTCTGATCAAGCCCATATAAAGTTCAGCTATTCTACAAGGATTTTTCTGACATTTACTCAGTTGCCTCTTATAGCAAAAGCCATGGTTTGCAAAGAGCTTATAAATCAAAGGGATCTCATTGTTGGAATGTATCACTCAAAAAAATTTCCAAGACATTGGATATACCATGGAACACAGTAAAGACAGTTATCCATAAGCAGAGAAAATATGGCATAACAATGATATTACCAAGAACTGGATGTCCCTCCAAAATTGATGAAAAAAATAAGAAAACTGGTCTGAGAGGCTGCTAAGAGGCCTACAGCAATATTAAAGGAGCTGCAGGAAATTCTGGCAAGTACTGGTTGTGTGCTACATGTGACAACAATCTCTGTATTCTTCATAAGTCTGGGATGTGGAGTAGTATGACAAGATGGAAGCCTTTTCTTACAAAAAGAAACATCCAAGCCTGGCTACATTTTGCAAAAACTTTCAAGACTGACAAAAGCATGTGGGGAAATGTGTTATGATCTGATGAGACCAAGGTTGAACTTTTTGGCTGTCGTTCCAAAAAGTATATTTTGCTCAAAAACAACATTGCACATCACCAAAAGTACATCATACCCACAGTGAAGCAAGATGATGGCAGCATTATGCTTTGGGACTGCTTTTCTTCAGCTGGAACTCAGGCCTTTAACCAAGGTGAAGGAAATTATGAGCAGTTCCAAATATCAGACAATTTTGGCACAAAACCTTCGGGCAACTAAAATACTAAAGATGAAGAGGATTTTCACATTTCAACACAACTATGATCCAAAGCATACCTCCAAGTCAACAAAAGAATGGCTTCACCAGAAGATGGAATGGTCCTGCCAGAGCCCAAGCCTAAACCAATTGAAAATCTGTGGGGTGACATGAAGAGAGATGTGCCCAGGAGATACACACATAACCTGACAGATTTGGAGTGCTTTTTCAAGGAAGAGTGAGCAAAAATTTCCAAGGCAAGATGTGCCATGCTGATATGCTCCTATCCCAAAAGAGTGAATGTGGTCATAACATCAAAAGATGCTTCGATAAAGTATTAGTTTAAGGGTGTGCATCTTTATGCAACCACATTATTATACATTTTTATTGTTATTTTCCTCCTAGATTTTAGTGTGTTTTTCAATTGAATTGTACAGATTATATAGTATGTTATATTAAAGGTGGAAAAAAATTCTGAAGTGATGCGCAGGAGATCAGACATACCGTAGCAAGTTATAGGATCTCCTGCTTGAGTAGGGGGTTAGATTAGATGACAACCTCCAAAGTCCCTTCCAACCCTATTCTATGTTCTACCTTGGTCTGGTTTTTTACATCTCAAAAACATGACATTTTAACAGGGGTTTGTAGATATTCTATAGCCACTGTACAATATGCAACTGGATAAAAAGAACAGATGGTACTGTTGCATAGACCGAGAAATGTAACACACATGGATCAAAAGCTAGAAATGAATGAAACCATAACAGACAATAATAAACATAATAAACAAGCCATAATAGAATGATCTTTGTTATTTTATATATCCTATCATTCCAGAAGCATAAGAAGCAGAGTCTGATTGTAACTCCTTGTTTTTGTATTTCTACCAGTCTTTCTCTTTTAAGAGAAAGAACTGAATAGTGATATTAAGAGCTTTTTTTCCTTGTTAAATCAAATATACTTTGTTCTCAATGAGTATCAAAATACAGCTTCTGAAGTAGATCTCAATAAATCTGAAAGAATCTGAAAAACATTTTGAGTAATAAATATCAAATTAAACTAAAATTTCATTCGAAATAAATTAGGCAACAGTGGATCAACTTTCTAGAAAAATATGTTGTAACTGAGCAGAATAGTTTAACATCAAGCAATTGGTGTTGGAACTTAGTTTTTCTAAAATCTGAGGAATTTCAATTATCTGGACTAAATAATGTATATAATTTTTATATATTTTTTATAATTAGCATGTAAAACCCCAAGCAAACATACTCACAGCATTAAAAATTTTCTTAGAACGTCCCTTTGATTTTTCTCTATCTGCTTCCCAAGGCCACTGTTTTTTCTCAACACCTTCTCGTTTCACTATACCATGAGATTCTTTATCTGATTAAGGCAAAACACCAATACTAGTCTAAGCATTTGGAAAAGAATATGCTTTGGAAAACATTTAAATGTAAATCCATTAAAGAAAATTTAGTTGGAAAAACTAATTTTTATTTAATCTGTAGAAACGTACACATTAAAGAAAATGATTTTAAAAAATAAATCAGAGCATAACATTTTTTTTATAACAATGAAAGTCTTCCCATTTTGTAAACAAGAAAATCTTCATAAAATTTTAAGTTTTATTTAAGTGAAGGACCGCATAGATTTTTGGGCAATATACCCTGCTAGACCTAGCTACAACCTGAAGGGAAAACTATGTAACAACAACGTAGTTTTCACTTGTAAGCTTACCATTGTCAGGCTTTACTGGAGTGCTCCCCATTCTGCGCCTCAAATTATGAGTTTTGGTCTCTATAGTTTCTTCAATCTCTGCTTTAATGTTAGTAGCCTTGTAAGAAAAAAAATAAGTTTAACATTTTTCATTTTAACATTTGTTTACTCTTAAATTAACCTGTTGTTAGATGATTTATGCCAAAAATAGACTTTTCCTATATGTACTTAATGTGTCACTCTTGTATGAGTTCAACTTTCATTGTGAATAAGAATTACACTATAATTAAACTACTTAAGACAAGTAAAATTAATGTGAAGAGAAAGAAAGATGGGGAGTATGACTTTTTTTTCTCAGCTGCTAGCAATTAATGCCTTCTTCTGGTAGTACTGTAATAACAATGTTGAAGAATGTTTGCATACAGCATCCCTTAGTTCTGATTTAGCATTTCATTTCTAAGTCTAAAACATGAGAAATTACGTATGCAAGGACCTTTATAATAGCCAAGAATTTCATATACTGACACTGCTTATGCACAGGACATTGAGTATGCTACCAAATCAAGATGGTAGTTAATTCAAAAGCACTGAACTAATATTTTAATATGTTTTAGAACATTTATAATGAAGTGCTCTAAATCATCTGCATATTGTTAAAATTACAAAATAACATTTCACACGTGGTAAATCAGACTTCCAAATACCCAGAATTTTTAGTGAAGCTAATACCGTCACAGATCAAAGCTTTAACTCAAAGCAGTACTGAACAGTGGAAGCCAAATTAAATTGCTTCTAGATTTCAAAGGTTTATAAATCTGTTCAACTTCTACTCTGACATCAACATTTCTCAATTTGTTTGCTCTCTTTAAACCATATTATAAAAACTAGATCCTCTCTAGTGAATTTCTATAAAGAAGTAAAACCTTGATTCAGTGATAGAGAATTTCAGAGATTTTGACATCTCCCCCAGTAGTCATCCCATTATAATATACATTGTCATGAATTTTTGAATCCTGTTATTTTTTTGTGTATACCACTTTGAGTGATTGAAAATGACGTAGAAATATTCGTAATAATACCTTACACAATGTAAAACTGGATCCACACATTATGCTAAGGCATAATTCTTAAAATACTTTATGTTAAATAAACCACAGTTTACATATTAAAAGCCAATAGGAAACACATAATTTATAGCTTAATATGATGAGCTCCCCGAAGCACTGCAAAAAACAGCTTTCCATGTTATGACTACAGTGAAAATACTCCAAATCTGGTCTCAGATGGCCAGTGAAGTAAAACTGATCCATTATGTTCACACTAAACATTACTGCTAACAATTTATAGTAGTTAAATGTTAAAAGTAGTTGTTTCCACAAAGAAATACTGTATTATGGGAAGAATATGCTATCTCTAAGACATGCACTGGAGTTGGACCACGAATAAATTTAATTAAATAACGATAATCTTCTCAAATGTGGTTGAATTAGACTACAACAGCAGCTCTATTTGTCATCAGAACTGCAGACATAATCTGTAAACCTAAGAATTCATGTTCTTTAATTTCTGGCAATGGTTGAAACTTCTGTATTATGACCTCCTTAAAATTATCATACATACAAAGTCAATCCTACCTCTGATTTCATGCGTTTTGCACGACGTGCAGGAGGGCAAGTTTCAGATGGTTGAACAGATTGTCTCTGAGGAATATCATGGGGTTTATATTCTTTGTCCTTTGTACCACTGGTAATATCTGGCTTCTGAAAACACTAAAAAAGCAAGCAAAAATTAATTATCTCTTTGCACTTCATATAAAATTCCCATTGGCATTAAAATTATGTTAAGTTGTTGAAAGGATTATTACATGATTGTATCAATTGAATTGGGATGACCACCTACAGTCATGTGAAAAAGTAAGTAGACCCTCTTTGAGTTCTATGGCTTTACGTATCAGAATATAGTAAAAATCATCTGGTCCTTAACAGTTCTTAAAAGTAGGTAAATGCAGGGCTTTTTTTCTCATAGAACGCCCAGAACGGAGTTCCGGCACCTTTTTTGGATGGAACCTTGTAGGATAGGCAAGGCAGGTTGTATGACATGTGTGAGTTCCGGCACCTTTTTTTAAAGAAAAAAAGCACTGGGTAAATGTAAACTAAGATGAACAATAACATGCATATTACACCATATCATTTAATTAACAAAAAGAAAGCCAAGATGAAGAAGCCATGTATGAAAATCTAAGTACACCTTTTGATTCAATACCATGTAATAATTTTCTATATGACGGTATCAATCTCTCACATCATTGTGAAAGAATTTTGGCCCACTCTCCTTTACAACATTGCTTCAGTTCATAGAGGTTTGTGGGCATTTGTTTATGCACAGCTCTCGATGTCTTGCCACAGCATTTCTGGAGGTTTGGACTTTGTTGGTGTGCTTGGGAGTATTGTCCTGTTGCATGACCCAATGTTGGCCAAGCTTTAGTTGTTGAACAGATGTCCTCACATTTGACTCTAGCATACTTTGGTATACAGACTGCAAGGTTCTAGGTCCTAAGCAAGCCCAAATTATCATCCCTTCACTACCATGCTTGATGGTTGGTATGAGATGATTGCGCTGATATGTTATGTTTTGATACACATAGCCAAATATGGCCAAAATCTCCACTTTGGTCTCGTCTGTCCAAAGGACAGTGTTCCAGAAGTCTTCTGATTTATTCAGATGCAACTTTGCAAACTTAAGCCATCCTGCCATGTTCTTTTTAGAGATAAGAGGTTCCTCCTGACAACTGTTCCAAACAAACCATATTCTTCAGTCTTTTTCTAATTATAGTGTGATGAAGTTTAACATTCAAACTGAGGCCTGTAGAGTCCGAGATGTAACTCTTGGATTTTTTTCAATTTCTCTGAGCACTGCACTGTCTGACTTTGGGGTAAATTTGCTGGGAGGTCCATCCCTGAGAAGATTGGCAAATGTCCTGAATATTTTCCATTTGTGAATAATCTTCCTTACTGTAGAACAGCGGTTCTCAACCTATGGGTCGCGACCCCATTTGGGGTCGAACTACTGTTTTGCGGGTGTCGCCGGACACCGCGGTCTGCCATTTTGTTTTTTTTATTTTTTTATTTTTTTTCGTCGCGAGCGTGCGCGCATGCGCGGTTCAGGCCGTCACACGCGCGCCGCGCATGCGCAGATCGGGCTGTTGCGGTCCGCCATTTTGTTGGGTTTTTTTTATTTTTTAAAATTTTTTTTAAAAAAATTTTTCGTCGCGCGCATCGTGCATGCACGGATCGGCCCATCACGCGCGCGCCGTGCATGCGCGAAACGGCCCGTCGCGGTCTGCCATTTTGTTGGGTTTTTTTTATTTTTTTTTCCGTCGCGCGCGCGCTGTGCATGCGGGAATTGGCCCGTCGCGGTCCGCTATTTTGTTGTTTTTTTTTGTCACGCGCGCCGTGCATGCGCGAATCGGCCCGTCACGGTCCGCCATTTTGTGGGGTTTTTGGTTTTTTATTTTTTATTTTTTTATTTTCGTCGCGCACGCGCTGCGCATGCGCGGATCGGCCCGTCACGGTCTGCTATTTTGTTTTTTTTTTGTTTTTTTAATTTTGTTTTAATTTTTTGTCACGTGCGCGCCGCACATGCGCGGATTGGCCCGTCGCGCGCGCGCCGTGCATGCGTGGATTGGCCCGTCGCGGTCCGCTATTTTGTTTTTATTATTATTGTTGTTGTTGTTGTTTTCGTCGCGCGCGCGCCGCTCATGCACGGATCGGCCTGTCGCGCGCGCCCAGGTCGGGGTCGCGGCGCGCATGGGCGGAGCAAGTGGGGTCTCAACCTGAAAAAGGTTGAGAACCACTGCTGTAGAATGATTTAAATTGTTTGGAAATGGCCTTGTAACTCTTCCCAGATTGATGGGCAGCAACAACTGCTTCTCTAAGATCATTGCTGATGTCTTTACTCTTTGGCATTGTATTAACACACACCTCAATGCTGGAGACCAGCTAATTCCTGAAACATCTGCTTTTATATAGGTAATCATACTTGTTAATGATCAATTGATCAAGGGCACTTGGTTAGCAGCACCCAGCTGCTACTTAGTCTCTTTGTACCTATGGAAGCAGTAAGGGTGTAGCTAGTTTTTCACACATGCCTTTTCTATTTTGGCTTTCTTTTTGTAAAATAAATGACGACATGGTGTCATGTATTGCTGTTCATTGTATTTACCTACTTTTAAGAACTGCTAAGGACCAGATAATTTTTACTATGTTCTAATACATAAAATCATAGAACTCAAAGAGGTGTGCTTACTTTTTCATGTGACTGTATGTTTTCAATAAGCATTGTATAGAGTGGCTCAATCTTTTTTTTTCTGAAAGAAAGGTTGCTTATTTTCAAATGCAGACACACCAGACCCTAGCAGTTGGTAAACAACTTTACCAACACCTATCCTACTTTGCAGTTGTTTAACTGCCACATATCATTCAAGAATTTTCTATAGGCCTACCTTTTCTGTGGTGTGCTACCAAACATAATTCAAGATTTTCCACTGCTCCCCAAATGTCTAAACACTGGTGATTTTAGGAGCAGATGGTTGAGCTAAGAGATAAATAAGCGTCCTCCTCCTGTACTCTGAACCCCTATCAGGGCATCATCAACTTAGCCATTTGTATTCATGGCATATGCTGAGCATATTTGACTAAGAGGTTATCCAAAAGAGTATAATGAAAAATCTCTCCCCCTCTCCCTCTCCTTCTCCCTGCCCCCTCTCTGTGTCTGTGTGTGTGTTTGGCCTAAGTTATTGTTTCTACTACGTTCTTCTGACAATGGGAAATGACTGCAGTACTGTTTCAAGCAGTAGGGTCATAAAGTATTGTTAGAGAAGAGCATTTGTCAAGTATTGTAGCATGCAGATACATAATAATTATATTAATAATGCATTTTTATTCATTCACATTTTATTATTATATTGATATCCAACCTTTTCTGTAATGAGCTCAAGAAAACATGTTTTCCTTTCTAGCACTTCAATTATCCTGAAGTTGAATAGCTTGTATATAATGACTGGCCCAAGTTCACCAAATAGCATTTCATAGCTGAATGGAGAATTGCATCAATTGAACCAGATGGTAAAGGCTAACAAGATGTATTACCAACATTTAGAAATTGTGAGTAAAATTTAAGATACAAAAAAACCTACACTTGTTAAGTAACAGAATTAAGAAAGTATACAGTATATCAATTGTTGATAATTAATAAACAAAAATTGATTTTTCAAATCTCGTGCAAGGCTTCAAACTTTTTATAACAATTACATGATCAGATTTCTTATTTGAAATTTATAACTATGAATTAATTTCAAGCCCCTTTTCCTCAAATGAATTTTATTTGCAATTGAATGGCTGAATCTCAATTGCTTTCATTTCAATACATTGCTGAGATTCATTCACTCTAAACTGGAAGATACAGAAATATATTATTTGGTTAAGACTTTGGTCACAGCTTGGAATGAGCATGTAACTTGGACAGGATCGTATCTATGCAAACTATGTTTGTAGCTCCTGTAGGCTTCCTTGGTTTATTGAGGAGCTGCAGAAAGTGAAGTGACACAAGGGACATCTAGATAAAGCCAAATAAAAGAGGAGGTGGAGTTGCTCTCTATATAAGAAATAACTACCGTATTTCGCGCTCAATAGGGCGCACCTGCTGCTAAGGCGCACCTAATTTTAGAGGAGGAAAATAGGGAAAAAAAATATTTTGAGCCAAAAAGTGGGCTAAGAGACATACAGGTAGTCCTCAACTTTTGACAACAATTGAGCCCAAAATTTATGTTGCTAATCAATTTCCTCAACCACATCAGACATAAAAAAATTATTAGCCACAATACTATAATGAACCATGCATTTGTTTAGGATGCATGTGGGCTTTAGCTGACGTTTTTCCACTGAACATGTATCAAAAACTGCTTTATTTCTGCTTTAAAAGAAGGGAACTTTTTTTGTTCTTGGAGCTTGCTTCTTCATTCCAACTGGGTGTAACCCAGGGGTTCTCAACCTTGGCAACTTTAAGACTTGTGGACTTCAACTTTTATCAGCTGAGTTAAATGCAATCTAAGCTGCAAAAAACCTAGTATTGCAATCTAGGAAGTAAATCCCATGAAACCTAATGACCAGGAAAGGGGCAGTGGCTTCTATCCAAGCGAAGCGCCTCAAACACGCACGCAGACTGGAGCCTATAGTAGCCCTGTCTTTTACAGGACAAGTCTGCTCCACACCGACTATCATCCTCTCCAACCGCCCTTTGGACGCGACCAAAGAAGAAAGCGCTTACCGTAGGTAGGGGGATTGCTGCTGCTGCTGCTGCTGCTGTCACTGCCGCCCCTCTTGTGTGGGCGGGGTTGAGGGGGTTATGCTAATGCCAATCGGGAAAAGGAGCTGAGGTGAGTCTGCGAGCTGCCGCTGAAGAGGCGATCGGAGGCTGAGCAGAGCGCCCCCCCGCCCCCCCACACTTCCAGAGCCATGGCTGAAGGGGGCGAAGGAGGGGAAGACGAGATACAGTTCCTACGAACTGTGAGTATCCGTGCGTGCATCGGTGTCGGGGTTTCTAGAGCAGCAACCCGGTTTGTTTCCCTCCAGGTCTGGTATTTTCTTACAGGGTGCGCCCCGCCGCCCTTCGCGTGACTCAAGCCGCCCTCGGAGACTCTTGGCAGCTCTTTGTCCTGCAAACTCGGCGGCCAGTTGCCTCGCCGCCGTTTCCCCGGAGGCCGGTTCCAAGGCTGTCGCTCCTGTGGCGCGAGGCACTTTCGCTTCCCCCTCCCACCGCAAGTCACCCTCGCTTGCCTGCCCAGCGCTGCCGCATCGGTTCTTCCACAACCCCGGCGCCTTCCCCGTAGCAGCCCAGGGCCTTCGCTGGCTCTTCTTGGCTCGCCTTCCTTCCCTGGCCTGGCGCCCCCGCGGCTTCCTCAGTCCGGCTGCTTAGAATCAGCTCAGCTCCCGGGCATGGTTGTTTTGGGCTACAAGCCTTTCTTCCCGAATGCCTTCTTGCGTCACATCCCCTCTGCTCCAGTGTCTCCCCCCCCCCGCCTGCATCTTCGCTCCATAGGGCGCAGCTGATTTTTCCTCCTACTTTTGGAGGAAAAAAGGTGCGCCCTATGGAGCGCGAAATACGGTACATCTCTACAGAAATAGAGCACAACAATGATGAAAACTGTCTTGAATGCATTTGGGTCGATATAAAAGGGAGAAAAAATGACATTGCCATAGGTGTATACTATAGGCCACCCAACCAAACAGAGGAAATAGATGAACTTTTTGCTAGTCAGCTAACTAAGGTATGTAGCAAATCACAATAGTAATAGGGGACTTTAACTACCCTGACATCAACTGGGAGACAAACTCTGCACCAAGTGGAAGATCAGATTCCTGACAAACTTAGCAGACAACTTTGTCTCCCAAAAAGTAGAGAAGGGAACTAGGGGATTAGCCATATTGGATCTAATTCTCACTAACAGAGAGAAAACGATAGAAGGTGTTGAAGTCACAGGAACCTTGGGAGGTAGTGATCATGCAATATTGGAATTCAACATTATGGAAGCACAAACAATAGAACATAGTCAAACTAGAGTCTTGGACTTCAAGAGAGCTAATTTCAATAAACTTAGAGAGGGCTTGGGAAGGATTCCATGGATGAGAATCCTTCAGGGGAAAACAACTCAAGAAGCTTGGGAAATTTTGAAAAGCGAGATAATAGAAGCCCAGTCTAGCACAATACCAAGAAAGAGGAAAAATAACAGCTCTCAAAAGAAAACCAGCATGGCTGCATAAAGAATGCTCCGATAAATTGAAAGATAAGTATAGAAAGTAGAATGAGGGGCACATATCTAAATCAGAATATCAACAAATAGCCAGAGCCTGCAAAGATGAAGTGAGGAAAGCTAAGGCTCATAATGAAGTAAGGCTTGCGACCAAAGTCAAAAATAACAAAAAAGCTTCTTTCAACATGTAAAAAACAAGAAAAAAGTGAAGGAAATGATTGGTCCATTAGTGGGTGAAAGTGGCAAGAAGGTGACAAGCAATAGGGAGAAAGCAGAACTATTCAACTCGTTTTTTGCATCTGTCTTTACACAAAGGGAAAAAACAGACCAACCTATCAAAAATAGTGCCATAAAAAACAGTATAGAAACACAAGTTAAGATAGGCAAGAAAATGAGAAGTGAGCACCTGTCCAGCCTAGCCTAGATGAGTTCAAATCACCAGGAGCAGATGGATTACACCCCAAGGTTCTCAAGGAACTGGCAGATGTGATCTCAGAACCACTGAACTATATTTTTCAAAGATCTTGGAGCATTGGGGAACTACCAGAGGACTGGAAAAGAGCTGATGTAGTTCCCATCTTCAAAAAAGGGAAAAAAATGGATCCAGGAAATTACAGACCTATCAGCCTGACCTCAATACCTGGGAAGATTCTGGAAAAGATAATCAAACAATGAATCAGCGAACAGTTAGAGGCAAACAAAATCACTACTAAAAGCCAACATGGGTTTGTCAAAAACAGATCATGCCAGACAAACCTTATTGCATTCTTTGACCAAGTGCCAAATTAGTGGATCAGAGGAATGCTGTGGATATAATTTACTTGGATTTCAGTAAGGCATTTGATAAAGTAGATCACAACCTACTACTCGATAAGATAGAAAAATGTGGGTTAGACAGCATCACCACCAGATGGATTCGTAGTTGGCTGACTGGCTGTACTCAGCTTGTGGTCCTCAATGGAACTGCATCTACATGGAGGGAAGTGTATAGTGGGGTGCCCCAGGGCTGTCAATGATTTGGATGAGGGGATAGATGGGGAACTCATCAAATTTGCGGATGACACCAAGCTGGCAGGAATAGCCAACACTCCAGAAGACAGGCTTAAGATACAGGAGGATCTGGACAGACTTGAACACTGGGCACTATCTAACAAAATGAAATTCAATGGTGAAAAAAGTAAGGTTCTACATTTAGGCAAGAAAAACCAAATGTACAGGTATAGTATAGGGGGTACCTTACTCAATAGTAGTAACTATGAAAGGGATCTCAGAGTCCTAGTGGACAATCACTTAAATATGAGCCAGCAGTGTGCTGCAGCTGCCAAAAAAGCCAACACATTGCTGGGCTGCATTAACAGAGGGGTAGAATCAAGATCACATGAAGTATTAATACCACTTTACAATGCCTTGATAAGGCCACACTTGGAATATTGCATCCAGTTTTGGTCACCACAATGTAAAAAAGATGCTGAGAGTCTAGAAAGAGTACAGAGAAGAGGAACAAAGATGATTAGAGGACTGGAGGCTAAAACATATAAGGAAAGGCTGCTGGAATTGGTTATGTCTAGTTTAATGAAGAGAAGGACAAGGGGGGACATGATAGCAGTGTTCCAATATCTTAGGGGCTGCCACAAAGAAGAGGGAGTCAAGCTATTCTCCAAAGCGCCTGAAGGCAGGACAAGAAGCAACGGATGGAAACTAATCAAGGAGAGAAGCAGTTTACATTCTGGCTTTCTTTTTCTGCAATGTCAGTGTTAACAGAGAGGATAGCATTTGTCTTCTGAGAAGTTGAATCAGTCTGCTCATCTATTATTGTTTACTTAACAATTATAACGCACATTATTGTTGTTAGAATCCCTCTTACACCTTGGAGTGCAGGATATAGATCTAGTCTTGTCATTGAAAAACCCACAAAATCACACTGACAGCTATGGCTTTTTCTGGATCAAAATAGGCAACAGTTACTCATATCTCAACAAATTTTAAGTAAAATATGGTTTTATGAATAGACCATTAAAATAGTTAAGCATCAACCAATATAAAATACTGCCATTCAGTTACCGAGCAGCACACAAATCAGAATTATTAGTCCTTGATATCTTCACTGACTGCATATTTACTCCCAAGCTTATTTCAAAGCAGTGCTGTTAATGTGAATAGATGCTAAGTAGACCCAAGTACAGGTTAGAATATATTTTGGTATGTAGCAGCCCCACCTTTACGATCCCATGAATAGGCAATACCTGAACAGGATCACATAGTTGTGGCAGCCCTTGCCATATGACTTCCTGACAATTCAGATGCATCGCAAATTGTGTTAGTTCAACTTCATCTATTATTATAGTATGTATCTAATTTTCTAAGCTGTGAAACACATTATCTGGTAATATACTGACATTCCATCATAATAACAAGCATTTGGTTTGAGATGCTTTTATACTAGGAAGGATACAATATCGAATTCTGTTTTTACCAGTGTCAAGTGTATATATAATGTTCCAAAACAAAGACAAATATATATTTTTAACCCTTTCTGTTTCCTTAAAGTCTGTTTCAAGTCAAACTCAGCCCTTGGTGGATACTATGTACACATCCATGTAAATTTCAGGACAATGATGTAGAAGTACTGTAATATGCTATTGCTTTTACTCTGAGACTAAATGTCGGTCTAATCCAGTGGTCCCCAAACCCCGGTCCATGGACTGCCAGAAACCTGGCCACGCAAACAAAGCCTCATCTGCAGGATGTAGGCAGTACACAAAACCATTGTCTGCATCCCTGGTGCCCAAAGGTTTGGGGGCCGCTGGTCTAATCTCTATCCCCGATACTACCTGGAAATATCCTATCCACACACCAATCAAACCAACCCTATCATTAACTCTTTAGCCCCAGATCAGATGCTGCTGCTGAGACAGTATACTATCCTCATACTATTTGCATTATATGCATTGTAATGACAGATGCAAAATATTTGCCAAACTGGATTCTTAAAAATGAAGCAAATCCCTAATCATTTAATGACCCTTATTTACAACATTTTTATTTGCTTATAAACATTTTTCTAGTTCCTGACTCTTATGAAAGAAAATTGCTTATGATTATCGACAAACAGGTCTCTCTCCATAGGCCAGTTAACCACTTTGACTTCATGAATGGAATGATGGCACTGATGCTGTTAAAAAAAAACTACAGTATTTCACCCAGGAATTGCCTGTTTTGAGATACATTAAAAAGGTACATTACATATTCTAATAGCACAGACCTTTTTATGCATGCTATTTTTGCAAATCATTACATTCTAAGAGTATCAGAACAAATTAAATTATACCTGTCTGTCTACACTGAGGGAAAAAGAGTTCTAAAAAATGCAAGATCATCTCATTTTGCCAGGTTTTACAAATTCAGTACTGAAGAAATGGGGGAACTATTACCAAGTTAAAAAAGGCAGAAAGATGAGACAAAGATAGGCACATATATCAACAACAGAAAGTCAGGAACTAGTAAGAGTACAAACTGGAGTAAAAACTCCATACAGTTCTTCTGACATAAAAAATAAAATAAGAATATGCAAATTCTGATAGAATACACATTTATCACAAGTAAGAACTTGTTCATCTCTTTACATTTCAAGAAAAGAAATATAAATGAACACTCAAGCTAATTATAAGCTTCAGCTAAGCAACCTATTGTATCAAGAAAAGGAATTCCCTGAAAATTTTTAAAAACTATCTTGTTCATAATCTTTCTATTTTAAAAAAAATCAGAAATATTGAGAGTTTAAATTAAAAGCATACTTTAAAACTGGGGATATTTGGTGCAATTTATTTTAAGATACATATAAGCTTTCATATTGTTCAAAATTAGAATTGTTTTCTAATACATTTCAACACTGAGGAAAGAACAGTTACCAGTCAGAAATGTTTTAATTTGGATATGTGAAAAGGATGACTCAATGATCTAAATATCCTTTTCTCATTCTAGAATTTAATGTGAGAAAACCAGAGGAAACTAAATGCTTAAAATTTCTCAGAGAAAGTATCAAAATCTGAGATATCAATTGCTATATCCCAATGACTGCAATTTTTGTATGTCACTAGTAAGAGCCATAAGCATTCTTCTACTTTAATAGCTTAATATAATCCTGCTGAAATAAGGAAATATATGTTTTAACACCATAAATTTTCTTCCGTATCAAGTACGTTTGGCAGATATGTGGTAATGCTAATTTGGTTTCTTTTCACCAATTCTTCTGTACCAAATTTTATGTTTATGAAAATATCATTATACTAGCATTTGCCTATATTGTATTGATCAGCAGAATCTGATCTCTTATTTTAATAGAAATGTTTCATTAAGATGTGTACACAGACAAAATAAATAGATTTTATAGATCCAAGTCCTTGGATTAGTTATATATAAACATAAAAATTTAAAAAATGCTTTATGATCAAAAGTAGAAGTGAACCAGATAAAAAACATTAAGATTAATTTAAATAATGGCTTATTTAACAGAATATACAATTTGAATATTTTGCATAGGAAAGAATTCAGAAAACTTCCAAAATAGTTTAGAATATAGATAGGGATGTCATTCAAAAAGTCATGTCAAACATACCTTTTCCAGAACTGCATCATCCACTAAACACATCAGTTTGGAACAAATGTCTGGTGCCTATTGCAAGAGAGAGCTTGGAGAGTTACAACTGAAAGGAATTGTGACCTTGTAAATGGAGGCCACAAGTAGTCATTTGAAAATCATTTACCTTTAGAATGGCCCTTAAAAAAATACTTCAGGTTTTATTTTCAAAGACATCTGCAAAAGTAGATTTTGAGTAACACAGTAACCAAAATGGCTCTGACTTTTTAGGATGAAAATGGAAAGTTGTTTATATGTTCCCATCACAGTAACTATGACTACATGAGGTAATGAAGAAAATGTGCACAAGACATCCCTCCAATTCTATTAGCCTCAACAGCAATATATACATACACAAAATGATTAAATGAATTGCATTTGCCTAATTAGTCTAATCAGTAGGAATATAGGAAAATGATCATAACAGAATCATGAACATTATTTTTCTGGTCCAAAAGCAGACATTTTTATTGAGACAATCTTGCATTATTAACATTTTTTTAATTGGATGTAATTATTGTTATTGTTTTTTATCTATGTTCATATTCTTGTTGTGAGCCGCCCCGAGTCTTGGGAGAGGGGCAGCATACAAATTTAATTAAATAAATAAATTATTAACATTTCTATACTAACCAAACTGTTCAAGTTTTTTTTCCTAAAGACACATATTGTTTAACTGAGAAAGTATTGAATACTGTATGCATGTTTAAATACTACATTTAGTATCTAACTGTAAAACCTGTAAGAAAGTTATGAGCTGCTACAGATCTCAATTGGTTAGGATTTACAAATGTGTTTTCCCACAGTGAGGCAATGTAGTGTAAATTGACTAAATTCAGTCCACTTACAATTTTACCATCACAATAACCAGTTATGATTGGATTCATCTACTTACAGTATTGCTTCCTTTCAATTTAAAACTGTCCTTTCAATTTAAAACTGTCTTCTATTGGGATGAGAAAGTTGCAATGAAACTGGACTTCAGTTTCCTTGTATAAACAACATGGAAACTGAAATCTCATGTCTTATCCCCAATTTCATTTTCCAGAGTCTAACAGATATTCTCTTCCTCACTCCCCACCATCTGACTCTTATTTGGGGTTCATAACGCAATATCCTTTGGTCTTAAAAGTTCAACATAACTCTTCAAAAAAAAGTTAAAAATATTTTGCATACTCTTTTAATGTGATATATTAATATTTAATTGATTTAATCCCTAATAATGCAAAGAACAAATCACAGCTTTATTGACACTAGTTATTACTTCAAAGTCTTATCTCTATGTTCATAAACTGAATATAGTGCTATAGAGGCCCACAATAGCTAGTCCTTCATTCAGAACAATAACACTATGACCATTAGAAAATATTTCTAAACACTTATTCGCTATGGAAAATGTATGCACACCATACTATATTCAAATGTGTGACAATGCAAACATAGCATACGGCTTACTGATAATTTATTTTGAAAAATGTAGGTTTCCATTAAAAATACCTATTTGTAGTTAAATCAAAATTATTCAATTGTAAAAGGGAGCTAATTATTTCTCCTGCTTTTCTTTCCTTCTTTTATTGAAGAAATATCAGCATATAATTAAAACAATGATTAAGAAAAAGAGTAAGGGGGGGAAAGGCAGGTTAGCAGACATGCACTTTACCTCACTTTTCTAAAAGTGTATTCATTATAATAAATCAATTATTAAAAGACCATATATATATATATACATAAATCATAATTCTATCACATATGAATGAATTGTGTGTGTATATGCACCTAAAGAGAGATTAAGATTAGTCACGGTTTGCATTCTTTCCATGCATTTTATTAACTATATCCATTTTTTAGGATAAAATTTCAAAATGGTCTCTACATAAGGTAACCTATTCAATTAAAAAGTTAAAACAAAATAGCCCTATTAATTGTTTAAAGAGCAGATAAAATCAGGCCAGCCATAAATGAAAAAGAGAGCTTAGCAAAATAAAATGCATTCAAGGTTCTTTCAAAGACTACAAGAGAGAATCGTAAATGTTTAAATGTTTCTGAAAAATGGGATTACATTAATAAGATGCTATTTTAATACTTTCTAATTTCATCAACTGTAGTTAAGATTTGATATCAGAGCTTAAGGACAAGCTTAAGTCCTTGGAAAGATTATTAAGAAACTAGGTATCTTTCAAATAGACTGATCCCAAACAATTCGGGACTTCAAAGATCAACACTAGCACTTTTAATTCATTCCAGAAATGGATCATAAATAAAACTAATGCAAAATTGGAATTATGTGATCACAGGGTTTATCAAATACTCTTGAAAGATGAATTTCATTAATATGAAGTTTCCAAGACAGCCATAAAATGGAGCACTGTCCTAATATGGTACAGACATAATTCAGCTGGCCATAAAGATTTATTCTAAAAAAAGTTATCTTTGTTTTGAAGGAGAATGTTACGCGTTAACAAGTTTATCAGACAACCAAAATTGGGTCTGAACATGATTATTTCATAGAAAATCAGAACACTCAATATACAATCAGAAGATTGCTTTTACATTTAACTCTCACATTTGATAACAGGAAAAGGTTCTTATGCCTACACAGTGAAAATGAAATGAAAATACCTAAACAAATTCAAAATGATAAATGAAAACTAGCATACTGAAACACGGGTACTGTAGTGTAGAATACAGGGTAAAGACCACCAGCAGCTTCAAGTTACTCCAAGCAAGGACATTCTTCCAATTGTGAGGAAGCAGACAATTCATTCATTTTTTCTTTTCACAGGATAAAAATAGCCTCTATAAAAATCAATTTCTTGATAAATAATAGTTGTGTTTTGGGGTCATGGAAATCTTCAAAGTTGTACAAAGATTTCCCAAACCCCACTGAATTATATATCACTTTGAGAATTCAGCAGCCAGCACCAAAACTTCTAAATTAAGGACAAATGTTTTATACTTTAAAGCAGGGCTTTTCAACCTTTTCACCCATTGTATCACTTTTAGGATATGGCAATATCCAAGTACCACTAGTCGCCTAGCAAGGTGTCAAAAACTTGATGACCCCCCCTCCCAAAAGGAAAAAAGTGATGAAGTACAGGTAGTCCTTGACTTACAGCAGTTCTCTTAGTGACTATTCGAAGCTACAATGGCACTGAAAAAAGTGCCCCCCAAGCCACAGCCGAGCAAGATACCTGCCTGCCCCCCCCCGCCACGCTCTTCCTCCTGTCTGAGGTTTTCATTGTTGTGAGCATTTCTGTTGAGGATTTGCCATGGGAGTGGGGTGGGGGGGGTGTTTGGTTTTTATTCCCCCTGTCTGCTGGGTGGTTGCACCAGGTTTTGGTCATTTCACATGACCCTGGGACACTGTGATCATCATAAATATGAATCAGTTGCCAAGCATCTGAATGTAAATCACAAGACCCTGGAGATACTGCAACATTCCAACTGATCGGTGCTTCTTCTGGGCTCAGCAGAAGTGCCAGGATCAGCGCCGAGCTCCAGCTGGAGCCTGGCGCTGATCCTGGCGCTTCCGCTGAGCCCTAACAGCCCTGCAGCTCTAGCCATCTCTCACTCAGGTTTGTGTGGTGCTGCCACTGGTTCAGCTCATTCCCCTCCCCCGCTACCACTTTTCTAGGATGGTCATGTACCACCTGCCAGGTGCCAATGTACCACAGGTGGTACCCATACTACTGGTTGAAAAGCCCTGCTTTAAAGCACTGTTAGAATGTTTTAAAGCAGAATGGGAAAAAGTTTATTTAAAATCTGGACTAAAAAAGCAGAACTTACCAGAAGACTAGCTCCAGATTGGAATAAGTTGTAAGGGTAAAGAATACGTTCATAGTGAGCACGTATATGTGATCCCACCGCTTTGCCAGGAGCAAATCCCATCTTGGAAGCTATTTTAGTCCATTTTCTGTCCTTGCAGACCAAGTCAAATCCACCTTCCTCTGCAACTAGCTATAAAGTAAAAATAGTTGTGTAGCCAATTATGTGTATGGATGAAAACAGTGGTAAAAATACATCTAATAAATGGCAATTACTTTGTCTAAATATGTAGTTATTTCCTTTATCAATAATCTATGTTATTAATAAGAAAAAATTAAAATAGTAATTTGATATACTAGAGAAAAACAATGTTTTAACTAATCAACATGTTCTCCAAAAACAGGGGTGAACTCTTCAATCTTACCACTTAATTCTGGCAAAGCGACACAAGGTACAATTCCTTAACCATTTGCTAATAGAAAACAAAAAGCTGTTCTATAATCCCTAGAGCAGTGATCCCCAACCTCTATGGACTGGCAGTAACGGTGGCAGCAACAGTGTGGAGAGGGATGATTTTGAGCATGCAACCTAATCCCATGCATGCGCAAATAGAGCTTTGCGTGCTTGCCCACACTTTTGCGGGCCAGTTTCCAACAGGCTGTAGATCAGGGGTTCTCAACCTTGGCAACTTTAAGACTTGTGGACTTCAACTCCCAGAATTCCTCAGCCAGCTTTGCTGGCTGAGGAATTCTGGGAGTTGAAGTCCACAAGTCTTAAAGTTGCCAAGGTTGAGAACCCCTGCTGTAGATCATTAGTGGGTTTGCAGACAAGGGTTGGGGATCTCTGCCCTAGAATATGTCAATTTTTTAAAAACAAAGAATATTCATCAAACCAATTAAAAACTGAAACTAAAAATCCCATATATAATATAAAATAAGTCTCATTTGCACCTTGTCCATGGCAAAAAATAATGTATATCCCCAGTCATCCCAAGGGTGACATCATAATCTGAATTTTATTTCTAGAAAATGCATCTTGCAGTGGCCTTAAGAACTATTTCTAAATTTTGTCAAAAATTGTAATGCACAACTTACCCTGTTAAGCTGGAACAAATCTAGAATTTTTCTTTCTACATGTGGAATTTTCAATGTGCATCCCTGGAGTTCCCAGAACTTTGCTATCTGGTCCAGAAAATTCAGTTTCACCCTAGTCTGAGCCTATTAAAATATAAAGTGTATATATTATACAGAAGTCATGCAACTGAGATGGGAGACCACACAAATTTAATAAATATTTATTCTCCTATTCAAATGTCAGTGTTTCACATAGCAGTACAAGGGAAGTATTAGATGTATTTCTAAGCAGTCATATCATATTTGATACTTGAACAAGCATTTTCTGCTTAAGTAGAGCTAGTATTCTAAAAAAGTACAAAAATACTTCTTAAAAAAAATCTGTCTCATTGAAATTATCAAAAATAAAATTAGAATCTATTATATTGGGTATACAGTTACAGTCAAATTATATTTGAAAACCAGGGGGTATGTATATACTGGGGTTTTCCAGCCCTTGTACTCAAGCTTATATATTTCTAACATTCATTAATGATCTAGATTCTCTATCTGAAGTCCCTGCCAATCAATGAACTGGATTCTATCACACAGAAACAAAAGAAAAATGTTTTTCTAATATGTTTATGTGTTTACAAACAGTCCATTATTTATCATTTACTAATTAAACTAGTATTTAAATAATTTACCATATGTCCATTTTACACTACTTCCAAATTTCACACAATTCCAGTAGGGAACTACTGATTTAGGATGAATAATAAAGTGGACAAATTTTGACAACTTCAAATTACTTAGGATAGTTAAACCAAAAAAGGGCAGCTAACAAATTCAAATCTATATTCCTGAACTGAAAGTGGCCGCTAAAACTGCAGATTCTGGCCCCTCTGCATCTGAATCTAGGCTGAGAGAATACCTGGGGTACAATTTAGTCCTGATTCCCAGGAGGGAAGAGTGTGAGAGTAGTTTAGAGGGTTTAGGTGGGAGAAAAAGAATTAAAACAGCTCATCCCTAGGTTCTCAGAATATATGTTTAATACTGCAAGTAGTTCGCTTCAGTTTCATTAGATTTCTGTCTGAAGGTAAGGATCAATAAAGAAAACTGCTTAGAAGAACCTCAATGTGAATTTTTTGGTTTTGGAACCTGAGTCATAAACACTGAAATATCTATATGCTGTAACAAAAAATAATTTGAAAACTATTTAATTGTATTTAATTTCAAAATTCTATATGATATGATGTATAAGATGTTCATTATTAATGCAATTCATATTTCTGGGGTCATTACCTCTAATTCATTCAGCCTTTGGATTCTTGGAGTAAAATGAAGTTTATCAACATCACATGCAAATGGAGGCTGCCAGTCCTAAAGAAAAAGAAAAATAGTAAGTTTAATCTGAAACATTTATTACTGCATTTTCAGACACTTAGAAATTTAACTGAAAAAAATATAATGGTGCATTACATCTTACAAGCGCTATGGCAGACAAAGGTAATTTGGAAATCACAGTGATGAGGATCAAGCAAGTATATTAGTGTTTACTGTCCTATCTTTGACTCCTTTTGTCTACTGGGAGCAGGTGAAGTACTAAGAAGAACACTTGTTTTATATTTTAATATTGCCTGCAATCTGGTAATTAAATGACTTTGTATTAAAATTAGTGTATCAGATTAGTTTTAAAGATAGTACAAGTAATTTTCCTTGGTTTTTGGAAAATAAAGTATCAGTTGTTTTAAATTTCTGATTTTAAATTAAAATTAACCCCAAATCTTCTTTAGTATTTCTGAACACTATACTATATGAGCTGCAAGCTCTCAGTAGACTTCTGGGTTTCAATGTATTTTAAATCCCTGTACAGCATTGGACCAGGTTATTTGCAAAATTATCTTTCTCTGATGGTTTTGACCTGTCCTTCCCATGTTCTGGGCATTATTGCTAAAGAACTGTCACCTGAGGAGTCACTGAAAGCATGCCTTCTCTGTATGGCACCTATCTGAAGAGTATGAAATATGGACAGTTCCCAATCTATTGATCTTTTGTAAAACCATGAAGACCCAGCTCTTCCTCCAGACAATGGAATTGGGATGTTAGTATGGGGACCCTGATAGAAATTTATGTAACTAGTGGCTCTGAAGGACAGGTAGTCCTCGACTTACAACTGTATTAGAACCTGCCAATTATGGTAGTAAGCTGGGATGGTTATAAAACAGGTTATAATGTGACCAATACAATTTTATGACTTTTTTCACAGTAATGAGTCAGCACATGCTATGATCATTAAACAAGAGCCAGTTTGGGTTAGTGTTAAGGCATCAGGCTAGAAACCAGAAGACTGAGAGTTCTGGTTCTGCCTTAGACATGAAAGCTTGCTAGGTGACTTTGCACCAGTCATTCTCTCTTATCCTAACTCATCTCACAGGACTGTTATTGTGGGAAAAATAGGAGGACGGAGGAGTATTTGATATGTTCACTTTAAGTTATTCCTAAAAATAATACAGGCGGGATAAAAAAAACCTCCCCCCTTTATTCACTATGGGTATTTTAGCTAAATATGGAAGCAAATGTCAGTTTTCAGTAAAAATATCATAAATCAGTCACGTGACCACACTGCAAACACCATAAAAAATCAAGGACTACCTGTACTGAGCTTTGATGTAGCTTTATTTGATTTCTTTGTTTTACTGAAATAACTTTTTATTTTGTTGGCTGACCAGTATTTCTTTCCCAGATGGATGGCCAATATTATTGTTTTTATTAAACCTGTAATTCCACCCAATTTAATGACTCTGGGTGACTCATGAAGGAGGGGTCTCACTCTTCCTTGCCAAAGGCCTGGGTGAAGAGTCAGGCCTTCACAGCTCTTCTAAATAGCAACTGAGTGGGGATCATCTGGATCTTGTGGGAGACTTCTTTCCAGGGAGCAAGGCTGAACTGGACTAATAAATAAATAATGAACTTGTTTATATGTGGAAAAAAAATGCCTATGCACTACTGAAATTTATTCTAAATAAATGTTCAAAAGACTGCATCCTCTAAATTCAGGTCAATTATATACAATTAAATAGTTATATTTCAATCCTTATTCCATCAGCATAGTTAAGTGATTGAGAATGAGAAAGAATGATAGGTATATTTTTTATATATTAAGATTCATTACTGGCAGGGGATTAGAAACCGGTTCAGATTTTAATCCATACATATTGTTATGTTGATTTTTTTCATAATGACATTCAGCTATTTATACTTATTTAGAATAAAGCTATTAGCAGAACAACAGAATATGGAATTTGTCACATTAATGTATAGTGGGAAGAGGTAAATGTCTAGTAATAGAGATGATCTCATCATAGCCACAACAATTTTGGCATCCCTGTCTCGTTACTACTACCGGTAGCTAAAACTACCAGCCAAGACATAGAATACACTACTGTGTTACCTCCATATGAGGTGGCTTTACTTTACAAGGTTGTCTATTTAGCATAGGCAATGAGACACTCCTTAGACAAAAACAATGCAATTTGCTATTGGCTAGTTGTTTCACAGCTTCTTAAAATGTCAATCATAATTTCAGTGACTGAAGGATGCCTTTAGCAGCTTACTTGTAACAAGGGAAAGGCTTCTGCACATGTGTTCCAACCCCCCCCCCGTCTGTGGCCCACTGCCAGACCATACCCCTTTCAGAGCCAGACTGCAGAAGTGATGGCGGGTGTGTGCACAAAATCATCCTCCCCCACTGCTGCCTCCGTCAAGCCAAAAAAGTTGGAGAACACTGAATTACTAGAACTTCTGGAAAATTATCAGAGAAAAAGCAAAACAAAGCAACATAGCTATTTTGATGTTAAAAATGAGGGGGTCACCTTGCTTTACAAAACAGCTTCAAGCCTTCATTGAAGCCAAACACCCTTTTGAAAAACTGCATAGCTCTATAGACAAAGTATTACTATCTATCAAAGCAGATTAAAAATGCCTCATATTATAGAAAAAACAATCCAACATTGCCAGTTATATGATATATGAATATTCTTTGTCTGCACCACCAAAAATGTGGTCCCTATCTTATATTTGTTGTGGAAGAACAAAATGCCAAAACTAAGAATGGGGCTGATCAACGTACAAAAAGGAAGAAAAATTAAAATATTGCATGCTTGCCCATTTTTCCTAGAAATGCCTCCCACAAGATCACTTCCTTCCTTCCCATTTGGATTCATTTTTGGTTTCAGAAGTTAATCTGAAAAGAAAAACACTCAGAAAATATATTGGCAAGAAAGACTTCAAGTAACGAATCTTAGTTTTCTAAGATTAATAGAAAGTTCATCTTTCTATTATTGTTATATTATTAAAGAAAACCTCAAATGATTTAAAATCCTGTTGTTCCTTCACCTTGTTATATGGTCCCTTTGAAATATTTTTCTCACTTTTTTTTCTATAATGACATAACAACCATAAATATGATCTTAGCAAAATAGGATTTTGTGAACATATCATCTGTTAGGAAAATGTTCCCTAATACAGTATATGGTAATTTAATATCTACTTCTATGTTTATATCCTATTAATATCTTATTTCTGAAACTTCCACAAAATAAGCTTTCAATTCTACAGTCCAAGCAATATATTATTTTTTTTTGCATCTCAGAGGTACACAAGTAGTCCTTGACTAATGACCAGTTGTTTATCAGTCATTAAAAGTTTTGACAGATTCCCCCCAAGTACTTATGACCCGGTTCTGATGTTTTGATGACTGCCCCCATCACATAATCACATTTTGAGTGGTTACTTCCCTCTTCTTCACACCAAAGAGAAATGTAGAGCTTTCATTACCCTCACTATCAGCAACTATGGTTTCTCAATATGTTTTCCAACCATAATCTAACAATAATATTTTGTCACTTCATTCATGATTTATAATGTGGACCTGGTCTTTTCAATGACAACTTCTGGACTTAACTCACAGTAGGAAATTTGCCATCTTTCATAGTGAAGAAATTATGCATAATGATAGATGAAGTAACCTACCACTTCTGAAATTAGAAAGTGTTATGTAAACTCAATGAGAAATATTTTTTAAAAAAATATTAGGAGATACAAATCTTAACAGTGAGCAATTCATTCACATTTCATGAGCTGTATAACTTTTCTATCAAATTCTGCTTAAATCAGAAGATCAAATATGGTGCAAATAACTCCATTAAACAGCACTTACTATTTTTTTGCCATGTCATTAGAACATAATAGGTTACACCTAACTAGAATTACCTGATTCACAAGCTTGCTACAGCTGCATTAATTCAAGATTTATATCTTGATTAATCACAATTTGACTAACTGAATGTTACAATGTAAATGAGGAAGTATCCTATCTAAAGACATAATCCTGGATGTAATAAGTTGCTAATTCTCAGAATATTCACCAATAACTATGTTAGGAAATTCTGGGAACTGAAAGCCACACATCTAGAACAGGGCTTTTCAACCAGTGGTACGGGTACCACCTGTGGTACATTGGCATCTGGCAGGTGGTACACGACCATCCTAGAAAAATGGTAGTGGGAGAGGGGAATGAGCTGAACTGCACCGCACAAGCCTGACCGAGAGATGGCTGGAGCTGCAAGGCTCAGTGGAAGCGCCCAGGATCAGTGCCGCTTTCCAGCTGATCAGCGCTTCTTCAGGACTGTCAGGGCTCGGTGGAAGCGCCAGGATCAGCTCCAGGATCCAGCTGGAACTCGGCGCTGATCCTGGCGCTGAGCTCAGAAGAAGCACCGATCAGCTGGAATATTGCAGCATCTCCAGGGTCTTGTGATTTACATTCAGATGCTTGGCAACTGATTCATATTTATGATGGTCACAGTGTCCCAGGGTCATGTGAAGTGACCAAAACCTGGTGCAACCATCCAGCAGACGGGAGGAATAAAACCAAACACCCCCCACCCCATCCCCACTGCCAATCCTCAACAGAAATGCTCACAACAATGAAAACCTCGGACAGGAGGAAGAGCACGACCGGATGGGCAGGCAGGTGTCTTGCTCGGCTGTGGCTTGGGGGGCACTTTTTTCAGTGCCATTGTAACTTCAAACAGTCACTAAGCGAACTGTTGTAAGTCGAGAACTACCTGTACTTTATCACTTTTTTCCCTTTTTTTTTTAGTCAAGTTTTTGACACCTTGCTAGGCGACTGGTACTCGGATGTTGCCATATCCTAAAAGTGGTATAATGGGTGAAAAGGTTGAAAAGCCCTGATCTAGAAGGCAACATATGGAAAGCTGTCCTAAAGTAGAAATAAGGGAGTCAGATATCATCAGAAAAATCAAGAAACATCAGGAAAATAATCTAACATAAGGTTTGTAAACAATAGTTATAACTGAAAATCTCATTTCAGGAATTAATACCGCATAGACAAATTTTTTATGAAGTGCAACATATCTGTTTGAGATTTTTATTTTGAAAACTTTTATGTTGTCTAGCATTTTGAAAAATGAATTGCAGTTCTAATAAATATAAATATTAGTATAAAATAGCTCCAAGTATGTCTAAATGTATAATGTTCAATAATTTAATCTCTAAAATAACTTCTAAGTAAATATCTATGATAAAGGTCTAGTACTACAAATGAGAACTTTGTTAATTTTAAGAGCAGAAGGTAGAAAATAATTCATAGTTTTGACTTAGACTTAGTCAGAGAGGGGTATTTTCTGCCAATGAATGTACGTACTGTTTATGATAATAAAGGGACCATTTTTTCCTGAACATTTTAAATGAGAAAGATATTTCTCTAAAAACTTGCATTCTGCAGTGGGTTCAGTGAGTTAAATAGTGTATAGTTTACCCAAGTCTATATTAGTACATATTTATTAAATGTACATATGTTATCCAATGTATAAACATGTACTTAAATCAATGTACTTATATTTATTTCAACAAGTCTCAACTCTGTACAATCAAACAAATTGTAAGAGTTGGGAGCTGCTAACTTTACTGAAATTATTAAATAATGTGGTATTTGGGGCTATAGCCTCTAACATCAAGAATTTAAAATTGGTACAAAAGAAGTTTTCCATAACAAGGTGAGAAAGAGACTCTATAGATCATTATTTTAAACAAATGGGCCAGATTTATGTCAGCATACTTTAAATTTTCCATTAGATTATACTAATAAAAAATAACAGTCAAGAATAGGGATCCATGAACATATTCTGACCAGATAAACATAATTTTAGCCTTTTCTACCCATTATGAAAAATGAAAGCTACTTATGCATAAAATGCTAGTGTGTCTCTTCAAAATGGTATACCGGTACTCACTTTCTAGAAACAATTGATGCCAAATCCAGAAATATGTGGAGTTTAAGTATCAACAATAAATGCATCAAAGCAGAAATGCCTGTGTAATTATGGTACACAGTGCTTTTTTTTGTTAAAAAAAAAAAAAGGTGCCGGAACTCACACATCATACAATCCGCCTTGCCTACCCTACAAGGTTCCATCCAAAAAAGGTACCGGAACTCCGTTCTGGGTGTTCTATGACAAAAAAAGCCCTGATGGTACATATATATATTCCATATACTGATCTACAAACCAAATATGTTTTCCAATATGACCTCTGTTATACACAACTAGGCTTTATTATAAAGGTGGTATTACTTATAAAAAGAGCTTCAAATGTGGAACACATGTTCTCTGACAGTGTGAGATAACAAATTCCAAGACCAGGCATGGAAAATAGTTTTCTTCTTGAAAAATATCTTTAAAAACCAAATTAGTTTTATTTTTCCACAAAACTGTACCAATTTATATGAAACATATGTCTCTTATCTTGAGATTATATTTTAAAAATCTCACCTTAATTGACAAAACTCCCAGTAATAGTAATTCAGCTACTACTTGGTCATCCCAGTTTTTGAGCTATATCTCACAAACATGTACAAATCTGCCCCCAACACTAGAATTTAAAGTGATTGTAAAAAACATGATAAAGGCTTGCATAACAATCTTAAATATAGAAATTTTATCTGATTTAATAACAATTTTAAATATGGAGAAAATAATTTAGAGAATCTACCAAATATATAAGTGCTATCCCACTAAGTGCTACTTCTGAATAAACTTTATTGAACTAAGTGGATCACTGACTGGAACAAAGATGAGTATTTTTTAATTAGCAGAAGAGAAGTCCTACATATACCACTTTCTCCAGTTATATTGACTACAGTAATTAAAACTAAAAGTTATTTTCAAATGTATCCAAAACAGAACATAAAAGTTTTAATAGAACTTTTAACATTATCAAAATGTCTTAACTTCCAAATTAAATGCTGTTAAGGACCCTTCACTATAATGAATGCTGCCTGAGGCCATTTGGTCTCCTAAATGAAGACATCTTTATTTTTGGTTGAAGGAATAGATTTCTCTTTTTAAAAACCAAACATGTGATTTTTTAAAATACTTCCTTCTGATCCATATTTTATCTTTTTCACCAAATTCAAATAACTGTAGTAATAAAGCCACTGCCAGTAACAAAATAATAACAGGCTGTTTTACTCAAAGCTACCCTCTTGCAGCCTGCTGTAGTGCCTGTTTATATTTTTAATGATGGGGACTTATCACCCTTTCCACTATGTTTTGTACTCTAAAATGGTGGCCATGTCTGCTTAGGATTCTAAAAAAAAAGATTTCTCCAATCTCCAATGTAATATATTTATTTTCAACTTTAAAATATGGATACCTTTATTAAAATCAAGCCAGATGGGTCCTGAATGGCCACAGAATTATTTTTATAGGTGCAGAAAAGAGTGGGGAAAGGAAATCTTCAGCTTTAGCTCAACCACAATGCCAATATGGAGGGCAACACCCAAGCAGCTGTCTCATTTAAGTCTTTACACAATGATTGCTCAAAGTACTTATACTGAAAGCAGCAGTGTAACTCTAAGAATCGACTTAGGTTAAAATTTGTTTGACAAAGTACCTGACTAGATACAAAACTACTTTCAAAATATCCAACTTTATGAACCGGCTCTCTTTACAGCTATACAATTTCTCTTAAGACTACTGCCTTGTAGAACTCCACATTTTTTTTAAACAAAAATATCATATAGCATACATTTTCATTATTGGCCTGCAAGAAGAAAACATACATCTAGTCATGCAGGGAAGTTTTAAACCCCTTTATGAAGTTGAAAACATGTCTGAAGCTGCACACATGATGCCTACAGTTGTTAGATCTTCTGGGGCAGAAACAAAAGCTTCAACTGCTCTTTAAAGGCAGTGCCCACTAGCGACCCTTGGCGAAGTCATCCAGAGAAGGCCCTTCAAAAACAACCCGGAGATAACTTCTTCCTTTGATCTAAAAACCCAGCAGCTTAGAATTGTTTCGTGTGTGAGAATGGAGGGGGGGGCGGGGGAGGGAGAGAGAAACGCTGCAAAAGTAAGCTTTTGGTTTTTTTTTTGCTTCCCAGGTTGTCGGATGGACCTCACAAGGCAACTTATTTTGACCGCAGAGGGTTGCGAGTGAGCAGAGTTTCTCCAGTGGAGTCGGGGGCCGAAGCGAGAGCGATGGGGGAGCTCTCCGGCAGCCATATTTATGGGTCTCCCACGGGGAACCGAGCCTCCAAGCCCGCTTGCTTACAAGGACGGCCAAGCGACACCCCACACTCTCCTCTTGGCCGGATGGGGTAGGATGTCCGACCTACAAAAAGAAGTCGACCTGAAGCATACAAAGCTTTTTAGGATATTGGACTCCTGGGATGGCAAGGCGAGGAAGCGGCTCCCCCCTCCCACTCCGTTGTTCCTCTTCACTAGTGCCCACCAAGGAAAGCCTCGAGCCGACCCTGAACAGCTGGATAGTAAGTAGGGAATCCCTCTTAGGGAAGGGCGCACTTTTTTTTCCCCGTGGTGACGCGGGCGTGGGACTACAGGAGGAGTGGAAGCTGCGTGCAAGGAGGAAGGGGGAGTTGGGGGAAAGTTTCAGAGTAGGCACGGACGGGGACGCCCGGCAACCGAGTTCAATGAAAGCCTTGGAGGACGGGGGAGGTACTTGGGGTCTCG